>JAQHUG010000007.1:16335770-16369790 GCA_028555095.1 Dicrostonyx torquatus | reverse complement strand
TCACACTGAGTGAAGCTTGAGAAAAAGACTTCAAAACCTGCCCCCACAGTGACACACTTTCTCCAACAAGACCACACCTACCCCAATAAGGCCACACCTCCTAATAGTGCCATTCCCTTTGGGGGCCATTTTCTTTCAAGTCACTACAGAGGTCATTGTAAAATGTCAGCATCAGAGTCAGCCTTGGTGCTGCCCTGCAGGGCAAGCAGTATCAGAGCTGAAACATGTGTGTCTGCAGGCATCATCAGACTCTTCAGCACTAAGCAGGAGGGAACGCACTGGGGGCTGGGGTAGGCTTTGAGCTGTCTTGCAATGGAGTAGGAAATGAAAGAGAATGGCGTTGGACAAGGCAAGAGAGGAAAGTCACAAGGAAAGGAAGTAAGTGAAGAGATCTGGGCAGGGAAAAATGAAAGAAACTAGAAAGTAGGAAGATTGGGGAGCAGAATGTGATGAGTCAGGATGACTTGTGGGGCTTCCCAGCATAGTTGTTTTCAGATTGCACTTCCTTCTATCAGGAAACCTAGAACAAGCCAATGAGGAGCTGCGGGCTATCATCAAGAAAATCTGGAAGAGGACCAGCATGAAGCTGTTGGACCAGGTGGTGCCCCCTGCAGGTGGTGAGTGTTCCCTGCATTCCCAGACCAGGTCTACTCTAGCCCAGCCTGTAGGGTTTCTCCACCTTCTCCAGCTGTGCCAGCTTTGGCAGTTCAGACAACCCTTGAGACTTCCAGGCTTGAGTCCTCCGTGCTTCTGGATCCTTCTTTTTCTGGACCCTTCCATGGACCCAGAGGCCCTACTTGGTTGTTACATCCTATAAAAGCTTGGAAGCAAACTACCCCATTAGAAACCTGCTGTAATGCCACATTCACACTGGGAACAGCAAGTCCTTCCATGCTTAGGAGTTTGCCAGAACTTTTCGTGGGAACTCTACAATATATGGATATAGATTTACCCATAAACCACTGGGCTGACTGCTCTAGAGCTCTGGAAGGAAAATTGCCTGAGTCTCATCCCAGCCAAGCCACAAGCCTCTTTCCATAGCAAGAACTTCACACCATCCTTACTGTAATCCCAAGTCAAACTCATAGATACCCTGCCTGCACTTGTAATTCCCACAGCACTAGTAGAATGCTTTAAAATAAGGTAGGTTAAAAGCAAATGCATTCACTATAAAAATGCCCGGTATACCCATACAGAAAGCTATGATAACTGGTGAGACCCTCACATGAAGCCCTGAAAATGAGTAACTGTTGAACGTAAGCAAGACAGCGCTGAATACTGTCAACCCTTTACATTATATTAGCATGTTAGTTGAGCCTACAGATTCCGGAAACATCCTTTGGAAGTGAGACTTCCTGTTTGAGACCCCCCCTCCAAAGGGGAAGGCAAGGTGTGCTAGGAGTCAGCCTGTGTCACCTAATGCTTTGCTGCTCCATTTCATCTTTATGAAGTTCACTCAGGAAATGATGTTCTTAGAAGCTATGTGGGTTTCCCAGTGGGTACAGTGTAGACTCAGGCATCCAGCTCAGGCCTGAGGGAACACAAGGATCCCAAGTTCATTCCCAATTTCCCTCATCAGGGATCTCCAGGGATCTCCAGGTGTAGAAATGAGACCCTGCCCCGTGGTAAGCCCTGAACTTCTGTAGAGTTGGCTACTGTGAAGGACAGTGAGGATCCAGAAAGTCATTGCAGGTCCTGTGGCCCAGCCCAATCATCTGTTCTTCTCACACAGAGCAGGAGACTAGATGAAGGGACCACTTGCTTTCCATGAAAGACTCCCCCTGGGGACTTTCCTAACATTTAGCTCACTCATAAAATCAAGACCATGTCATGTGTAGTCTTGTGTGCCCCGCCCAGCAAGGACACATGGTCTAAGCCAGTCGTGCTGGCTGGAAGGGAAATCGCCAACCTTGAAGGAAGACTCCCACTAGTTCATCTCGCCCAACTAGAATTGTGTTGAAAATTAAGAGACTGGTCGTTTGGTGGTAAGTGGGATCAAACAAGACTTAATGTCCATTCAAGAAGGTGGAAAAAGCAAAGTGGGAAGTAACCTTGATGATAACCTACCTTTTCTATGAGGGAGAAAATGAGAAAAAAAGACAGCCAGGCACAGACATCAGTATACTTCTGGTCCCAGCTACTCAGAAGGGAATAGGTTACTTGATCCCAGGAATTGGAGGCCACTTAGACAAGATTGTTGCAAAATAGGAGAGAGGAGAGGTGCATGTTGTGTTCCCCAGCCGCCAGCCGCTGGCCTGCTCAGCTGCTGGCCGCCTGCACCCGAAAGAACCACAGGAGAACGGTATTCATTCAAACTCTGACTGGCCCATTATCTCTAGCCTTTTCTTGGCTAGCTCTCACATCTAAACTAACCCATTATATAAGTCTGTATGTCACCACGAGGTGGGTGACTTACTGGATGGTTCTACGGTACTTCCTTCCTTCTTTATTCAACCAATAAGAGTAATACAAAATACAGGAGAACACTTCCACATCACAAGATGGGGAAATCTTATCTTAATTTAAAAGGAAGAGGGGGAAGAAAGATTGTAGAACCACAAGAACACGGCCCACAGAATCAGCTAAGCAGGGCTCACAGGGGCTCATAGACTGAAGCGGCCATCAGGAGCCTGCATGGGTCTGAGTCAGGTCCTCTACATATATGTTATGATTGTGTGGCTTGGTGTTCTTGTTGGACTCCTAACAGTGTAAGCAGAACTGTCTCTGACTCTTTCACCTGCTCTTGGGACCCTTTTCCTCCTACAGGGCTGCCTCATCCAGCCTTAATATGAGGGGATGTACTTAGTCTTATTGTAACCTGTTATGCTGTGTTCATTTGATATCCCTGGGAGGTTTCCCTTTTCTGAAGGGAAATGGAGGAATGGATCTAGGAGAGAAGAGGTGAGGGATAGGGTCTGAGAGGAGTGGAGGGAGGGGAAATTGAGGTTGGGATGTAATATATGAGAGAAGAAAAGATTTTGGAAAAAGGAGGGTATGAACATGCTTATTTCTGGAAAAGAACTCAAGAAACTGGTGGTGTGACGAGCTGTCGAGAAATGTAAGCAAGTAGGCAGGGACGTGGGGAGTTTCCAGCCATCTGCCTCTTTACGTGTTTTCTTTTGCACTAAGAAATTAAAGCAAATATGTTAGGGAAGCTTCAGGTGCTGCAAACAGTCAAGGAGTTCCGGTTGAATCACTCATCCTCTTCTCCTCTCTGTGTGCTTTAGATGACGAGGTCACAGTTGGCAAGTTCTATGCCACCTTCCTAATCCAAGAGTACTTCCGAAAATTCAAGAAGCGAAAAGAGCAGGGGCTGGTGGGCAAGCCTTCTCAGAGGAACGCACTGTCCCTGCAGGTGAGGGACTGGAGGGAGGTGCCCACACTCAGGTCCTGGTCACCTCCCCTTGACCCTAGCTAGGGTCCAAGTCTAGCCAGCTACCTAGAGGCCAGGTCCCATCCCAAGAAAGCTTGTGAGCTCTCTAAACCTCCCTGAAAGTGGCAATGTGATCTTCCCCTCATGAATCCTTGGCCACATTGTTCTCTCAACTGTCCTGCCAGCTTTCCCAGCCCCCAGTCTTCTTAGTACCTCTGCTCCTGAGTCAGCAGATTCTTGGTGGTCTGTAATATGTCTTCATTCCTCCTAGATAGAGGAATAGGTTCTTCTGCTCTTGTGTGGTTGGGTGGGGTGGGGGTGGGGGTCCAGGGAAGCCTGGCAGAGAAACAGAGAGGCAGGGACTTATGGTGAGCAACAGGGTCCTAGCTGACTAAAGATCAGTAAAAAGGATCTGGGTCTTCACGTGTCCCTCTGGATTCCAGGCTGGCTTACGCACATTGCATGACATTGGGCCTGAGATCCGACGGGCCATCTCTGGAGATCTTACCGCTGAGGAAGAGTTGGACAAGGCTATGAAGGAGGCTGTGTCCGCTGCCTCCGAAGACGACATCTTCAGGGTAAGTGCCATGACTAGTGTCTTCATGAAGTTCAGTTAGGAGCAGCGGTGTGCTAAATTGGTGTTTGCCTGATCTCTCTAAGGGGTGCCACATTCTTCTTAGTCATCTGACTCTGATTCCCTGCCTCCTTTTCAAGCCAGCTCCATGCCATACCATCCTCCTAGGACACAGCAGCTCAAAATATGGCCAACTCTCAGAGAACAGGAGGTGTCTGCTTCTGTAAAGACATTTTCCTGAGAAGTTTCTCATCAGAAGGTGTGGAGTGGGAACTCTGGGCTTCTTATAATCTGAAAACTTATTTTATTCACCACTATTTGAATATTTGGCATAGCTAAGTAAAAATACAAACTTCTGACTTTTCTTGCAGAGAAAAAATCAGGTTAAGTGGCCATGTTAGGTGTGGGTTCTTACACGACAGCTAGACAACAGTGGTTGTTAAGATGGATCATGTGATCTCCAAGCCACAGTGTCCCCTCCGAGCCTCTTGCTCTTGCCCTGCAGTAACATTAAGGCAGTGAGTAAGTTCACACACTGCTGGGCTATGAGCCCACCATCTCCCATCCAACTCCCTCCCTTTTAGTCCCTGCCAATCCCTGTTCCCAGGTCTGGCTTCCGAGGACCTGCAGATATCACATGAGACAAACCTTGCCAACCACTATTCCCCAGACATGTTGCTGAACAAAGAAGGAATATTGGAGAAATATACTTGTTTCTGAGTTTGAATCTCAAAGAATGGCGACAGGAAAGGAAGCCGTGATGTAATCGATACAGTAAACTCTTCCCTCTTAGTTTGAGCTCGGCCAATACAGGAAATACAAAACAGTTGTATTTCCACTAAAATAGTCTAGTTCACCTCTTCCGTTCCTTCTTCCCTCCGCTCAGCACTCACAGCAAGCTCCACCAAGCTAAGCAGCTGGTTTCTGTGGAGGACAGTCATCTTGGACTTGTCCTTGAAACCCAGCCTCAGTCTCTGGTGTTCCTTTAGGAACAGACTTCCAGGGAGGCTTCTAAACCAGCAACCTCCTGCCTGCCCAGGCCCATGAGGGAATTCGTGTCCTGGTGCTACATGTAGAGGGAGTTGTGGAACCTTGAGCATCTAAGTCCTCCCTCTACCATGTGCCCAGAGTGTGTGCCTCTTTGGAGGGCAAGATGGCTTCCTGCGGTCTGTGCTTCTTAACCACGGCCAGATGAGACCAGACGGGGTGAGGGAGGGAGGAGAGAGAGAATGCGGAGAAGCCTTCTCCACCTGCTCCTCTCTCTTGTCCACAGAGGGCTGGAGGCCTGTTTGGCAACCACGTCAGCTACTATCAGAGCGACAGCAGGAGCAACTTTCCCCAGACCTTCACGACCCAGCGCCCGCTGCACATCAACAAGACGGGAAACAGCCAGGGTGACACTGAGTCACCATCCCATGAGAAACTGGTGGACTCCACTTTCACCCCCAGCAGCTACTCATCCACAGGCTCCAATGCCAACATCAACAATGCCAACAACACTGCCCTGGGTCGCTTCCCCCACCCCACTGGCTACTCCAGCACCGTCAGCACTGTGGAGGGCCATGGGCCTCCCTTATCCCCTGCTGTCCAGGTACAGGAGGCAGCTTGGAAGCTCAGCTCTAAGAGGTAAGCAGGAGGGTAGGTCTGGGCATGAAGCTTCACATGCCCTAGCCAGATGACACCAGGAAAGACAGACTTAGATCCCTCGGCCTTCTGAGCAGCTGCCAATCTCCGATGGAGACTGCTGCTCTGAACTAGAGGTTGGAGCCAGCTTGTCACCCCCATCCGCTCCTGCCCACACACGGCAATGACAGTGATGATGTTACTCTGTTTCCCAGATGTCTTCTGAGATGCCATACCTCTGACAGTCCTTTCCCCTCTCATCCCTCCTCAGCATGTTGACCTATGACCCTCCAAGACGTGTGACTTGGGCCTGGGCAACAAGACCAACCCCTGTCCCTTCCCAGGTCCCTAAGCCTGGCTTTTCATCCAGATGAGATTGGGCAATATATCCACCTCTCTAGCTTAAGGAAGCATGCCGTGAGCTGCAGCAGGTCCCCTCTTTATCTGCTCCATTGGCTGTAGGCTCCTGAGCCAGGATGGGAGAAGACACCCTCTGCAACTTACTCATCACCCTTACCTAGCTGCCTTTCCAGCCTACCAGTTTTCAGTATGACTGTCCTTTCCCTTGCCCTCTGGCCTAGAATACAATCAAGAATTTCAGCCATCTCTTCAAATCCCAAGTGTCCTAATCTGCTATCCACAGAGCAGCGTACCTGCTCACTGGTTTTCACACCATCCCATTTCTAGGTGGGTACATGCAAGTCTCCATGGCTATTGCCATGGCATCCAGCCTACCTAGTATATACTCTGGGAAACTAGCTGCTCTAATCACCCAACAACATTGCAGGCTGAGCCCTTGGACCCGGGAGATCTCCACACACAGGGAGTGTGTGCTGCTCTGATGATTGGTTCCACCTAGGGTATTACTAAGATGAGGCAGTTGTCCCATGCCTGTTCTGGTGTCCCCACCCTTTTCTGCAACACCACTTCTGTCCCACCTTTGAGGATTCCTAGTACCAGCTCTTCCCTCTCCTATGCCTTGCAAAAACCTCTTTTTTATTGTTTTTAATTGAGCTATATATATTTTTTCTCTGCTCCCCTCCTTTCCTCTCCCCTCCCCTTCTACTCTCTCCCATGGTCCTCATGCTCCCAATTTACTCAGGAGGTCATGTCTTTTTCTACTTTCCATGTACCTTAGATCTAAGTATATCTCTCTTAGTGTCTTCATTGTTGTCTAGGTTCTCAGGGATTGTGAATTGTAGACTGGTTTTTCTTTGCTTTATGACTAAAGCCACTTATGAGTGAGTACATGTGATAATTGTCTTTCTGGGTCTGGGTTACCTCACTCAATATAATGTTCACTATATCCATCCATTTGCCCACAGATTTCAAGATGTCATTATTTTTTTCCTGCTGTGTAGTACTCCATTGTGTAAATGTACCACATTTTCCTTATCCATTCCTCAGTCGAGGGGCATTTAGGTTGTTTCCAGATTCTGGCTATGACAAACAATGCTGCTATGAACATAGTTGAGCACATATCCTTGTGGCATGATTGAGCATCCTTTGGGTGTATACCCAAAAGTTGTATTACTGAGTCTTGAGGAAGGTTGTTTCCTAATTTTCTGAGAAATCGCCATACTGAAATCCAAAATGGCATTTCCATTTTGTATTTTTTGCTTCTTTGTCTAATTTTTTCACACACATCTATAATATTTCCATCATATTTGCCCCTCTATCATTCTCTCTTTTCTCCTTCCACTCCCACTCGTCTCCCTCCAACTTTCTTGCCTTTCTTTTTTATGTGGCCTGCTGAGTTTAGTTGGGGTTGCTTGGATAAGAGTGGGTGAAAGGTTACACACTGAAGGTGATCCCCTGTTCTCCTCCCCCAGCCAATAGCTCCTCATGGAGGGGTGTGACCTCCTGAGCCCTGACCCCTCCGTGATGGCATGTTGATAGACCCAGGCTTGTGCAAAGGCAGCGAACAGTGGAATCCTCCAGCTTCCTACCCATTTCCCCTAAATGTCCCTTGAGCCTCAGAAGGAGTGATGCACATGTCTTGTTTGAGACTGAGCTTTCAACAGTAATGATTCTCAGCACTTAGACATGAGTCCCTGCTGCTCACAGCTAAAAGAAGCATCTCTGACCGAAGCTGAGCAGAGCACTAAATATAAATACTTAGAAGGCATTTTGACAGCGTGTCTGTGTAGCAAACAACAGAGTAGGTTCCCGTAGGCCTAGGGCCCTGACATGCCGGGTCCGTGAGAACAGAGCTACAGAAAAGTACTGAACAGGGAGAGAAAGGGCACTTGACCAGAGTTGGAGAAGAAATGGCCAAATGGGCAGGAGGACCTGTCCCAGGAGCAACAGCATTCTATTCAAAGGC
Organism: Dicrostonyx torquatus; assembly: GCA_028555095.1. Lineage (NCBI taxonomy): Eukaryota > Metazoa > Chordata > Mammalia > Rodentia > Cricetidae > Dicrostonyx > Dicrostonyx torquatus. The sequence continues at coordinate 16,361,894 of JAQHUG010000007.1, read as the reverse complement.
ACATCCAGGTGTGGTGTGTTCTTTAGCTCAGGAAATACCCAGGATCAGCACGGCCTCGGGCTTATTCTACCTGCTCAGAGCAAGCCCTCTATGTGAGTTTCTTCCCCATGCCTTCACTTCAGGGTCAGAACAAAGGCATATTGAATACGATCCAGGAACTTATCAGATGTTTCAAATAGTCACCTAAAGGCTCGGCTGTCCACAACCAGCCTGTGGTGCCCCGTATTGATTGCACAGTCCAGGACTGTGCTTCAGGACCAAGCCTTTCCCCACTTTTGTCTTTGTGCGTGTTCGGGTTTGTGTAGGGTGCATGCGCTCATGTGTGTGTGTGTATGTGTATGTGTGTGTGTGTATGTGTGTGTGTGTGTGTAAGAGGGTTTGTGTAGGGGTACATGCGCTCGTGTGTGCGTGTGTATGTGTATGTGTGTGTGTGTATGTATGTGTATGTGTGTGTGTGTGTATGTGTGTGTGTGTGTGTAAGAGGGTTTGTGTAGGGGTACATGCGCTCGTGTGTACGTGTGGTAAGAAGCCAGAGATTGACGTCAGATATTACAGTCCACTGAGACAGGATCTCTCTCATTGAACTTGGAGCTCACCCACTCAGCTAGCTGTGCCCTGCTTCTCCAGGCAGGAACTAGGATGGCACTCAGATCCTCATGCTGTGTGACAATCAGCCCACTGAATAAGCCTCTGCATCAGGCGGGGCATGTGTTACTCTAGTGTCATCAAGGAGTAAACTGAGGCATGGGGTGAGCTAAAGGTCTTGGGCCAAAGAGTAAGTGAGCTAGGGCGAATTCAGACCTCCCTGACTCTCCCACACAGCCCTGACCCAGCTTGTGGCACCTACGACTCTGCGGCTTCATGAGAAGTCGTGAGACTTTATCTCTGCATGTGCCCAGGGTCATCTTCCTTGCTGAGGAAGACAGGAGGCTGAAGATGCTGATGCCTTCTCCACTCTGGATGTTGCAGGTGCCACTCCCGAGGGAGCCAGGGGGCCTCGGTGAGTCAAGAGATGTTCCCCGATGAGAGCTGCAGCGTGAGGATGAGCGAGGATGCCGAGTACTGCAGCGAGCCCAGCCTGCTCACCACAGATATGTAAGCCTTCTGCCCAGGTGACCCAAAATGTAGGAAGGGGGGGTTGGGAGCAGTGCTGAGACCCCTCCTCTGGGACAGACAATGTCATATCAGTAACACCTTCCCTCTGCAGTTGGGGTGGCCTCACTGTGGAACACTTCCAGGAAGCCTTTTAAATATTGCTTCTTAAACTGTGAGGTCAAGTTGTAGGTGTATTTCTTAGTGTGAGTCAGTATACAGATATGACGCTTGACAAACTTGCTATGGAACAGCTTCTTCTAAGTCTGCCCGGAAAAGGCACAATTGACATACCTCTTGGGAATATTTTGCTTCCATATAGATCCACTGGGTGACTGTAATGTCCATCTGGTGAGAAGGACCAATGCTTTTTTCTTTTTTTGGTTTTGGTTTTGGTTATTTTGAGGCAGGGTTTCTCTGTGTAGCCCTGGCCATCCTGGAACTCAGCTCTGTAAACCAGACTGGCCTCTAACTCTCACAGAGATCCACTTGCCTCTGCCTCCCGAGTGCTGGGATTAAAGGCATGCACCACCACCGCCTGGCTAGGACCAGTGCTCTTAAGAATTGGATCAGCATATATTTTATGAATACCTAGAAAAAAGGACCTCAAAAATGCCATACACAAAGTAATTTAAAAAGATGGAGCGTTCATGCCGTACTGTCCATGCACCTCAGAAATACACCCGTCAGCAAGCTCTACTGTTTAAGGAAGTGGGCATTAACTGCCTAGACTTAGTCATCACGTGTTCTCTACATATGTCAGATGGTCACACCATGCCTCATAAATATGCAGCTAATAATAATTGATACAAATAAATAAAATAGAAGGACAGCAGAAGACAACAGAAAGGTGCTGCAAAAGTAAATATTGTTTATGATGTGTGTGCTCCTTGTGAAACATTTATGACTGCTGCACACACTACACATGCCCTTCACATTCCTGAAAGTGCTTTGGTGTGCACCAGCTTCCCAGGCCCTTAAAGTTAAGAAAGGCCTGCATGGAGAGATTCTTGTTCTTACTGCATACTTACCTAACTCTGAAAAGGCCAGCTTCAAATCCGGGAGGTTTTACTAACTAAGAGATCACAGAAAAGGAAGAAAATGTGGACCTTTCTAACCAACTGCCCACAGAGTGATACCAGTGCCAAGGGGCACAGACATCTGAACAAGCCCAGAAGCAGTATAGCTGGCGTTGTATACCAGACAAAGCAGAAGTCAGGTCTGCAAAGAAAATATACGGAGGAGGGCTTATCTGGTTGGGAATGGACGCAAGGCTTGGGCAGCATAAGAATATGAGAATATTCTCATGTCCCAAACTCCCCTGCACATACATATGTTCTTGGAATCACTGTGCTTGGTTGCAGGGGTGGAGTCAGAGGAAGCAGGCAGCACAGTGTCAGCCTTGAAGCCTAGCTTAGTGGTAGGATGCTTTCATGGCATGCTTATGGTCCTGTGTTCCATCCTCAGCACTACAAGAAAAGAAAAAAAGTAAACTTATCAAAAGAGTATTAGTGGTGCCAGTCTGTGATCTAATCTACACCACTGAGGGCTGGAATATAACTGCTTCTCAAACTGAAGACTGATCAACTTTAGTGGGTGATAGCCAACAGTCATTGAAAAAATAATACCAACTACAGTAATAGAGAAATTGAATTGGAGAGTGCCATGCAAAAAGTAGAGGGTTCTCACATGGCTAGGGATGCCTGATACTACAGATAGGTATGATATAGTTTTCATTATGAGGCACCATCAAAAAGCTTGAAAGTCCTCAACTGGAAGCCCTAGGCAGTTGTTCTCAACCCGTGGGTAGAAATCTCTTTGAGATTTGCCTAGATTCTGGAGAACAGGGATATTGACATTATGATTCATAACAGTACCAAAATTACAATTATGAAGTAGCAATAAAAATAATTTTGTGGTTGGGGGTCACCACAACCTCAGGAGCTGTATTATAGGGTCGCTGCATTAAGAAGGTTGAGAACCACTGTCTTAATTGCTGCTACTGTCCTGCTATCTGCTGACTGGATGATTGCAGGATCACTGCAGACTGTGACTTATGTGCTTTTGATAGTGAAGAGATAGGCAGGCAAGGAAGAATTGGAGAGGTAGGGGATCTTGGGGCAGCATCAAGAGGTACCAAAGTGAACAGCATAGACCTACTATGTAAAGACAGGCAAGCGTCTAAGGTACTTACTTCTGAGAGAATGCTCTAGGCCTACAATTCTTCTTCCTACTTTCTCTATAACCAAGAGAGCCTCCACTGGCTGAAACTAGAAATGCAAGTCTCAGGGGTAGGATAGCAGCTCAGTGTTAGAGTACTTGTCTAGCGTGCATGAGGCCTGTAATTCCAGTCCTCAGCCCACGGGAAGACAATAAACAAAAAAAAAATCAACCACAAGGCTCCTGCACAGCTTATGTGTCAAGAGCCGGGAGACCCCCCACCCCCACCCCACCGCAGCGAGCAGGCCTGTTAAACAACTACAGTGCCTAAGAGCAGACCCAAGGTTTTTAGCATGCTTTGCTACCTGTTCCCCACACCTGTAGTAAAGGCCCCACATGGACATTGCCTTCACTAAGGAAAATGGAAATTGCTTCTGGGGAGAGCAGCTGTCCTGGCGGGTGGCACCCCTCAGCCTTCAGGAGCAAGCGCTAAGGGTTCTCTGTTCCAGTCTCTCCTATGAGGATGATGAAAACCGGCAGCTGACATCCCCAGAGGAGGACAAGAGGGAGATGCAGCAGTCTCCAAAGAGGAGTTTCCTTCGCTCTGCCTCTCTAGGTAAATTCACGTGCTGCCCTGCAGAAGCAGACAGTCATCACCTCCAGGGTGGCAATGGTCAGACACCAAGGACAACTGAGAAACTGAGCCCACTGAGGTGGCCTCTAGAGATGGGCTGGTAGATGTGCACACTGACAAGATGATGTAGCAGGCTTTCTTGGACCACCAGTCCCCAAATCATGACACAGAAACTTATTAATTATGAAAGCTCAGCCTTAGCTTAGGCTTGTTTCTCACTAGCTCCTATAACTTAAATTAACCCGTTTATATTAATATACACTTTGCCTTGTGACCTTTTACCCCTCTTCCATCTTTTACCTCCTGTTTCCTCCCCATATCCTCTGGTGTCTCTCACATACCTAGGTTTATCTCCTCTTCTTTTCTCTCTGCCAGGAAGTCCCGCCTAACCTCTTCCTGCCTAGTTATTGGCCATTCAGCTCTTTATTAAACCAATCAGAAGGAACCTTGGCAAAGACACATCTTCACAGTGTACAAAAAGATTATTCCACAAGATAGTTCTTCAAAGACATAGCTTGTTGTAATGGGACCTAGACATTGACTACTCAGATGCCTCAGAGATAAGCTGAGGACAGAGATGAGCTTGGGACCGAGAGCACCAACCCTCTTACCGCATCTGAGAATGAGCCTCTCTCGGTCAGCTTTCTATCACTGTAGGGAAACACCTGACATGATCAGCTTAAAAATAAGAAAGACAAATTTGAGCTCACAGTTTTGGAAGCTCAACTCATTACTTTTGGGCCTGTGGCAAGGTAGAGCATCATGATGGGAAATGTGCCTTTTGCCTCCTGGCCAGGAATATAACGGAGGGAAAGAGATCAGTGTCTCATGCTCTCTCTCTCAAAGACACATCATCAAAGGTGGAAAACCTCCCATGAGGCTCCTCCTTTTAAATGGTCAACCAACCTTTCAGTTGTACCAAACTGGGGACAAAGCCTTTAAGACATGACACTTGCTAGATGTTGTGGATCTAAAGTGTGGCAGAGCTGTCACAGGCCGGTGCCATCACCTGTGCCCTGATTCTAGTTATTTATCCACTTTTACAGGTCGAAGGGCCTCCTTCCATCTGGAATGTCTGAAGCGACAAAAGGATCACGGGGGAGACATCTCTCAGAAGACAGCCTTGCCCTTGCATCTGGTTCACCATCAGGTATTAACACCTGTGGACAGGCCATAAGCCTGGTGACGTAGAACAAGTAGGAACTTCAGGCTACAGTCAGTACATTACTTGCAGCAAATGGGGAGCTAAACCTGAGCCCCCCCAGTTTACCTTTGTAATTACAAACTCCCTTTGGGGCCTGTACTTTGTATGTACGTGTGCTTGCACGTGTGTGCATGTGTATCTGTGTGTTAGTACATGTGTGCATGTGTATCTGTATGGGCACATGCACACAAATGTGTTTTATAAACTGGTACAACTTCATCTCAAAGCACCGTCTAAGTAGGGATTATTGTCATGAACTTTCCAACATCATGAACTATAATTTTATGCTTCCCTTAGATTTATTTCCAGATCCCCAGAAGCTCAGAACCCTCATGAGCTGGGGAGAGGGAAAAAAAGCAGGACAGAGGGACACTATGTGTTCTATTTAGAAAGATTTCTCCAAGTTGGTTTTGTCCATCTGTCCTCGTGCCCATGGGCAGGAAATGAGGTTTCTCTTTGTATCACCGTGCCACCTCCAACCTGTTCTCTCTGTTCCCACCACAAGTGTCATTCTTCTTAACAGACATATCACATCTGAAGAGTAGACACTGCTGGGAGTCACAGTGACAGTGGGAAAGCAGGGTCACCCTCAGGATTCTCCGGAGCATTTGGGGACAAGGAAACAGACATGGGAATCATTAATCATGGTGCCGTCAACTGTTAAACAGGAGTCGAAACACTCTGCTTGAGATTGACAGGGCGTTATCAGTGGGCCTATTTCATCGTAAAAGTTAAAATAATGACTACCGGTTTTGTCTAGTCCTTTATGATGGCCTTATCACACTTGACTTCACACTGGCCATTAGGCCAATGCATAGAACGAGCGCTGGTGAACTCTGGCTCTATGGAGAATACCTCATCATTGCCCTCTCTGCCCTAATGGGAAAGCCAGAGAAACTAAATCCAGAGACTGTGGATGGCAGGGCCACTCTAAACAGTGCATGATAGCAGTTGTACTCAGTTGTAAGGTCCTGAAGCTAGAGAGAAATGCCATTGTGCCAGAAGGAAATGCTCATTAAAATATTTCTGGATATTATTGAATCTCACACTAGGTCTCAGTGAGGTAGACAGGACTTGGACTTTGAGAATTCTAGGCAGGACCCACTGGAAAATATATAAAATAATGCTTCAAAGTTACTCAAAAGGCAGAGAACTGAGCCCTCCTGGTAACTCCTTTTCTTATGTCCACAGGCATTGGCAGTGGCAGGTTTGAGCCCCCTCCTGCAGAGAAGCCATCCTTCTACCAAGTTCCCCAGGCCATGTCCCACACCCCCTGTCACTCCAGGCAGCCGGGGCAGGCCTCTACAGCCTATCCCCACCCTACGGCTGGAGGGGGCTGAATCCAGCGAGAAACTCAACAGCAGCTTCCCGTCCATCCACTGCAGCTCCTGGTCTGATGAGACCACTGCCTGTAGTGGGGGCAGCAGCATGGCCCGGAGAGCCCGGCCGGTCTCCCTCACTGTGCCCAGCCAGGCTGGAGCTCCAGGGAGACAGTTCCATGGCAGCGCCAGCAGCCTGGTGGAAGCGGTATGTGAATTCAGGGTCCTGGGGAGGGAGAGCAGGGAAGGAAGCCTGGCTCCTTCCCAGGTAGGGTGTCAAGTGTGTAAACTAGAGAGCTGCTGAAGGAAGCCTGGTAACCTTGGTCCTTCCAACTCAGAAACACTAATTCTTGCGCTTGATTGCCCCCTATTCATCTCAAAAATCTCTGAGAGTCTTCCTAGGTGTAGAGACTGTTGGTGTAGTGACACATCTGGAGAAATGGGTTTCAGCTCCCATGAGCTCCCACTGTGCTGTTGAAGACAAACAGGTTCAAAACTTAGCATGGTGTACCCGGAACAGGCAGGGTCGCAGTAGAAAACTCGGGCAAGGTGAGGAGAGGGTGACTGGGGCAGAGGAGGAAGAACAGGAGCCTGGGAGAAAAAGAGACGGCCCTCTCTGCCGTATTCTACCCCTTGGCTCAGAGATTTAGTGATCTTCCTCCCAACTCGTCACTGAAGCAGCTGGCAGGAAGGGTGGACACATGTTGGTCACCTGCAGCCCTTGCAAGCAAAAACCGAGCCTGTGTCCTCCTCAAGGAGTCCTGGAGCATGCGTCCTGCACAGGCAGCCCTAGAGAGGCAGACAGGTGGGGGCAGTGGTTAACACCAAATAAAAGTGAAGGCTTCTTAGAAAAGGGCAACATGGAGTATGTCTTGGGGGGGCAGAGAGGAGAAAAGAAAGGGCAGGCTAAGATCTGCCTGTGGGAAAACAGAGTCCACAGCCCCTCTGCCAGTTTCTCATTTGGTGATAGGCTGTCCTCCAACCTAAAGCTCTCTCCTCCGACCTATCTGTGCATGCCCACTTCCTTCGGTCCATACTACATCTCTACTTTCCTGTGAGTGTCCCTCTTAGCACACAAATACAGACACACAAACATGCATACACACCCCACACACATGCACACTTATATACACTTTCACACATACATACATACACCCATCTATACACACATGCCCACATGCACATGTTATGTACACACAGATGCTCTTCTTCACAGCAGCCTGTGACTTCATCCTTTGGGAGCTTGGAACCCTAGTGACCACGCCCCTCTTCTGTCTTTTTTGCCCTTCCTTTTTAGGTCTTGATTTCAGAAGGTTTGGGACAGTTTGCTCAAGATCCCAAGTTCATCGAGGTCACCACCCAGGAGCTGGCTGACGCCTGTGACATGACAATAGAGGAGATGGAGAATGCCGCAGACAACATTCTCAGTGGGGGCGCCCAGCAGAGCCCCAACGGCACCCTCTTACCTTTTGTGAACTGCAGGGACCCAGGGCAGGACAGGGCTGTGGTCCCCGAGGACGAAAGCTGCGCATATGCCCTGGGGCGAGGCAGGAGCGAGGAGGCGCTCCCAGACAGCAGGGCCTACGTCAGCAACCTGTAGTCCGCAGGACTGACGATGCGGGTGTTTTTTATTCGTTTCAATGTTCCTAATGGGTTCGTTTCAGAAGTGCCTCACTGTTCTCGTGACCTGGAGGTAACCGGAACAGCGTCTTCATTCACTGCTGTCGGGACAAGCCTCAGAGCTGGGCGGTGTGCGGAGTCGGCTTGTCAGGGGAGAAGGCCAAGGCCGTGGTGCAGGGCTCCGGCACCTTCCCGCGGCAGCACCGCCCAAAGGACCCCACCCCCCTAACCAAAAGGGTGTTTTCCCCTTGCTTGTATAAACAGTCATTTGCACATGTTCTGTCTGAGCCTGGCGGTCTCAATGGAGCAGGGACCCAGAGACCTATGGTGGGAGTAGGCCAGTGCCCCAAGTAGGGGAGGTGGCTGCGAGGTTCCAGTACTGCAGGCCTGGTCCCTTCAGGGACCCTTCCCCTGCAGGAGTAGATGCAGGTGACCGGAGCCAGTGCAGACCGCACCACCGCCCTCAGCTAGCCAGGCCAGGGGGCGCAGGCTGCTGCTCAGTGATCTTGGTTTCACGGTTTGCTGGTTATTGTTAGCATGTTTCGGTTTTCTGAGTTTTGGTTTCTTTATTATTTTATATCTGTTGTGCTTTCCCACGGGGAAGGGCGGAAGAAGAGCGTTTACAGTTGCGCAGCCTCACTCACTGTTTCCACATCTGCGTTATTTAAGTCGGATTTGGTTTTATTATATTCTTCAAATGGTGCGGTTTCCCCCACCCCTCTTTTTTCACCCATGGAGCGAGGGCTCAATATCACCACAAGAAACTTTACTTGCTCTGGGTATGCCCAGTAATTGATTATAATTTCCTTAAGTAACAGCACCTTTTCCCCCTTTCTTTCCGGTTTGGTTGACAGTCACAATCTGCAGGTAACGGGGCTGTTTATAAGGTGTTGCGTGCCTGAGCGGTTGAACTGGGCTCCTTTCTAAGCTGGGTGTATGGACAGGTTCAAGAGAGAGGATGTGTAAGCATCTGTGTGTCACACGTGTGTCCATAGTGGGTCGTCTGTGTGTGTGTGCACCCATACGGTGCGTGTGCACCCCCTCCACCCCGCCCTCCCCACCCCGCACAAAAGTCCGTAGATCCCCGTTCCGGTTTGACTGCAGGGAGTTCTGAATCTGGGGCTATTCGAAAGCAAAAACAAATCACTGTCTCCGCTTCTGCTTCTGAAACGAGAATCGGTAACTGCATTTCCTGTCCCACGAGATATGCAAAAGCAATGCAATAATATCCATTTTAAAATACGATTGTGAGTTGTGTCGGCATTAAAATTCTATTTTAAAAAACACAAAATTTAAGGGAAAAAACTCAAGAAGACATTTTGCTTCGATATATTCTGTGTAATGTTTTATTGCATTGATAATGTTTCTGTTGAAGAAACTGTTATACTTGAATTCAGGTCAGTTTCAGTATTTTTCAAATATTTTTTTAAAAACTGAATTGCAATTGTGCCAAGCAAATATAATGACTTAAGTTTGTTTTAAAATTCACTTCTTGTATATTTTGCTGCATGTAAAGTAAATCATTTTGTATTTGGAGTGTGACAAGCTTTCCCTTTGAACTCTTAAGTGCTTTTTCTACCTGTGGTTGGGGAGGAGATGGTTTTCTTTCATTTGCAAAGTGAACGAAGGTGTCCAGGTGTCAGTCCTCACCCTGCTCTCCAAGGGAAGGTCTGGGAGGTACCTTTTTGCATATCTTGTGTTTTGTTTCCATTGCCCTCAATCTTTCCAAAGCCGCGTGGTAAGACAGTCCATGCCACATCTGGCTTTGCAAGATCAGGCCATGTTTCATCCAGCTCTTCACTTGCTGCCTTCTCTGTGGATACTTGTTCAGGATGCTCCTCTGGAGAGGTGGCTGACTTTGCCAAGCACTCCCACCGCCCACATCTCAACTGAGAGGGTGAGGTGACAATCAGGCTGGGACAGAGGTAGGACAGATTCGTCTTGAACCCATGATCTACCCAAGCATGGATAGCCATAGCCGTGGCTAGATAAAGGTGACTGGGTAGACCTGTGATCCTCCTAGAAACTACATCCTTTCCTTCCTCCAAAGCAGGAAGGCCAAAAAGCAAGGGATCTTGATGAAGGCAGGGACATCAGGATCTCATAGGGATGGAAGGAACAGATTGTGTGGGACTTATTTAGGCTCCTCTATGTCTGCCTTCAGAAACCATTACAATTAGTACCAGGTCCTTCAGTGTGTCTTAACAAGAATGGTTGAAAAGGAAGGGCTCTGGGGAAAATAATACTCAACCATTCACCCAGAATTTACCTACATACAGAATATCTTCCGGTCCCAGGGTACTTCCAGCCTATTTGGAGGATTATGTGAGAATCTGCTAGAAATTCAGCAAGGTTGTTCCTCAGTGATATGCTCTCGTGGGCTATTTCATGAAAATGCAGAAAGAGGCAGTGTTCACAGGTTAACCAGAGTCTAGAAACAGCATTTCTCCTTGAATTTCCATGCACCGTTACCCAGCGTTTATGACTCCTCTTCAGTATCCATAAGGGCTTCTAGATATAAGGATTTGACAGCATCCTTTGTCTTGTTTCTGGGACTATGTTGATGTGCCTAGAGTGACGATGGAGGGGTGAGCCCCCTGATTGGCTGTCTGGTTCTTGCATGCATTTGACCCCTAGGGAAATGTGGTGTTTTGATTGCTCCTACCCACAGACATGCATAGGCTGCATACTCTCTCCCCATGCTGCCTTGACTTCCTTTAGAAGCTTTGATCTGCAATGCCAGAGTCTTCTGACCAATGACACAAGGTATAGGCCAAGCTTCTGCAGCCATCTGCCAGGACTCCGCTCAGTGTGGCTCCCCTACTCCCCCTCCCCCCCACTTCACCAGTCATACCCACAGGCTGCCTTCTCCTTTGTGGCCAAGAAGACCAGAGTAGCCTTTCATGCATACACTGCACCCTGCAAGAGTGGCATCATCAGGGACGATTCATTGCTAGAAGGAAAGAAGGTTCAGTGGACAATGGGGCCTTCATGTTTGGCTTCATGACCACCTAAAATAAGACTAACACGTGCTGCCTGTCACCAGGACAGAGGGAACAGTGAGTGGGAAAGCCATTGAACAGCACCCCAGACTGTCTACTCCCCACCCACAATGGAATTTTCCCAGTGACTCTTCTGAATGGAACTACAGACCTTCTGCAATCCTGACAGTCCCTGGATGGCAGGGGAATTAGCCCGCAGCTGGGGACCAAAGGGACCAGAAGGAGCAAAGGGTTGTGCTTTCATCTGCCTAAGACTAGCTCTGTCTCTTTTATTTACGTTCTGTCCATGTGTGTGGCCATTTTATACAGAATCCTGTTGGTTCCTTTCTGCCTGGTCCTAGAAAGTTCTTCAAATTTTCAGGTTAGAGAGACTTTCCTAAACCTTGTTTGATTTGTAAATGTCTTCCCTCTTAGCTGCCTGTGGTTTCCATCTTACCCTGACGAATCCAAGGCCCAGCTCTGTCGTTTCCCTTCCTCTGGTGCTCCGGTTCCAGACTCTGGGTACTATGAAGAGAAGGTCTGTGTGTGTTCCTTCCTCACAGATCTCAGCCATGCAGAGTTCCAGACACCCTAACTGAATGCAGTAGGCAGCCCTTCCTTTGCCAACATCAGCACATTTTTAAGAACACTCTGGAAGTCAGTAGAAGGAAAGTGGCTGCTGTCCAGAGGCCAGGAGATACACTCCACTGCTCCTAAAGGCAGGCCAAGAGATCAAGGACCCAGATCAAGCATGATGTCGAATCTGATAATCAGGGTTTTTAGCCTTCTTATCCCACATTTCAAATGTCACCAAGGGGAAGGATGGTCCTTCCATCCTGGGACCTTGAGTGACTGAAATGTCCTCATTCAGGAGCTAGAAACAATTGAGCAAGGACCTTAGGAAGGATTGTCTACCTTTCAGCAGAGCTACTCGGAGCCCAGGGAAGCCAAAACGTGCTGTAAGTGTCCTGGTTGATTCTGTCTTCAACAAAGCCCTGGCTCGTAAGCAGGCATCAGCACAGAGAGAGAGGGGAGTGAGGGCAAGGAAAGGGTGCGTCCTGACCCCAGCGGTGTCGTCTCATCATGTGGAAAGCCCTGGAAAAGGCTGATGGCTCCATAATCTGCTTTGGAGGCTGTGAAAAATGAATTCCTACCCTGCGTGTTTTTTCAGCTAAATCAACCTAGCTAGAGAGATATGGTCCCTACCTGACCATGTGAGGCCCCTCCACCATACCTGGCCAAAGAGTTTGCCAATGGGAAAGTGGTTGGGGGAGCTTGGGTCTCGCTCGCCAAAGCCCATGTTCCACAGCAGCTGCCATGGGAGAGGTGTCCTAGAAGGTTGTGGGCATGGAGGGGGAAGCACCCTATCTATGACGTCAGTAACAGGAACCTTCCCTTCCTTTAGCATTTATTCTTCTTCCTCCTCCCCTCCATCTCTTTCTCCTCCTCTCCCCCTCCTCCTCCTCTGCAAGCCCAGTGAAGGGAACACAGAGGCGAAAGGAACCATTTGCAGATTCTTACAGTGTTTCTTATGCCATAGCTCTTCGCCTTGTTAGGGAAACAGTTGAAACTCACCACACACACACACACACACACACACACACACACACACACACACCCTAAAGCACAGTGCTGAGCTGTTAGCCATGTAGTAATCTTTGGAGGACTGTGGTAGGCGTGTTCAATCTGTTCAGTCTGTAGCTATGTGTCCCAGAACAGCTATGGATGTGCTCACGCAGAGGTGATGTCCTATTATAACAGAAAAACACTGAACACCTTTGAAGCGGAACGTGTGGAAGGAACTAGAACAGTTTCCATGGGTGGAAATGGTGACCATTTTATTCATCTACAGTGAGGAAATGCTACCACTCTCTTCCTCCTTTTCCTCCAACCATCCTAAGAGATTTGATCCATACAGTACGTGATAAAGGCCTGGCCTTCCTGGTATGTAAGGAAGACCAGGCACCATCTCTGAAAGGGAGTTGGAGTATGTAGCTGGATATATCAAACATTGCAAATCAATTCAATACTGAGAGTAAAGTCGGAATTGAGATTTTTCCAGTTATGTTTCTTGTAGGTCTCTGCTAGCAATAAGGAAGGCAAGGCCAGAAAATGCAATGAAAATATGAAATGTCTTATCACCAGAGTCAAACCATCTCAGATGCTCACTACTTTAGAGTTGTAACCTCCTCATCCCCATGGGAAACTGTATGCACCCCAATTTCCCAGAATCTGAATGATTTGATGTATAAAAGTTACAGACCAGGTGATGTGTCAGCATAAATGAGTCAATTCATGCAAATTTGCCACCCAAAACTTCCCTGATGCTTCCCTCAGCAGGGTCATTACAGAGACGGTTTGGGGGAGACAGAGGCTAAAGGGAATTGGAGGGTAATTTCTTTTTTTTCCCCTTTTTGGGGAGCAGTGTGGAGGTTCTGGGGGTTGAGCCAAGGGCCTTCCTTGTGCACGCTGGGCAAGCACTTTAGCTTCTCTTTTGCCTCCTAAGACTTCCCAGCATGGAGAACTACACCAAACGGAAGAGCACTTGGGAATTGAGGACAGGTGATTTGCGAGCAAGCAGTCCCAGCAGAGGGCCCCTTAGAAGGCATCACAGTGACTGCGGACTATGGGTCCCTTTCTGTGCCCCACACAGCACACATCCACATCTGCATCCCATCCCCCAGACTTGAAATCCACCTCTCAGCCTTCCCACCAGACCATGCACCCATCTACCCTGCCCATCTTGGGCGTGGGCTGCTTGCATGCCGCCCTGAACAAAGCCTGAATAGCAGGAGAACCGCTGGATTTACACACATCTGTGACATAGCAGTTAAGAGCAACCTGCGGGAAAAGAAGTCATTGAGGAATAGGGTGGCAGAAACCCAGGAGTGAATGCTGCAATGCCTGCCTCTCCCATAGTACTGCAATTCTACTTTAACATGCCAGTGTTGCTAAGGAAGACGTCCTCCATGTAAGGGGTCCACATCAAGCTGTGCCCATCCCCCGCGCGCCATGTGTCTACAGTCCACTTCATGTCCCTGAGAAAACCTGTGTCATGTGTCATGCCTGTTCCCAGACAGGCACAGAAAGATGAACAGGCTTCTGTGTCGCTCATACACACCTGCACATCCCACACCTGCCCCTCCAGACTCCACGACACCACAGTCCGACTGTTGTAAATATTGTTGTACAGTTTGTAATCATCCAATAATCCTGTTGTCAAAGGCCCTGCCTGCTGCGCCTTCTCCCCCCTCGAGCGAGGCCAGGGTATCTAGAAGGGGAAACCTTCAAGGAGAGCTTCAGGGTCCATCTCTGTGTGAGACGCTACTGTATATTCCTGTAAGATTGCATTTTTATCTAAGGAATGATGTTATTTAAAAAACAAACAAAAACGCAAAAAAGAATTGCAAATAAATTTCTTAACAATGTCACTCTTGGTTTAATCAGTATCTCCCCTGTTCCACACCCCTCCTTTCCTCCTGTGCCTACAGGTCGCAGAAATAGATTTAACCCTCATTATTTCGCTTGCTTCGGATCCTTCAAAGCAGGGGACAATAGGGGATGTAACGCCAACATAATTCCCTAATTTCATGACCACAGTGGATCTCACAAAGTTGTTCTGTCATCTATACAAGGGTCAACAAAAATGGCCAAAGGCGAATAAAGAGGCAGAACGAGAGAAACGAAATGGTTAGCTCAGGAAATAGTAATACTGTCCCCTAAGCAATTGATCTTGGATACTGGGGAAGGGGACAGAAAGTAGGATGTGTTTTGCAGCCATCAAATGCAAGGTTCTGTGGTTACCATGACGGTGTAAACTGGCTCAAGCAAAGCTCCCAGAATAAGCCCATGAGAAACAGAATGGTTGCAGGGCTTCGGGGAGGTGGGGGAAGCGGCTCCAGAACCTGACTCCTGCCTAGAGAACACTGCTGGACTCTGGCTTCTTGTAACTCCCCTGGAGCTTGGAGGCTGTTGATGCTTTGGAATCCCCGAAGAGGAATGCCTGAACAGCCAACTTAACTTCGGCAAGTTCAGCTTGCAGCCCAGCAGCAGCACCGTGCCCCATCCAGCCTGGCACAGCAACTGGACCTTTATCCAGGGCACCTGTGGAGCCTGTGGGGACCACAACAGACGGAAAAGCAAATCTTCCTGAACATCAAAGATCTGTGCTCAGCAGAGATTGCTGCTTCTAATCACTGATGTGTAAACAGAGAAGCAAGACATCGTTATTGTAGCCCCATCCAACTGAAATAACTTCTTAGATTTAAAGGGCCTGTACCCTTTCCCCCTTTTTCCTCCTTTTGGAAACTAGACAGAACATTGGGAAACGATTGCTCATATCCAGGGAAAGTTTGGCCTCAGAAAAGACCCAAGAAATCCTAAGTTCATATAGTATAGTCATCAAAACTGATCCTGGGTACAGAGCTTACCCGTCTTCATTATAGGCTTATAACCCCAGCACTCAGGGAGGCTGAGGCAGGAGGTGACTATGAGTTTGAGGCTAGTCTGGCCTATGTCATGAGTTCCAGGCCAGTCCGAGCTACCGGGAGACCTTGAGCAAATAACGGGGCTGGGGAACCCACCAAGCAAACTAGCACCCACCAAGAAAGAACAACCACAAGGAAATGTGGAGGAAGGGACATCTGATTTCCAGAGTCACCATAGTTTAGATTCAGCTGTTTGTTGTGCAACAAGAAATCACAAAGCATACAAAGAAGCAGGCAACTGTGATCCATTCAAAAGGCAACAAATCAACGGACCATCTCTGAACAAGACCTAGAGAAAGTACCAACAAAGATTAACTTAACTAAACAAAGATTACTCTTTCATAATTACATTTATTTGTTTGGGGAGGCAGGGTATACAGTGCCAAGGCACACATGTGGATATCAAAGGGAAACTTTCAGAAACCAGTTCCCTCCTTCTAACTTTCTGGATGACCTCAAAACTAAAGAGAAACAGAGGAAGTCAAGAAAATGGTATGCAACAAGCAAGTTTGTAATCCTAGTATAGGAACTAGAGACGAGGACTCCAGGAGCTTGCTGATCAGCTAGTCTAGCCAGTAGGTCAGCTCCAGGGTCAGTGACACGCGCGCACATGTGCACATACACACACACACCGTGCGCACACACACCATGTGCAGACACACACACACAGAGGATGCTCTATGACATGGCAAATATACAGCAGATTAACAGTGGTCCATTCTACTGAACAATTATTTTAAAATTAAATGAATTAAAATTTCCAATTCAAAGACAGGGATTGGCAGAACAGTTTGGGTTTTTGTTTCGTTTCAGAAACAAGCCGACTGTATACTGTCTCACTGAAGTCTCTTTAAAAAACATCTTAAAGATCCAGTCTTGAGAAAAATCACAGGGTTCTCCTGATAGATGCAGAGTAAGTTTTTGACAGAGCTTGCTATGCAGACATGATAAAGGGCTTGGAGAAATTAAGAACAGGCAGAACACACCTGGAAACAATAAAGGCTGTATATGACAAGTCTGCCAACATTATAATGAGATGGGGAAATGTGGAGGGAGACAAGGATTCCCACTCTCTCTTCACACATAGTTAGTATTGTTCATGAAGGGCTAGGCCAAGCAAGAAGATGAAAGATATATAAGGGATAAAATTGGGAAAAAAAGAAGATGAAAGATATATAAGGGATAAAATTGAGAAAAGAAGGAGTTGAGTGATATTTATCTGCAAATGATGTGATTTTATACCTAAAAGACCCTACAGACCCCACCAGAGATCTTTTAGATTTAATAAATAGGTCCAGTATATTTCCAGAATACAAAATTAACACACAAAACCCAGTAGCATTCACATGTACTAAAATGAGTTGAAAAACATTCCAACCATCAGGTATGGTGGTGCATGCCTTTGATCCCAGCACTCAAGGCAGAGACCAGCATGATCGACAAAGCAAGTGTTCTAGAACAGGCAGGGCTACTCAGAGACCCCCCAACCCCCCCGAACACACACACATCATTTCATTCACAATAACCCCCATACCAATAATACTCGTGGGTGACATGCAAATCCTTTTAAAAAGGAAACTGGAAGACAATAAAAAAGAGAAATTTAAAAAATACTAGAAAATGAAAAGAAACCTTATGTGCTCCCAAATTGGCAGACTTAATACTATGAAAATGGCCCAGTTACTAAAAGTGGTCTGTAGATTCAGTGAAATAGCCATCAAAATTACAATGACACTCTTCACAGAACTTGGAAAAAATAATCCAAAACTTCATATGGAAACACAAATGACCACAAACAGTCAAAACAATCCTCATAAAAAAAGAGCACAGCCAGGTGTGGTGGTGTACGCCTTTAATCCCAGCACTTGGGAGGCAGAGTCAGGCGGATCTCTGTGAGTTTGAAGTCAGCCTGATCTACATAATGAGTTTCAGGACAACCAGAACTCCATAGAGAGACTCTGTCTCAAAAGAAAAAAAAAATCCATTCAAATAATGGTGTTGGCAAAACTGGTGCCCATTTACATAAAAATGAAGTTGGATCCCTTTACAAAAAATTTAATTTAATTTTAATTAAAAATCTGAAACTGCTAAAGGAAAAAGTAGATAATATACTCCAAAAATAAATATAAGCAAGAATTTTCTGAAAAAGATTTTGCATAGGAAAATAGCCCCAAGAACTGACAATTGGAAATCACATGAAATACAAAGTTTCTGCATAGCTAAGGAAACTACCAGCAGACTGGATAGATAGTCCACGGAGTGAGAGGAAATCTTTTTCAGATAGGAGGTTAATATTTAGAATATACAAAGGATATCAAAATTAAACACCCACAAAATCCAAAGCTGCCCATCAATAAGTACACTAATGGAGTGAGCAGACAGTTCTCTAACACAGATAAGATTTTGCTTGGAAAAGAAAGACTTTGGTTGGTGTTTTATTTTGTTTCCCTTTTTGGTTTTGGAACTGGATCTCTATAGTCCTGGCTGGCATGAAACTTACAGTGATCAGCCCGCCTTTGCCTCCTGTACCTCCTACTGGGAGTAAAGGCGTAAGTCACTACACTTGTTGCAGATAGATATTTTTAAAGAGTACAGCATCTTTAGCCATGCAGGAAATACAAATTAAATTACAATGGGATTCCACCCTCATCCCCAACAAGAAAAAACATGCTGATTTGGATGTAGGCACAGGTGACCACTTAATCTCGCTGGTGGGAGTGTAAACTGACGTGGTCATTATGGCGGCGTGGTTCTCCTTCTTCCTCAAGATTGTTGACCACCTGGTCCATGCGGGAGGAGGGAGCAGAAGAGGGGACAGGGTTCTGATGGCTGTGGATGTGACAGAGATAGCCTTCCAGGAAATGACTTCAGTGGGACAACTCAACTTAGTTCCAGAGCATAGGAAACATACAGGATTGGGAAGCCTGGGGACAAACCCTAAGTTGCAGTGAGTGGTATGCTCCTATCATGTCGCTGGATTAGTGGAAACATGACCTTAATTATAAAAAGGGCTAGAGCATTAGCCTAAGCATCATGTGGGCATCAGGGGAAGAGTGTTTGCAGGGAACCATGTCAAGAGTCACCCTTGAGATAAGTCAGGCATCCAGACCTAGCGACATCCTCCAAATAAGGGCAGGCAGAGAGCAGGAAGCCTCACTGGGAAGGGAGTCCTCCATGTTGTCAAGTTTGGGGAAAGCTGCCAGCCATGGTAGACTGCAGCCTCTGACCAGCAGGGCCTCCCGATATGGAAGTTTCTCAAAAAGTTAAAAACATACCACTCCTGGGCACTTATCAGAATGAGTCTGTCCTACAATACAGATACTTGCACATCCATGTGTATTGTTACACTGTTTAAATAGGAGAGAAAATGAAATCAGCCTAAATGCCCATATACAGATGAGTAGATAATAAAAATGTGATACATGCACACACACACACAATTCATCTATAAAAAAAATGAAATTATGAAAATTTTAATGAAATGGATGATCTGGAAAGTCTTATATTAATTACTTAAAAAGACCAAAAAAAAAACAACAACAACTCAACAACAACAAAACAAGCCCACATGTCTGTCTGTGCAGATCCTAGCCCAGTGGTTCTCAACCTTCCTAATACTGTGACCCTTTGATACAGTTCCTCATGTTGTGGTGACTTCAACCATAAAATTATTTTCATTGCTACTTTATAACTGTAAATTTGCTGCTGTTATGAACTATAATGCAAATACCTGTGTTTTTCCATGGTCTTAGGTGACCCCCCTGTGAAAGGGATCATTCGACCCCAGGTTGAGAACTACTGCCCTAGCCTATAATGTCTATTATATGTATGTAAGAGGGTTGAGTGCAGATATAGGCTATGAAACCAGTAGGGAAAACATGCAAGAGAAAAAAGAGGTCATCGGGAGAGTGTGCAACAGAAAATATGTGAGCCGAAAGCAGAATGGAGGCTACTGGGGATGTGTAATCAAGGGAGAGCAAAGGGGTGGAAAGACAATGTGAGGGGAGAATCACTGGAAACAAATGAAGCCTACAATCGTGTATACTAATTTTTAAAATTTAAGCTGGGCATGGTGCTGCACAGCTTTAATCCCAGCACTCAGGAGGCAAAAGCACACATAGCTCTGTGAGTCTGAGGCCAGCCTGGTCTACATAATGAGTTCCAGGACAACCAGAGCTACATAGTACAACCCCATCTCAAAACAAAAATGAAGGAAAAATAGAAAAGGAAAGATAAATCAAGCCAAACAATGTTTCTTTGAGAGCATCAGTGAAATTTAATAACTTCATAAACTGGGAAGAGTTATGGGGAGGGATGAGGGCAAATATGATCAAAATCCATTGTGTGAATGTGTGAAATTCTCAAAGACTTATTAAAAATACTACATTATTAAAACAAACTACCTTGATATAATAAAAAGCCGTGTACAAAAAGCTGATAGTGGACATCGCACACTCACGGGCAAAAGATGAAGCCTCTAAGATCAGGAGCAAGGCAAGGATGCCCACTTTTGCCGTGTCTTTTCAAAACAGTACTGTAAATTCTAGACAGAGCAGGTGGACAAAAATCAAAGCATCCCGTAGAAAAGCCTGATGTAAATAAAACCATCTCTTTTCACTCGTGAGATATGTAGGCACCCTTAACAATTTCACACACAAGGAAAGCTAGACTAATAAACGAGTCTAGCAAAATAGCAGAAAACAAAACATTACAAAACTCAGTTGCATTTCTTTGTTTCCTTGGCATTGGGAGGAGAAAACCCACAGTTTTATAGTTACCAGGCAAATGCTGAACCACTGAACCACATCCCACATTTGCCATATTTCTATACACTAACAATGAACAATATGGAAATAAAATTATGAAAACAGTTCCATCTATAGTATCAAAAAGACTGAAATAGTTAGGAATTAATTTGACCAAGGAGGTTAAAAAATAAACTTACACAAGAGAAATTACAAAGTGTTTCCAAATGAAAAGGCATACTAAGAAGAAACATTTCATATTCATGGATGTCAAAACGACTCAAAGCAGTCAGAAAACTCCATACAGTTCCTATCAAACTCTCAATTGTACTGCCTACCAAAATAGAAAATCCACTCTAAAATTCATGGGAATCTACAAAGGAATCCAAATATTTAAAACAATCCTAAAAAATAAGAGCAAAGCTGTATCCCTATGCTTTCTTATTTCAAAACCCAGAGAACAGGAAGGTTGTAAAATACTAGGTTAAACACAGGCATAAAAATTGTACTGCCTGGTTTTGTGTGTCAACTTGACACAAGCTAGAGTCATTAGAGGAAGGAGCCACAGTTGAGGAAATGCCTCCATGAGATCCAGCTGTAAGGCATTTTCTAAATTAGTGATCAATGGAGGAGGGCCCAGTCCATGATGGGTGGTGTCATCCCTGGGCTGCTGGTCTTGGGTTCTATAAGAAGGTGGACTGAGAAAACCATGGTAAGTAAGCCAGTAAACAGCTCTCCTCCATGGCCTCTGCATCAGTTCCTGCCTCCAGGACCCAGCCCTGCTTGAGTTCTTGTCCTGACTTCCTTCAGCAATATGGGCAAGTAAGCCAAATAACCTCTTTCCTCCCTGACTTGCTTTTTGGTCATGGTGTTTTGTTGCAGCAATAGAAACTCTAAAAACATAGGCCAATGGGATGATATAGAAATCACAGAAGTGATCCCTCATACACAAGATAAGTCATCTTTGAGGAGGACTGAAGACCATTCATTATAGAGTAAGTAGGTCAGGGTTTTCTGTTGGGGAATATTGTGTGACTTTTGTTTATGCTGCATTGGTTTAACTCTGTGAAGCTGAGTTACTGTGCCTGTGTAAAACACCTGATGGTCCTAATAAGGAGATGAATGGCCAATAGTGAGGCAGGAGCAAGGATAGGCGGGTCTGGCTAGCAGAGAGTATAAATAGGAGAAATCTGGGAGGAGCAAGAACAAGGAGCAGAGGATATCAGGGGCCAGTCACTCAGCCACCCAACCAGTCACAGAGTAAGAAGGAAAGAAAGGTATTCTGAAATAGAAAAAAATAAAGCCTGGAGGTAAAAGGTAGTCGGGATAATTTAAGAAAAGCTGGCAAGAAATAAGCCAAGCTAAGGCCGGGCATTCGTAATTAAGAATAAGCCTCCGTGTGTGATTTATTTGGGAGCTGGGTGGCGGGTCTCCCAAAAAGCCAAACAAGTAAAAAAAAAAATCATACAACATGATGGTGTAACAAGTTGGGGCTCAAATATCCATCAAGAGTCTGAGAACTCTTTTTTTAAAAAAAGATATGGCTCCTTTAAGGGTTTCAGCAGGGCAGTTTCTGCTGGTTAGCCCGATCTTAACACCTAGTTTGTTAAGTAAGAACAAAACAAAGTTAAAACGCCTCCCACAGTGCAAGAATCAGGATTCTAGAGCTCTAGTTCCTGGTCACTTTCCTCTGACCTGGATACAAGTTTTGGGCTTGACTTTCACAACCCAGCCCAAGAGTGGGCGGAGGATCAGCAGTCTCAAGTCTGCTCATGACATCAAAAAGGCTAAAAGATATGCAGTAAACGAGGTCTAGACAGAGAAAAAACAAACAAACAAACAAAAAAAACCCTCTGAACAGGTTCCAGTGTGTTTTACACTGTACGTGGCTTAAGAAAGAAAATGGGTATAGCAGTCATAGAAAGAAATAGATTAAAAATAATAAAGTCTTTAAAGAGACAGCAAAAGAAATGTAAAAGAAAGAAAAAGCCATATAAAGATGGGAAACACACAGGAAGTCTGGATCCTGTATGTTATTGTGTTGATTTTGGATTTTTCGATTGCTGAAAAGCAAGGACAGCCGCTGCGAGACCTGGAATTGAAAGAGGGGCTGTTAAAATAAACCAGCCTAGATATTTTAATAATGCCTTAACTTTAAAAAAAAAAGCCAAAAAATGTGTTTGTCAAATGGAAATCACAAATGCTTTGGAGGAAAGGTTTTGCTTTGTATCCACAGGAAACAAGAGGCTGTGGAGTCATTCCAGGTTGATTCGGATCTGGTTTTGAAGGACCCCAGAGACCTGGGTGCCTTCAACACACCGTCAAGACGCAAAACATCAGGCCAGCCAGCTGGATGCAATTGCAAGAGGGTTTAATATCTCAGAACTGAGGATGCCACAGCATGAACTGAGCATGTCTTTTTCAGACTAGAGTCCTTATTTATATTTTACACGAACAGATATATGATTATACAGTTTCTATTAGCTACTTTAATTGAGGCGAGGAAAAGTTCAGTCACGTCAGCTTTGTCCTTGTCTAGGGACATCTGGTGTTCTCTATTCATCCTTTATCTCTTTGTTAGCTAGGCCCAACCTTCAGGCTATAGGCTTACTGTTTCTGTGGGTCCGAGTGGCCTTGCCTTTTAGATACCAAGGCACCTGGAATCCTGCTTAGGCTAGCAGGGAATCTTGGCCTGATGTCCCTATTTTGGGCTTGGAGAAGGGGGGGTCATGGCGTTACCGCTGCTGTTAATCCATTCCATTTCAGTTTGATCAAGGGAGACCTCCTGAAACTTGGAAGGTGATATCTATCAACAAGGGTTATAACTGGTCTTCCCAGGACTTGGTTATTATTTCAAATTTTCTCTCTGGGACACTAACAATACTTCACCCACATTCAGCAGCAAGCAATCCAGAGAACACAATGTCCACATTCTCAAAAGAAAAGGGGGTATGGGTGGTCTTTGGTTATTTTGTGGGTCATGGATGTGTGTTATGTTTAGGGGAATATAGGATAAAAAGACAATTATTAATCTCAGATATTTTGCATTGGCATGGATTTTGGTATATGGGAATAAATTTAAAGTCAATTTTGTTACACTGTATATATCTTTTTACTCTGGTTTAAGGGCTTTTGTATATTGATACAAATTTAAGGTAATTTTTGTTATAACACACTGTATATATGTTTCCACTCTTGTTTAAAGGATTTTGTATAGTGATACTTCAGAGAATATACAGGCATTGAAGAAACTCCTTATGCAGTTTGCTTCCATTGTGGCAAGGTTAATCACTGCGCAAAGAAGATGGTCTTGCTTGGACTGCTTGACTATATGTTGTATGAACTGGACATGCAGGACCCACAGGAAAGGGACTGAAAAGGGCAGGATGGTCCTTCAGGGTTAAGAAACTGCCAGACATTTTGCAGAACACAGAGGAAAGTGACTGACAAACTGCCAATATAGGCAAGACAGTCTTTCGAATTTCCTGCTTCAGTAAAAGTCTTCCAGATACTCTGGGCCTGCATGCTGAAGATGGATGACACAACATTGAAAAGGAACTTTGGGTGACTATCCAAGCAGTCAGATGTCTCTATCATTTCTAGAGTTTTTAGAAGTCATTTGCAATGCACTTTTTGTTTATTTAAATAATATTATATCCTTCTGGTGCCTTTGATGAAGTTGAAGACTAGATAGTTATAGTTACAGCTTTCCTTAGATATGATAGAAAGTAAGTTAGATATAAAATTTTTGGATTTACTGTGGAGGCCCAAAAATGTGAGTGAGCTACTTCCACCTTGTCTGAAGGTCAGAGAGTTTTAACTTGTTCTAAGTTTTTGACAAGGTGTGTGGCTACACCCTGTCAAAAGTGTGATTGCTATGTGTTTTTGATATTAAGATGGCCCCTATAGGTAAATTCACTCCACCCTAACCAATGATTGGGATATTTAAGCATACTTCTACTCCTTCTTTTGGAATAGGAGGTTTGACCTTAGGAGTGACTGCCTTCACACTACTTGGTCTAAGGTAGGTTCACTGCCTAAACAACAAAATGCTAATGATTTGATGTCTCAAAATATTGAAGCAAATAACTGTTCTAGTTGTCCTTTGTATTATGTTAAAGCAGTATTTTGTCTTCTTTCCCCTGTGGTATTGGGGTATAAAAATGTATGGAAAGGGTTAGGGTTAGGGTTAGAAAAAACTATTGAATTAAATCAACTGATATACTTTAAAGATGTACTGATCTCAGAATGAAAACCAGGACATGTGTTATGTTGGGGAAGGGGTTTTGCTTTTGTTTTTACAGAAGAAAAGCTATGGATACCATCAAAATTGATAAAGATTCCGTTTGAACAAGAGATACCTCTTAATTAGAAGAGTTGATAGTTCATCCAACAGCATGGGCATTCAATCCAAACTAACTTATATAACTAACAAATGCTTTCCATTTGATCAAATATAACTTGCCAAAAGAGAATCTCCCCAAAATTATGGTTGGGGAAGGGTTTTGTTTTTATCTTTTCAGGATAATGAAGACATCTAGCTAAGGAATGTAAATACCTCTAGACAAATGAGAAATCTGAAGAAAAAGGACATCATCCAGAGAAAATATCCCCCCACCCCAAAGAGTAAATTGTCCTATAGGTGTATCACATCTCCAACAGTATAAAATTTCATAGACTTTCCCAAATGTTTGTTTCTGCTATTCTGTTGAAGACATATAATGCAAATATAGTCCCAATCTAATTAAAAGCCAAAGCTGGCTTTGGAGTTGGAGTGTGGCTCTCTCCTCTAAATGCATTTCATCATCATCATGTATGTCCCAGCAATGCTCAAGCATGCATGAGCAGCCCGTTTATGGCGGCTCTCCAGTTGTTCCTATCCTGGGCAGTCCTAGATGCTTGTGTTATTGTCATATCCAAGGCTCTAGTTGTCCTTTGTATTATGTCTAGGAAGACAACGGTCTTCCTTTATGCTGTCTCTCCAGCACTTTTTGGGCCTTCCTCTTCACCTTATCCCGTGCACTCCTCCAAGCAGTGTTATATTCGGGTACCTGCCATCATTCATTCTCATAACATAGCCAAAGTATCTCAGGCATCATTGCCATGTCCTGTAGTTTACAGAATCTCTAAACACAAGCATTCTTATTAAAGTGAAATCCAAAAATCTCTGCTCATGTTAGAAGAGTCACCTGATACGGAACAGAAGAAAAACAAATATTTAAGGACGATTTTATTGCCACTAATCTCATAATCCTTTGATTTTATATTGACTCTTAACAACTCTTCTTAAGGTACAAAATTTGTAAGATATATATATATATATATATATAACTTTTTGTCATGATATTCATGGTCATATAGAGTATTACCTAATTCCAGAAAAAGGCTTCATCTACCTTCCTTCCTGTATATGATTTCAGGTTTGAGTCTCTATCAGCTTTCTGCAATAAACCATGAGCACACCTTACAGTGACCTTTGAAGTCTACAAAAGAAGGATGAGGCCCCACCATGACAATTCCTCCAGGACTACGATAACACCACTAAGCTGAAAAACATCAACTAAAGATCAGCTATGGACTACAAACTGCTCAGAACAATTTCTAGGTGGTTAGCTGAGATGATTCAGCCTCACAGACTACTCCAGCCAGAACTTGGGGCAGGCTGCAATGGACCAGCTCAGCCAGGGCACTGAGACCTATGGGACAGGGTGTTGTAAATAGGCGGAGAGGTGTGTGTTGTGTTCCCCAGTCGCCAGCTCCCAAGCCCCCAGCCGCTGGCCAGCTCAGCGGCTGGCCGCCTGCACCCGAAATAACCACATGACAAACTGGATTCATTTAAACTCTGCCTGGCTTATTATCACTAGCCTTTTCTTGGCTAGCTC
>JAQHUG010000007.1:16297380-16325843 GCA_028555095.1 Dicrostonyx torquatus | reverse complement strand
ATGGCTATGCAAATATCAGGCAAGTTGTCTGGAACAGAGCTGGATTCCTAGCCCCTGAACTCTTATTTAACTTACATAAAGTTGTTGGGCTTCTTTCTTTCCTTCCTTCCTTCCTTCCTTCCTTCCTTCCTCCTTCCTTTTTTTCTTTTTGTAGATCTATAACTAATCTATGGACATTAGAAAATATTTTGTGTCCGTGGTAAGAGCAGGAAAGTAAGTCAAGAGAGAAATGAAATGTCACTTTTCAGGGACTCACTGTATGAGGGTGAAGGACAGTGCGACCTCTGCTGCTGAAGTGTTTGTTGCTTAAGACTTTTCAAATAGGTGAACCGGTAGTAAGTAGTCTGCTCCACTCTAAACATGCTTCTCTCCCTAAAGTATATTTGGGAAATAGTGAGGCATTTTCTCTTTCTTGGCACTGCTTAAAATAGCAGTGTATTAAGAAGAAGCTGGAAAATGTATTTTATAAATACATTTATAAAATTATAAATACATTTTTAAAATAAAATGTATTTTATAAATAAATTGCAGTGCATCCATTAGATGGAATATATGAAGGGAGTGTAGATGTGGATATGGATTAACATGGGAAGAAGACGTCAGTTTGATTATACATATACACACATAAGGTATGGTCTCTCTTAACCATAATATATTTAAAATGTGATAAAGAATAAAAGTTACTGATTTTTTTTTAGATTATAATTACATCATTTCCCACTTCCCTTTCCTCCGTCCAAATGCTCCCCTATAACCTTACTTGTCTACTTCAAATTCATGGCCTTGTCTTTTCATTAATTGTTGTTACATGCATATTTGTATATGTATACATATGTATTTCTAAGTATAACCTGCTCAGTCTGTATGATGTTATTCATATGTATGTTTTTAGGGCTGACCATTTAGTATTGTATAACCAGTCTGTGTGCTCTTCCCTGGGGAAGACCCCCTCCCGCTCCCAGCTTTCCTCAGTTGCCTATAGTTCTTTGGGTAGGGTTGAAAACCCACAGGCTCTTCCCCGTCTGCTTTGATACGTCCATTAGTGTTGTCCTTGTTCAGTTCTCATTTGACCAGTCATATTGGTGAGACTTTATGGGTGCAGATAGCTTCTGACATTTCTAGGAGACAATCTCACAGTAAGCTTGTAATGGTCTGTCCTGTACCCTTTAAGAGACAAGCCTCTCCCACTCCCCTTTCCCCCCCTTCTTCCAACTATCTTCTTTCCTTCCACTTGCAGCCTGAGCTCTTCCTTTCCATCTCTCTCCTGGAGAGGCAGCTTCTGCCTATCTTCTTCTCCCCTTACCCCCTCCTCTCTCTGCCTCTCTTTCTGCTCTTCTCCCTTCTCCCCTTCCCCCTTTTCCTTTCCCCTCCATAACCCACTAAATACCCACTTTCTCTGCGTGGCACATCTCTGTCTCTCACTCACCAAGTGCTCTCACCTCCACATGGCTACCTGCCTGGGACTTGCTGCCCCTCATGGCCTGCAAGTCATTCCCTTGGGGAATGACTCTGGTTTATCTAAACCATAGCAAAGCTCCTTTGGTTTTTAAAAATCTTTTTTTACCCCTCTGCAGTGAAGCAATTGTTTTGTAGATGTATGCATTGGGACTGGACTCCACCGCTCTGCATTTTGGCTGGTTGTGGTTTTATGTAATGGTCTGTTCCAAAGAGAAATCTCCTTGATGAGAGGTGAGGCCTACACTTACCTGTGGGTGTAAGGACAAATATCTTGAATGTGGTTAGGGATTGTGCTGGTTTAGCAAAGCAGTGGTTGTAGGGTCTTCTCCAGGATCCATGGCGTCACTCAGGATCCATGATCACTACCAGAATCACTAGTAAACTAAATCTAGTTGGCTAGATTTCCAGTACCAGGCATGGTTTTCCTCTTGTTGAATGGGCCTGAAATCCCATTAGTGAGCTATTGGTTACTCTCAAGGCATGTGTGCCACTACTGCGCACTTAGGGGTATAGTTCCATGCTTGTGCTTCCCAGACATTGTAACTGGGTGGGGCTGTTGGTTACTTCTCTCCTTTGGAAGCTTACATGGATCCTTCTGGGACCATAAAAACTAGTATGTATTCATGTCAGTTCTAGCTCAGGGCCTCTGGACCCTGTGTCTGAAGTGCATGGTGTCTTCAGCAATAGGGACTTACCTTCTATCTCTGCCTATCCTGTGACTCTCTACTACCCAGACCCTGTGGCTTCATGGCCCCAGGCTCCCTGGGTTGTAACTGCTTCTTGTTTTCAGATAACCAGAGTACCCCAGTCTCAAATAATCGGCCCATGCTCAAGATGGAACCTGGTTGTATCACTCAAAGAAATAGGAGACAACAAAATAGATTTTTTTTCTTCAGTGCTGGCCTGTCACCTGGAGCAATCACTGTCATACTCCACTCCCTACTCCCACACTGATTTGAAGCAGACATGAACTATGCGCTTGCCTGGTGGCCAGGACTGTCATCTGTTTTCTTTTTAAATATTCTCTGTGTGTGGCATGTGTGAGCATGTGTGTGCACATGTGCGTGCATTACGTGTGTACTAGTACCTGCAGGGGCAGAAAGGGTGTCGGATACCCTGGAGCTAGAGCTACAGGTGGTTGTGAACAGCCTGATGTAGGTGCTGGAACTAAACTCAGGTTGCTAGGAGACCAGCACAAGCTTTAACTCCTGCGCATCATATGCTTTTGTTTTTTTCTAGACAGGGTTTCTCTGTGTGGCCCTGGTTGTCCTAGAACTCACTCTGTAGACTAGGCTGGCCTCAAACTTAGAGGTTTACCTGCCACTGCCTCCTGAGTGCTGGGATTAAACATTTTGTCTAAGCAGGTGTCATTGTGTTCTTTTATTTCATTACAGTGTTGTCTTTGTAAAATAATAGAAATAGTCATAATAGCTGTTTTTTACCGTACACGAGTTAGAAAGCATTTTAGATACTTTGTATAGATTCTTGTTTAAGTATCACAGTGGCATCCCATGAAATGACTTACTATTTTTAAGGTTTTATTTAATTTGATATTAATGTGGGGTGTGTGTTTGCGTGCATGCACGCGTGTGTGTGCACGTACTGTGCACGTGGAGGTCAAGTGACAACTTTCAGGTGTCAGTTCTCCTTTTAACTTGGGATTTAGGGCATGAACTCGGGTCATGAAGCTTGTGTCAAATGCCTTTGTCCATTTCACAGGTGAGAACATTGAGGCAGAGAAAGACTAAGTGATGGCTGATAAATAGCAGACCTTAAAGAGTGTTGGTACCCAAGTCAAGCTAAATCCAAAGGCTGTACTTCTTTGCACATCGGCTGCTCTGGGCTAGGAACCTAGCTCGGTAACTGTTTACTTAGCACAAGTCTCAGGGCTTCCCTGCAGCCACACACACAAATCCAGTAGGTTGTCTGTGAGGTTGTCTCTCCCAGAAGAGAATTGTGTGCTTGGAAAGAGGAGACATTACATACTGGTTAGTGTTTACGTTACAGGAGATACGTTTTTATGATGCTCTGTAATTTACTGAAAAGTGCTCTCGCTTTCACAGAACGGCGCTACATCTTGCCTGTGCTTACGGCCATCCAGAAGTAGTGACTCTCTTAGTAGAGAGAAAATGTGAGATTGATGCCTGTGACGGCGAGAACAGCACAGCGCTCATTAAGGTACACAGCAACCAATGCTTCCGACAAAAAGAAATCAATTTCATTTGAATATAGCAACAAGTAAAACCGAGAATGTGCTTATTTCGAACTCCTAAACTATCTATTTCTTGATGCAATCATGACAGGCCGTTCAATGCCAAGAAGCAGAATGTGCCACTATACTGCTGGAGCATGGTGCCAACCCGGATGTCATGGACAGCAGCGGCAACACTGCCCTCCACTATGCCGTCCTCAGTGAGAACACATCCATAGCGGCCAAACTGCTTGCACACAATGCAAATATGGAAGCCAAAAACAAGGTATAAAAGTGATTTTATTTCCTAATAATCAAAGTACATTTACCAGTGACATATTGAAATGCCAACATGATCGGATTGAGAAAACACACTTCTGTGTATTTTTGTGAGGATATTTGTAGAAATGATTAGATCATGAGGACTCCAGATCTAATCAATGTTTTAAACCGTTGGTGGAATCTAAGTTTGAATATTGTCCCCTTAAAGGTACTTTAAGAAAAGAGCCCTCAATCAGCATCAGAAACTCACTGATTAAACCATTTCCTCATTTTCTTTTTATTGCATTTGTTTATTTATTTATGGGCATAGGAGGGGTGTGTGTGTGTGTGTGTGTGTGTGTGTGTGTGTGTGTGTATGTATGTGTGTGTGTGACAGCAGGCTTGTGGAGATCAGAGGACAACTTTAGGGAGCTGCTTCTCTCCTTAAACCTTGTGGGTCTCAGGGTTGAACTTGGATTGACGGGCTTGGCAATAAGAGCCTTTACTTGCTGACCCACCCTACCCCCCACCCCCACTCAGACAACTGCATTTTTAAAAGCTTTCCTTTTTACCCTTTGGAAAAATCAGATGTTTTAGGGGCTGGAGAGATGGCTCAGAGATGAAGTGCAGTCATCGCCTTAAAAGGACCCGAGCTCTGTTTCCCACACGACACTGTGGCTCACAGTCATCCCTAACTCCTGTTCCTGGACCCAACGCCTCTTATCCTTGTCTAGCTCGTTCTTGCTTTTCTAAGACTGTGAAGTGCGTCACTAGGCTATTTGTTTGAGAGCGCTCTGATTTTTAACGTAAGCCCTCAAAGCTGTAAGTGCTCCTCTTGGAACCTCCTTCAGTGTTCCAAACGGTCGGTGAATTTGGTTTCCTTTTTCATTTGATTCTAGGAACTTAAAATCTGCCCCCCCATTTCTCCAGTCTCCAGATATTTCTGTAGTTTCTTTGCTTTTGATTTCTAGTGATCATACAAGAAATTATCTTTCTTATTGTTAGGCTTGATTTGGGTCTAGAATGTGGTCTGTTTCAGAGAAGTTTGCATAGGCTGCGTGAAGAATGTGTATTTCATGTCTGTCGTGGGAAATCGTCTGTGGAGATGCGTTAAGTGCATTTGAGCTGTGGTGTACTTTAACTCTGAAGTTTCTTTCTTGATTTTTAGTGAAAGTGAACTATCTAAAGATTAGAGCAGGGTGTTGAAGTCACCCACTGTTACTGTTATCAAAATCTGACATTTTATGTCTGTTGTAATTCTGTTTTTCTGTGATCAGATAGCTGCTTGTTCTTTTATTTGTCACCTGTTAATCTTACGAGTCTGCTGTTCTGCTGTTTTGGGCGTGATAGTTCTCCTGTTCATCTGTTCCTCTCAAGGAACTTGGGAGTCCATTTTTTTCTTCCCACTGTGGGATCAGGTCTCCAGGCGTGCATGGCAAGTACTTTTACCCACTAGCCACCTTGCCAGCCTCCTGTAAGGAAGTTTTACAGTGGTGGTTTGCTTGTTGTGGATTGCCTAGTGTGAGCTTGTCCTGAAGTGTTCTTATTTCTCATTTCTCAGTCTACTATAAATGACAGCCTTGCTGGATAGAGCAGTCTGGTAAGCAGTTCCTTACTTCCAGGGCTTGAAATAATTGTTCCCGATATGCATACAGCTCCCCTGGCCTGAAGATTACTGATGAGAGATCTGACGTGTTTCCTTTTGGAAGTCAGTTGGTATTTTTCCCGTACGACTTTTTGTATTGTTTGTTTTCTTTGTGTTTTAATATCTTGACTGTTATAGGTCATGGGGCGGGTCTTCTCTTGTCATGTCATTGATGCCTCTTTTTTTTGGACGCTTCTTTGTTTAGACTTAGGACTTTTGTTGTTATAATTTCATTGAACAGATTACTCTTGCCGTTAGTGTTCATTTCAGCACCTTTGTCTACCCCACTGGTTCATACGCATTACATTTCTATTGTTGATTTATATTTTGCCTAAGATTAAAAGCAGAAACAAAAAACATGAGTCTCAATTAAAATGATACCAGAGTGAAAACAAATGAAAGCCAGTAGATGTGAACAGGTATCCAGGATCTTTCAAAGCAAGACCCACCCTTCTGCGCTGTCTAGGTAACAACATTCCTTATCTCCAGATGATAAGAGAAAACCCACAGATCCTGTCTCCATAAGCAAAGAATGTCCATTTGTGTCTTCTTATTCAGTGCCATTTCCTTTGTGACTCACTGGAGCAGGAATATCTGACCTTGGATTCTGGGATCCTGGCTGGTAAACAGATGAGAAGCAGCAAGTTTGCATAGCCCAGGGCAGTGGTTCTCAACCTTTAATACAGTTTTTTTATGTTGTGGTGATCCCCAACCATAAATTATTTCATGCTACTCTATAACTCTAATTTTGCCATTGTGATGAACCATCATATAATTATCTATCTGATATGCAACCCCAAAGGGGTCACAACCCACAGTTTGAGCACCACTGGCCTAGTGGGAACTTCACAGTCTTACAAAACTTTTGAGCCCACTTCCATGACTTACTCCTTTAGTGTTTGCCACAAAGAAAATATTTTCAAATAAAGATTGAATAACGTTGGAGATTTCCTCCACTACTAGCATGTCACACACTGTTGTGCAGTTTATCAAATAGTAATTTTTGCTCTTTAATTCAGTGAGATTTAAAATTTGTAGTTCTTTTAGAGCTGCTGAAACAGAAGAGAGACAGCATCACTTGCCTTCAAGAGATGCGGGGTTGGCTGGACTGCACTCGCGTGATTTCTAAGCACAGTGCAGTTGAGAAGTCAGCAATTTGCGAATTACACATTGCTCTTAATGTCTTACAGGATGACCTCACACCTCTGTTACTTGCTGTAAAAGAAAATAAACAGCATATTGTGGAATTTTTAGTAAAGAAAAAAACCAGTTGTCGTGCAGTTGATCAGCTGGGAAGGTACAGTAGTTTGTTCTTTCAAGAAGCAGTGGGGCTGGGAAATGACTTCCAGTGACAGTGCTTGCTCTGTGTCTAAATCCCTAACACTCATGGAAAATCAGGCATGGCGCATGGCTGTGCATGCTTATAACCCAAATGATGGGGAGTGGAGAGAAGCGTACCAGCCAAGATGGATTGGGGGATTTCAGATTCAGTGAGAAATCTTGTCTCAAAACAAGTGGAGCATGATAGAAGAAGACATGTAATATTCTCCTCTGGTCATGGCATGTGTGCACACCTGTACATGTATGTATGCACCACATACCACACGCACATGTACACATACACCATATACCACATGCACTCATATACCACATACATACATGTGCATACACCAAATACATGTACACATACTATATATCATACACAATACACATGTACCCATATACCATGCACCACACACACATATACACACAACATATACTACACACATACACATACACCAGTACACCATGTAACACACATACACACACGTGCATATACCACACACGTGTACACATACACCATATACCACCCACACATGTACTCATACACCATACATCCCACACAGCATGCACACAACATACACCTGTGTACATATACCACACACACTAAAGCAAACAAGCAAAAATTGATGTCGTGGCATGTTAACAACCACTCAAATACAAATTAAGAAGATTAATTTAATTACTAATATGTTGAAAAACAAATACCCACATTAGTTTGGTAGACACGCAGTTGTTCAGACTGGGCAGCACAGCCTGTAGTGGATCCACATTCTCTTTTAATGAGTGATGTTCACTACACCAATGATCTCTTATGCTGCCTAAGAGTTAACTGTTGCTTCCAGGGCTGGGGCTCTGTACTGAGGGTACCTTCCATCCTAGTAGCGGGAATTATAAACTCCCAGGGACAAATACTAGGTTTCAACCTGAAAACCAGAAAAGCAAGGCAGCAAGCCACTAGAGAAGTCTTAACTCTACCAAGGCTGGGCGACCGCAGTCTAAGTAGACTAAGCCTCTCTCTCCTCTCATTTTATTTTCCCTCTTGTGCTGGGATTAAAGGCATCTAACTCCTTAGTACTGGGAGTAAAGGTGTGAGGCACCACCACCTGGATTTGTTTCTATATTGATCTTGTGTAGCGCGGGTAGCCTTGAACTCAGAGATCCTTCTGCCTCTGTCTCCCAAATCCTGGGATTAAATGTGTGTGCCACCACTGCCTGGCCTCTAGTGGTTTAGCTTTGCCCTTCTGATCTTCAGGCAGACTTCAGTTACTAAAACATAAATAAAACAGCACTATACATTCTGCCTAGCCATTCTGGTTTAACCATCCTTCTTCAGTTCTTTCAGTTCTTCACCATTTCACCTGTGGGTTGTTTTTTGTTTTGTTTTGTTTATTTGTTTTTTAATGAAAGCACACTCAAAAGCTTGAAGAACTTCTATATTTGAATCACGTGGGATATGGTTCTGACATTAGCTCTGATTTTGTTTGTAATATTGTTATGAATTTAATTAATATATTTAGTAATTATGTTTTTCAGGATTAAAATAGTAATTCTTGTCATTTTTTAATCTAGCAACAGACAAATATTTGAATATGATGGGAAGAGACAAAAAAAATCTGAAAATAGCAATCCAGGTAAGATTCCTCATAGAGAGCCTTTCTTTGTGGCCTCCCTGGGTGAACATGTGCAGTTCGGAGTGTTTAGATCACAAAAGAGCAGTATAAACAAAAATGTAAGTGACCTTTGTACTTTTTCCTTTATTCTCAGTCTGGAAGTGAGGATTAGTTAGGCAATTAGTTAAAGGAAATTTGCAGACTTAAAACTATTCCTGAAAACTTAGATCATTGAATGTTGGTCCCTGAAATCCACTGGGAAGATGATCTTCAGTTATTATGCTGTGTTTCCTCCACCCACACTGCAGCACGTTGCACTTGGCATAAGAATGGATTTTATAGCAAATAGCTTGCACTTAGCAAGAGAATGTTATCTAGTTGTTGGAGTCACTAATAAAGAATGGCAACTAGAAGTAGGTACAGTATGTTTTCACTGATTTTCACCAATTTCTCCACTAGGTATAAAATTAAAATTGTTCTGTGTGTTTTCAGAGTCTTCAGCTTAGAAGATGATACCAGTATTGTTCCTTCTTTTCATAGTAGGCTTGCTATTCTTTTCAAGCAATAAATAACTTTCTTCTTTTTCCCTGTGTATGTGCATTTGTGTGTGTGTGTGCACGCACTTGTGCTAAGAATGGAACCTTTAGTTTTAAGGGAAGTTTTAGGTTCACAGCAGTATTAACAGGAAGGAACAGAATTCCCATGTAGCCTGTGACTCCCACGCATACATAGCCTCTCGCATTGTCATTACCTGAGAAGTAGGTCCATCTGCTGAGACTGCTAGCCCTACATCAACACGTCATTGTGCCTCCAGCGTGTCTAGTGTAAACGAGACTTCACTCTCAGTCTTGTACATCCTACGGCTGTAGGCCAGTGTATGACGTGTAGCATCACAATCAGAATAGTTCCATTGTCCTCTCTCCTGGACCCCACCCCCTGGCAGCCACTGCTCTTTTTACTGTCTTCATAATTTTACTTTTTTCCTGCATAGTTGTGTAGTTGGAATAATACAGTGAATGAATTTCCTGGTGTTTGAAACATTAAGTTCATCACCAAGGTGATTGAATATAGTCGTTTAAGGTACCCTTGCTTCCACCACACCACCAGGCCCATCTTGTTCTGTTCTGTTTTGTAGGGCAGGTGCTCTACCACTGAATAAAGCCTCAGACTTGGTGTGTGTAGCATCATGGGAAATGCCAAGATGCTGATTAGTTTGTTTAATTTATACTTTGCAGGGAATGAGATTTATTTTTCTTTTACCAGGGAAAGCCAATTGTCACATTCTGAAAGCTTGAGTTAATAGCCTTATTTTTATACATTAAAAAAAAATATCAGATGCTTACTGGAAATTGCACAGTGCTCCTAGATTGTGCTTATTTGTACCAGGGTTTTTTATCCTCAACTGCAGTATTGACTACAAACCTGGGAAAGCCGTACTGTATCACAACAAAATAATTGTACTCCTGCAACTGTTCCCAGTGCTGTTAGTCCAGAGAAGCCCTGCATATGAAGTGGAGCCTGCTGGTTGTGCCATCTGCTGTCATCTGGTAGTGTTCCGTTAGGACTGTGGTCATAGTACTGGCAGTTTTCCTTTCGGTATCAGATTTTTATACATTCTATTCTTTCTTGGATTTGATGAATACAAAGAAGGAGGGACAAGCATTCTTAATGAATTAATTGCCTATTCAGTAGTAGTATTAGTATTCATTGTAGGCTAGCCTCTAGGTGTGATACCAAAGAGAAAGCTGAATAATGATAACAACATATTAATTTACATTTTTCTATTGTTAATTTAAAATGTACTTTATATTTTTCTTCAACAGTGGATAACGGTTCTGAAGATGAATCTTTAAGCAGGTGGGTAGGAATCTATAACATTGTTAAAATTAAATGTTAACTGATTAGAGAATGCAGGGGATAGAAACTAAGATTTGTTAAGTGTTCTGCTGTGAGCAGATAAGTATATTGTGTGGTGCGATTAACGCTTATTTCTTACAGTAGTCGCAAGAGTTTTGCAAAGGATCTGCTGTTGTTAACCCACATGCCCACATTCTGCGTTCCCTCCGACGTATTAGGCAGCAGTCACTCAGAAAGGTTACCTAGCCTATGATCTCATGGTTTGTTGGTACCTTACCTATGATTTAGTTGTCAGTCTATCTTTTTTTAAAAAGGGGGCTTATTTATTTATGCTGTTTTTTTAAATTATTATTTTATATTTATGAGTGTTTTACCTGCATGTAGGTCTGTGCCCCATGTGTGTGCTTGGTGTCCATGGAGACCAGATGAGGCTCCAGTTTCCCTGGAACTGGAGTTACAGGTGGTTGTGAGCTGCCATGTGGGTGCTGGAAACCAAAGTTGGGTTTGGAGGAACTTCCAGTGCTCCTTAATTGCTCTGCCATCTCTTCAACTCCCAAATCCAGTCTGCTACCCCTCTGCATAGATCAATAGGGGCCTGTGCAGCACTGGGATAAGATTTAGAGAGGACAGTTTAGAAAGTCAAATTCGGTTATGTTAACTTTGATCAAAAGTCTTCTTAGAAGTAGCTATATTCATAGAGTTTGCCCTGATCATTTTGACAGTTGCAGTGGCAAGCTATGCCTTGTTTTCAATCATCAGAGATTTTAGGATAGCTCTTACTCAGCTGTGACTGTAGGACCACAGACATTCCAAATCAGGCAAGCTATGGAGAGGAAGTCAGACTGGAAGGAAGAATAGTATGCAGACTATGTTGTATTAATTACATTTGGATCTATTTACAGGATTATAAAAATATTGTTTTATTTATTTGAAATGAGTCACATATAGTCCAGGTTGGCCTCAAACTTGCTATATAGTCAAGGATGTCCTTCAACTTCTGATCTTCCTGCCTCCATCTCCCGGGTGTTGGGGTTATAGGTATGAACCACCATGGCCAGTTTTACAACATACTGGAGTCTGAACACAGGGCTCTGTGCATCCTAGATGAGCCCTCTATAAATCTCAGTCCTGGATGATGCTTTAAATTGATTTTCAACTTACAGATTTCTGAGAGAGAGAGAGACAGACAGACACAGAGACATGATTTTAGGGGTGGGATATATTGAGAAGGCTTGAGGTTGATAATGGGAATTGTCCTTGATTGCTCTTCAACTGTCTCAGATTTAAACCTGAACTTGTCATTATGTCTGGTCCTGCAAGCCGCCTTACTTTGGGGATCCTGTTTCTACCTTCTGAGACTGTAGTTACAGATGGGCCGCCATGCCCCTCTGGCACTTATGGGGATTTCTGGGGATCCCGGTTCTGGTCGTTACACGTGCATAGTTGAACACTTTGAACTACTGCATCATCTCTTAGTTCATCTCTTATTTCTTTAACCGCTTTTTAGCTTGTATTTAATTTTCATAACTGATTTTTCTCAAATAAAATAAATTCTTCTTTCCCATTTTCTTTTTGTCAGCTAAGTATTCCTGACACTCTTTAGACAAAGTGAAAACCTCTAGAATTTCAGAATCTTAAGGAAACTTAGAAGGTTTCTGCTGAAAATTTTTAGATATAGTTTGAGCTCCTGGCAGGCAGGAATGTGGCTCCACATCTGCCGTCGCCCCGACTCACAGAAGGTAGTCTAGGGCCCCTCGAGTACCAGCAGACTGGAAGTGCATGTGTGCCCTCCTCTGTGCTCTTCCCGGCTCTCTGATGTCCTTATGGGTGGGCCACAGCAGAATGAACCAGAAGCCGTGAGCTCTTTCCGGGCTGCTGGCATCGTGGGAGACAGTTGCTGCTTGCTGCATTTGAGCCCGGGCTGCTGGCATCGTGGGGAGACAGTTGCTGCTTGCTGCATTTGAGCCCGTCCTTGTCTCAGCATCTGTGCCTTCGCAAGGCGAAGGGTCAAAGGTTGAAAATTGCCATTGAGCCTTGCAGAAAAGGGACCTGGGAGAGGAAACCTGTAGGAATAAAGATATTTAGGTTCTTCATAAGGAAGTAAAAGGTACAGTATGTCAGTACCTATGATGGTTTTCAAGGGATTGATGGTTTCTGTGTACTTAGCCAATTAAGACATGACTTATTTAGGAAAAACGATTGGATTTTTATAGTTTTTAGTGTTTTAATCTCTAGAATATATGTTGCCAACAATATTAGTTTGTACTTAAGTAACTTAAATTAATTTCCACACCCTTTAAATATTTCTTGGGATTCCCTATACTGTTTTAAGGTCCTGGAAGCTCTAGGGTCCTAGGTCTTACTGCATAGCACTCCTCAGCCTGCAGCTCTCCATGTAAAACAGACTGGCCGTCAGCTTGTGGCAGTCTGATGTGCTGTGTGATTGTAGGCTTGTGCCATCAGACCTGCCGTGAAGATTTCCAGGCTGAGTAGTACAAGGCCGCCATTCCTTATTCCTCACTGAGTGTTTGAGCAGGGAAGGCAGGGTTTGTCCATGCTTTGGGTTGTCACATTCTCTTCAGTTCTGGACACGAAAGTGATGTCAGACATTGATGATGTCACTGATTTGTTCCTAGATTTCTTTTAAGAACTCGAGCCGGGCGGTGGTGGCCCACACCTTTAATCCCAGCACTTGGGAGGCAGAAGCAGGCAGATCTCTGTGAGTTCGAGGCCAGCCTGGTCTACAAGAGCTAGTTCCAGGATAGGCTCCAAAGCCAGAGAAACCCTGTCTCAAAAAAAAAAAAAAAAAAAAAAAAAAAAAAGAACTTGACTTAGAATTTTTGTTGGATATTGTCCTAAGGTCTTCTCACATACCCAATCCTGCTGATTCCTGGCCTTCATCAGATGACGATGACTACAGTTTTGATACCAAGGTAAAATACAGTTTTGTGAAAATAATAGTTTGGTTTTGTTGAGTGTTTGCTCTT
The DNA here is from genome assembly GCA_028555095.1 of Dicrostonyx torquatus. NCBI lineage: Eukaryota > Metazoa > Chordata > Mammalia > Rodentia > Cricetidae > Dicrostonyx > Dicrostonyx torquatus. The sequence goes on along the minus strand of JAQHUG010000007.1, from coordinate 16,312,511 downwards.
AAATTTAGTGGTGATCTATCACTGTTTTATATGTAGTACTGATTAGAGAAAACCATTTCATTGAGCAATGACTAATTGAATTGCTATTTTTTTTAAATTGTGATGAATATAAAAGACTGCTTCTTGGGGAGGTAGAGACTGGAAAAGTGAGTGAGCTGAAAAATCCACAATGACAGGAAAATTCCATCATGGAAAACTTCCTGCAGTACAGAAAACATGAGATTGAATCAAAAATTACTTTAATAAATGTAAATTAATATTAATGTGACTTTTATAAGATACCCAAATTAATCTCTGATGGGCCCAGTTAGCATAGTAAATCATGGACCCTCTATGGTGCCTTTACATTCAAAACTGTAAACACACAGCATGAAGTTTCTGTTTCTCTTTTTCCTTGGACACCTCTTAATATGATAGAGTTTTTGGTTTTTGTTGGTTTCTTGTTTATCAAGACAGGGTTTCTTTGTGTAGCCTTGGATATCCTGAAACTCTCTCTGTAGACCAGACTGGCCTCAAACTCACAGAGATCCTCCTGTCTTTGCTTCCTGAGTGCTGTGATTAAAGGCATGCACAGACACTGCCTAGCTGTATAATATAGATTTTAGGTGATCTTTTTCTCTTTTTCTATTCTTAATCTGCATATAAATTACCTAATACCAGAAACTGTAAGATTACACTTATTTAAATCTGTTTATTACAGTCTATGTTGAAAGAGTTTTCCCACTTTTTTCACTCTGGTTTTTATCTGTATACTTGAGGAGCAGATGTTCTACCCCAAATAAAATCTATTGAATTTCTAGAAATACGACTTACCTTTATATTCCCTTTTAATGTAAATTCAGGTGCTTTGTATTGAGGGAATGTCATATATAAAAACATAAAGTCTATTGAATTTCTAAAAACATGCTCACCTTCATGTGCCCTTTTGACATTTAGATATAAACTCTTGTGAGCTACACTGAGGAAATGTGTCATGTAAAAAAATAAACAAACAAAACCAAAAACAGATTAAAGAAGTATCATGGAAAGGAAGAAGGCATCAGTGTGTCTGCCATCCTGAAACTGTGGATTTCAATTATGAATGAGATGATTAAAATATCCTAAGCTTATTTTGAGGCTGACCCATATTGGATTAAATAATATATTTTTGAAGCTATATATTACCCATTGAACTTCGACTATCAAATCTTTCTCCAATTAGGACATTAATGGGGCATTGTTTTTGTAGTATTTACTTTATCTTGTAATGATGTTACATCTCTCAGGTGATGTTAGACAACCATGATTGACTAATAAAGCATTATTTTGTAACACAGAATTAAACTTTTCATTATAGTAATGCCTACAAAATGTAATTACAGCTCATTAGTAGGGATGTACTATGAATCAAGGCTCTCATACTTCTTTACAAATCTTAGGCTTCAGTGTTGTGCTAGATATTTTTTTGTCAACTTGATACAGGCCAGTGTTATCTGAAAGGCGGAAACCTCTGTTGATAGAGGTTTCTGCTGACAGAGGTTTCTGTCCCACCCAGTCCTGCAGCCGTTCAGTCCCAAAGAAATACACAGAGGTCTACATTAATTATAAACTGGTTGGCCTAGTAGCTCAAGCTTCTTATTAATTCTTATAATTTATATTAGCCCATAATTCTTGTCTGTGTTAGCCATGTGGCTTGATACCTTTTTTGGCAAGGCAGTCACATTTTCCTTGCTCTGTGTCTGGCTTCCTCTCTGTCCCGGTGACGACTGCAGACTGAAACTTCACTCTTCCCAGAATTCTCCATTGCACCGCCTCTACTTCCTGCCTGGTCGCCCCACCTATACTTCCTGCCTGGCTACTGGCCAATCAGTGTTTTATTAAAATACAATTGACAGGGTACAGACCATTGTCCCACAGCAAACCCCAATTAAGAAAATGCTTTCATAAGATCAGGATATAAGACATTTTTTTAAATTAGTGATTGATGGGGAAGGGCCCAGTCATTTGTAGGTGGGGCCATCCCTGGGTTCTATAAGAAAGCAGTCTGAGCAAGCCATGAGGAGCAAGCTAGTAAGCAGTACCCCTCCACAGCCTGTGCATTAGCTCCTGCCTTCTGGTCTCCGCCCTATTTGTGTTTCTTTCCTGACTTCCTTCACAGTGAATAGATATGGAAGGGAAAGCCAGATAAACCCTTTCCTCCCCAACTTGCTTTGGTCATGGTGTTTATCACAGCAATAGTAACGCTAATTAAGACAAATTTTTCTCTTTTCTTCTTCACTTAAACTCATTCTATATTTTTCCTCCCTCATTTACTCTTTTTGTCCCTCCCTTATCTTGTTGTTGATGGTGGTGTGTTTTGTTTTGTTTTGTTTTGTATTTGAGACAGAGTTTCTCTGTTGTACCTTTGGAGCCTGTCCTGGAACTTGCTCTGTGCTCTGTAGACCAGGCTGGCCTTAACTCACAGAAAGCTGCCTGCCTCTGCCCTGAGTGCTGAGATGAAAGGGGTGCCACCACCACCCAGCCCTCCCTTACCCTTTTAATATGACTTGCTCCCAGCATAAACTCTTCCTTCAAAATACATGTCACATGTCTTCAGTGTCTTCTATCAGTGCTTTTTTCTTTATTGTTGGCATATTTAGTCACATCTGTCTCTTTAGTTGCTATGTGTGGCTCTGTCAGTCTTTGCCTCTCAATGAAAAATATTTATTCTTTTTTCCCTTCTCTCTTAGAAAGAGCTAAATATATATAATAACTTGCATTTTGATTCTTGGCACACAGGATAGAATAACTTAACACTATTTGCCCATGAACTGCAGAAAAATAAGCCTTCATAGTTTCTCCTCTAGAAGTAATTCATGTAAATATAAGTCATGGTGGTGTGTTCAAAGTATTTTAATTTTTTTTTAAATGATAATGTTTTCAGAAGTACTCTAAATAGTGAATAAGTTTTTGTTCTAGTTTATTTTCATGTAAGTGATACACTAAAGATTATCAAAAATCATGTAATAATCAGGTTTAAGGAAATTAAAATTTTGGTGATATTTCCTATTCCATGGTCTTTATGCAGTGGAGGTTTCTAGGTTAGTAAATGGCAGAATTGATATTTAAATCTATCTGAAGGATTCAAAAATGTATTCTTTGTAGTAAACCAGATAGTAAGAGTGAATATTATAATTGTTTTATTTTTTATTATATGTTATTTTTGAAATTATTTTTGTTTTTATAGAATGGCCCCAAAATTAACTTAACTGAGCTGTGGGCAGCTGCTCAGCAGTCCAAGAAAAACCGTAAGTCATTTGAAGGTGGCCCATTCTTGTGCTATTCTTTCATTTAAAGGTAAATATTTTCATGTATTTTTTTTTTGTAATAGAAACAAAATGTGGCATTGAGAACCTAGGAAATAGTATCCTGTTTGACAATAGTAATTCCAACAGTGAAAATGAAGATGCAGTTGAAATTGGTCCCGGGACATCAGCCAGAGTCCAGACCTCTTCTCTGTCCTGCCAGACACCTGACCCAGTGGTATGTAAATTCTTTTATCTTTAGAGCTCAGGAATCCCTTTTGATTAGATGGGATTTGGGGGCAGAAGGGATCCTTTCTCTTTTCACATAATTATTGGTTCATATTCTTTTTTTAAGATTTATTTATATGAGCATTTTGTCACATGGATGGATGGGTGTAGAGCAGAAGCATCAGGTGGCCTGGACCTGGACTTACGTAGATGGTTCTGAGCTACCATGTCGGTGTACAGCTCAGACTGAAGGCACCGACCTTTATCTTACTGTGATCTACTGTCTGCCATTTTCACTAAACAGTAAATAGCCCCCGTAAATTGCACTGAAATACTGATGTTGGATGTTTTCCCCACAGGAACGGGCAACTGAGCCTGCAATTGGAAGAGAAGAAAATGGTACTGATATTGTTGAAAGTGCTTCACAAGAAAATGGTACTGATATTGTTGAAAGTGCTTCACAAGAAAGCGGTGCTGATATCGTCAAAAGTGCTTCACCTGAAAATGGTGCTGATATTGTTAAAAGTGCTTCACAAGAAAACGGTGCTGATATTGTCGAAAGGGCTTCACAAGAACAACCAAACCATAGCAATTTAGCCTATGCCAGTGGTTGGCACAAAAGTAATAAAAGTGGTGAGTTAGTGAATACTTAAAACACGTCCCATGCTCCAATACTACTATAAAAAGCTGAAGTTCTGCATCCAGAAATAGTATGTTTCTTCTTAATACTTTTTCTCTTGCTCTTTTTTTTTTTTGCTGCTATCAGTTCTTTCAGAAACTGCTTCAACCCACTGAAATTCCTTTTTGCTATTATCTTTACTGTAATTTTATGAATGTAGGTAAATATACATCTGTTTAGAATTCAGTGATAAGCTGGACAGTGGTGGCATACACCTTTAGTCCCAGCACTCAGGAGTCAGAGTTCAAGACCAGCCTGGGCTACACAGAGAAACCCTGTCTTGAAAAACCAAAAAAAAAAAAAAGAAAGAAAGAAAGAAATTAGTGATAAATATTCTCATTAATGTATGTGTGACCCCATTTTACAGAAATGATGTCTGCGTTAGGATTAGGAGAAGATGAAGATGAAGAGTCACCTTGGGATTCTGAGGTACTGACAAGGAAACATAGTGAGATGCTTGCTTTCTCTTCTACATGATGTCTTTGAGGGCTGTTTCCTCCCGTGTTCAACCTATAGATAACAGTTAGCTACCGAGTGTGGCTCATAGTACAACTCTACTAGTTTGTGTGATTTATTTAATAATGTAGAAGTCAGAAGGAACAACTTTGGATTAAGTTTAAGTTAAAAATTAAAAAATCATTTCAACCTGTGACCTACAAGGTGCTGTGATAGATATGGGGTGTGCAAGTGCCATGGGATCCAGAAGGGACTATGACCTCCAAGTTAAGGAGAGCAAATGAGACTGGAAACTGTAAGTCAGGAGAAGGGAGAGAATGAATGTAACTTTGTGGGGTTACAGTGATTTTGTTTAAATTTGTCTTAATTTCTTCTTTAATATATTTAAATCATTTTCAGAAGTGAAATGCATTTAGTGTAGGATACATGCTTGAAGAAACGTATCAATAATGATTGCCAGTTTTAATGACACCACCATAGAACGAGTTGGGGATGACTACATGCTGGACTCACCACAGCCAAAAGACATGGTCATATATAGTTCTGGCATTTAATATTTATAGAATTTGGGAAGTGGGGAAATTAACCCATTGAACATCGGTGACTTTGTTGTGCCATCAAGATGTGTGGTGCACAGGTGTGGTGAGGAGATAAACATCTTGTGAGGTGTAACAGTGTCTGCAGAATGTGGCAGCAAGGTCCCAGTGCTCTTCGAAACGGATGAACACTGAGGGCCAGTTTCCTGCTAGAGAGCAGTGGATTAGTAGTGTCAGGAAAAGAATGGGAAGGTAGAAAGCATACACATTTCCAGTCTGGAAATCGTAAGTCTCAGTAAACCATTAGTTGAGATAACCGAGACGAATCTAGTGATTTAGTGCATGCGGTCTTTCTTTCTTTCTGTCATTCAATGAGAGCTTGAATAAATTTCTGTGACTGAGTTACCGTTATGTCTGAGGCAGATGGATGCTGAATATTACAAATGAGGGCTCAGTGCTAAAGTAACAATAGAACAGAGGACCAGACAACATATTGTAAGTCAGTCTAACTGCTTCGTATAAAGAAAGTAGGAGGGAGTTTGGATGTCAGATGGAGTGGAGGTGGCCTTACTAGGGTGCTTTCTGAGAGTGACATTTAGACTCCCACCTAGATGGGAGCAGCAGCCAGCCCATGAGAGTCCAGAACGTTCCAAAGAACAGTGAATCACATTTGTTCATCATTTTGCTCTAAATGTCCTGAGATGATTCAGAAGCATGAAGTCCGATATTCACACACACACACACACACACACACACACACACACAATATACTATATACAAAATAATTCCCTAGCACATTTTAAACACTTAAATATTTTTATATCCTTTCTTATCAAAGCTTACTACATATTTTAGAAGTTCCTTTTTGATTGAAAAGGGGTCACATTCTACATCTGATTTTTTTGGCTTTTATTTTTACAAACAAAAAGTTTTCTTTATTGTTTTTATTCAGCCATTTTTGCTGGTAGTAAAAATTTTACACAAAAATTCTTAGATTTTTCTAAGCTTTGATTTACCTAAATATAGGAGCTTTTACCATGCTCTGTGTGTAACCAGTGTGGCACAGTCAGAAGTCTCTTACCATGCGTGCCAGGTTTCTTATTTTGACTTTAAACTTCTACCATTGGGTACATTTTAAGTGTTTCATGTTGTCTTAAAATGTCTGTTTTCTTAAATTGTCCCCTTACATTACATGGAGAATAAGAAATAATGTTAAGTATTCTGAGCTTAGTTGCTCATTGAAACATGAAAATAAATTAATATTTTTATGAATATGTTCTCATCTTTCATGCTTTCCTTCATAGATGCAGAGCAAAGTTAGGTTTGAGCTAGAGAGCGAATTTACAGACTTTCTTTTGTTGGCATGTTTCTTATCAGTGCGTGCTGTCATATTTCTCTGTTTAAACAGGAAATTGAACTATTTTAGAAAACGATTGAGAAATCCATATGTAACTCATTTTGATGTCTGCTTCCACAGAGTATCTCTGACAGTGTTTCACTGAAAGGTGTAGGTTGTTTCTATAGAAAACGATTGAGAAATCCGTATGTAACTCATTTTGATGTCTGCTTCCACAGAGTATCTCTGACAGTGTTTCACTGAAAGGTGTAGGTCGTTACTATGGTGCTACAGATCAGACAGGAGAGACGAGAACACATGGACAGGTAGAAGGTAAGAGCTGCTTTATTTAAAGCCATTTGACGGGTCTCTATTTAGAGTACCGTGTGTTGTCAGCTAAGTCCGTAGAAGGAAGGAAGCAGTGGTAAGTTGTGTGTGAATTCCCAAGGTCCAGCAGCAGAGTACTGGGAGTGTTGCTAAGAGCCGCTCCGCACCTTTAGTTCACTGGAAGAGGTTCCCAGGCTGGAGGGGAAGGGCACTGAAGACAAAGGACAGCAGCGAGTGCGAGGACAGACGACACAAGAAGGGCCTGCTTTTCGTGATGGGTGGGGAAGTACAGTAAGCCTGTAGATGAGGATGGCATTTTCTGGGTGCAGGGCGTGGGTGGGGGTGGTGCATGCCTTTAATCCCAGCAGAGGCAGGCAGATTTCTGTGAGTTCAAGGCCTGCTTGGTCTACAAGAGCTAGCTCCAGGGTCCTGACAGAGAAACCCTGTCTCAAAACAAACAAAAAAATCCTTGCTGGAAGCTGCCTCTGCTTCTGTGTTTGCTGTGCAAGCTTGAGGACCTGCATTTAACCCCACAACACGTATGAATAAAATAATCCCCACCTCAAATAAAAGGTGGCATTTGCTTGTAATTCTGGGCTGGGAAGGCAAATGCAGGCAGAGCTATAGGATTTACTGACTAGCCAGCCTCGCCTGCTCAGAAAGTACCAAGTCAACGAGAGGTTCTGTCTCAAAAACACCAAGAACCACTTCCACCAAAAAACAAACAAACAAACAAACAAACAAAAAGACCACAATGGACAGCATCTGAACAGCCATGGCCTCTATGTGTTCCTGCAGACACATTTCACTCAGTCCTCTCTTCCCTCTCTCTCCATGACACACCCACCCACCATACCCCCCCACACCACCACACACACATCCACCCACCATGATATATGGGTAGAGATATCAGGGGAATGGGTTATAGAAAGTCTCCGTTCCAGGCATTGGATGATATTTAATAATGTGTGCAGCCTTTGAGTTGGTGGAATCTATGGGTCTGTACATTTCAAAAAGGAGTGTCCTTGGTAGTCACAGGGATGATGGGCCGAATGCAGAGACAGATAATAAACAGCTGACTGTTTGGGGGCTCTGGACCTGCGTCATTCCAGCTCTCTATAATTATTACTTCAGTCAGCCTTGTGGAGTGTTTAACACAGCATGGCTTTTTTCTGTGAACATCAGTTCATACTTTCCCTTGTTGACCAAGGACTCAGGTCAGATCCTGAGGTGAGGTTTGAATGGCTATTGAGAGTGCTGAAGATAGCCCGAGATGATTTGGTTCTGGACCTGTGCTGTCAGGACTTGTGGCTTTCAGTCTCATAAAAACATACATGTGACCAGTTGAGCAGATTAGAAGACCCAGAGGTAGACCAGCAGACTATGGCCACCTAATCTTCAACACAGTCTAAGACATGCAATGGGAAAAGAGACCTTTTAACAAATGGTGTTGACAGAACTGGATGTCTGCCTGCAGAAGAGTGAGATTAGATTCTTGCCTCTCCCTGTACAGAATCAGTTTGAGATGAGCATCAAAAACCTTAAAACAAACCCTTAAATTCTAAGATTTCTAGAAGGAAACAAGGGAAACCAGGCATGGCGGCTGATGCCTTTAGCCCCAGTACTCAGAGGCAGAGGCAGGCAGATCTCTGAGAGTTCGAGGTCAGCCTCATGTACAAGGTGAGTTCCAGGACAGGACTACTCAGTGAAGCCCTCTTTTGAAAAAGCAAAAACAAAAGCTATCCAAGCAAAGACTGAAAACCTTTGAATACTTTTGAAGATTGAGTAAGAAGTTTGAATAGGACTTCAGTAGCACAGGGAAAAGCCCCCGATACCATGAGAGGGGCTGCATGAAGTCAAGTTTCTGCATAGCAAAAGAATCTATTAACAGAGCAAGCAGATAGCCCATAGAATTTTTAATAGAAATTTTCCTACTTTTATGTTGGTCACTGTCCAACATCTGAAGGCTTTATCCAGTGAGAAAGCAGCCAGATTTAACATTTGGATCAAATTGAGTCACTGAGTCCCAAATGACTCATTCAGTAAATGTAGGCCAGTTTTCTGTGAATGTTACGAAGAGTAGATCAGTGTTTTTAGAGTGTCATATTGTTAATACCAGAGAACCAGGTTCCATGTTTTATCAACATACTGAATTTTTTATTTTTTGGTCATTGGTGTTTTGTCTCCATGTATGTCTGTGTGAGGGTGTGGGATCTCCTGGAGCTGGAGGAAGGAGCACATCTGTGTTGGAGCTGATGAAGAGGGAATGCTAGGGAACTCGTGGCGGCGTCAGGACGTTGGCAGTCACGTTAGGTTATTGTGCTTCGGATGTTGCTGAAGTTAGGAAGTGGTATTAGCATTTGATTTACCGCAGCCACACAGCTGTCCTCTGAATACCTAGCAAGCATCTCACTAACACATTAGTTAGATTAGAGTAATTAAATATGGAAGCCTTTGCTGTCTTTCCAGATAGCTAATTTTCTGATGAAGTAGTTGTTTCATGAAAATCTGTTAAAGACTAACATAGTTAACAGCCAAAGCATACGGGTTTTAAAGCACAGAATTGCAGTTCATTTCTTTTTTTGATTTTTTTGAGACCGAGTTTCTCTGTGTAGCCTGTCCTGGAACTCGCTTTGTAAACCAGGCAGGCCTTGAACTCACAGAGCTCTGCTTGCTTCTGCCTCCTGAGTTCTGGGATTAAAGGTGTGCGCCAATACGGTTCATCTCTTAATTGCTAATTTAAATATTAAACCAATTTTGAAATAAAAGTTTGTTAATATCTATGATTCTAATATCTGACAACTCAGTTTGCTTTTTCCTTTTGATAATCATTTAATATTAAAAACACGTACATTATTTCTTAGATGTGACTTATATACCTTCTTGCATGAGTGGATCAAGAAACTTTAAGATGGCTAAACTAGAGGAATCAAGAAATGTAGGCATTCCAGTAGCCCACAAGGGTATGGAAAAAAAAAACTGGTATTTTTATTAACTGTTATTCTACAAGTATATATCCAACCGAGTCAATTTAGAAAATTTTCCCTGTTGAGAAGTAAATTTTACTTTCAACTGAACTATTATCCCATCTTTGTACTTTCCAAATTACAGGGTGAGTTGAAGAACGTGATAAATACTTGTAGTATAATCTAATGAGCCATCCTGGTGTGCTGCTTAAGACACGCTTTTGCCATCGTCTCTGAAATTATCGTCACAGTTGTAACTTGGTCCTCTAACTAACGGTCACATTTCTGTCTGCTCATCAGCATGTTGACATTGGCAAATACCCAGCTCTGTTTTATTTACAGTCGTTGGAAACACCTCACTTTGAGTCCTTACTGCATGTTTTGTCAAACTTACCCTCTTGTTCCTTAGTGAATACATTTCTGACATGTTGCTGGCCAAAGCAGAGGAGGGTGGCAGGGTTGATCATTTTCAAATGTAGCATGAGGGTTTGACTCCATAGTAACTGCATAGACAGTTGGTGTACCATATTTTTAATTGCATATAATTTCCCTTTTGCTTTTTAGAGACCCTCAGGAAATATCCAGTCATGGAGGTATAATAATATTTTCATCATAAATTTTAACTACATGTTATGAAATATGTATTTCTTAAATGTATATTTAACAATTTAATAAATTACTTTTAACAATTTGACTGTTTCCAAACCCATTCAGCCTACCATCAAAAAGCCGGATCCTGTTCTGAACAAAACAGCAGAAATGAAGGATGGACAAATGTTCAAACCAGGTAAGTTGTGTAATGCTCTAGGGAAGGTACACTAACTAGTGGAAATGCTCAGTCTTCTGATTCCTAAACACTTTTTACTCCCAGTTTTGCTCAAGGATTTGAAATAAACATTGGAACATTATTATTGGTATCTGTCAGTAGAAAGGAAACAGGAACACAGTTCCCCACTGTACCCTTGGAGGTCGGAGGAGTTCCCAGAATCACTTAGGGACTTCAACTCAGTCAAACTCTTGAGTTTGTGGCTTTGACACACACACATACAAAAAAAAGTTTTGGGGCTAGCCAGGATGAAGCAGAATTGAGGATTTTACTCAAAGTAGAAGACATTCAAGAAATGAATGAAAGCACGGCTAAGTACAGGTGCGCACGTCTCGTTGAGCCGTGATTTACTAAAAGACCCTTTGAGTGTAGCTCCTAAGCAGAGGAGTCAAAAGAGAGACTCTCAAGGAAAGAAGAAGACATGCACAAGTGTGGGTGTGGGCTTCTCAGGGGACCATGGTGTTTGATCATTAGCCAGCCGGTGGCTCTCAAGTTACATCTCTTGCAAAGGGCTTTTAGAAACCGTTTTTTTCCCCTTCCACTTGTCTCTTGTTTTGATAATGATAAGGTGACTCCCGAGGTCCCTTGAATGAAATTATAAGGCTAAACAAGAGCCATGCAAGGGGGTTATATCATTTAGTGTAAACAGGGTTTCTGGTGAGACCCCTAGAAGACTGTAGGTTTACAGCTGAGAAAAGAAAAGTCTCAAATGCAGTGGTCTTCAACCTTCCTAATGATTTAATACGGTTCCTCATGCTATGCTGACCCTCAACCATAAAATGATTTCGATGCTACTTAATGTAACTATCTGATAATTCAGATATCTGATCTGAGACCCCTAAAACAGAGAGTCTCAACCCTAGGTTGAGAACCACTGCTCAAAAGATAGTAGTAATTGCACTTGACTCCTTGCTTCTCAGCTGACTAGGGACATAACCAGATCCTGTGGCGGTGGCTCCTTTCTTTTGTCTCCATAGTTGTCACTATCTGTTTTTAAGTGTACTTACAAGAATAAAAAGGATTTTTTTTTAAAAATGCAAGCTTCAACTCAGATGTCCTTACTGTAATATTTCAGAAATTTGTTTACAGTTCAGAATCCTGACACTTTCTGGGGATTCATAAAGGTTAATTATGAGATTGTAAGGGTTTTTTTTTAGCCTACCAAACTTTGAAAATGCTTGCTGGAGAGTTGGCCACAGTGCTGCACGCCTGTGGACCTAACATCTTAGGAAGCTGTAGTGAGATCACTTGGACCCTGGAGGTTGGAACTCACCTCGGCAGCCTAGAGAGTCCTATCTTCTGAAACTATGCTACCAGGATGCCGATGCTTGCTGAGAATCAAGTTTTGTTTCCTAACATCAGAGTTAAATCATTTTACCTTGGCGGTATTATATTGATGATCTTAAATCAGTCAGATTGTAGATGGGTACATTGTGCCTCCTATGCATGTATGCATGTATGTATGTATGTATGTATGTATGTATGTATGTATGTATTATGTGCATGTGTGCAGAGACTTGGAGCTTCACAGAGTGGACTGGAGTCTTGAAATGACAGAAATCCATCAGCATAGTGGTGGAAACATTTCAGGTGTAGCAGTGTTCAGCAGTAGAGGTGTGAGAAGAGACAGTGATTTTGTAAGCCAGAGGCACTGTAGGACATGGAATGGTGTGCACTGTGAGGTTATGTTTCTCTGGTATTTTTAGTGCCTCTCCCTAGGGTGTATTTATGTTGAGGGAATTTGTACATGAATCCTTGAGATTTTTATTTGCAGTGAATTTGTTTCCAGGTAGTGTCTCTGAATGGTTTGTTGAAGTTTTGGATAATTGAAAGTATTTCCTAAGGTAGTAAATATGTAACTTTGTAGCTAATGATTAAACTTAAACTCTTAGATGAAAAAACAATTTTTTATTTATTTTCCTATGTTTAATAAAGACTTTATGTAGCTAAGTTTATTTTATCTGAATATGCATTTGTCTGCAGAACCAGACGTAGAAGAGCAGAAAAGGCTCAGTGGCAGTGAAGACAGCCAGCGAAAGGTACGGGAAAGCTTAGTCCTGGATTCCTGTGCTCTTGACTCCAGGGGTACAGCATGTTGGATGAGTATATCATTCAGACTACCCTTTTAGGATCAGTATATTATAATTTAATATTTAATTTAAAATTTTTTATTATGGGGGGCAAGTGCGTATGTGTGCAGGTGCCTGCAGAGGGCAGAAGAGGGAATAGGATCCCTTGGAGCTGGAATTACTTGCAGATATTAGCTTAACAATGTCTGAGACCTAGACTCAGTCTTCTGCAAGAGTATGTGCTGTTAACCACTGAACCATTTCTCCAGCCCCTAATACTTCATTTAAAAAATTATAACTAGTTATCAAATTTAAAATAGGGCTAGGGAGAATCTTCTTGGATAGGAGTACTCACTATATAAGAATTTGTAGACCTGAGTTCAAATCCCCAGCAGTCATGTACGAAAAGCCTAACGTGGACATGTGTGCTGGTAACCCCAGCACTGGGGCACTGATAGCTGATTCTGGGAGCTCAGTTGCCAGCGCCAAAATGAAACACTTCTACTTCAGTAAAAGGCAGTAGAGCAAGGCAGAGTATTAGACCAGACACCAACATTTCCATCTGGCTTCAGGACCCACACACATCCACACTCATGCACACACAGGTGCATTTACATGCATGCATCCTTCACTCTACCCTCAGTGCCCTCAAAATAGCTAAACTATTCTCCAGCCAGCACATAAAACAACCTCAATCACCTGTTAGAGAGTTCATACCTCTGGAGTGAGGCCTGTGGTATTGGTGTAAATGCATTAACTTTCAAACTTTATTTCATTGTTTGAAACTGGTAGATATTTAAATGGCTTCATCCACCATGTTTATTGAACAGAGACTATCAGAAATGGACTTAATAGCAATGAACACACCATCATAGTTTATAGTGGAAATTGGTGTTGCTCTTCTGTCTAATTTCTATTTATTGACTTTGGTGCTTCATTGTGTGCCTCCTCCCCACTTAGTGATCTTTAGAAAAAGGGCCAATGTACTCTTTAATGAATGAGGTACGCCTTGGAATACTAAAACAAACCCCTCCTCTAACTTGTTTTTTGTCAGGGTAGCACGTAAGTATAGTGCAGACAAACAGTAGACACGTTCAGTCTGCTGCTTTATAACATCCTACTTTAGAGTGAGATAAGTCACCTTGTACTTCTAGTTATAGCCTAGTGATTTAGAAATAGCTAAAACATTTTACCAGTGAAAATTTCAATTGTTTTCTAATTTTTCTTTGTGTATACTCAGAATTTAAAAATCAGGTTCTTTTTTTTTTAAAAAAAAATCTACATTCTTAAAGAAGAACTCCTGAGAATAAAATTTTGCATATCATCCCTCTTTCTCAATATACAAAACACAGGTCTCCGGTGTCAAATCTAAATCATGGCTAATCTGTCAAGTAGTAAAAATCAGTGAAAACTAAGAACTTTTAAAAAGAATAAGTCCTCTTCCATTGAATAATGGCTTTTATTTTCTTAAGGTTTATTTTTATTTTGCATGTGGGTGTGTCTGGCCTATATGTATATGTGTGCTGTGTGCGTGCTTGGTGTCTGCAGAGGGCAGAAGAGGACGCTGGATCCCTGGGGATAGCTGTCAGCTGCCATGTGAGTGCTGGGAGCCAAATCAGAACTCCTAGCTATGGAGCCATTTCTTCAGTGTCCTCACAAAAATGTCTTTTGAAAAGTAAGTTATTCATACTGTCAACTTTTCTTTAAAGGTTGAAGAAAAAAGAAAATACAAAATTAACGAAGCAAAATTATCAGGAAGTCTATACAGTGGTGCTGCTGACAGTGTTGATAATGGAGTCAGTCAACAGAGTGGAAAAACTGATGACCAACAGTTTCCTAGGAAGGGAAATAAAGAACACAATAGGTAAGATTACTGTCCTATAAACCAGTTCTAATTTGGACTACTATTCATTATTAAGTAATGTTATGCATATATTACACATATTCACTCTTACATGATTATCAGGAAAACATAAAAGGACATGTTTTTTCTACTTATATTAATTAATATTTTATTAAAAATAGCTAAAATTGGCAAAAGTGGAGGCATTCTCATGATGCTAACAAGTGGACCGGTAAGTACTTTTGCAGTTGGTTCAGCAGCATGTATCCTAGTTTGACATGCACCCTTCTAGTGGCCTGAAGCTTCATTTTGGTGTCAAATCCTCTGAAATAGGAGAACATGACTTACAAACCACATGTGTTCATATACAATATTTGTATATTGTGTTACACAAGATAGGTAACTAACATAATGCATGTTAATATGTTATGTATGTTTTGCATATTTTCCTAAATATGTTGCATGTATAAATATTTTAAGAATATGTATTTTAATATATCTTAAAGTTGGAGCTAATCTAATTGCTTCTCAAAAAGGAAAGTATTAAGTGTTCTGTCAATCATCAGGTTATTTTGATTGACCAGCCTTTATATGTGACTTGG
>JAQHUG010000007.1:16267654-16282854 GCA_028555095.1 Dicrostonyx torquatus | reverse complement strand
AGTAATGGGAGGCCATGGTCAGTGGGTGCTCGGTTACGGTGATGGAGGCTGTGGTCAGTGGGTGCTCGGTTATGGTAATGGGAGGCCATGGTCAGTGGGTGCTCAGTTACAGTGATGGAGGCCGTGGTCAGTGGGTGCTCGGTTACAGTGATGGAGGCCGTGGTCAGTGGGTGCTCGGTTACGGTGATGGAGTCCATGGTCAGTGGGTGCTCAGTTACAGTGATGGAGGCCGTGGTCAGTGGGTGCTCGGTTACAGTAATGGGAGGCCGTGGTCAGTGGGTGCTCAGTTACAGTGATGGAGGCCGTGGTCAGTGGGTGCTCGGTTACAGTGATGGAGGCCGTGGTCAGTGGGTGCTCGGTTATGGTGATGGAGTCCATGGTCAGTGGGTGCTCGGTTATAGTGATGGAGGCCGTGGTCAGTGGGTGCTCGGTTACAGTGATGGAGGCCGTGGTCAGTGGGTGCTCGGTTACGGTGATTGAGGCCGTGGTCAGTGGGTGCTCGGTTACAGTTAAGAACAGGAAACATGGAGCTATTGAACAATAATAATATGCTGTATATTTCAAACTGCTAGAAGAAAGGATTTTAGCATAAAGAAATGATCAATGTTAGTAGCTATAATTGTGTCTAACCTGTTTTAAGGGTACATGTATCAAAGTATCATGTGATACCTTGCTAACATGTACAGTTTTATGTTTTTACATATCAGTTAAAATGAAAATTTAAGATATGAGTAAATTAAAATATGTAAAGTGGTTGTACAATGTGGAATTCATTCCTGCCAGCCTTACTGATACACATACTACCAGATGCGCAGATTTTCTGCAGAGCATAGAGAAGAGCTAACTGTTGTAATACGATTTATAAAATCTGTAACGAATATCTCACCAGGTGGTAGTGAGGCAGCTCCAGCAGGAACTGGCTGACACCCTCAAAAAGCAGTCGATGTCAGAGGCTTCCCTCGAGGTCTCCTCACGCTACCGCAGTAATTTAGAAGACGAGGCACGAGATTTAAAGAAGAAATTAGGTCAGCTCAGAAGTCAGGTACGTATGAAATTTAATGTGTCAACTGCTTGTGTACAGCCTATTAAATGATAGAGTTTTAGGATAATTCCAGTAGACAGCTTTCTTTCATGTTTTCATTGTAATTTGCCATCACCTTTATAATGTACTTATTTCTTAAACTCCAGTTTTATTCTGCTATATATTTTTTCTTTGACTTAAGAAAAAATACTTATTTCTTGTGAGGGAATAGGCCAAACATGCTGCCTCATCCCAGTGGAGGTCAGAGGTCAACTTGTGTGTGGATAGGGAGGGTATTTGCCCTCCTTCCTCCATGTGGCCCCTGGAGACCCAGCTGAGATCCTCAGATTGGCCGCCAGTGCCTTCAGACTCCCAGAGTCTCACTGACCCCATTTTTTCTTCCATTTTTTGTAACCCTTTAAAAAAAATTTATCCTTGGGAAAAATTGAGAACTATATATCTTTCCTCAGAGATATTTCTATTGCAGATGAAGCAAAGTAGGTTAAACCAGAGATGAAGTTTATGGAAAGTTCTAGGAAATTGGCTTCCTTCTTATCCTCATCTTTGTGAGTGGATACAGCATCTTTGATACTTATTTAATGGATATCAGGATAACTTTGGCAGAAAGGCCATTTATGTTGCTCAAAATGCAGATGTTAGCCAGTGTGATAACACACCTGTAATCTAAGCTACTTGGGAGAGCAAGGCAAGAATTTGAGGCCAGCCTGGAAAACTTTTAAAAGGGCAGAGGAGTATGTTCAGAGACGGAGTGTTTCCCTCGAATGTGCGAGTCCTTATGCTCTATCCGCTGTGCTGGAAACAAGACAGCAAATGTTTGAGGGTGTTTTAAAACCCGTCTCCAAAGCTAGGCATTTCTTTCATTTAGAAATATAACCACATGGAAATACTCAGGTCATATATCCAAAACAGAATGAAAACCAGCGTCTAGATTTGCCATATGTTTTCTGTGTTTGTTTGTTTTAGGATCTTTTTTACAGTTCCAGCTGGTCTAGAAATAGCTGCATAGAGCAGGCTCTCCTCCAGTTTTCAGCCTTCCCCCGCCTCCTCCTCTCTCAAGTGCTGAGGTTATAAGCAGGCCCCAGCACACCTGGCATGCCATCAGAGTTTTTTCAAACAGAAGAGCATTATTGAGCTATAATGAACATATAATGCATAGCTCACTACTTAAAGTAAAAAATTTGCATCTCTTAGGGTATTGACATATTTACATAGTCATCACAGTCAATTAGAACGTTTTCATCATCTTAAATAAACCATGAGCTTCTTGTTGTTACCCTAATCCTTCCATCTTCCCCAGACCTACCAGTCTATCTCTCTGTCTATATATAATTTCTTTTTTTCTGAGCATTTCATGTGGTGTTTAGTTCTTTTGAATGGCTCTGTTTCTCAGCATGAAGTTGTCAGCCCTTCATATTGTCCTACTATCAAGTAATGTGCTGTTGCCATACTACCTGCTAGTGAGCTGTCATTTGCAGGGTACCTTCCCATTTATTAGGTTGCTGTGGGTTTTAGCATCTTAGTTAACAAGGCTGGCCACACTATCTGTACATTTTCACTCATGCTGCCTTTTTTATTTTCTCAGTTTTTATTCTTTTTGCCTCATTTAATTTAGAACTGACTCACAATTAACGTCTACATGAGGCATTCCCTGACTCCTCTGACAACCTGATTTTCCATTACTCTTAATAGGCTTTTGCTTCATTGGTTGGTTTTTTTTTTTTTACTTTTGTTATTTGTATGAGCTGTCATCTTATTGGGATATAAATTTAACTTAAAGGGTTAATAGCTGATATGCATATATCAAATAAATTGAAAATGTTTTTGTTTAGTGGTCATTAAGTATTTCGTGCCATTCCAGTAATTACTTCTTTTGGGCATTAAGGTGATAACTTTTTTTTTTTTTTTGAGACATAGCCTGGTGTCCTAGGATGGCTTCAAACTGTTACATATCCTCCTGCCTCCACCTCTCAGGTGCTACAGTTATAGATAGACAAACACAACCGTGCCTGGTTTATGTATTGCTGAGGCTCTAACCCAGGGCTTCCTGCATACCAGGCAAGCACTTACCAGCTGAGTTATATACCTAGCCTCTATAATAAGTCTCCTATTCTAAATGTATTTTAAGGAATTGCATATGAAGTAGAAAGCACGTAATTTAATAGAGGGGAAATGTTCTATCAAACATTTTTTTTTTAATTTTAAAAAAAAATAGCTGCATTTGTGTTCTTTCATTATATAGACAGGGTCAGGATCTACAAGTCTGTAGAAGCTGACCAACTGCAAAGCTCTGTCTACAACTTTTCTGGTGTTCTGTACTGCAAAACCTTCATGTGTCATTGGAGTACTGGATAAAGCAACCCAACATACTCTGGAGGAGAGAATTTAGGAACCTCAGTTTATCAGTGTTTCAGCCTGACTGTCATGCCATTACTGCCTACACCAGGAAACACTGTCTGCACCGCACTGTATGATCCTTGCCCGCTGAGCAGTATGGAATAAAAAGAAGCTGAAAAGTATTCCACATGGGCAGTTGCTGGTGGCTAGTGTTTATTTCTGGACGTTGCAGGGAGTACTAGAGATGTAGTATGGGTCTCACTCTCCACTTCCTGCCACATTCGGTTACATAAGTAATGAGCCAATACAATGTGCCTAAATGACCTCTTCTGTGGTTGCCATAGCACCCACCTAACTGTACACTGCCATGTACAGTTCAAGTGCTTTATTTATAGTCCCTAACTAATCTTTTCAGTAGTCCATTGATATGAGTAGGATTATTTCCATTTCACAAAGGAAGAAACTAAGATACAGAAAGTTCATTTGCTCAGGATCTATATATCTAGCAGCTGGTGAGGATGGGCTTTGGACTCAAACATTCTGTTGTTTTTATCAAACTCTCAATCAATCAATTTTATTAATAAAGTAAAGCCAGATGCTGGGGTAAGAGCTCAAGAAAGTCAGAGAAAGCATCCAGTTGGCCTTCCTCCTCAGCCAACATCCCTGAAGAAGACCCCATTTCTCTTCTGATGTCAGTGTCCCTCCCTTACACTTTCTGTGCGTCTTTCTCTCTCCCTGTCCTCCTGGTCCCTCTTCCTCGCTACTGTTTTTTTCTTCATAATCCTATTTTCACTTCCTGTTGCTTGCTCTGCCTCTTGACCTATGGTTGACTTGATTTAATCCTGTTTACAATATTCAAGCAGAAAACTCTTGGATTAAAGGTGAATGTTAGGACTGAGCCACACCACAACTAGAAACAGGTTTTTCCAGTAAATAATGCAATCTTGGGGTTCACAGTCTGATCAGATGTCCTGCAACAGTGTGGATATGCCTCCATTGAAACTTTCATAAGACAATCAGCTGTCATTAAAATACCATGTTCATCATAACTGGCAGAGCTGTGGCAATTTATAGATATGTGGATACATAACACTTAATGCATAAGAACTTTTAAAATGACAATTCTATCAGAAATTCCCTCTTTCCTTGGTTTTGCCCATGTTGTCAGTTTGCATATCTGGTAGGATACAATTGAAGACTTTGCTGGCTGATCTAGCAGGCATAGTAGATTATGATTTACAAATGGACTGTCAAATCACAGAGCAGATGTTGGTAAACTTTTCTGTAAAGGACCAGGTAATACTTTAGTTTTCGAGAACATTAAGATCCTGTTGCCGCAACTCGATTAAATTTGCTTTCACTGCAGAGAAGTGCACATGAACACTGTAGATCAGGGAATGAGGTGTGCAGATTTAGAATAGCTTATTAGTAAAGGTTTGTTTTATTCTTTATTCCAGTTGCAAGAAGCACAGGATCAACACAGAGAGGCTGTACAGCATGCTGAGAAGACGCAAGACTACCTACAAAAGTACAGTTCAAACAGCATGACTCCAGTGTTTATAAAGCAGATTAGCAGTGCAGTATGGAAGCTGTGACTCCAGTGTTTATACAGCAAATAAGCAGTGCAGTATGGCAGCTGTGACTCCAGTGTTTATACAGCAAATAAGCAGTGCAGTGTGGCAGCTGTGACTCCAGTGTTTATACAGAAAATAAGCAGTACAGTGTGGCAGCTGTGACTCCAGTGTTTATACAGCAAATAAGCAGTGCAGTGTGGCAGCTGTGACAGTTCTGATAGCAGTCTCTGACCAGGCCAGTCTCACCTCGAGGTTTCTTGGAGTGCATTCCTTTGAATAGGGATGCAGTTAGGGGTGAAGCCTGTGCATGAGGATCTGGGTTTGACTCCTGATCCACACCTAGAGAAATTATAGCCACCCAATCATTTGTGTTTCAGACCCTTAAGAACTTATATAGTGACTCAATTATTTTTCAGAAAATATGTGATTTTTTTAATTGCTTCATAAATATAATTATTTTAAAATACAATTGTAGGCTTGAACTTGAAAACTCCAACTTTAAAATTACAATAAAAAATCAATCAGAGAAAATTGAGCAACTTCAGGAAAACCTGTCAAGTGTGAATTTGGTAAGTGATCCTCTTCCTGGATTCTCTGATGCTAAGAGGGGATGGTCTGTCTGCCCTGTAATTGTCCTCTGTAGTGATACTGAACACGGTGGGCAGTGTGCAAAGTCTCGGTGTTGTGTTCTATGCACACTGTTTACCCCTCACATACAAGTCCTTCTCTCTGTAGGGAAGTCAGTGTGTAAATTAATGATTTCACTAACATTTTAATAAAAAGACTGTGATAGTCTAATACATACCACATCTTGTTTACACGTCCGTCCATTGATGGACTTTTGGTTAATGGATGTAATGTTGCTATGGACATTGGACAATATTGCCCCACTAGTACTTTACACTCATTTTTAAATTCTAAAAAAATTAAGTGATTTGATCTAAGCTTCTGGTTTTTTTTAAGTAATTAAAGACTTTCAAATGAATCACTTATAATTTGTATTTAATCAAAAATGGATACTAAATCATGATACAAGTGTCCCGTCCCCCACCCTCACTGAACTATTTTCCAGTTTGAATTAAAAGAAAACAAAACCAAAACACAACAGAGTTAATGCTAGAAAAGATCACAAGGTAGATCTTGGCGCTGGACACCAAATCTGAGTCGTTCTCACTACTGACTTCAACACTGTGCGGTCCATCCCAAGGGCACATGGGCCAGGTAGTCTAAATTGTTCATGTTGACTCTTCTTTCTGGGGCCAAAGAAACATCAAAGAGTAGTTTCTATCTCGATTTTATATAAACTATCCAATTTCATTTCCTAATTTAATATTTCCTAACATGATGATACATTGATGGGGAATCTACTGTAAATGAAACTGTTGAAAGAAATCCTGCTATATAGGAGCTGTAAAGAAATGTATTAAAAATACAAATTTAAATTTATGTTTTATGGGGTTCTTTTTGTTCTTTGATTGATTGATTGATTGATTTGAGGCAGGGTTTCTCTGTGTAACAGTCCTGGCTTTCCTGGAACTGAGTAGTCCTGTAGACCAGGCTGGCCTCAAACTCAGAGATCTGCCTGCCTCTACCTCTCAGGTGCTGGGATTAAAGGTGTATGCCATTATGCCTAGTTTATCTTTTCTTTATTTTCTTTGATGGAGGGAAAGACATGTTATCCCAGCATTTTGGAGACTGAAGGTGGAGGATTGCCAAAAGTTTAAAGCCAGCTTGGGCTGCTTAGTCAGTTTCAAGCTAGCCTTGGATAACCGTTGATCTCTCTGAAAAACTTTAAAACAAAGCAATATAAAGCAAACTGACAACAAACAAACAAACCTAAGAACTGCGTGATGAACTAACTACGCAGGTAAAAGCTCTGGCCACCAAGCCTGGCCTGAGTTTGCTCCCTGGAATCTCTGTATGGTAAAAGGAGAGAACTGACTCCTGACAGCTGTACACACACACACACACACACACACACACACACACACACACACACACAAATAAATAAATATAAACAAAAATTGCTGAGAGACAACTTTTAGCCAATTCAATCAGTAGCCTCTAACTTGTCTAGTTAATCATGGTACACTTACGTGTAAAAACTTACTTAAATATAATTGGCAGCTGAAATTCCAGAGAAGATAATGATGAAAGCATAACTGGTTTCAAATGTCTGTCCTTGTGTTCCTTTTCTGCCTCTGTGACCAGATGCTTGGCATACACAAACAGCTTGAAAGAGTGGAATGACTCAGAGAGCGCAGCCTGTGGTCACTTGACTCCGTGTTTCTGGGCCAGTTGTAAGCAGAACATCATGACAGTCGGAGCAAGTGAACACAGAGCAAAGGGCAGACAAGAAGAGGTCATGGCGAGATAGGACCTCCGAGACATACCTGTCCTGACCCTCTCCTCCCTTCTTATCACCGCCTGATATAGCCGTCATAGTTTGAGTTGATTAAGACAGACCCTAATAATCTAATTGTCTCTGGCAGGTCATCACAGATACACTCAAACTCACTAATCCCTGGTTATTTCTTTATGCAGTCAAGTTGACAGTCAAAATTAACCAATGTAGTACACATTGGTATCAGGTTTATAGATCTGTATAAACACAATATGCATGGACTCCTGCAGGATAATATACTTCTTTAAAGAATTGGGCTTTAGATTTTAACATTATTTTCTTGGGGGACCAGTGAGATGGCTTATCAGAAAAAGGCACTTGTCCAGGTAGCCAGACAACCTGAGGGGTTCCCTGGGACCCACATGGTGGGACACACACACATCCCACCCCCAACAGACACACAAAAGAAATAATCCTTTACTAATTATTTTCTTTAAAAATTATTTTCAAAGTCTGAAGAGGACAAAGAAAACCTGAAGAAACTTGCTGAGGTGAAAGAATCTCTGGAGTACACTTTGGAGCAGGAACAGAAGAGAAACGATGCATTAGAGGAAGAACTGAGAGAGTAAGGTTTAATATTTCAGTCTCCTCGACCATTCTCTGTTGCTTTAATGAAAGCCTAGATACAAATTCATTTCCTATCTGCACTTTTAGTATTTCTTTAAATTTTACTTCAGAAATGTATTGGTAAAGACTAAAGTTTTTGATTGCTAAATTTTCTTAAGACAGTGGTAAATGCCTTTGGCATATAATGTCAACTGAACTCTTCAACCCTAAAGTTTCTTTTTTTTATTTTTATTTTTTATTTTTGGTATTCTGAGGCATAGTTTTTGTGTGTGTGTAGCTCTGGCTGTCCTGAAACTCACTCTGTAGAGCAGGCTGGCCTTGAACTCACAAGACCCACCTGCCTCTGCCTCCTGAGTGCTGGGATTAAAGGCCTGTACCACCACCGCCCAGCTGAAGTTTTATTTTTGAACATGCTTTTGATCTTTTTCCTGCCTTTATAGTATCCTTCCTTTCACCATGTAGGCATTTTGTTATCTTAAAAACCTGTTTGTGTTTTTCTTCAACTATATCAGAAACTATATAATATTTTCTTTCTTTTTTTAATTACAAAAGTTTATCATGGAGATAAATTGTTGTTCCATGGGCATATGTATGTATATAAGGTTATATGTGTATATAATAACATGTATATAATATGTATATAAGGTTAACATGATATTGAACTTCTATTTAAACAGTTTTAAATGCATGCGAACACATACATACATACTATACAGTCATCCCTTGGTACTGCTACCAGAATCTAGACAGAGGCCTGACACTGAGGGTCCCCAAGAGGCCAGCTTAGCTCCTCTTTCCAGTTGACTAAAAGGTTAAAAAAACAACAGTGACCACAGGGCAGGAGTTTGTTTGGAATACTAATACTGGGACAAGTTGGGGTACCCTGCAGTCAGTGCACTGAGAACAGCACCAGCCCGGATTGTTGTAGAGAAGGGCTGGGGTGAGAGGAATGTGCACAGGTCAGAGTGGAGCCCAGATGGTCTTCTGAGGAGTCCTTACGGAACCTTATCAGTAAGGTGGACGCTGTCTAGAAATAGCTTTAACTGTTGCCGTGGGGTTTCTAGATAATGTCTGCTAAACTAGAATCCACGGTCACTGCAGTGAATCAGAAGTCACAAGGTGACTCCCAGAAGAGGTCAAGTCTGCAAGGGAAGGTGGATTCAGGGGTTCAGAGTAATGATGAGATTTCAGGTGTCACGCCAGGGGCTGGAATGTGACACTGTAAAAATTGACATTTGACAGTCTGCTGATTATCTTGTCCCTGAACATCTTAAAAACATCTTATTACTCATATCTTTGTGTCTTTAGTCTTAAAGAAGGAGGATTACCAGCTAGCTCTAGGTAAACTCTCCTTAAATGACTAGCATGTCCTTGGATTTGAACAAGAGTGTGACACACATTTCAGGGTCAAAAAGGGATTAAGAACAAAGGCCAAGTTTTTAATGTGCTTTAAGTTTCCCATTGGACATCCACCGGCCTAAATGAGGAGGCGGGGCTTTGAGTACAACCAATAAGCCTCTGCTATGGTATGTGCTGGAGACTGAATCTAGGACTCCCTTCAGATGGCAGAATCCATGATTCTCAGACCCTTAAATAGTGTACTATTTGCATTTAACCTATTCTCAACCTCCAATATACTGTTTTCTTCTCTAAATTACTTCAAATTCCAAATAAAGTGTAAATGTTAATTAAGCAATTGTTATACTATGTTGTTTGGGGAATAATGAAAAGGAAAAGGATTTGCATGTGTTCGGTGTAAGTGCAGTTTTTCCTTTTTTCAGTATTTTCAAGGCAAAGTTATTTAGATGTGGAAACCACATCTCATGCTTACAGCCATATACAGATGACCTAAATACAGTGAAGAGCATTTGTGTTTCTGTTACCAGCCCCCTTCATTGAAAATAGTCTTTTCTCATACCCTATATCCTGATTACAATTTCCCCTCCCTCTACTCCTCCCAGTTCCTCCCTACCTTCCTCTCCCAATCCGATCCACTCCCTTTTGTCTGTCATTAGAAAAGTCTTCTAAAAAATAGCAACAGTGCATAACAAAATAAAATATAGTAAGATAAAACAGATACCATCACATCAAAGTTGGGAAGAGCCCAAGAGAAGGCACAAGAATCAGAGACCCACTCTTTCACACTCTCAGGAGTCCCATAAAACTATTAACTGAAGGCTGTAGTATTATGCGGAGGGCTGGTGCAGACCACCGTGCAGGCCCTGTGCTTGCTGCTTCGGCCCCATGTCACCAGTCTTTTACAGTGACATAGTTCCCAGTCTTCGCAGCACCCAGCATGGCTTCTTTTCTATTTGTTGCTCAAATTTTGAGTTTTCTCTCTGATTCTAATCAATGTTTTTTTCTTATTTAACTGTCTTGTGTGCTTGGTTATATGGAAGGATGGGGTGCTAGGGAGGGACCCCAGGGCCTTGCATACACTGCACTAGAGTTCCGTCACTGAGTGTTGTGTGCAGCCCTGTGCTCTGTATGTGGTTTGCATCTCTTGGATTTTGTTGATATGCCTGTCAAAGACTTGTAGATTTTTTCTCTCTCTGAACCTTCATATGCTATTTTACTCTTTCATTTCTTTTGACATTCTATCTTGTTTTTCCCTCGACTCAAATTGTGCAAACTGGTTTTTCCATCTCCATTTTTCTGCTTTGAATAATCTCCTTGATACTTGTTGGGATTGGATACTAAGCGTTCACTCTCTACTACGTCCTCAGTGCTGACTTGTGTATGCTTTGCCTTGGAGAAGACTGCTGACAGGCAACAAAGAGTATTCATGTCTTCTCCTTGGTTACTGATACCTGGGTTACAACTAATATGTAAGAGTGCTTTATACTACTATACTAAAGTGGATATAAATAATTACAGGTATTCTGTATTATATTAGCTCTATCTCCTATACATAGCATGGACTTTTGTACAAATGAGAGGGTCACAGTTTACAAATGTATCTCCATTGTATGCTAGAACTTAGTGTGTGTTTAATAACTATTGAACGTACTCTTAAAGACTTCACTTCTTCTGTATACTTTTGCAGATTTAAGGAACTCTTAAAAAAGACCAAAAAAGAATTAGATGAACATAAAAACAGAGAACTTAATCTCCATCAAGATATAAAAAACAGTCAATTTGAAATGGATATCCCAGTTAATATGCTAATAAAAAAGGTAATTATTAATCAGTTTTGGGGACCAAAAATAATTTTAAGTAATATAAATCTCTGGATGCATTAAAGTTTTATATTGTTTTATTTTATGAACATGATGTTAATGAAAATTGTATTATTTTCTATTAAAAAGTCATACTGTTGATCTTAAATCTTGAACCCAGGCTGCAATCCATCATTATGTGATCCTAAATCATGAGTCCCAAGTCTTTTTTTATTAATTGATTGATTGATTGATTGGTAGCAGCTTTATTGGGATATAGTAAGCATATCCCACCCATATTATATTCATAGAATTGTGCAATCTCTACCACTTAAGAATATTTCTTGCTAGCCGAAAATAAGGCCCTTTATGTATCATGTGTCTCCTTCTCGGCCCAGCCTTAAGGATCCACCAAGTCTGCTTTATCCCTATAGTCCCTATGGCGTTCTGTGTCAGTGGAATCACAGTGTGTGTGCTGGCTCCTTTGACTTAACACAGTGTTACGTCCCTCTGTGTGGTAGCAAGCATCTGTACATAATGTCTTCTTGTTGCTGAGTCATGCCCTATCTATCATAAGACAGAACACACATTAAATTTAACTCTTTATCATTTATTGCTTCCACTTTGTCAGGTATTAATAACATTGCTATGACAAGTATAGCCTGCATCTA
Source organism: Dicrostonyx torquatus (assembly GCA_028555095.1). Taxonomy (NCBI): domain Eukaryota; kingdom Metazoa; phylum Chordata; class Mammalia; order Rodentia; family Cricetidae; genus Dicrostonyx; species Dicrostonyx torquatus. Next base: position 16,271,104 of record JAQHUG010000007.1, on the reverse strand, counting down.
TTTTCATTTTTCCTTGAGTTCTTAGGAACTGAGGTGTCGTGTGGAAACTGCTAGGCTCGGGCAGCTGCCACTGCCAGTGTACGTCCCGAGTGGCCGCACTGTGTCACCAGCACCGTGGCCGTAGTAGCACCTGTTTCCCGTTGTTTTACGGGTGTCTCCCTAGGCCAGCGCCAAGACAAGTGGGTTGTCAAGGGAGAACTTTCCTGTCAGGTTGCATATTGCTGCATGCCTTGGGTAATAGCAAATGGCAGCATTGTAGGGGCCTTTAATTTCACTCCTGTGGAAACATTGCTTAGAGCCTAGAAGAAGCCGGTGGCCATTTTCTGCCTTGCCGATGCCATGACACAGTGTGAAGGTAGACATAAAGATAGGGTTGGTTCATTTTTTTCAGAATTGAAGTTTTTGACTTCTTTCCCGGTGCACCTCCCTTCACTCCGTCTGCCTCTAATCTGGGGCACGGGACCAGCCAGCTCAGCACATCTACACTCACTGCTCTGTTAGAAGTTCACCTGAGGACCTTTACAGCGAGAAAGAAGCCTGAGCTTCTGGCTTTTCTCATTGGGAATGGGACTGATTTTAGAGTTCAGATTTGAATTCTTTCTGTTTCTTTCCTTCCTTTCATCTTTCCTTTTAGGAATTTGCCATGTAGCCCAGGCTAGCCTTGAACTCAAAGTCCTCCCTCAGTCTCCTGAGCCCTCTCTCAACCTAGTATCTGATTCTTAGGAAAAGCACTAGAGTTCATCATTTTCTTGGCACAGAAAACAAACTAAAACTTCATAGCTCAGTACAGAATGCAGGAGCCTGGCACTGTGATATTACTTCTGGTCCCACTGCTTAAGGAAGGTGAGACAGGAGAATTGTAGTTTGAAGCCACACTGGACCACCATGCAGGTTTTCCAAAATAAATGACCAAGAGTCATTTTGAGAAGGAAAGATAGGAGACAGTCCCATAAAAACAATCTAACCTGAGTGCCGTGGTGCATAGCAAAATACTGATCCTAAAGATCAGTTTTATGTTTTATGACTGCTACTCCTTCCGACTTTATCTTCTGAGTAATTAGAAGCCCTGTTATGAACTGGGCATGGTACCACATGCCTTTAATCTCAGTACTTGGGAGGCAGAGGCCAGCCTGGTCTACAGAGGGAGTTCAGGAGAGCCAGCTCTACACAGAGAGACCCTGTCTCGAGAGACCAAAAAGAAGAAAGAAATCTCATTATAAGAATCATTGCAGGTTAATTACAACTGAGCTTAGGTAAAATTTGTGATTGGTTTTATGCTGCCATGTTCTAAGCCTTCTTCATTACCAAACTGTATCATTTTATTCCTGCAGATTGATGATCTTACATCAAAACTGGAAACCGCATCTTCAAAATGTCTACATCTGGGTAAAAAAAATCAAGTTCTTCAGCAAGAGTTACAATTGATGAAAACTGTACAGAAGAAGTGTGTGAAACTAGAGAAGAATAAAAGGAAATTGGAGCAAGAAGTAGAAAGCCTCAGAAGTCACATGGAGATGAATATGGTGGAGCACAGTCAGGTGCAGCAGTATAAGCGGGAGGTGGAAGAGCAAGCGAGGCAGGACTTGGTGGAAAAGTTAAAGCAGGTCAACCTCTTCTTGCAGGTTAGTTTGTTTCTGTGGTGGCCACGGTTCATCTCCCTGCAGATGTGCTCTGGCTGTGTGCATAGTGTGTTTGCTCTGGTTTGTTTGCCGGGCTCTAGAGACGACATGTGTCCTGTGTTTGAGTGTTCTTCATTGTTGTCACTCATGGTCTTTCATTAGAGAATCATTTGACTTTTAAAGCTATTTTGTATAAAACAGATTGCTAGAAGAAAAACAAATTGATGCGTAAAGTGTACCAAACTCGCCAGGCGGTGGTGGTGCACGCCTTTAATCCCAGCACTCGGAAGGCAGAGGCAGGTGGATCTTTGTGAGTTCGAGACCAGCCTGGTCTATAAAAGCTAGTTCCAGTGCAGGCTCCAAAGCCACAGAGAAAACTCTGTCTCGAAAAACCAAAAAAAAAAAAAAAGTGTACCAAACTCTTGAGTTATTAAATCATCTAGTTCCAGCTTTAAACTTGGGAGCTGATTCTACTGTTCCTGAATTCTCAGATTACTTGTACTGTCATCCAGAACTGGGGATACACCACAATGGTATCATGTTCAGTTAGCATGCACCAGGCCCTGGACTGGACTCCCAGGACTAAAATAAACAAGAAAGATGAAGATTCAGTGTTTTGTAATTCACATCGAATACAGTTGATGAGTGTCAACACTAGTTTTCACATGGATAATGGCTGGCTTGTAGTTACTCCTAAAGTATATTCTTCCGTTGTGCTGCAGGCACAGGCAGCATCTCAGGAAAACCTGGAGCAGTTGAGAGAGAACAGTAATGCTTCAGTGAGGAGTCAGATGGAGCTCCGGATTAAAGACCTGGAGTCCCAGCTCTCCAGAATGAAAAGTCAGGAAGACTTCGATAAAATAGAACTTGAAAAATACAAGCAACTCTACCAAGAAGAACTCCGAGTTAGAAAATCGTTGTCAAGTAAACTAAACAAGTAAGTCATGAGGTCGGCCCTCGGGAGATCAGCTCACTGCTCTGTCTCGGCAGCAACATTTTCAGTGAGACTGGGAAGGCTAACTAGCAACACAGGTCTGGAAGGAATCTTGGCAGTGACCCTCAAATGTTACTTGGGCATAGTTTTTATTCTTTTTTGTCATTTTGTCTTAGTTAATATGGTCTGTTGGGCTTCTGGATAGACATTTTTGAAGCTTTAGAGTTAAGACGGTTATATTGTTATACAATTGCATTTCCACATTCCTTTAAATAGGACTATTCACAGACTTGGTTGTGTTTTGTTTTGGGAAGAAGACAACGTCGTCCCAAGGGTACTGCTATATTCCTCCTCTGGACACTTTCAGCATTTGATATTTCAGTTTTCTTTGATTGTTGTCTTTAGTGTTTCTGTTAGAGGTTCCTGTGAACAAACTGATTGACAGATTTTCTAGTCTGTGTCGAGTTTACACGTGATGCAGGGAAGTGTTAACGCAGGACAGAAGCAGCAGCCAGCGCCGTATTCCTGGTGCTACTCTGGGTTAGTCCTTGGTGTCAGGTGCTCAGTTTATGCTGAGTAATGGGAGCAAATGCTTAAATGTCTCGTGAGGGAAGTTTCCCCTTCATCTCTTCAGGAAGTGAAAGGTTTCAATTATACACAGGGAAGCCAATCCTCCTGTCATCTCCCAGTTAGCACTTAACGGGGTGTTTCTGATGACACCCTCAGGATGCCAGGAAGCAGAGCCCTTCCAGAAGGCAACTGTTAACGAGTTGCATCTCAACAGCCCTGTCTCTCCCTCCTACTTTGTTGGAATTACTTGTTAGTTAAGTGTTCCTCTAGCCTCAAATGATGTGGCAGACTTTATTGACTCCCCATGGGAGGCCTCACCCTCTCCGA
>JAQHUG010000007.1:16223425-16247255 GCA_028555095.1 Dicrostonyx torquatus | reverse complement strand
GTAATATTAACAGAAAAAATATTGTCTCCAACGTAAACACTTACAGTTCTCAGTGTGCATATGTTATAGCCCCTTTGAAATTAACCTGTTATTCAATGTTTAAGTGTTCAGTTATTTTGTGTTAGTAAGCAGACACATGCTTTTCAAACAGACAGTTAAAATATTTAGATTTAGTAAAAGAAAAAAAGTCTCAGACTCATCAAGATTGTGTTAGAAATATCAATAGATAGGTGAGTGTTATTTAATGGTAGTCCTTCTGATTGGATCAGAAGGACAGCTTCTCTGTAGACAGTACTAAAATGTTGTATGTAAATTTCTCACAGGAGACCTGGAGCTGTGGCATACGGTTTCTTATGACTTCATTCTCCCAACTTTAAAGGGTAGAAACCCCTTCTAAAAACACAACAGAAAATGAACAAGTTCAAGGTGAGTAACTTAATTTGTTTAACTCTGTGTGCACACACATGTTCAGCGAGGTTTTTCCAAAGAGACTCTGCGGGGTTGGAGACTCCGTGGTTAAGAACATCTGTTGCTCTTGCGGAGGACCCTGGTTTGATCCCCAGCACCCATGTGGTGTCTCAAAACCATTTGTAACTCCAGTCCTCGAGGATTGAATGCCCTCTCCCGACCTCCACAGGTATTTACATGATGCACAGTCATACATACATGCAGGCAAAACACTCATACACATAAAATAATAAAATCTAAAAGAGTGAATCTCTGTATTAAATTAGGAAAATATGACTGGTTTAAAATCTCCTTCAGGGTTGAATAAAACAGTAACTATCAAATTATGGTCTGCAGAGCCCAAGCACCCTCAGACTCTTTCAAGGAATTTGGTAATGTCAAAGGTCATATTATTAATGAGCAAGTTGCATTTGTTCTAATAGTGTGAAAGCAATAATAGATTGATGACTGTCCTGCATGATTGGAAACAATGAGGGGGGTAGGGAGCAGTTGAGGAAAGATCACATCAGTCGAGAAGCAGAAGATGTGAGTTATGCTGACATATGAAAAGTATTGTAGATTTTTGGTACATATTATTGTACAGTGTTTACATATTAAATGTATTGTGGTGGGAGCAAAGTTCTTTCCTATTTCCTTGCTGAAATTTCATCCCAGATACGCTGTCCCTAAAATACTTGTGCCACAGGAAGTCAGCGTTCTGCTTTGAACATAGAATTCTTTAGAGCAGTGGTTCTTCATCTTCCTAAGCCGTCACCCTTTAATCCAGCTCCTCGTGTTGTGGTGTCCCCCACTGTAAACTTACTTTCCTTACTACTGTATAGCTGCAATTCTGCTACTGTTATGAAAATGTCTGTGCTTTCCAATGGTCTTAGGTGACCCCCATGAAAGGGTTGTTTGACCTCCCCCCCCCAACAAGGGTCATGACCCACAGGTTGAGAACCACTGCTTTGAAGACATATGGTGACTGATCCATATTTAACTTTCAACTTTTCAAGCATGAAAGTTTAGACCTTGCAAAAAAATAGGAGTGACACAAATTTATTAATTATCATTGGATTTTTGCAAAGAGCCAAGTAAAAGATTTCTACTTTTTTATGAATATCTTCAATGGAACAGTAAAAACTTGCTTTTTGATGATTAAAAGATGAGAACACACTTTCCTGATTCCTTATCATACTTTACATTCACATTCATCCTTAATGCTACTGTCAAAATTGCTGATTTTGTTAACTCTTGACATTAAGTGCACATCTTTGTAACACTGTGTGATGAAATGGAACGTCCACATAGTGCCCTTCTGCTAATCCTGAACTGTAGCAATTGGTGCCCTAGGGCAAGCACTTATTTGATTTTTATGCAAATATCTTGACAGTTTTTCATGGAATATCTTTTATATTTGAAAGAATTGGCAGGAAAGCTATGGTTATTCAGAATTAACAGAGTCTCACTATATAGCTCTGGCTTGACTGGAACTCACAGAGATCCTCCTGCCTCTGTCCTGGAAGTGCTAGGATTAAAGGTGTGTGCCACCACAAGACCAGCAACCCAGCAACAAACTTTTTCTTAATCTTATGAAAGTCTGTCACTTCCAGGAAAATAACCATTAGTATTTTTGTTTCTTTTTTTTGCTAATTTTAAATTTTGATTAATGTGAAAATTAGAATTTTGGAAAATGTATGACCTCCATTATGAACTGAATGTGACAACTTCCTAAAGAATTTTCTGACTAGGTCATTTATGTTGTTAACAAATATGATTTTAAAAATAAATGTAAAATTCATCAATATTTGACTAGCATTTCTGTTTATGTTCAGCAGTGGAGTCAAGCAATTTGAAAACAAAGAAGTTTAAAAAAACAGATCTTGTGTTTATTAGAGAATGCTGTTCTCAAATGTAATAATTGAGGAGACACCTGAATTTAATAAGAAGGAACTAATTGGAAATCAAGACTGTCATTACAAAACCACAGCACTCAAGTCAGAAGGAATGAGAGACAGCTTATTTTGGAGCAAAATATGATTGGCTGTGGCTCAGGAACATAGACTCCAGTTATCTCAAATACCATGTCCCAAGTTGATGATAATTTAATGAAATTTTTGTAATGACAGAAGAAAGTTATAAAACAAGGCGCCTTAAAATCCATAAGTGAAAGCCTCAGGTATGCAGGTTAGAGTGACGCGGGGCTGATATAAGCTCCAAACACCATCTCTTGACATTGTTGGTCTTTGCACTGATGGAAGCTGGGGGTCTTTTGGTATGTTCCAAAAGGCAGTTTTAACAAGGAGGGATGTTAGGTCAAACACAAAGGATGGAGATGAATGGCTATTAAGAAGGCTGAAGATAGCCCAAGGTAATTTGGCTTTGGATTAGTAATGTCCTAGGGCTTCATATCGAGAGGATGCAGTCATTCGGTCAGTAGAATCTTCAGCACAGGTGCAGCCCCTTTTCTGGGCACTTTAGTTCATAGTTCTCCTTGTTGGTTAAGTATCACATTCTATGCATGCAGAGGACAAATGTTTGATGTCCCATGATGGAAGAAAGACTGATTCCTAAGATCTGGTACAGGCAAGACTCAGTAGTCAGGGACTGCCATCTTCAGGAGAGAGATCTGGTTGGTAAAGTCATTATGGAAACAGTTTCTGAATCAAATCTACTGGCCACCCACCATGAACTGGATCTGACCCCTCCCCCGTCTCTTACATAACATGCGCTTTCACATATAATGGACATATTATATCTAAACTTAAAATGACCAAGGACACAGTGTGGCCTTGTTACATTGTACACCCTTTAGCTGCACTCCCAGCGATCAGGCCATGCCCTCTTCTAGCTCCATCTCTGGGACAGAGTTGACACATGAATTCACAGAAACCGTGATTGTGCTATGTGTAAGTTAAAACCAGGAAAAAAAAATCCCAGCCCAAAGAAAGGGAAATGGACTCAAAGCTCCACCCCCTAACCAAGAAGCTATCTGCAATTAAAGCCTTCTGGGAGAGGGAAAAAAATCTATTTTCTCCAATGGAGTGTTGCTGGATTGCTGTCCATACTCCAGGGCAGGTCCCATGACCTGGCATAGTTGGCCAGCACAAAACTGATTCCAAGGCAGGGTTTTTGTATGATTTTTTTGTTTTGTTTTGATTTTTTTGTCAGACTGGTTTTGTTTTTGCTTTGTTTTAATTTTTATTTGAGGAGAGAAAGAGAGAACATGAAGTGGGGTGGATGGGGAGGTAGGAAGGATCTAGAAGAAGTTAGAAGAGGGGAAACAATATAATGAAAATGTGTGGAATATTTTACTTTAAAAATTCAACAAAAATGATAAACATTCTTAAATTATATTGGGAAACACTGCAAGCATTGTTTTAAGGTATCATTCAAGTGTATAATGTGATCCTGGCTATAAAATGACTCCATCTTTCTGTTCCCATCTCCATCATCCCTTTCCCCTCCCTTACATTAGGCCCCTCTGTCCCCTCTGCAGTCTTACTTTTATTCTTGTGTCATACATACATGTGCGATTTTGTGTTTCTATATAACTTAGGGACCCTCAGATGAGTGAAAACATATTATATCTGTCCCTCTGAGAATGGGACTCAGTTAATATGCTTATCTGCTGTCACATCTATTTACCTGCCAAACACTGTGGCTCCTTTATTCCTCAGGGCAGAAATTCCTTTGTGTGTATTTGCCATATTTTCTTTAGTCATTTCCTCTTGTTGAACACGGGTTAGTTTTTTAACGTAGCCATTATGAATAGTGCCGTCAGAAAGGGAAAGGAGATTGCAGTGGGTATTGTTTTGTAATATCTACTTCTCATTAATAAAATATAAATTTTTAGTATATTTTTAAAATCTCAACTAGCTATACTATAGGTTTCATTAAATGCCCATTAAATCAAGAAACACAAGCCCTTTAAGATGTTCACATTATGAATGCTGTTGCCATTTGGTGCTGATTGTTATGGTGTAATTTGGTTAAGAAGAGTAAACCTGAATCTCTGGATATCTTTACAAGGGTGAATGGAGTTCAAGCTACTTAGAGATAGAAGTCTGGTATGTCAGAGAGCTTGTCAGAGCCTTTAATTTGTATCTTAACATTTCAAGAATATTTTTTAAAAATTCTCTGATAATTTGATACAATATCTTTTTATCAGGTTCACTCCTAGTCTCCAACTCCTCCCAGATCCACTTCCACTTCCCACCCACCCAACTTTGTATCCTCATTAAAAAGAATACCATTAAGTCTAATATACATTGATATATGTCGCCTTCCACTGGAGCCAGACTACCTATAAGGAGCCACATCTTTTAAAAAATATTCTTCGGTGGTAGCACATGCCTTTAATCCCATTGCTCAGGAGATAGAGGCAGATGGATCTCTGTGAGTCTGAAGCCAGCCTGGTCTATAGAGCTAGTTCCAGGACAGCCAGGGATACACAAAGAAACTATCTCGAAACACCCTCCTCTCCCCTTCCCAAAACAAAACTGTTCTTCCTCCCCCAGAAGCTATCAGTTGACAGTGACTCCTCAGCTGGGGTGGACTTCACACCCATCCCCTCCCCAGGCTGGCATTTCATCTGGCGTGAGTTTGCACAGGTCTCGCGCATGCTGTCCCAACCACTGTGGATTCATCTGTGTCCCAGCGTGTCTGGAGAACACCATTTAATTGTAGTTTTTATCCACTGCCTCTGGCACTGCAGTCTCTCCACTGGTCCCTGAGACTTGGGAGAAAAGGGCGCGATAGACCTGTCCAGTTAAGTCGGAGCTATTGTGGGTCTGCGTTAATCACCAGCAACTACGAAAAGAAACTTCTCTGATGGTGAGGACTGAGAGATTCCTTAATCTATGGGTGCAGTGATAAAAACCTAGCGGGTAGTTTATTACTATGTCCATTTAGCAGAGTAATGGTGATAGGTTCTTCCCTAGTGCCTATGACCTACCCGGCAACTGTTTTCCAATTCTGTTAATGGTACCAAGTATGAGTTCTACGTTGTGAAGCAGGCCTTAAAACTAGTTGGTTACTCCCATAGCATTTGTGATGCTATTGTACCGGCCAGCGTATCTGCCAGGACAATCATTACTGTGTTGCACTGAGTGCAGGCTGGGTCCCTTGTTCCATCCTGCCCGGCTCTCAGAGGGGTGGACTGGTTCCTGGCACCTGGCTAGCTTACACCCAAAATAACCACACAGAAATTGTATTAGTTAAATTACTGCCTGGCCCATTAGTTTTAGCCTCTTGTTAGCTAACTCTTACATCTTGAATCGACCCATTTCTAATAGTCTGTAAGTCACCACAAGGTAGTGGTCTTACCGGGAAAGATTCAGCATGTTTGACTCTGGTGATTTCATGGCGGCTCTCCCTGAGCCTTCCCTATCCCAGAATTCCGTTCTGTCCTCCCTGCCTATCTAAGATTTTGCTCTATCAAAAGGCCAAGGCAGTTTCTTTATTAACCAATGAAAGCAACCCAAATACAGAAGGACCCTTCTACACCATTACTGGGGCTCAGTAAGATGACTGGTGATTTTTCATTGTACATAAAACCTTCCAGCGCTATGACAGCTAGCCAGCAGGGATGAAGCTTTTGGGTTGGTAGCAGTTTGATTTATCCATGTCTTAGGACTCAAGTATATGATACCTTCAGTAATAGGGTCCTACTATCAAGCTCTGTGGGTAACCAAGAGTCGCGGCAATAGCTTGTAATATTTGGGTTGTCCTGGTACTAGGATTTTCATTTGATAGCCCAGTGTATCCAGGAGAGGTATCGTACCTATTCCAGAATGACTCCATTTAAACTCCTTTCCTATATGATTTGTATGCATATTACTTAGGAAGCTTCTGTAGAGTTTTACATACTACTTTTCAAAGGCATTTAGTGTAGGCTATCCCTCTCCATATACCCCACTACGCTGCCCTCCTCTTCCCCACCCAACTTAACTCTTCCTGTTCCATTGTTCCTCTTTCTCCCTTCATACCATTTGTGTTCTGTTCCCCTTCTCTTAAACCACCACATGACCTCTTACTAGTTTCCTGCTTTCTATAGGAATTTGAACACACATCTAAGGAGTCAAAGCTAACGTGCACATCATGAGAGAAAACGTGTGACATTGATCTTTTTTGGTGTAGGTTACTTAACTCAGAATGATTATTTCCAGCTCTGTTTATCTTCAAATTTCCTTCTTTCTGGCCGAGTAACATTCCATTGTGTGTATGGACCACATTTACATTTTCTGCTCATCATAGGATGGACATCGGACTGTTTCTGTCGCTGGCTATTGTGAATACGAATGAGCAAGCACCTTTGTAGTAAGATAGAGCAGCCTTTGGTTGTGTGCCCAAGAATGGCACAGCTGGAACACATGGTAGATACAGGTCTAGCTTTTTGATGAGCCCCTGCCCTGATTTCCATAACAGATGCACCCATTTTCACTCCCACCAGCAGTGAGCAAGTGAGCAGCCTTTATTGTCCTCTGTTTCTTTGATCTTATCTATTCTGACTGGGACAAGATGAAATCTCAAAGTAATTTTAATTTGTGTTTCCCTGTGCTAAGGATGATGAAGTTTTTTTAAAAGTATTTCTCAGCCATTTGTATTTCATCTTTTGAGAATTCTTTTTAGTTCTGTGCCTCATTTTTAAAATCAAATTGTTTTCTTGGTATTTATCTATTTTTTAGTTCTTTGTATACACTGCTCCTCTGTCAGGCGCATAGCTGGTAAGGACTTTTTCTCATTCCATAGGCTGTCTCTTTACTTGCATGGTATTGTCCTTTGCTTGAAAAACGTTTTAGTTTCTCGTGCCCCATTTGTCATTTGTTAATATTAATGCTTGTGCTGTCAGAGTCCTGGGAGAAAGTGTTTTCCTGTGTCTGTAAGGTGAAGCATCTCCCATACTTTTCTCTTTAATAAGCTGCAGGTCTTCCATTGGGGTCTTTGGTCCATTTGGAGTTGAGTTTTATACAGAGTGAGAAATAAGGATCTAGTTTCATTCTTCTCCATGTAGCTATCTGTTAAACCAGCACCATTTGTTGAAGATGCTGTCCTTTCTCTAGTGTATATTTTGGGCTTCTTTGTAAAGAAAAAAAATCATGAAATAAATATATGAGGCCATTTTAATATAAATTATTGAATAAGCAAATGAGAAAAGCTCATTCTTCTTCATAAAATAGTTAAAATAATATGTATGGATACTATTCCCTCCAGGAGATGGAACATATTCTCTCTTGTCAAGACTAGACTAGACTTTAGTTTGTTTTCAAGTAATAGCATATAATAAAGAAAAATAGCTACAAAGGCAAACACTCTCAAATGAGTACCCATCCCCAGTGCACCGTGTGTCTCCTGTAATTGAATGGGTGCCCATCCCCAGTGCACCGTGTGTCTCCTGTAATATTGAATGAGTGCCCATCCCCAGTGCACCGTGTGTCTCCTGTAATATTGAATGGGTGCCCATCCCCAGTGCACCGTGTGTCTCCTGTAATGCTGTGATGAAAGGGGATTCTTCTCTGAACCCGTGAAGCTATGAAGATGAAGCCCAAGTTGTAATGGAGACCCAAGATGTTGGGGATGATAGAGTTGTGGGATGCCTACTGAGAAAAAGGATAAGTACATATTGGAGCCAACTCGAGAGAGTTTATATGTGCCGCAGGCAGCAGAGCTGAAGGGCAGGGCTCCCCAAGCCTTTGAGAACCCATGAGAGTCCATCGTGCATCCTAGATCCTGGACATGGAGCTGAAGGATTCGGTGTTTTTCCTGCTAGATTTCTGTCTTGCTTCCATCTGCTTTCCTTGATATATTTCCTTCCTACATTTTGGAATAGGAATGTTCACCCTGTACCACTGAGTGTTGGGAAAGTATGACCTCATTTTTAATGTTGTAAGGACTCATAGAATTAGCTTGAGTCTTGGGGGAGACTTTGAACTTGAATATTGTTGGGACTGTTAAAGACTATGAGGACTTTTGAAGGTGGACTGGGTGCATTTTGCATTCTAAGATCATGAGGTGTCGATGGTTTGTATCATTTAAAATGATATGTTTGACTCTCAAGTTCACAAGTGGTGAAGTTGTGGTGTTTAATATTGTCCACTTGGTAGGATTTATAACTACAATGGAAACGTACCCCCACGTCTGTGAAGGACTTTAAGATCAGGCTAATGATAGCAGAGAGACCAACACTAGGCGTGAGTGGTACCGCCCCACAGGCTGCAGCCTTGGGCAGGATGAAAACAAGGTGAAGATGACCTTTCATTAGCCTGTGCTTCTGGACTGCAGATTGTAGGTAGGCAGCTGCCCAGGCCCTGCTGCTGTGGCCTTACCTCCGTGATGGACTGTGTGCCTTCAGAGTTGGAACAACAGAAAACTCGTCCTTCTTTGAGCGTCTTTCTTCAGATATTTTATCACAGCCAAGTAGCCAAAGCAGTTCTGACTAGTGCTCATCAGGATGGTTATCAAAGTCAAGACAGGGGTCATGGCCATAATCCAGGGCTCACAAGGCACTTGTTCATCTTCAGCATTTCAAAACTAAGTAAAAATTCACAACTGAAAATCAGGGAAAGACTGTCAGAGACGTGACAAGCTTAAAACTTGAAAGTAGATAGCATGAATTTTTTCCTTTTCAAAATTGTTTTAGCCACCATAATCCCGCTCCTTTTTGATGTACTAGGGGTGGGGGCCTTAAGGTCAAATGGAATTTACTTAGTTAAATGTTTCTTAGTTTTGGAAACCTCAAAGAATCATCAAAACACTTTCTATGATTAATAATTGAGTTAACTAAGGTCAATATTGTTTAAGTATATATTTCTATGTATAGTACCATTAAATACTTAAGTATTAATCCAACTAAATATGTGCATGGCCTATATAAAGAAAATCATGTAACAATACAGAAAAAGCTCAAAGGTCTGAGCCCAGAAGACTACTGTGTCAATCTTAGACTAATCAGTATATTTAATGCACTTCCAATACAATTTTTACAAGGCATTTTATAATTGTCAAACTAATTCTAAAATGTATGTGGTTTTGCCAGCACACAGGAAGTGAGGCTGACCAATACCCATAAGTTTGAGGCAACTTTACCATGTTTCAAAAACATCTTACCAGGGGAACCAAACTGAGTAATCAATCCATGTATAAGAACTGTCTTAGGTCTGTTTGTGATGTTATAATGAAAGACCTGAAACAGGCTAACTTACACAGAACACAAATGACTTCCTCACTGTTTTGGCAACTAAGACTGTGAACCCAAGCAGGAACTAAGAGGCTGCAACTGAAACAGAGGCCATAGGAGAACTCAACTTACTGGCTTGCTCTTCCTTGCTTGCTCAGTTTGCCTTCTTATACACCTAGGACCACCTTCCCAGGGATTTTTAGGAATACATAACTTACTTTTCTAACAGAAGGATAGACTTTTGAACCAACACTTGAGCTATATTCTCATACCACATCATAATAAAATCAACTTTTATTGTGTTTTGTTCATGAATAAAATAAATTCCTAGAAGCCAGGAAGATAGTTTAGTTGGTAAAGCATTTGCAAGGTACCTCTGGGAACTTGAATTTGATGCCTAGCACCCATATAGAAAGCTGGGTGTGTCAATAATGTCTCTGTTGCTGTGATACAACACCTTGACCAAAAGTAACCCATGGAAGAAAGAGTTTATTTGGGCTTATGGCTGCAGAGGAACAAGAGTCCATGATGGTGGGAAGCATGTAAGCAAACAGCACACATAGTGGCTGGAGCAGGATGCTGAGAGTTCCAGCCTCAAACACAAGCATGAAGAGAGCATGAACTGGAAGTAGGTGAAGCTATGCTTCCTTCAGGAGGACCACACCACCATCACGCCATCGAAACCTCCCCAAGCAGCGCCACCAACTAGGAGCCACGTTCAGTGGCTCAAGTGAAACTCAGGCCCAAGTTAGAAACCCGTCTCACAAAAACTGAAAAGCCAAAGTAAAACAAAAATAAGATGGACATATGTGCACATGATCCTTGAAGCCTAACCCCAGTGACACACCTCCTCCAGCTAGGCCACACCTCCTAGACCTCCCTGATCAGTACCACCAACTGGGGACCAAGTATTCAAATGCCAGAGCCTATGGGGACATTCTCCTTCAAACTACTGCAGGGAGGATCACAGAGCAAGAGACACAGTCTCAGCCTCTGGCCTCCATGCTTGCACATACATGTGCACACAAACACATGAACACAAAAGCTGTATTATACTTCTTGGTTCCACTGTGTCCGCGATGCTGTGTGTATTGCCCACATCACTGTCCTGCTTCATGTGTCCCATTTGTTTAGTTTTCTCTATAGATGACTGATCTACACCTGTAACTCTACTGCACACTCTGTCTCATCAGTGGCTCCCATTGGCTGCATTTGTATCTGCAGAGTGGGTGAGCATCACCAAAATATCTAAGGTGGTCCACATGATGTAAAATGGAGGGATGGATATCTGCTCACATTTTCCTCTTATGTAAATAAGCTTAAGTTTGAAAAGTGATGTAAGCCCTTTGATTCACCAAGTTGGACTTTGTTAGAATTGTATTTTGGTCCGTCATTGGTGCCCTGTCTATGGTGAGGGGACATCTGTGTCTCCCCTGGGAAAGTTCGTGAACAGATGTTAAATACATGTGACTTGAGTTCTGTTACATTATGTGCAAAACATGTTTTGTTGGGACAAAGGAAAAGTACCAAACATTCTTCCCTGACTTCTTAAGTTAATCGAGTCGGTTCTACAGCCAGTTCTCACTCTGTGTGACTTCCATTTTCCTATAGTTGTTCCTCACGCTTCACATCATTGCCGCTTGTGAACTCTTTCTTTCTAGTTTGTATTAGATGGTTTGACCACCGTATAAAGTCTAACAGCTACTACACAATGCAGGTAACTGTCACCATCTGAACTCCTTGTGTCCTGAACATGCTTCTGCCGTAGATCTGCGGCACATATGGACATGAAGGATCTATTATCTTTGCCTCTTGCCAAAAGAGAAATTCCTTGACAAAATGTGTAACTGCTTTATGGCAGCTATCCAGAGTGACTATGACGAGGCCACTCAGAGCTAGTTTAATACACTAGCCTTTTCTTTTTTTCCCTCTTGTCCTGGGGTTGAACTCAGGGCCTCGCAAATGCTAAGTCAGTGCTCTGCTGTTGTTCCACCTCCCAACCCGGTGCCTTCCTCCCCAGTCACTTCAGACTGAACTGGAATGTTGTTTCAGGGACCCGTGACATTAAGGGATGTTACTGTGGAGTTCACCAAAGCAGAATGGAAGTTACTGACCCCTGCTCAGAAGTCCCTTTACAAGAATGTTATGCTGGAGAACTACCGTCACCTGGTCTCTGTGGGTGAGAAAATTTCCTCATCTATAAGTACAATTGTTTCCATTTCCTCTCCCGTTGGCTGGACCAAGTAAAGTCTCTGTAAGTCAAGTGATACTTTGTTTCATGATTCATAGTTAATTTGTTTGGGAATACCTGAGAAAATCTGTGTTTCTGCCTCTTCATTTAGAGAAGAAATTTGTGGCTGGGTGGTGGTAGCTCACGCCTTTAATCCCAGCACTCAGGAGGCAGAAGCAAGTGGATCTCTGTGAGTTCAAGGCCAGCCTGGTCTACAAGAGCTAGTTGCAGGATGGGCTCTAAAGCTTCTCAGAAACCCTGTCTTGAAAAGCCCCCAACACCAAAACAAAAAAACAAAAAAACAAAAAAATGAAAGAAAGAAAAGGAAAGGAAGGAAGAAAAAGAAAGAAAGAAAACAAATGTGTGAAGCACAAGTGAAATCCTTGTGCTTGTCTGAAATTGTACCTCACTTCCGAGGAAACTCTGTCATCTCCTTTCTCTTTAATAGGTTACCGTGTGATTAGACCGAGTGTGATCTCCAAGTTGAGGAAAGGAAAAGAGCCATGGGTGTTAGAAAAAGAACTTCCAAATCGGAACCGTGCTGGTGGGTTTGAAAAAAATCATGTTGCATGTGACCCTTTGAAATATTTGTCAGGATTTCCTTTAGAAACAGTTTCTCAGGAATCTCGCTAAGTTCTCTATAGTTGTAGAAGTGATTGAAGATGCTGTCTACATATGTTTGAATCTCACAACACACCAATCTTTCTTCTCTCCGTGGAAAGACCTGCAGCATGGTCTCATGGCCAGCTGCCTGCTGCAGCCACTCGGGATCCTGCAGCCAACTGTGTGGAAAGCAAAAGCCTAGAAAACAGCGATATTCCTCAGCACATGAGGAAATTGGTGTTCTGAGAAATTCACTTTATCGCTGGTCTCCAGATTGCTCTGGACATATGAAGAAATATAATACAACTCTGTGGTCTGCTGACCACAATAATGCTGGTCCACTTACATTTTCCTTTGTGGTTTCTGTTATCCTTGATCGACTGCAATCTGGAGATAGTAAATGGAAAATTCCAGAAATCAACAATTCATAAAATTTAAGCCATGTGCCATTCTAAGTGGCATGGTGGGTAGTCTTGCTGTTAGTCACTAGCACAGATCTAGATGATTCCCCACCCCACCCCACCCGCAAGACCCTCTAGAATAACAAACAATGAAAACTGTCCACCAATGGTTTAGAGGAAGATTTCATTTGAGAGTGCTTTCATCTTGACATACTTGCCTGAGGACTAAGAATCAACCTTTGACCATAATGGTGTGTTAAAATCTTGATTCCGTTGTAGACAAACAAGGGAATGTTGCTGACCCCAGAGCCAAACACCAGGAACATCAGGCTGGAAATGCAAGGCAAGTTCAAGAATTAATGTGTAGGATAGAAGCTTTGTGAGGAAGAATTGACTTGTTTGAAATGCTGGGAATGGGAGAGAGATTGTTGATTAATAAAACGTCATTAAACAGGCACTGGAGTGAATCCCAAAGATTATGACCCAAACAGGCATGCCTTCCTGAGGGGTGTGGTTTAGGATCAAGAGAGCCAAACTTTGTAGTTATCTTTTCCTTTTTCTGAACTATGCACTAAGGGAGGCTTACAGTACAGTGTGGCCATTAGGAAACCCCGAGTCTTCAGGAGAATCCTCATTCTGTACAGTGTTAAGTCACAGGTAGATCAGTGTTCACAGTGGAGAAGCCCTAGGAACCTGACGAACAGGATTAGTGAAGTCATCATTAAATTATTCAGAGATGCGCAGCATTGAAAAAGCTTTGAAAGTCCTATTAACGAATTGGGAACTTTCTCTCTAGGAAAGGAGAACTCAACAGACGTCGGAAAACTGCCACCCAGCATGAAAGCTACGACTGCAGTGAATGCGGAAAGTCCTTCTGTCAGAAGTCTTCCCTCGTCGTGCACCAGGAAACACACACCAAGAAGTCCTATAAGTGTGAGAAATGTGGGCAGTCTTTCTATAAAAATGAGGAGCTCACGGTTCATCAGAAAATTCACACCAGAGAGAAAACCTATGCGTGTAAAGAATGTAACAAAATCTTCTACCACTTATCATCCCTCACTAGACACCTGAGAATCCATGCAGGGGAGAAACCCTATGAATGTAGCCAGTGTGAGAAATCATTCTACCAGAAGCCACACCTCATGGAGCATCAGAAAACACACACGGGGGAGAAACCGTTTGAGTGTAAGGAGTGTGGGAAGTTCTTCTATGTGAAGGCATACCTCCTGGTGCACCAAAAGACACACACAGGGGAGAAACCTTTTGAGTGTAAGGAGTGTGGGAAGTTCTTTTCCCAGAAGTCACACCTCACAGTCCATCAAAGGACACACACAGGGGAGAAACCCTATAAATGTAAGGAATGCGGGAAACTCTTCTCTAGGAATTCACACCTCAAAACACACCAGAGAACTCACACAGGCGAGAAGCCCTATAAGTGTAAGGAATGTGGCAACTGCTTCTACCAGAAGTCAGCCCTCACTGTGCACCAGCGAACCCACACTGGGGAGAAACCTTTTGAATGCAGTGAGTGTGGGAAAACCTTTTACTATAAGTCAGACCTCACCAAACATGAGAGGAAACACAGCGGGGAGAAGCCCTATGAGTGTACGGTGTGTGGCAAATCCTTCTCTGTAAACTCAGTCCTCAGACTACACGAGCGGACTCACACGGGAGAGAAGCCCTATGAGTGTGACATATGTGGGAAGTCCTTTTCTCAGAAGTCACATTTTGTCATCCATCAGAGGAAGCACACGGGGGAGAAGCCCTATGAGTGCCAGGAGTGCGGGGAAAACTTTATCCAGAGGTCACAACTCACCACACATCAGAAGACACATGCCAAGAAGGGGAAAACTTCCAAGTAGCCTAACTTCCAACTAACCGAGAGTTCCGGGTTCTTGCCATAGTTCATCCACACATTGGCTAAGTACCGAGGAATATTTTGTCAGCCATGTTTATCTTTTCCTTATAGAATTATCAGCACATGTATAGAAGGAAATTCTGTGGTGTTATTAGGAAGATCTTTACAATATGACCAATTTTTATAGACATCAGGTGACAGAAACTGTAAGACATGTAAGATACAATGGGGCAGAAATCAAGTAAGTGAGTGTCCGTAAGTTCTGT
The DNA here is from genome assembly GCA_028555095.1 of Dicrostonyx torquatus. Lineage (NCBI taxonomy): Eukaryota > Metazoa > Chordata > Mammalia > Rodentia > Cricetidae > Dicrostonyx > Dicrostonyx torquatus. The sequence continues at coordinate 16,232,272 of JAQHUG010000007.1, read as the reverse complement.
CATAGTATCTGACCCTACACATCCCAAGTGCACAGTGAGGACGTCCCATGGGTATCTGAGCACTCAAAAGTCTCTTCACACAATTGCACTTGTCTTAAAAGGATCAAGGGGAATTAGTGCACAGTTTGCAACAGATATGGAAGCCTTATCCGGAACACATCCATCACTGAATGTTACTTATACCAATACTTTAATCATAGCTAGGTAGGCATTTTCAGTATTTGAAATATTTTTCAGAAAAATGAAAGGAATTTATCCTGAAGGCCGCAGTCACACTGTGAATCACATTGCCAGTTCCAAGACTGATTTTCCTTCCTAAGGAAACAAACGACAAAACCAGAAACCAACAAATACCACACGTATCAAACTATTTAGGGAGCTAAAATAATCAGGAAACACTACTAAACAGAGACATGTTTTTGATATGTAGAATGTAGGTGTGTATGTGAGTGTCTACAAAACACATTTGTAGGTGTGTAACTTGCCAGTGGGACTCATCAGTTATTGTGCCTAAGCTCAGTAGCTAGAATGTGAGAGAACACTTGCACATCAGCAGTGATCTCCATTGATAGTGTTGCTACTGTAACCTACGTTAGTGTATACTTTAAACACATAGTATATCTTTGCATCTACTTCCCAGCACTTACAAATGGGTTCAGACATTGTTACTAAGTGGACCCTTCGAAAGACACTTAAACGCCTTTGTAATTTTTCCAGCTATATGGTGATCAGCTGACCTTTGGGTTGGAGATGCAGCTGTAGCAGTCTGACCTGTAGATGTTGTGGAGTGGTGGTATCTGTGTTTGTATTTTGTATGAAAAATACCTCATTGTTTTTTCTTCTCTTTCTGGGTAGTGGAGGCAACATGGCCAGTGGCTAAAACTGAGATTCTAGGCTCCTACTACCTTGACCCAGACCCCAGCATGGGCATGCCATGCAACTTCACTGTGCCTCAGCTTCACTTCCTGTGAGAGCAACCGCACTGGCACCCTAAAATTGCCTTGAGGTTGAAATAGGTTGGCATTTTAAAGCACTCAGAACAGTGTCTGTACAATGTAAAAACTCGACATTCAGTAATATTCTCATTAATTTGTATATCCTGAATCATACATTGGAAGTTCGGCAGCCCACTACCTATCCCCCACCTTATTGCTGTTAGTGCCTTGATTTGATTTGGTTGTGTGTCTACCCACGGTGGCTCAGGAGCAGATCCTGAGTAGGCAAGGCCAGGGCTTGGTGAACCATGGTCCGTCTGCCAGATCCACAGCCCGTTCTTATAGCCTCTAAGCTGAGATTACTTTTTTTACTCAATTTTTGCAAGAATGAAATGTTTTGTGACACATGAAGGTGGAATGAAACAAAATGCCAGTGTCTATAAATGAAGCACTTTGAAAACACTGAATCAAACCTATTTGCTTACACCGTGCCTGTGGCTGCCCTCACGCTGCTGGCAGAGCTGAGTAACAGACCACATGGCTAATAGAGCCTAAGATATTGATGACTCAGCACTTTCCCACATAGGTTCCTGTTACTCCGGGCTGCACACCCTGCAGCGGGTCCTGAGCCCACTCTTGTAAATGTTCTGTTTATTAAACACGATGCAGCAGTATATGGGGGGGGGTGACTTCTGTGTAGTATATTTATTTTGTGCATTGTATTTATATGTGGAAAAAGCCTAGGCTTAGAAGTATTTTTCCCAAAGAAATGTGACTTTTTTACTTACTAAATTGTTACATTAAAACAATTTCCTGATGCAATGTAACAAACATATGAAATAAACATTGTGTCAATTAAATTGAACTAAATTTTTAATTGTTCTTTTCCCTTGACATTCATTTATTTTCTTCTAAGGCAATGACTAGTTTTCTAATATCATTTATCATTTTCTAACTATCTCATAAAACATGGCATCTATATAATTTATTTGTGTGTGTCTGTGTGTGTGTGTGTGTGTGTGTGTGTGTGTGTGTGTGATTTCTTAGCCCAGTCAACTCAGCCTGCCACTGGCTGGATGAAGCCAAATGACAGACTCTAGCCAGTGCCAGGGCTTATGGAAGAAATAGCTCAGTGTATACACAAAGAAATAAAACATGAATTTAAACTCTTAAGTTTTGAGTATGTAGAAGAGAAACATGAAGGAAACTGTGAATCACGTTATGGTTGGATGGCTACACCAGATTTCTTAATTCTGCCTTTCCTCTCTCATACTCCTGACCATTTAGTCTCCTCACCACTGCCTTCTTCCTCTCCCTCAACCTCTACCTTATGCCTCCTCCTCAGTCCCACAGGCCACCCCAGAACCTCATCTCTCACCCTGGCCCTTGCCTATACTCTCCTTTTGTACACAATGCCTTATACCATTAACAAGCATGTCCATGACCTCCATCTTGTCTCTGCACTGTTGGAACCATTCCAAAGTTCACTCTTTCCTTCACTACTAACCTCTTAGATCCTAACGACCACACAAACTTTGTTATATAACCTTGGCAAACCTCGTTTAGCCTCCCAATCAACTGATCAGAATTACATCCCCTGCTTATACCCTTCAAAGTCTTATTTCATGAAAAATGAATGCCCCTATTTTAATATATCTCTCTGATCTAAAGTAAATTGTTAGGTTCCAGGCCTTACCCTCACTATAGGAGTAAGAGTTAGGAGATGGTCTTACAATCTATTTTTACTACCCAGAAACTACCCATAGAACTCACAACTAACTACACCAACGCACAGACTTTTGATAATACAGGAATATAAAATTGGCATGCAATAATTATAGTCTAGAGCTATTGGACCCTAGATTTACTGATCACAGTTCAAGTGGGAGGTATAAACAAAGGAAAAATATGTTGTCTCATACCAACAAGTCTTCACAAATACAACAAAATCTCTAAAATATCAAACATGCCAGTGATTATTTTGAGAACAAGGAACAAAATGATTTAGTTCATGGGATTTGAAGTAAATGGCTGGCCATCTTGCCTGGTTACTTTCCTCTCAGAGACCACTCGCAACCATCCATCCCAATTCTACTTGATTCCTGCATTTTTAATCTACATGTCAAGTTTATTTCTTCTAGTGCTCAACAGTTCTAACTCCAGATGATGCTTTGCAATTCTTTCAACCATCAAAAGCTCCAATTCTTTTAATACTTCTTGGACCAGGCAATGCACATCTTCTATAAACTCCATCCATAATGATGGTTCTCCATTTAGCACTTGCCATACCAAAAAAAAATAGATATTGGTAAGATCTGGTCAGCCACCATGCTAATCACACAGAAGGTACCAGAGAACATATCTCTAACCAATTCTACAAGAGTAGGCTTGTTGCTGCCAGGGGCCAATGCGTGTAGAAGGGTACGACTGAGAGACTAGACAGGGAATGGGTCCTTAACTAGGAATTTCCACAGTGGTTCAGGGAGTGTCCCCTAAAAAAAGAGGGGTCCCTCTCTGGATACACCGTGAACATTGAAATGATGTAAGTATGTGTGCTAGTCAAAATTAATCATCCCAGCCAGACAGTTTGAACCAACACCAGCTACTCAGTCATGTTGAACTGAACTGCTTTCTTGCCTCCCATGGATCGCTACTCTGCTGGCTATGGTGGTTGCAACCTTCCTCGAAGGGCACAGATGAGGTTTGATTGACACAGGATGGGCAGGGTTTCCAGGGAACCTTGAATGGACTTTTGCTTGTTGCACACCAATAAACATTTTATTTGTTGCTAAATATCTCATGAATCCTCAATACTGTGTTGTAACCCACACACAGATTTCTATCTTAGATTAGTGAACACATGTCTTTATATTTTTAAGATTTATGTATTTATTATATATATGGTGTTCTGCCTGCATGCATGCCTGCAGGTCAGAAGAGGACACCAGATCTCATTACAGATGGCTGTGAGCCACCACGTGGTTGCTGAAAATTGAACTCAGGACCTCTGGAAGAGCAGTCAGTGCTCTAAACCTCTGAGCCATATCTCCAGCCTGTAAATGCATATTTCTTACCTCTATCTCCTGAGACATTTAGGTAAACTGCCTCATAGTACTGAGCACAGTTAGAGAACTAAGATCTCAAAATCTTATTAATAATAAGTCTTTGGAAAATGTTTGGTTCTAGGCCTATGTGTAGTGAAAATTCAGGTTGAGTCTGTACCATCTTGTGGTATCAGAAAGTCAGGAAATGTTTCTTAAAAGTAATAGGGTTATATTATATATCTAAGAGCTCCCAGTGTCCAACATTCGAATACTGACGGTCAAAACTAACATACTATTGTTGGATCATATTATGAAATAAAAAGGGAAAGAGGTAAAGACCACCAAACAACAACATGAATGGTTCCAAAATGAAGTTTAGTATATAATAAAAGTCAAATTCATAAGCTAGCTAATTGCATTTATTTGGAATTCTGGGAAAGGTAAAATGATAGTGCATAGAACAAATCAGCCTAAAGGGAGGAAGGGTAAGGAGGAAGGTAGACAGAATAATAACTGAGAACTGAACGAATACGCAAGTCCATATTAATGTAAGTGACATTGGGTACACGAAGATGAGCAATGAAATATTCCTTCTCAAGCATCTCAAGGCAATGGAAGACAAGACCAAGAAACCAGTATAAACTGGCAGAGACAGGGACTTCTGGTAGTCTGGATTTGTTCCTGAAGCAAGAAAAGGAAATTAGTGGAAAGAGGGGAAATTTGGATAAATCCTATAGTTTAGTTTGCAGCATTATTCCCATGTTCTTTCTTATATTAAATGTTCCTCAGAAGCATCATCTGCTAACATGAGTTAAATATGGGTGGAATCTACAACTATCTGTTCTTTCTTAAGATTTAAGTTTCCTGGAGCCCAGGTGGGGCTTGACCTGACTCTGTAGCAGAAAATGACCTAACTCTTGATCTTGCTGGGGATTGGAAGCCTAGCCTTTTCATGTTATTTAATACTAAGTTGGTGGCTTGTCTTTCTCCTTATTCCAGAAATACTCACATGGATACTAGATGCTCTTTCAGTTTAGATTACTTTCTAGGATTTTAGTTAAATTTGCTTCACATACATAAATTAAGTTTTTTGATTTAATTAAAATTTTACCCGATTCCCCCATTCCCTCTCCTGTAGCATGACTAATAAAAACCCAGAGACAGACATTGGGGTTCAAGCTGAAGATCAGAAAAGCAAAGTAGTCAAACCACTGGAGAGTTCTTACCTCTACCAAGGTGCAGATAAACAAAGGGACCATTCTATCCTCGATGTGACTGCAGACTGCAATGCCCTCCACTAAACCTCAGACTGCAATGAGCTCTTGTCTCCTCTGGCCTGATATACCTCTCTTTGCCCAGCCATACCACTCCTGTCTCCACCTCCCTAGTGCTGGAACTGAAGGTGTGTGACTCCCAAGTGCTGGAAACACCTTTGTGTGAGTTCTATTTCTCTTTTCAGACAGATTCAATCTTGTGTAGTCCTGGGTGGCCTTGAGTCTTGGGATTAAAGGTGTGTGCCACCACACCAGCTGTGCCACCTGACCTCTAGTGACTTAGCTCTGCACTTTGATCTTCAGACAAGATTTATTAAAACACAAATAAAATATCACTATACTCTCCTTCCTGCTTCCTATCTCTTCCATATCTAGCTCCCCTTCCTACACAGTCTTTTCTTCTTAAACATTGTTCTTACCTATACCTATAAATAAATATGTAAACACAACACTGAGACCCCTCAGTGTTACCTACACGTGTATGCTTCTGGGCTGATCACTGGTATTGGACAAACAGAGGGTTCATCTCTAGGTAAGACAAATTTTCCCTCTCAGTGGTTGTTAATTGTTTGTAACTCTTCCTCTAGAGATGACAGGAGAGTAACTCTGCCTGATACTGTAAACCCAGCCGACAGCGTGTGGCTGGTGAGGGCATGGATCTTGTAGAACACTACTGCCACTTCCCTACATTAGTGTAATTCCTAACTGCACTCCCAAAACTAAGTGTAGACCTCACCACTTAGCAAAGAGGCTTCTTCTACAGTAGCAGGAGACCATTACTGAAGGTCACAACTTATCAAATTACAGAGAGCAAGTGACGGTGGAGTTTCTTGCACCAACTGATGCAACACGATGCTTGCACCTAAGGCTCAGGCAACACTGCAGAAGACGTGGCAGAGATTTTTTTTTTTTAGGGCCAGAGGACCACGAAGTCTGATGTGAGACTGTGCCTTCTAGGTATAATAGAGAAGCTACACTGTTGACAGAGGTTTCTGTCCTGCCCGGATTTATGAGTTAACCCGTGAAATCTTAACATAACCAAGACCTTAACCACACCAGTTGACATTTTTCAATAACATAAATTTAAGCACATCTTTTCTTTCTTTCTTTCTTTTTTTCTTTTTCTTTTCTTTCTTTCTTTTTTTTTTTTTTTTTTTTTTTTTTTTTTTCTTCTTTTTTTTTTTTTTGAATGTAAAGAATATCCTGATTTGGTTCCCAACGCCCTGGGCATTGACAGAATGTTGGCTCTAGATGGGAGTAGTAAAGATACAGAAACTGGCACGTTGTACCAGAAAGCCCCATCCTGAGAAATGAGTCTGGCAAGGTTGTGTTTATACTGTAAACGCCTTTAATTCTGGAAACCCTAGTTCCTAGACGCCGTCAACAGCATCATTTTACAACAGAGACAAAAGCTGACTCCGTTCTCTGGGCAACACTCCTTCCAACACTGGACATAGGGACCCCCCTCTTAGCACAGAAGGGCGCACCGCCCCTTCCCTTGCGCATGCGCAGGCTGTATTTGGGCTCCTGGTCCTTCCCTGGCCTCGCGTTCCTCCTGGGAACATTTCTTGGCCTTCGGCTCCGCGCACTGCGGGAGCGGCGGGTGAGCCCTAGATGGCGGCAAGGGCGGAGGGTTCTGGGAGCTCGGAGCCATCGGGCCGCCGTGGGCAGCAAACAAGGACCCGCCGGGGGGCGGTCTGGGGTGCGTTCGGACGCCGCGGCTCGGGCTGCGGGGCTCCAGATGATCCGCACCTCTGCAGAGCAACCCTAGGGCCGCTAGCGGGTGCTGCGCGTGCGCGTTTTGTGCAGCAGGCGGGGCCGGTCCGGGGTTGTAGGGAGGGACCTTGAGGAGTTACGCGTGCGTGGCGTGAGCGTGATCCTGGGACGCGTGCGTTCTCTGGCTCCTGGGGCCAAATGCTGGGATGTGGGGGCGAATGGACCAGTTTGGTTCCGAGCGAATGAATTACTGGGACAGGATAACCCACTCGGGACTCGGTTTCCTTTTCTGCACAATGTGATTATTACGAATACTAGTTTCTTTTTCTTTTTCTTTTTTCTTTTAAAGCTGCTACTACTTGTGCAGGGAATACCCTGTGAGGGTCGCAGGGAGCCCACCCTTGCCGCGGGCCTTTGGACTGGTCCCTAGGACGCAGTGTTTGGAGTGGAAGAGGGAAGAGCCGGCCTAGTTGGCCACCAAGCCTTCTGCCTCTCACACACTCGGGATCCCTGTTTTGAATTTGATATTCGCTCATTTGTTGTGTGTAATGATACAATATCCTGAAACCATGGAAGACTGTGTGCTCGCCGAAAGTCTGAGACAAGTTTAAGGAGAGAGAGGTGAGCTGGAGTTAAGAGAGATGGGTTCACCTAGGCTGCACAGGGAATGCCACTTGGGGGTGAAAGGCTCACCAGCCACAGGTCCGGAATTGCTGTCACCCTCCTTCCTGAACATCCCATGCACTGCTCCTACCTTGTTAACTATGGAGGGGCTGTTTCTAGACACTGAAAGACTCATCCAAAGGTGGCATGAAGGGAGATGTTGAGGGCCATACTTATCAGGACATAAATGTCCACCGGACAGTGTAGGTGGATCCTGGAGTTCAATTTTAAAGTTTTGTTTTGTTTGGTTTTTACGTTAAGCCCGAAAATCTAAGAATATCTTCTAAGTTTTTAGTGATCCAAATGGTTGTGTATTTGTCACTTGTCATTCAAAGTTTCTTATCAAGAGAATTGGCAAGAAGCAACTTGGGACACATTTTGAAATTTTTATCTTGCTTTAAAAATCCCATCCCTTTTCTCAAGTTTTCTTGTATTATCTGACTTCCAGGAAATAATGGTGTCAGATAAACAATACGTCCTGATTTCCCCTTTTCTCCCCTTGATTATCAGTCTGGACAAAGCTATGACATTTCCTCCTTTAGATTATTATTTGGTGAATTAAAAAGATCTTCTCATCTGTTTAATTTTTCTGTAACATAAGTGATAATAAGAAACTGATGTTTGTATTCATTCAGTGAAAAATATCTAAACTTGACACACGTTAGGGCCACACTTGAAGTAAAAACACCTTGCCTGGCCCTGCATCCTCATGTGAGTCCAGGAACTGCAGGGCAGGCCACATCTCTCCTGACTTCCTTCTTCCTTTTCCCTCAGCTCTTCCCTCCTCTACTCAGAGCAGAAAATGAACAAATCCCAGGTGAGTTTTTGGCTTGCTTATTCGCATTTTGTTTTAAGAATTTGTGTTTTTTTAAATGAAAAAGTAAAAATAGCCAGAATTGTACAGCCACAGAAAAATTTGGAGAATTGACAGAAGTAGGTGGAGGATTTTTAAACTTACGGGAGTATTCGGGTTGTAGAAACATCTCTGTGTTTTCTGGTAGTCACACTGAGGGAATTGTGATGCATTTCCTATAACCATTTCTTGTAAAGAGCCAGAGCAGAGCCTGTGTGTGTCAGGTCGGTCCCAACACTGAGGCTGGAGCAGACTGTTCAGGTGCCCTGTTTGTTCTGGAACAAACGCTAAAGTAGGTGGAGGAGTCTCCATCCCATGTAGTCTCAAAGCAGCTCTCCTGTTGTAATTAAGAGGAGAGGTGC
>JAQHUG010000007.1:16199866-16215552 GCA_028555095.1 Dicrostonyx torquatus | reverse complement strand
GCAGGAGAGACTGTAAATCAAAGTGTTTGTGGCTGGGTTGATGTTTACGTTTCTCTTTTGGTAGCCTGCAGAGTACCAAAGACACTAGGATGTAAGGGTGAAGGTTTTATGTAGGCACCAGCTCGACCTCTCAATGTTCAGTGGGTTGTGCAGGTGTTGTCATCAGCAGTGGGGCTTTGCTGTCAGTTTTTGGAGTGCAGCATATTGTCATGGCAACAACCTAGTTTGTTTGGGGATTTCCATGGGACCCCTTTGGTCAATAGCTCAATTGAATGTAATATAGTGCTAGTACTGGAAGCTTTGTTGGTGACAAGAGATGGCCAGTTGGGACTCCATCTCCCCTATTATTTGGAGACTTCATTAAGATCACCTTCACATATTTTAGGAAGTTTCTACTGTATTTGGTTTCCATACCACCCATCAGATGCTCCTCAGTTCTAGCAATCTTTCTCCATATCCTTTCCCTCATCTCCCTCCCCCTCCCTTCCTAATTCCGCTACCCCACTCCCAGTCCACCCATAAAATCTATTCTGTTTTCTCCTCCTGTGGAGATCCATGTGTGTCATCCCACACACACCTCAGCCTTTCTCTACGCTTAACCTCTCTGCGTCTATAGATTGTAGCTTGGTTATCATTTACTAAACAGCTATTATCCACATATAAGTGAATACATACCATATTTATCTTTCTCACTCAGGATGATTTTTTTTCTAGTTTCATTCATTTGCCTGCAAATTTCATGATGTCATTTTTTAAAAACAACTGAATAATACTCTTTTGTGTAAATGTACATTTTCTTCTGTTCAGGAACACCTAGGCTGTTTCCAGTTTCTGGCTATTATGAATAGAGCAGCAGTGACTATGATTGAGTAAGTGTACTTGTGGTAGGATGACATGTCATTTGGGCATGTGCCCAAGAGTAGGTTAGTCAGGGTTCTCTCGAGTGTCATCTCAACATTGCCAGCCCTTTTTAAGTCCCCCCTTCATTGTTTAACTTGTGTGCTGTTGTAGATTTATTGTATGTTGTGTTCGATTTCATGTAGGTCATTTCTTTTACATTGAGGGTGTACTTTAAGCAGGCTCACCCCTGTGTTTTCCCCTCTAGCCTCCTGGTCTCTTCTGCTTATCTCATTCCATCCCCTGGTCTCCCTTCTGCTTTCATGTCAAATCATGTCATATTTATAAATGTGGCATTATACAGCAGACTGTGTATTTTCCTGAGTACATCTAATAAAAGTTACTATCAAATGCGCAAAAGACATTATCTAAAGAAAATCTAAGATGCATTAGTGAGAGAAAATGTGATATTTATCTTCTGAGTCTGGTTTATTATGGTGATCTGATGTTGCACCTATTTTTCAACAAACAACATAATTTCATCCTCTTCTAAGGTTGAATAAAATTTCATTGTGCATATGTAATTTTCCTCATGTATTCATCTGTTGTTGGACACCTAGATTGTAATCTATAACTTGGCTCTTTTGAAAGTAAATATGAATGTGGAAATATTTCTATGGTCTCTTGACTTAAAACCTGCATTAGTTATCTCTCTGTTGTGATGAAGACCATGAAAAAAAGCAAGTTGGGGAGGAGAGTGTTTATTTGTTTACATGTCCCAACCACAGTCCATCACTGAAGTAAGTCAAAGTAAGACCTTGAAGCAACATCTTATGTACCCCAGGACCACCTGCCCAGGGGTGGCACAGCCCACAGTGGATTGTGCCCTCCTTTATCAATCACTAATCAAGAAATGGCCCTGAGACTTGCCTACTATTCCATCTGATGGAGGCATTTTCTCAATTGAGGTTTCCTTTATCTAAATGACCCTGGATGTGTCAAGTTGAAAAAAAAAAAAAACCTAACCAACATAGAGCTCTTTGGATATGTACTCAAAAATAGTATAGCTGGGTCAATATTAGATCTATTTTTAGTTGTATTTTAAAAAGCAACTTATTATCATGTGTGTGTGTGATACGTATGTGTACAGCTACTCCTGTGCCACAGTGGCAGTGTGGAGGTCAGGGGACAACCTTGAGTGCCAGCCCTCATCTTCCACCTTGTTTGAAATAGAGTCTCTTTTGTTCTAGCTGGCCCTTGAGCTTTCAGAAACTCTGTCTCTGCCACCCATCTCATGGAAGGAAGACTGGGGTTCTAGACATGTACTACCATGCCTGGCCTTCTCGTGGGTTCTTGGGATTTGAACTTAAGTCTTCATGCTTGTCAGGAAGCATTTTATCTGTTGAACCACTTCTCCAGTCTCTTCATTAAGTCTTTGAGGAGCTTCTGTACTGATTCCCACCAAGGTTGTCCAGTTGATTTTGCTGCCAGCAGTGAGTTAGTGCATTCTGCCTACCATTTGTTGTTCTTTATTTTATTAATGATAGCCAATCAGATAGACTCACATAACATTCTAAGTCATAAAGCAGTTTTATTTTCATTTCCCTGATGGCTAGAGATTTTGAACACTTTTCATGTTTATTGGCCATTGTAGTTAGAGGTGCCCAGACTCAAAATAATTACACAGAAGCTATATGAATTGTAATACTGTTTGGCCAATAGCTTAAACATATTTCTAGCTAGCTGTTATATCTTAAATTTACCCATTTCTATTATTTTATATTTTACCACGAGACTTGTAGCCTACCAGCAAGAATCCAGCTGGCAGCTTGCGTCTTTCTCCTCTGGCAGCTACATGGCCTCTCACTGACTTCACCTTCTTTCTCCCAGCATTCAGTTTGTTTTCCCGACTACCTCTGCCCTGCCCTATCACAAGCCAAAGTAGCTTCTTTATTCATTAACCCATAAAAACAACACATATACTTAAGGACCTCCCCACACCATTTCCCCTTTTCTGTTTAAACCAAGTAACTTGTAGCACACTGCCCGCAAAATGCCATTTGTATTCCAGCTTTTGAAAGTGGTATGTTCATTTCATTAGCTCATTTATTGGTTGGATTGTTTGAGTTCTCTTTATGCTCTGTGTATAAATCCTCTGTTGTGTGTATAGCTAGCAAAGTTTATTTTTTCCGCATTCTGCATGCTGTCCCTTTACTTGTTTGTTGTTGTTGTTATTGTTGCCTTTTTCCCTCTTTGCTGTGGCTAAACTTTTTACTTTGGTGAAATGCTATGTTTTAGTTTTTGGTATTATTTCCTAAGCTATCAGAGGCCTCTGTAGGAAATTCTGACTAGTGTGTTTAATTTGAGGTGCTTTCTCTTACTCTGCAGGTCTTATGTCAGTCTTAAATTAAGATGTTTGGTTCATTTTGAGTTGATTTTTATAGAATAAGAGGTACTGAACATCTTGACTCTCAGGCAACAGGAAGTGAACTGAGACACTGGGTGTGGCTTAAGCATATATGAGACCTCAAAGTCCCCCTCCACAGTGACATACTTCCTCCAACAAGGCCACACCTACTCCAACAAAGCCACAGCTCCTAGTAGTGACACTCCCTTTGGGGGCTATTTTCTTTCAACCACCACACACCCACATACTAATAATTCATAAAAATAGAAGACAAAAAGATATAAATTAGCTTATATAGTAGTAGTTTTCAGTGTGACTTTTTAATACATCTTTAGTTTTAGTTAATCCTCCTTCCTCACTTCTCTCCAGTGCCTCTGTTTCTGTTTGTATCTTGTGTCTCCAGTATTCCTTTTTTCCAATTTCATACAGCCTGTATTCTTCTGTTCCTGCTTTCCTCGATGCCTCTTCCCCTCCACAAGGCCCCTTTTCACTCCCAAGTCTCTATAAACATATCAAGGATACACATGGCAGGATTTGAAACTGTGATCCACACATAGGAGAGAACATTTGGCTTTTGACATTGTGGACCTGGATTACCTCACACAGTGTAGTATTTTTTAATTTCACCATTAGTTTTTTTTCTACAAATGTCATAATTTTATTTTTATTTACTGCTGGATAAATTTCCATTGTTTGTATGCACCACCTTTACATTGTCTGTTCATCAGTTGATTGTCATTTAAACAGATTCCATTTCAAACCTATTGTGACTAGAACAGTGAACCACATTATCTCTACAGTAGGGTATAGAATGCTTTAGCTGCATGTTCACAAGTGGTGTATCGGAGTCACTGACATTACCAGACTTATATCCAGACTTCCACTCTGTTCACGGTGTATATGGGTTCCCCCTTTCCTAAGCCCGTGCCAGCATTTGTTATCAGATGCATTCTTGATGATTACCATTCTGACGGGGGTAACACAGATCCACTTCTCCCTGGTGGCAAAGGGTTTTGGTGTTTAAAGAAAAAGACGTTTACTAGCCATTTATATTCATTTGTGAACTCTATCAGTCCACACACATCTTTTAATTGGGTAATTTCTTTTCTTGATGTTTAGTTTTTTTCGTTCCTTGTGTATTATAGATGGTAATTCTCTGTCAGATGTATAAGAAAAGATTTTCTCCCAGCAGACACAGGGTATGGACCAGGCCTGAACCAGGATTAAGCCTGTTGGTGCTCAGGGAATTCCACCACTTTCAGAGGCTTCAGGAGAAGGTGCAGACCTGGGGTCGAGAGCAGATCTGGGTTACACTGCAAGGGATCAGGAAGTTCCACGTCTCCCAGCAGCTCCAATAGAAGCTGCGGATGCAGGGTGGGGACAGGCCCTGAACTGACTTGGTGCTCAGTGGATTCCATATTGCTCAGTGACCATAAGATGGGGAACTGGATTTAGCTTACCCCACAGGCTTATTTGAAGTTCCCCCATCTCCCAATGACTTTAGGTAAAACTTCAGATCCAGGGAGGGACCAGATTTGACTCTGGGTGAGGCCCACAGAGAGTTATGTAACTCCCAGCTGAAGCCACAGATCCATGCAGGAGGCCCTAGCTGACACAGGGCAGTACTTGACCCTTGGAGAAATATTTGGGATAGTACTTGCAGTTCTGAATACCCGTCCTACAAGGAAAATAGCATCTCAACCCTACTAGGACTTATTCCTCTACTGAGTACTGGAGACAGCCACTGCTGAAAGAAAGAAGGTGATTTAAGTTTAAAAAATAAAAACAAAACAAACAAACTCGACCAACAATCAAACTCCGGATGCATAAGTCCCAGCACAGAAACCAAAACAACATGAAATACCAAGACAGCACGTCTCCTTAACAAAGAGCTAATCCTAAATTGGTACTCTCTCAGTGTGGGTTTCTATAGCTGTGATGAAAACCACAACTAAAAACAACTTAGGAAGAAAGGGTTTATTTCCCTTATACTTGTATACCACAGTCCATCCTCATCAAAGGAAGTCAGGGCAGGTACTCAAGGCAGGAACCCAGAGGAGGGAATTGAAGCAGAGGCCGTGGAGGAGGGCTGCTCACTGGCTTACTCCTTACGACTTGTTCAGCCTGCTTTCTTCTAGCACCTAGGACCACCAGCCCAAGGGTGGCACTGCCCATAGTATGCAGTACCAGCTTGCTGACAGCTGGATTTTATGGAGGTGTCCCCAAGTTTTTCCTCTCAAGTGGATCCAGCTCGTGTCAAGTTGACATAAAAACTAACAAGCACAGGGGAAACGTTGGGACATCATGAAAATGACTTGGAAGAGTGTTCAGACAATTTAAAACATAAATGTGTTCAGTGATTATAAGTCCAAACAATTCAAAGAAGGCATGGTATACTCCAGGAAAACCTAGAAGATGGATGAAAAGGAAGTCAGTTTCAATTAGGAAGATAGAATTGCTGAGGAAAATCCAAGCTAAAACGATGCTGGAATTGACAAACTCAATAAACCAAATAAAAGCACAAGTGGCAAGCCTCACCGGCAGAGTAAATACTGTTGGAAACGGAGAATCAAAGACAGACAGCAGAGTAAAGGAACTGGATTATAGACTGTGATAAAGTTAAAAATAAATATGAACGGAAGTGGGGAAAGTATTGGGACACCATGAAAAGATTAACATTCAGATTATGAGCGTAAAAAGATAGAGAATATTTTCAATATAATTATAGAAAAACTCCCCAAAATAGAGAATAAGATGACCATCTAGACACAAGATTCCCACAGACTTCCCAAATGCTTATGGCTGGAAAAGAAACTCCCTATAACATATTAAAGCCATTGAATCAAGAAAGGATATTAAAATCTACAAGAGAGAAAAATTAAATCTTGTATAAAGCAGACCCATCAAAATAATACCTGATTATTCGGAAGAGAGTTTTAAAATAAGATGGGCCTGGAAAGATGTATTCAGAGTTCTGAAAGGCCATACCTGTCAACCAGACCCGTATAGCTAGCAAAACTGTCAAATTGAAGAAGAAATAACTTCCCATGATAGAAACAGATGAAAAGAATTTATGTCTGCTAAGCTAACTCTACAGAGGCCACTGGAAGGTATACCTTAGTCTGAAGACATGGGTAAACACAGCAAAGAGTTCCCCTGGAACAGTTTGAGAAGAGTTAATCACAAAGAAGAAACGAGGCCTAAAAATACCCCAACAAGATGGCAGACGTTCATACAATTGTCTAATAATAACTCTTAATGACCTCAGTTCTTCAATAAAGAGACACAGACTTGCAGTTTGGATTAGAAAACAGTATTCATCTTTTTGATTCCTCCAAAAAAATACACCTCATCATCAACAATAGACCCTACCTTAGGGTAAAGGATGGCAAAGCTGTTCCTAGTAAACAGAACCAGGAAGCAGGCAGCACAGGTGTTGTGATATCCAACGAAATAGACTTCAAACCAAAGCTAGTTAGAGGAGTTGATGAGGCTCCAGACTCATGAGAGGAGCACTCCACTAAGAAGACTTTATAATTCTTAACACGTATGTACCAAACCCAAGTGGACTCAATTTCATAAGAGAAATACTATTAGATTAACCCCAATACAGTAATAGTGGGTGACTTTAATACTCCTCTCTTACCAATAGATGGGTAAGCTGGACAAAAACTAGAGAAACTTTAGAGTTAAATAACTTATCAAATGGATCTATCAGGGTTCTGTAGAACACAGCACCAAAACACTAAATATACTTTCTTTTCAGCAGCACATGTAATTCTCTCCAACGTCAACCACAAATTAAAACACAAAGCAGATTTTACCAAATATAAGAAAATTGAAAAAGACATCTGTATTCTGCCTAACCACTGGAAGGGCTAGATAGCAGCAGCATTAGAAAGGGCTGACTAGTTTTAAGTCAACTTGACACAAGCTAGAGTCATCTGACAGAAGGGAAACTCAATTGAGAAAATGCTTCCACAAGATCTGGCTGTAGGCAATTTTCTTAATTAGTGGTTGATGGGGGAGGGTCTATGCCATTGTGGATGGTGCCCTGCCTGGACTGGTGTCCTAGGTTCTATAGGAAAGCAAGATGAGCAAGCTGTGGAGAGCAATGAAGCAAGCATCCTCCTCTATGGCCTCTGCATCAGCTCCTGCTTCCAGGTTTCAGCCCTGTGTGGCTGCCGTGACTTCCTTCAGTGATAGACTGCGTGGAAGTGTATGTCACGCTGTTTCATCATAGCAATAGTGTCCCCAACTATGACAGAAAGTAAGGGAAATATACAAACTGACAGAGACTAAACAACACACACTATTTTATGATGATAGAGTCAAGGAAGATATTAAGAAGGAAAATTTAAAAATCTTAAAATTAAATAAAAATAAAAACAACATAATAAAATCTATGGAACACACTGGAGGTAATCCTAAGAAGAAAGTTCATAGCACTTCATGGCTACATCGTTAAAGTTGAGAGATCTTAATAACTTGATGATGAACCTACAAACATTGGAAAAAATAAGAATAAACAACCTCCCAAAACACTAGAAGGGAAGAGGTAATCATAACCAGCGCTGAAATTAATAAAATAGAAACAAAAGTACAAACAAAATAAAGAGTTGAATCTTTAAAAAAGAATTGATGATTGACAAGTCATTAAACAAATTAAGCTCCCCTTCCAAAGAAAAGACTCATTAATAAAATTACAGATGAAAAAGGAGATGTTAAAACAGATACATTGGAAATCAGTATGGTGATTTCTCAGAAAATTAGAAAACAACCTACTTCAAGACCCAGCAATACCACTTTTGGGTATATATCCAAAGGAAGCTCATTCATACCACAAGGGCATGTGCTCAACTATGTTCATAGCAGCATTATTTGCAATAGCCAGAACCTGGAAACAACCTAGATGCACCTCAATCAAAGAATGGATAAAGAAAATGTGGTACATTTATATAATGGAGTACTTCTCAGCGGTTAAAAAAAAATGACATTGAAATTTGCAGACAAAAGGATGGATCTAAAAAAAATATTAAGTGAGGTAACCCAGACCCCAAAAGACAAATATAATATGTACTGACTCAGAAGTGGCTTTTAGGAATGAAGCAAAGAAAACCAGCCTACAATTCATAATCCCAGAGAACCTAGACAACAAAGAGGACCCTAAAGAGACATACATGGATCTAAATAGGAAAGAGAAAAAGACAAGATCTCCTGAGTAAATTGGGAACGAGGGGGTCATGGGAGAGGGTAGAAGGGGAGAGGGGAGGAAGGGAGGGGTGTGGAGAAAAATGTATAGCACAATAAAAAAAAAGAAAAAAAGAGATACTGAGGAAATTGAGAGATTTATTAAGAATATACTTTAAAAGTTTATACTCCAGCAAACTTTAAAAGAAGTGGATGAGTTTCTAAATGTGTATAATCCACTAAAGTTAAATCAGATTGAGATAAATAATAATAGACCCTAACAACCAATGAGGTAGAAGTATTAATTTAAAATCTCCAAGTGAAAACAGGTCCGGATAGGTTCAGAGCAGAGTTCTGACAGATTTTTGAAGAAGAATTAACACTAATATGTGTGAAATTATTCCATAAAATAGAAAGGATGGAACCCTTCTAATTATAATAATAACTATTATATTTTAATATTATGTATTGTTTATATTAACTATAGCATATACAATATAATTATTAATATTATATATAATAATAATCATTATCATTAGTATTATTGAGATAAGTTCTCATTATGTCAATCTTGCTGTCTTGAAATTCACTATGTAGATCAGGCTGACCTCAAACTCACAGAGACCCACTTGCCTCTGCTTCCAAGTTCTAGGATTAAAGGTTACACCAGCATGTCTTGCCCAAATTCTTTTTGTGAAGCCAGTATTGCTGTAATACCAAAATAGGGCAAAGACCCAACAAAGAGGATTATAGGGTTAATGTGATGAACACAAGACACAAAAGAGGAATTGCCATCTGTAGCATCTATAGTTTTAAGTTATAATATAGAACTGTAGTAGTAAAAGTCATAAAATGGTGTCTTTAAAATAGACATGTTGATCAATGGACCGAAATTGAGGACCCAGATAAAACTCCATAGACTTAAAACCATGTGAATTCTGATAAAGAGGCCCAAAATACATATCAGAGTAGAGAGCATCTTCAACAAGTACTGGTCTAACTGAATAGCTGCATGTCAAAGAATAAAGCAGCATCCTTCCCTTTGACTTCTACTAAAAGTCCAGAATAAAAAATGAATACAAGACCCCAACTTAAGACTTGATACCCAGAACCTATTCAAGGAAAAGGTTTCAACTAACAAGTATAGGTGAGGGCATTCTGAACAGTGTCCTGATAGCATAGTCAACCAAAGCTGATAAATGGGACCCTGTGAAACTCTGCAGCAGAGGACATTGTCATTCAAGTAAAGTTGCACCCTGCAGGCTCTATTCCTAGTCCTCCCCTGGGGATTGTTCGCAGTGCAGTCACCATTCAAGGGTGATTACACTGTGAAAATAGAGTTACCCATCATCTTTGCAATCGTCCCCTCTACGTACCAGCTTTAGAGAATATAGGGGTACTGATAATGGTGCTTTGTGTGCCAATGTGTGAGTGGGAAAAGAACCAGAGAAAGTAGAAAACTGTTGGGAGGATGATAGCCTTCGGTCTGCTCTGGTAACCTTTTCCTACAACTCACACCTACCGTACCACTTCTTATATCTTTTGAATTCTTCCATCCTATCATTATTTTTTCTGAATTTCTTGTTTTATTGAACACATTAGCCATAATTTATTTTGAAGTTCACATTTAATCATTTCAATAACCGTCAATATGGGTCTGCTTATGTTGCTTCTTTTACTTCCTGTTTACTGTTGGTTCATACATCATTAAGCTGTTTACTAGGTTTAATTAAACTACTGTGCTTGTCCAAAAAAAAAAAATCCATGAGACTTCAGAAAATGGTCTCCTCAAGCAGAGAGGTTTGCTCTATCCTGTGGGGTTAGACTCCAGGCCAAGCACTGAACTAAAAAAAGATGTTATGGATTTTTTTAGTGGGAGCCTGTCCCTTGTTTATCAATATCATTATTTCTTTAACAATTTCAAGTTTTGTTTCCTAAGAAAAAGTGAAATCTACTCCCAGGTTTGCAATGTCCATTTCATAAATGCACATGTGTGTGTTCTTACAGGTTGCACGGGCACTCTGAAAACAGAACCTCTGTTTTTGCTTGTCTCAGCATATTTATGTTGTAGCTGAAACATTCCTAGACCTTCAGCAGACTCTCAATTTGTACAGGATATTTCCCTTTATTCTACATAGTGTAGCAGGAAAAAAAGGGAGGGGGTATCCTGTTTATTAGTTTTCAGTAAACTCTAAAGAAACTCGTTGTGCTAAATCTTCTCTCTATTGCCCAGTCCTAATGACTTCATACAGGAAAATAATATTTTCTTGCAGGAGCAAGTGTCATTCAAGGATGTGTGTGTGGATTTCACCAAGGAGGAGTGGTATCTGCTGGACCCTGCTCAGAAAGTGCTTTACAGAGATGTGACCCTGGAGAACTATAGCAACTTTGTCTCAGTAGGTAAGGGTTTAGGGCTTTTTCTCAGTGGCTACCAGTCACACACATTTCCAAGGTTGGGAGGGAATGTCTGTAATTTCCAGTTTGAGCCTTAGGAGTTTTAGGGCTTACAGGTCTAAGATGACTGATATCTTTTTGTTGTGACAATGGTGTCTTCTCATCTCTCTGCAGAATGTTGAGAACCTTCCTGAACCATAGCTGAGGCTGTGCCTATCTTTTCCTTCATTTTTTTCTTTTTCAGTTCACAAAGCTAAACTATTGAGCACCCAACCTGTATTATTTTGTCTTAACAGGGTATTGTGTTACTAAACCAGATGTGATCTTCAAAATAGAGCAAGGAGAAGAGCCATGGATACCAGAAAATGGATTCCAATGCCACCCAGGTACAGTTGTGAGTTATTGGCAATGGAAAGTGACCTTGTATCATTGGGTAAGGCAAGTTACTGACAGGGTTTCTATTGCTGTGAAGAAACACCATGACCATGATAACTCTTATAAAGGAAAAAATTGGTACTGGCTTCCAGGTCAGAAGTTTAGTCCATTATCATAATGGTTGGAAGCATGGTGGTGTACAGGCAGACATGGTGCTGGACAGGTAGCTGAGAGTTCTGCTTCTGCATCTGCAGGCAGCAGGAAGAGACAGTAAGCCATTGGGCCTGGCTTGAGCTTCTGAGACTTCAAAGCTCACTCCCTAGTGACACACTTCCTCCAACAAGGCAGACCTCCTAATCCCTCTCAAGTAGTGCCACTCCCTGGTAACCAAACATTCAACTTCATGAACCTTTGTGGACCATTTCTACTCAGACCACCACAATTACTTGTGAAATTTACTACAGACCTCTGGAAATGACCAAGAACAGTTTCCCACTGTTGCCTTAATGACTCATAAATACTTTTCTTTTGCTTAGACATTTTGGAGTGTTTTATTTCTACCTATAAATCCAAAGTCAGTTGGCTTCACCTTAGGTTTTTTTTCTTAGTTAATTTCTCTTTGTCTACAAATTATGCAACTTCTGTATTCTTTGGACACCATTGGTCAGCTAGCATGTACCCATGTACTTCCATATGTTCTGCTTAACAGATGCATAATGGAGAACATTCACTGTGTTCACTGTGGTATGTATAGTCATGTTCTAGGTAACCAAGAGAACAGTATACCAGATATTATAGTTTATATTCTACAGTGAAGAGCAGAATCATGTAGATACAATTACTTATTTTCATATATACTTCAATACATATATGTGTGTGTATATACACACAGTGTCGGTTGGTGGTAAGAGAGCTCACAGGAAGGGGAGGACAGCATAATGATGTATGCTGTTTGGCAGAGAGGCCAGAGAAAACTTGAATGAGGCCTGTGTTATATAGAATACTTGAAGGGAGTAAGAATAAAGTGTCTGAACAGAAAGTATTCTAGACAGAGAGAACTTGAGGTGCCAGGCCTCTAGGATTGGGGAAGAATTATTATAGATTCAGTTTTAAATGGGAAAAGTTGGAGGTAACTGTTCAAATCTGGCTTGTAAGTTTATTTTAAGATTTGAGCTATCCAAGAATGGAATGCCTAGCTGAGGTTGGAACTAGATGTGTGTATTTGAAGGCATTAATTTTAGTTGATATTTTGTGTGTGGTTTAGATAAAATCTAAAGCTGAGATAGATAACATTTCTTTTTAAAAGACAAGACAGTAAATATTTTCAGTGCGTTCCTGGTCGTTGTTGCTGCTGCTGCTCTTCTGTCTTTTTCTGTTTGGTCCACATGCACCTCTCCCCTCCACTCCTACCCCTATTGCTTCTTCTACTGTTTCCCCTTTAAAAACATAAAAGATACTTTCAATTGTAAGGAAGTGCCTCATGCCATAGTTTTCCGGTCCCTTTTCTAGGGCATGGTTTTGTCAGAACAGTCATGGGATGATACTTGTTCATAAAGTTATTAAATTCATCCATTAGAGGAGATGGAGAAGGAAAACCTAAGCTATACAAAATCCAGTTCCATTTCTGAGGATTCAAGTATAGTCCAACCTTACCATCTTACTAGTTCCTCTGCGTGGCATCCATGGGTTCCCTGTACTGCATCTGTTCAGCTCTTACCCTCAGCGTGGCATCCATGGGTTTTCTACACTGCATCTGTACAGNTCCATGGGTTCCCTGTACTGCATCTGTTCAGCTCTTACCCTCAGCGTGGCATCCATGGGTTTTCTACACTGCATCTGTACAGCTGTCACCCTCTGTGTGGCATCCATGGGTTCCCTGTACTGCATCTGTTCAGCTCTTACCCTCTGTATGGCATCCATGGGTTCCTACCGCATCTTTTCAGCTCTTACCCTCTGCGTGGCATCCATGGGTTCCCTGTACTGCATCTGTTCAGCTCTTACCCTCTGCGTGGCATCCATGGGTTTTCTATACTGCATCTGTTCAGCTCTTAATGGCTTCATCTCTGCTCTCATTATTTTTCTTTCAAACCACCTGCACCTGTTCTTAAGGCTGCTTGTCATTGCGAATGCAAAAGCAGTTATGTCTGTGTTCTCTTCATCCTTACCCTGGTGTAATTCCTGCTGTGGGTTATTTGTTCTCTCTGTTCTGCTCTTCTTCCTTCCTTTCTTTTCTTTTCTCCCCTCCCCTTTCTTTTTGGTTTTACAAGACAGGTATTCTCTGTGTAGCTCTGGCTGTCCTGTAACTCACTCTGTAAACCAGACTGGCCTTGAACTCACAGAGATCCGCCTGCCTCTGCCTCCCCAGAGTTGGGATTAAAGGCGTGTGCTATCATGCCTGACTGCTGTTGTTTTCTCTCCCCCCTTTTCACATGAAGCATCCGGGTTTTTTCCCCCTAGTCTAATAGTAGCCCATAAAAATAAATTAAAATCTATTCCATGATTCTGTTCTTCCTGTTTTGTATTTACTTTTGTTCTCTAGAATTTATACTAAGCCTCATAATTGCTGTCTTAGCTTAGTTAGCTGTGATAAAACACCATGACCAGAAGCAACTCGGGGAGAAAAGGGTCATTTGGCTTCTATATCCTGAATCACAGTCTACTGAGGGAAGCCAAGACAGGAACTTAAAACAGGTGGGAATCTGGAGGCAGGGGCTGATGCAGATGCCATGGATGAGTGCTGCTTACTGGCTTGCTTAGCTTGCTTTCTTACAGCACCCAGGACCACCAGCCCAGCGGTGGCACCACCCACAATGGTCTGGGCCCTTCCTCATCAGTAATTAGAAAATGCCCTACAGGCTTGCCTACCGTGGGGCCTTATGGAAGCAATTTCTCAATTGAGTTTCCCTCCCCTCAGATGACTATTGCTCTTTCAATGACATAAAACTATCCCTCACACCTTTCTGTACTTGAAGTATATTTATAGTCTCTCCTTTGTCTAACTTTTCATTTCCTTTTAATTGTTTTTTCAGGTAAGTACTACTGTATCTGTGAGGTATTTAGACCTTGTGTGCTTACTATATCCATTAAGTTAGAGCAGTTTTGCTATTATTAGCACATATTTTATTTCCACAACCCACCAGTGGCTATAGTCCCAGAACTCAGATCTGAACATCCAGGTTGCATAGGATTTCTTTCCCACTAATATTTATATTCTTCCAAAGGGAAGGATCTCTTAGTTTTCCTCTTCTATTCTGACGGTCATGTTGGTTAACTATGGATCCCGGCTTCAGCAGAGTCATTCCCTTGGTGCATTAGGAAGTGTTCTGCAGCATGTTTCCACATGTGCTTAGCGTGCATTCCCACAGGGTCCTGTGTGTTCCAACCCATCAGGGAGAACTGAAGATAATCCATGTGTGCATTGCTTTCTATAACACTACTTGATGGTCCCCTCAGAGGATGCAAAGAAAACAGACTAGTAATGGCTGCCAAGAACCAGACTCTGGTCCTGGGAAGAGGTGCAGCATTAAGCAAAGGATTTATTTCAGTTCCAGCGAATCATACGGACACTAGCTTGTAATGGTTAGAACAAGTGGAGTCTGAAGTGGGGTGGATGTTGTAGGAAGGAGTCTGAAGTGGTGTGAATGTTGTAGAAAGTTGGTTTTCATTCTCTTTATTGTTTTTCATAATTTTTCGGTTAAGGTAGCATTTTATTGAAAGATGTGTAGGTTCTCAAGAGAGCCAAGGCTGAGATGTGCCTCTTGAGAGCGGAGCATTGCTGATGATGAGCAGTTACTTGTTGGACATGGAGTGAGCCCAACAGAGAGGGTTTTTTTTCATCCCTCCATGTACAGAGTTTTAAGGGATATATTGAATGTTGATTTAAACACTTAATGTAAATCAGTTGATATAAAGTTTTATTTGCTTGCTTATTTGTTTTGAACTATTTTTGCTAGGATCATAACTTTAATTGTTGATATTTAGGGCAGTAGATTGCTATAGATTTTTTTTAAAATTAAGCATATAATTAGCATTCTTGCATTGAGTACCAACAGTTAAGGATATCCAAAATATTTTATGATAAAGTATCCTGAAAGTCTCAATAACAGATACAGAAATATGATAGTTAGGGGTCCCACATATAAATAAAACACAGGTGATGTTAGATGTTAAAGCAGAAAACCTATGTGTAAATGAAAAACCTAGAAATAAAGGCAGGCTTAAACACCCCATATAGAAAAATCCATACACCGAGGGTTTCAGAGTAACCCGGATGTGGAAAGATGGCATGTGAGGCAGAATATAGGGTGTAACATGAGGGTCCTGCTTGTTGGGGTTACTGTCCCGCCTGGTACCCCATAGCCGGCAAGCTCCAAAGAAAATCACATAGAGTCTACATTAGGTTATAAACTAGCTCTTATATGTTGTAAGTGGGGGAGAGGTGTGGGTTATGTTCCCAACGCCTGGCTCCCAGCCCCCAGCTGCT
>JAQHUG010000007.1:16165111-16199122 GCA_028555095.1 Dicrostonyx torquatus | reverse complement strand
GAGATTTCTCAGGTGGTCTTCTTTGGTGAAACCTGAGTTTTCTTAACTCAGAATGAATCCACGGCCTTTCATTTTATGAGTGTTGACCATCTCAGGCAGCATCTTGAATCTGTTTTGGATGTAGAACTCAGACATCTGGGCCATCTGTTTCTACCGGAGATTTCTCAGATGGTCTTCCTTGATGAAACCTGAGTTTTCTTAACTCAGAATGAATCCACAATAAGGTGATCTTGGTATAAACCATTTTTGGATGCTTTCATTTGTTACATTTCTCAGATAGTCTTTGTATTTAAAAACTACTCAACTGCTCCTTCGTGAATTTTTTGTTCTTTGGATAACAAATCAGGTAGTGTCCCCTGCTAGTACTGTAGCATGTCTGGAGTTTTCTCTCCTTTTCTAGCATGCTTTCTCAGCATTTCAGAAAACTCTTTCTGTAAATAAAGGTAAAGAACCGCTAGATCCTGGACTTCAGACTGTCCTTTGGGCCTGAAGAAGTGGGTGCTTCCAGACTCTAATCTGTTTGTCACGTGTGGTGTAGAAGAACATGGCTTCTGATGGGGACCTCCTCCGATGCTGTGTGTGGGGCGTCAGGCCCACTGCCTTGTCTCCACCCAGGGCAGATCATCCTCTACCCCGTGTACTGATCTGTGCTGCTGCTTTGCTATTGTTTGCTGTGTGTTGGGCTCACCTTATCCTTTGGATATGATGACTGCTAAATCAGTCACGCTAGTTTCCTGGGAGTTGCATTTTGCTCAGTCCTTTTGTGTCTGGTTTTGAAGTTTATATTTATGTTTTAAATGTTACACCCAGTTCCCCATTCCTGCTTCCACAGCAGCGTATTTGGTTTTTCTCCTCAAACCAGGATGCTAAAGAAAGTGGGTTGGATTCAGTTTGTACCAGGACACTGAATCTAAAACAAAAGAATTAAGCATAGAGGATTTCTGTACAAGTCCACACACCCTCAGAAATGTGTTGAGGTACTTCAGCTTCCCAAGTCCCTT
The DNA here is from genome assembly GCA_028555095.1 of Dicrostonyx torquatus. Taxonomy (NCBI): domain Eukaryota; kingdom Metazoa; phylum Chordata; class Mammalia; order Rodentia; family Cricetidae; genus Dicrostonyx; species Dicrostonyx torquatus. Next base: position 16,198,121 of record JAQHUG010000007.1, on the reverse strand, counting down.
CTCTGCTTGTGTCTTTTTTTCTGTGTATTTCCTCACCCCTAGCAATTTTTTTTTAAAAAAGAAAGTCAAGTATTATACAAGGTTTGGTGATTTTTTTTTCTCTCTCTCATTTTAGAAAGGAAATGGAAAGTGGATGGACTGATGGAGAGCAGCCAGGAAGGTCAAGGTGACCGTTTGTGGCCTCTCATGCTCACCAACAAGCACATGCGTGTGGACAGTCGTGGTAACACAAGAAAAACCTCCACTCTAGAAGTGGACCCTGTGTCTTCAACAAGTTTTCTGCTCAAGATATGTGACTCATGTGAAATGAATTTAAAGAATATTTCAGGTGTAATTATTAGTAAAAAGAACTATTCCAGAAAGAACCTTGATGAGTTTAATACAGGTGAGAAACCACTCCTTAAAATTGGGCATGAGAAAATTTCTGTAGGAGCAAAATCATATAAATATAATGAGAAAAGGGGTGGCCTCAGCCTTTCCCAGGGTCTCACACAGCCAGTTTCTGGTCATCCTTTTGAGTGCCATGAAAATGGACAAGGCTTCCGTGAGGAAGTGGCCCTGTGCCCGAGTCAGCGCTCTCCGCCAGGGGAGACGCTCTGTAAACACCCTGAGTGTGGAAGAACTTTCATCGACAGTTTGAAGCTCAGTGTGTCTCAGAAGACTCACTTGCATATGGAGCCGCACGAATGCAGCATTTGTAGAAAATCCCTTTATGTGGATTTACAGTTTGGACACGAGGGAGCTCTTCCCAGTAGCAGTCCTTATGAGCGGAATGCCTGTGACAAAATCTTCTGTGATGACTCAGCTTTCATTGTTCATCAGGAAGCTTACTCGAGAAAGAGTGCCCAGGAGTATAAAGTGAGTAACAAAGTGTGGGCAAAGTCAGCTCTCTTTAAACACCCGCTAGTCCAGATGCGGGGGAGACCCTATCAGTACCATGAAAATGGGAAACCTTTCAGCACGAAAACGCATCCCACCCAGTCTCGGAGAGCTCACTTGGGAGAAAAAACATTTGAATGTGGTGAGTGTGGTAAAATGTTTTGGGAGAAATCAAACCTCACCCAACACCAGAGAACACACACTGGAGAGAAACCATATGAATGTACCGAATGTGGGAAAGCCTTTTGCCAAAAGCCACACCTTACCAACCACCAGCGAACGCATACCGGAGAAAAACCCTATGAATGCAAGCAATGTGGGAAGACATTCTGTGTCAAATCAAACCTCACTGAACATCAAAGAACACATACAGGGGAGAAACCCTATGAATGTAACGCATGTCGGAAATCCTTCTGCCACCGGTCAGCCCTCACCGTCCATCAGAGAACACATACAGGAGAGAAACCGTTTATATGCAGTGAATGTGGGAAGTCCTTTTGTGTGAAGTCAAACCTGATTGTACATCAAAGAACTCACACAGGGGAGAAGCCCTACAAATGTAATGAGTGTGGGAAAATGTTCTGTGAAAAGTCAGCTCTTACCAAACACCAGAGAACTCACACGGGGGAGAAGCCCTACGAATGTAATGTGTGTGGGAAGACCTTCAGTCAGAGGTCAGTGCTCACCAAGCATCAGAGAATTCACTCCAGGATGAAGGCTCTTGCAGCCTCCTAGATGGTCACCTTCCTTATGCCTGTCAAGTCGGTTGTACGGTTTGAAAAGTGAGATTAGAGCCTGCCAAAGAATACCAGAGTACTAGAAAATGCCATTTTGTTGAAATACGTGAAAGCTTTCAAAAAAAAAACTTTCATTAGAAGATTGTTTTAAAGGGAAATCATTCATATAAACATATGGTTAAAAATCTATAAAGTTTAAATTGTGTAATGTCTTCCAAATGTGTTTCAAAATTGTATTTTAAATATAATGGGTAATATTAATTTTACTTGTATTCATAAGAGAGTATGAAACTTAAAAGTGAGTGACAATAGCACTAAACATATATGTAAAGAACATCTGATGTTTATAGACCGTGTGTGACTATGCTAATGTAATATCTATGTACTTTAGGAAGTATTGGAACCCAGTAAGGATGTGAGGAAAAATTGAATCCTTAGTGTATGTAATAGCTCTTATGGTATACTTTCAATACTAAGTACCAACAGTGTCTTTTGAGGTTGATAAGATTATGTATGTTTATGGACATATGTGTGAATGTGGATCTACATGTATTCATATGTAAATATATTTATATGCATGTACAAAAATGGTGATGTCATAAAGGCAGTTTACACCAATTTAAAAGTGCTGATAATTGTTAAAATTTCAAGAATTTTGTGAATCGATTGTTTAAAGTTACATGAAGTTGCCGTTAAATTATATTGAGAGCAAAAGAAATGAACAGGACTCCATTCCTAATGTCTTTCCCTGTTACCTTTGCTGCGTGCCATTGGCCTCCCTGCTGAGAGTACTGCTGAGTGAGGCTACTGCTGCTATCTCTGCAGACTCCACCACACCCATCCCTACTCTCATGCTGGTAGCTTGGCCTTCGAAACCGACAAAGCATGTGTCAGTACGGGTTTCCTCAGAGGAGCTGTGTGCATGTGAGCTATATGGCAGACTTAAAGTATAAATCACATATAAAGCTTTCTTTCTGTTTCCTAAAAAATAAAAAATGGCTATAGCCATCATTACCAAACTGCCTCTATAGTAAAAAAGCCAAAACATGGTTTATTGAGCCTTTTAATTACCTCAGAATTGTCTAGTTCTAAATACCACCATTCTCTTGTTAGGTTGGCCAGTATATGTTTCAAATGATATTGTTTCACGCACACACAAAACATTGTCACATACTTTTCACTCTTTTTGGCCATGAGTAAGTGTGACCATTATTACCAAACTGCCCATTTGGTGAAAAAAATCAACATTATATTTTTGAGGGTTTTTCTTAGCTACCTCTGTGTCAACCATGTAGGTGCTGTTAATAAAAATGGTATTTACATGTCTTAACATGAGTTATAAATGGTAATGCTTCACTCTAAAATGAAATATGGTAGTGTATAATAAAATGCTCATTTTTTTTTACCCTGGTATTTCATTGTGTATCTGTTTAGGCATGTAACCATACTTCTGTGTAATTCAATAATATGTATCTGTATTTAGAACTATAGACTCCTACATAGTGTCTCCACCTCCTTTGTGCTATTCCCAATACCTCCTGGAAACACATTGACCAGTAGTTTTAAGAGATGCGATGGTCACCTTCTTTGCTGAGCTGAGTTTTAATCTCTTTTTCCTCCTCCCAAAAATGATTTGGGGGAATAAATTCAGATTAGTCAAAGCTAGTCATGGCAGCTCCATTCTGACAAGTTTTTGAAGTTAGGGAATGCTGCGTAATACTGGAATAGATCTCAGTGATGAAATTGTTATAACATGAGATGACATTAAGACATATGAAAAGATATTATACCTGTTGAATGCGTTTATTTAGACCTGTATATGGTATTGGCATATAGTCTGTGGTTTGGAATGACAGTGACCCAAAGATGGCAGTACACACAGCACAAAACGCTGACCCAGATATGATGTCACTGAGCTCTTTAGCCCTCTACACCATTGGGACTTTCTATTATTTTCAACAATACCTGTTATTTATTATTAGGACTGTTTGGTACTTAGAGTTGAGGCCATTCCAGCTAATAACAGAGATCACTTTTTCAAGTTCTAACATTCCATACAATGGTTTGTGGGGAAAAGCCCTTTTAACAGTTTGCTGCATGCATGAATGGATGCTTTGTAAAGCCACAGTTCTGTCTGGTGGAAAATAGAATGCCTCAAATAAAAAGATCTTATTCTAACTTTAGCAATGTTATCCAGGAGCAAGGGATGTTGAAACACAAACTAGTGCATACAGGTTGCCATTTTCATTCTCACAAGGTTGTAAACTGGATTAGCGTATCCCAGTACAAGCTAATGTCATTGAGGAGATACTGTCACTACCAAAATTATAGCACCAAATTGCTAGTACCCTATTTTGAAGAGCTCAACTAGATGCAACTACAGGTGAGCCCATAGAAGGTGGGGAGATAGTCTAGGTAGCAAAAATACAGAATAAGCAGTGTCGTGGTTTTCATTTCTGTAAACTCCTAAACTCTTAGTACTGAAAATAAAGCTATTATACTATATGAAACAATCATTTTCTCTGTGTTGTGCTTTCATGTGAGAAAAATTTGATATGAATAAATCCCTTTTGAAAAAAGTCCTATAGCAGGTATGCCTACCTTTTGAAGTGTTTGCTCATATATTAAGGTACATGATTTACAAACATCTCTGTGATGTTGTTATATGTTGTGTGAAGTAAGTCCCTTTGAATTTTTCCTATAAATTAGTGCTGTGTCTCTGCACAAATTTGAGTTTACTTTTTATCCTGTGTATATATTTCTACTTCTGTTTGATGTATTTTTGTGTCTTGATACAAATTTAAGGTTATTTTCCTACTGTAAGGTATTGTATCTATGCAGCCCATTTAAAAATGTAATGTAAAGTTCTAGTCCTTGAAAGCTATTATCATAAACTATTTAGCATAGTTTTAAAAAATGTAAGTTAGGAGTTAGTCATCTGTAACAATCCAACTTGTAAGTCATGTTAGGTATGTTTTCAATGTCAAACATATATTTTAGATAGATGGTCTTCAAATACTTCAGAGACCTACAGAATATGGCATTTAAGATACTTTAAGAAAAGATTTTCATGATAGTGAGACACATCTGCTCCTGGCATCATCAGTTTACTTCAGAAGAGGGTGATGGGCATCAAAGAACCACCATATGGTGTCTGCTTTCATTTGTGGCAGGGTTATCCAATGCACAAAAACAGCTGCCCTTGCCTTGACTGCTGACAACATGCTGTCCAAATTGAACAAGCAGGACACAAAAGAAGGCAATTGCTGAACTTTGCCAAAACACAGTAGGACAGTCCTTCAAAATTCCTGCTTCACAAAAAGTCTGTCAGATATTTTAGGCCTATATGTTGTAGAATATTATTTTATGTGTGTTACTTTTGTTTATGCTGTGGAATGTTTGTTTAATGATGTAAAGATTTGCTGCTTTTGTTTATGCTGCATTTGCTTAACTCTGTGCAGCAGTGATTCTGTGCCTGTCTAAAACACCTGATGGTCCTTAGAAAGAGCTTTCTAATCCTATGATGGCCCAGTAGTAGATTTCTGGCTTCCACATGTACTCCACATTAAATACATGTAGCAGAAGAGTTGAAGCTGTGACCCCCATGTGAAAGAACATGGTGTTTCATTTTCTGTGCCTGTAACACCCTAACTGAACCACTAACTCTGGACCAAGTGTTCAAATACATGAGCCCATGGGTAATTTCTCATTCAGGTGAGCACATTTGGCTCCTAGATCTTGTAGGCATTTAGCTGTCTCAAGATGTTACAAGATGCGTCTTAATTTCAAAAGACCCCATAGTCTTTAGCATCCAAACTACTCAAAATCCAGTTTCTTTGGAGACTTAAGGCAGTCTCTTATGTGTGACCATCCTGTAGGTTAAGAAGAAAAACAAACCAAATCACATACTTCCAACCCATAATGAAACAGAATGTGCATTCCCTTCCAGAAGTGAGAAATGGCAGCATAGTGAGGAAATACTGGAATGATTAGGGCAAACCCCGATCCTCTAGCTCTGTGTGTCCAGTAGCTGGGACTTCAGTCTTAAAGGATTTGTATAGCTCTACCTCTCTTACTTTGTTGCTTTCAACATTATATCTCTGTCTTGGGCTGGCTGCAGTTCCTGTGTGCAGTTTTCCTTGCCAGATGTCTCAGTGCTTTGGAATGTCCAATATTTTGGAGTCTCCACCATGTTCCAGCTTTACCTCCTTCATGCAGTGGTCTCTCAGTGCCCCTTGCAGGGACTTTTAACTCTGCCACTTGACTGAATGACTCTCTAGAGGAAGATTCATCAACCCCCATCAGTGCTGGACTCTTCATGTTTCCAAAGCCAGAGTACATGAGGTGGAAACTGCCAAGTTTGGCTGCCAGCTTGGGATAAACCAACCTCCACTGCTTTAATCATATAATCAGCAGTTATTCCTATAGAAGATACGTGAAGGAATACTGTGGACCGAAGAGAAGGATAAGAGCATGCCTCCAACTTTTGTTTTAAGTCCTGCAAAAAAAAAAAAAAAAACAGCATAAGAGGAAGGAAGTTGCACAGAAGAAAGGAGTCAGTAGGTGGGGGAGGGGGACAACCGTAGATCATAGGTGGTGCACATAATCAGTTCATTATATACAAATATGAAATCGCCAAAAGTTATATAAACATGAACTACCTCCCGACCCCCAAAAAACCAGATCATTCACTATGAATAAGTTGGTTTTATTTTGGAGATGCTGAGATGGTTCAGTATACACAAATGGATAAATATAAATGGTCCCAAAGACAGAAATAACAAGATCATCTCAACTGATATCAAAAAAGGCTTTGACACATTCCAAAGTTCATTCATGATAAACGTCCTGGAAAGAATATGGATAAGTCATAATTTTTAGTGCCCAATGACTTTTAAAAGGATTTGCAAAATGCAAAAGCAGACAAAGTGTCCAGAGAGTTTATTTTTGTTGTTGTTTGTTTTGTTTTGTTTTGTTTGTTTGGTTGGTTTTTTGAGAAAGTATTTCTTTGTGTAGCCCTCCCTGTCCTGAACTCGATCCGTAGACCAGGCTGATCTGGGACTCAGAGAGTCTTTCCCGCTGAAATCGGAGCATTTTGCGGGGAGGAGGCTGGAAGGCTGGAATGGTGGTGAAAGGATGGGAGGAGAGAGAGCGCAAACCTTACACACTGTAAATTGCTAAACCTTTGATTTTGTTTCATCATTTCCATATAAACCTTTAAAATTGTTTTGTGTTGATAATGCTATGAAGAGGAACAAAACAGGGTAGCTTGAGGCAACCTAAATCCGTATTTTTAGCCCAGTATCACTACAGTTGAACCATACGTTCTTGTTGCTTTTGAGGTGAAAGCTGTTTTGCATGGACATATTATTTGGTGGGAACCTAAATCCACATTCCCAAGCCACAGTCATTTATATTTGGCGCAATAACCTGTTTCTTACTCTTCTTGAGATAGGGGTGCGTTTTGGGTTTGGCATAGTTATAGCAAAGAACTGGGACTCTGTGTGTGGGGGTGTTCATGGACTTTTCTTCAGGTGGGACTGGAATGAGTCATGGGAATACAAGGCTGAGCACAAAGAAAATGGTAAGCGGCTATGTTTCTTGCAAAAACAGCTTTCTCCAGGAGCATAAAGAAGCACCCTTTGTCCCTGCCATAGGCCCGTCAGACCTGGAACAAGACAGCACCAGAGAGCTGAAGAATATAAGCACTGTCCGTGCTGGCCTTTCTAACAGTGAGCGCGCGGTAGGCTGCTGGACTAGCCCTGGGCAGTGGGGTTCTATCTTTCAAAGTGGGGCTGGTGGGTGACTAAAGGGCCCCCTGGCTTTCCTCTGCTACCCAAGCGGGCGAGTCTCCAGGGCCGCCCGGACCCTAGCGTGGAGTCGGCGTGTGCAGCTCTCCTCTGTCGGAGTCCAGTAGCTGGATTACCCAGCTGAGTAACGTTTACCAGGACTCGGCGAAACCTGCAGCTGCGCCTGCGCACACCCTCAGCCAATCAAGAGCTTACTTCCGGCTTTCTCCCGAATAGCGTCCGTTTGCTGGTCTCTCTTTCTCTCCTCTTTCTCGTTTTCCCCCGGCGGGTGCACGCGAAGGACAACTTCCGCTTCCGGTATCGTGCTTGCGGGCCCGGTCAGTTGCCGCCGAGGGATTGGGCGATTCTGTGAGCACTGCAGGCGCCGTCCGTCAGTCGGCTTCCCGGTGAGGTCGGTCCTCCAGCCTCCGACTGGTTGCTCGCAATCCACGCGTCTGGGCTGGAAGGCAAGTTTCCCAACCGCCGGAGAAGTGCTGGGGGGAGTGCGGGAGGTGCCCGACCCCGAGGAGATGGGGCGGGAGGAGGCGGGAGGGGTCCCTCCAGTAGGTGACCTAGGTCTTAGCCGGTTCTGACGGGTGCACTTTTCCGAGCAAAAAGAGGAGAGCACAGGTCGGGGGGGGGGGGGAATGTGCTTCCTCCGGTCGCTGCGTGACCGGTCGGACCAGCACTGTTGTAAACTTTTACGTTCATTTTCGTTTAACTTAGAAAACCACTTCGTTATGAACTTCGTTGTGAACTGAACGTGAATGGCTAGCCTGAGTTGCCCGGTACAGTCGGCACTTGCCTCATATGGCTGTTTCAGTTTAAAATTAGTTAAAATTGAAGATGTTTTTCGATTTCTCAAGATACGTTTGGCATTCTCTGTAACCACGTGTAGTTGATTGCTACTGTGTAGAGAACTGCATAGCATATATTTCTGTCATCACAAAAATGAACACTGTCGATGGTTTTAAGATACGTAAAATATAATAAAAGGGATAATATTGGTGCTGGCAACTGTTCTACTTCATGGCGTAAGAAAGAAATGAATTTGAAGAAGATGGCTAAGCAGTTTCTGCCTCTATTTGGAGAACAAATATATCATTACTTCATAAACAAATAAATGAAATTTACTGCCCCTCCCCATTGTGCCCTGATTATAGTATTTTCCCACCACCATGCCATCCTGTTCCTTATAGGTTAAGACTCAGTTGATAAGTAGCCGCCATGGAGGCCAAGGATCACAAGAAACACAGAAAGAAGCACAGTGGGCCTAAAGCTGAGAAGAAAAAGAAGCGGTACCTGCAGGACCTACAGCTTGGCGATGAAGAGGATGCCCGGAAGAGAAACCCTAAAGCTTTTGCAGTTCAGTCCGCTGTGCGGATGGCTCGGTCCTTTCACAGGTGTGTTCATCTGGGCTTGGTGGGTCTTCTATTTCATGAAGTACTGAGATTTGGCTTTGCAAATCTAATTCAGATCTGAAGGACATAGGCATACCACGGTGCTTTCCCTAATGTTTTAGACTCCAGCCAAAGAAACATTTTGCCTCCAACGTCTGCCCTTTGCTTTTTTATTTTTTTTAACCCAAGAGAAAATAATTTATATAGTTCACAGAAAAAATTTGTAAACTTTAACTATCTCCATGACAGTATGTGTGGTGCCCCCCATCCTTCATTTAATGTAAACTACGGAAATAGCTGTATTTCAGTAGACGTTCTATATATCCAGCAGTTTCCTTTAAATGTTACTGAATTAAATTCTTTTGTTTGTTTTTGTTTTTTCACGACAGAATTTCTCTCTTGACTTTCTTGGAACTCATTCTGTAGACCAGGCTGGCCTCAAACTCACAGAGATCTTCCTGCCTCTGCCGTTGCCTCTGAGTGCTGGGATTAAAGATTAAAGGCATGCGCCACTGCTGCCCAGCCTGAGTTAAATTCTTTCAAGAGCAGAGGTTAGGAGTTATTCTCATCCCTTTTCTGTGGATGAGAAAACAGGTCCAGGGCAAAAATTAAATGGCCAGCTGCCTGATGGAACTTTTGCTTTATCTCCTATACCTCTGTTTGTATAATACACTGTCTCCATCTCTGCCTTTTAATATCTTAAACATAAAGTCAAATCGGTCTTGATTTATGATGTGTTTGATTATTAACTTTATTTTTTAGTCATCTGTTTTATCTTTACGGAAGAATAGTTTCACACTGGGGAGCTTAGAAATTAAACAATTGAATTCAAGTTAATTGTTTCTGTGTATCATCTGTTCTCTCTAAAATCTAACTTAGCACGTTAAGGTCTTTTGTGTTCTGGAAGTAACTTTTTTTTTTTTTTTAAATAGGACTCAGGATTTAAAGACAAAAAAGCATCACATTCCAGTGGTTGACCGAACTCCACTAGAACCCCCACCAATAGTAGTAGTGGTGATGGGGCCTCCAAAAGTTGGGAAGAGCACTTTGATACGGTGCCTCATTCGGAATTTCACCAGACAGAAGTTGACTGAGATCAGAGGCCCTGTGACAATTGTGTCAGGTAGGGTGTGCTGCTTCGGAGCTGGCGGGGGACAAGTATTGTTGCCTGAGGGATAACATATCTGAGTTTCACTGTTTGCTTAAGCGGAAAGTATATACCAATGCTATTACGTCATATTACCACATATTTGCCTGTAATTTCTTAGACATGACAATGTTGTTGTGTACTACCTTAGTCTGGCTGGTTGACTTTGCCAAGTGTGCTTAGACTGGTCCCGTCGTTGTGAGCACATTCATTTCACAATAAGTTAGCTTATCTACCACACACATCTGCTTTTCATCTCAAAGCTACTCTTAGGAGAATTCGTGTGCTTTTTGTTTGTTTTGTTTTTGAAACAGAGTCTCTATGTGTAGCTCTGGCTCCCTTGGAACTTGCTGACCTTGAACTCACAGAGATGCCCCTGTTGCTGGCTCCCCAGTGCTGGGATTAGGATTTGTGTGCTTAAGTGAAGGAAAATGAAGTCAGTTCCCAAAGTGCCTTGTGACAGTAGTGGTAGAATAGGACATTTCTTTACCTTTGAAAGAGAACATCCTAATCATTGCATTTTAACTGGGAAAGTTACTGTTCCACAAATAGTTTGGTTTATTAAGCTTGGGGATATTTCTATTCATAGTAGTAGTACAGGAACATATGACTATCCAGTGAACAGCCTGCTGTGTTAGGTCTGATGGTATTTTTTTTTTGATTAAAAAAAAACACAACAAAAAGTGTTTAATTAACTGACCACAGAGACAGCTGGTAAAGAAAGGCAGGTAAATTGGGTCAAGTAGCTCCATCATCATCTGTTCAGTGTTGTATCTCTGGTTAGAAATATACATGATTGAACTCCAGGGATCTTCCGGATTCTTCACTCGAGGTCCTGATCAACTGTAGCCACAGAGTAACACTTGTGCTGAGTGGCTCTCTGTACCAAGCAGTCATCAGCATAGGTTCTTTTGTGTGTGCATGGAAGTCAGTAAATCGTGGATCCTTGGTGATTCTTAGTGCCACTGGATACTTCTGGCCCAATTTCTCAATTTCAGCCATCACACAATCAGTTATATAAGGGATACACTTGGCGTACAGACAGTCCATCATGGACTGCACTGAGTCTAGTTTGTCTTCAATGGGAAAGTTGATGAAGTTGGTATCAACAAGGATGTGGTACAGGGGGGCCCAGCTGTGTATTTTACTGGAAGAATAAGCAGGAGGGATGTTGGGGGACTTCTCTTTTCTTCAGAGCACTGGGATCTTCTCTTTCTTTTTAGGCTTTACTCTATCCTTTCTTTAAGTCTCTCATCTCTGAGACTAAGCATTTGCTTCATAGTCGCATATTTTCTTGTTTTCTTTTGCTTCCCCCTGTTCATGCCGGTTTGATGGTATTTTTAGCCATATTGAGAGCATAGAAAAATTTGATGGAGATAAAGAGAATGGCCTGAGGTTCAGCAGGATCATGGTAGTTATAAACCCCATCTAGGATTATACCTTTTTTAATATTTTTTTAAATCTTGGTGCAGTTGTATATTTTTAGAAGTAAAGAGAGATCAATGCAAGCAAAAAAGGATGGAATTGGTACTAGTTTGATAGTTTTGGCCATAAAAATGAACTCTCACATTCCTATAGAGGTGTGTGGTGTTTTACTGGGTTCAGTTAAAAGCATGGTCATTATAGAGTTAATGACAGCACATTTTCAAGATTTTTTTCAAGGTAAAATTTTTTTTGTACTTACAGGTAAAAAGCGCAGACTTACCATTATTGAATGTGGGTGTGACATCAACGTGATGATTGATCTAGCTAAAGTGGCAGATCTGGTAAGTTTGTCAGGTGGCCAGGGATCCCGTTGGAGAGTGTGGCATGAGATGGATTGTCTATCTCATTTGCAGGGAAATACTTGTGGTTGTTAGGGAAAGATGAGTAGAAGTGATTGAAATTATGATACTGTTATTGTCATAAAAGGAAATCTGCATAATGAATGCATTATAAAACCTAAGTAAAACCATAGGGTTGAGAAAGTAATGGACAAGATTAATATATGAATACACAGAGACACATGGCAAGGTTATATTAATGCATACACACATACACACACTTGCTCTCACAATGCCTGCCTTTTCTGGTACCCTCCCTAGGCACTGTACTTACTAATAGCCTTCTGTAAATTTAGCTCACATAACCACCAATGTGCTCATTCAGGTATTATGTGTACTTTACATATGATGAAATTGAGGTTCCTATCAGCTAATGAGCCCTCTCTCTTGCTTTTTGGGGGGGGGCAAGATTTCTCTGTATAGTCTCAGAGATCCCCCTGCCTGCTTCTGAGTGCTGGGATTAAAGGTGTGCTCCGCCATGCTTTATATTTATTTATTTAGTGATTTATTTTGGCCCACTGTGTTTAATTATGACTGCTTGTGTGAATTTTGGTTATTTATTGGAACGGCAGCAATTCATCACCGCTGCCCCTCCCAGTATCTAGTAGCTGCATGTAGTCTGAGAGTAGGGCAGAACTCCATGCATGAGTCCAGGTAATCACAGACAAAGTGAGTTCTTGAGCTCATTCTTCTCCATCTTCACCCTGTCCTTTGCAGTCTTGCTGAGCCGTGGTGAGGGGAATACAGTGATACTCATGTCCTGTTTAGGGCCAGGCACTCTACAGTCATTATTCGTAGCACTTTGACCAGCAGTGAATTTATGTCAACTGCCTCCTATTGGAAAAAGAATCCCTGGAAGAGGCCTCAAGTTCAACTAATCTGATTTGTATTGATTTTGATTTCTGATACAGGATCTCATTATGAGCCCTGTGTGCTGATCTAGAACTCACTATGTAAACCAGTCTAAGCCTCAAACTCAGAAATCTGCCTGTCCCTGTCTTCCAGATTAAAGGTGTGCATCACTGTACCTGGCTAAACATAACCATTTAGAAGACAGTCGGGCACTGTCCTTTTAGAAAACACCAGTAGTAGACTCCTTTAGAGCCTATGACTTCTTGACCAGGTTTGCAATGCTAGGCACGACTTCTGTGGAACAGGCCTCAAATTCAGTCAAAAAACAGTTGGTCATAACTTACCTGGCAGGCCTTCTTTGTTGTAGCTAATGGAAACTGGTGGTTGGCATTACTTTTTTGTTTTGTTTTTGCTGTCTCTTAGCATGCCTGACAGATAACAGATACCCTGAATTTTTTTTTTTTTTCGAGACAGGGTTTCTCTGTAGCTTTAGAGCCTGTCCTGGAACTAGCTCTTATAGACCAGGCTGGCCTCGAACTCACAGAGATCCGCCTGCCTCTGCCTCCCGAGTGCTGGGATTAAAGGCGTGTGCCACCACTGCCCGGCCAGATACCCTGAATTTTGTGTCTCATGTGTGCATGTATTTAATTTAATTTAACTAGATGTCAAAGAGCTACAGATTTTTGTCCTTTGGACCAGAAAGATTCCAAAAATATAAAAGTTATCAGTCTGTCCTGATCAATTTTTTTAAAGATTCATTTATTTATTATATTTATCTAAGGGGTTTGATTGCATGTGAGTCTGTGTACTATGTACATGCCTGGTGCCTGTGGAGGTCAGAACAGGTATCTGATCCTTTGGAACTTAAGTTATAGATGGTTGTGAGGGTGCTGGAAACTGAAACCTGAACCTCTGAAAGAACAGCCAGTGTCCTTAACCACTGAACCATCTCTCTCTCTAGTCCCATCAAACTATATTGATATTAAAGATAGGTATTATTTTGGACTTATTTTTTTAAATATTTATTTATTTATTATGTATACAATATTCTGTCTGTGTATATGCAGGTCAGAAGAGGGCACCAGACCTCATTACAGATGGTTGTGAACCACCATGTGGTTGCTGGGAATTGAACTCAGGACCTTTGGAAGAGCAGGCAATGTTCTTAACCACTGAGCCATCTTTCCAGCTCCCTATTTTGGACTTATTAATAAAGTGTTACTCTTAGTAAACTTAGTATAAGCTTGATTAGCCTTATGTTTTCAAAATGACTGAAATACTAATATTTTGTAGTTTGAGAACATGATTATTAACGGAGATACCTTTTGTGGCATTTTGTTGAATATTTAAACAACCAAGTGTGTGGCTTGATTTGACCCATGAGCCATAACTTGCTGACTCTTGCTCTGGGTGGAGTATTTTCATGATTTCTGTGAGAAATTGTGTTCTGTTTTTAGGTGCTAATGCTTATAGATGCCAGCTTTGGGTTTGAAATGGAGACATTTGAGTTTCTAAACATCTGTCAAGTACATGGCTTTCCTAAAATTATGGGAGTTCTCACCCATCTAGACTCCTTCAAGCATAACAAGCAACTCAAGAAGACAAAGAAGCGGTTAAAGCACAGGTTCTGGACAGAAGTCTACCCGGTAGGAAAAAGAGAAATGAGTTCTGTTACTTGTAATCCTTTCAAGTAGCCAGAGTGAAGAGCTCTTCCTTAAATCCCTGGGGTTTTCCTGTATGCATGGTTACCTAGTCCTTGGCCTGGTTCCTCCACGTGGTCTTTACCCGGGTCTCTTGGTGTAGCTTGCTTGCTTCTGTACACATACATGAGACAGTGGACCCTCTACTGGTCATGGCTTGATGTAGTTCTTCAGAAGTTTTTGCTTGTCCAGGGCCGCTGTCTCTCCTCGTACTGCTTTGGCTCATTGGTCAGAGTCCTTTCTCTGCCCAGGAACTTCAGCGCCTTCTTTTGAGGTGCTGGTGTTTAACTGAGAGAAGTTTGCTTTGGTGAGACCCTCACATGACAAGTCCCGACAAAGGCAACCAGGCGTTTAATTGACATTCATTTTACATTTTTTTTCTTTTTAATGTTTAGGGTGCCAAGCTGTTCTACCTTTCTGGGATGGTACATGGAGAGTATCAGAACCAAGAGATTCACAACCTGGGCCGATTTATTACAGTTATGAAGTTTAGGCCTCTCACATGGCAAACATCTCATCCGTACATCCTGGCAGACAGGTAAACTGAGTTTCTTTTCCTCCTGGTGATGTATTTCTTTTTAACTTCTTTAAGGTTTGAGAAAGATGAGTGACAGAGCCTGTTATGTGCCGTCACTGGAGGATGCTGTGCTTTCCAGGGTGAATAATCACAGCTAAGGACTGGGGATGTAGCTTAGTGTGGAGAGGACTTGCACAAAACCTCTGCCTGATTCCCAGTATTTTTTTTTCCTTTTTCTTCTTGTCTTTTTTGTTTGTTTGTTTTTGAGACAGGGTTTCTCTTTAGCCCTGGCTGTCCTGGGAATTTGCTCTGTAGACCAGACTGGCCATGAACTCAGGGATCTACTTACATCTTGGAGTGCTGGGACTAAAGGCATATGCCACCACTGCCTGGCTGGCTCTTCCTTCCTAAACAAACCAGGCGGTGGTGGCACATGCTTTAATCCCAGCACTCAGGAGGCAGAGGCAAGCAGATCTCTTGAATTCTGAGTTTGAGGCCAGCTTGGTCTACAGAGCAAGTTCAGGACAGTCAGAGCTACACACAGCTCAAAAAGCCAAAAACAAAAAAACAACAACAACAAAACCAAACAAACTGAATAATCGAAGAATGGGGAAATTTTGAGGCATCAGTGATGATGCTTGTGTACCTAGAGCACCAGTCAGTCACCTGGTGCCTCTGTTTTACTGTTTGGTTTTCTCAGCCTATAATACCCTCCCCTTTTTATTTATTTATTTATTTATTTATTTATTTATTTATTTATTTATTTATTGGTTTTTCAAAACAGGGTTTGTCTGTGTGGTAACAGCCCTAGCTGTCCTGGAACTAGCTTTGTTGACCAGGATGTCCTTGAACTCATAAAGATCTGCCTGCCCTGCTTCCCAAGTGCTGGGATTAAAGGCGTGCTCCACCACCACCCGGCTATAATACCCTTCTTGTATCCAAGATAAACCAGAAAACCTCAGCCAGCAGGGTTACTCTGTACATGTTCTGTGCTCTTCCCTGTTCCAATAAGGGTATCATTTCCCTTCAAGTGTCTTGTGGAGTGCGTTATCATATGAGCCAGTTGGAGGTAGTCATGGTTTTACTCCTTGTCCTCTGGAACACAGTGAACCATTCTTCCTTGTGTATTTGTAGTCTTGTAAATGATGTGCAAGTCTTGTTCTTGTGGTGCTTGAGATTGAGTTCCAAGCCTCATGTACTGGGCAGCGTTGAACCATTGAGCTGTACTCCCAGCCCATGAACACAGTGGTCAGTATGTGGTGAGAAGTAGAAGTTTTTACGCTCCTTCCTGTCATATGTTGTGTTTTTTTTCTAGGATGGAAGATTTGACAAACCCTGAGGACATCCGCACAAACATCAAGTGTGACCGAAAGGTGTCTCTTTATGGTTATTTACGAGGAGCCTACCTGAAAAATAACAGCCAGGTTCACATGCCAGGTATTCTCTTACTGTATTTGTTGACCTCTTGAGATGGTTTCGTTCCTCTGGAACGTTAAAAAATTATCAAACAAGGCAGAAACATGATCTGGAGGTTTTAGAAATAACCCAGTTGTGAATCATCTGCCAGAGTGTTGAATAGATGCAGAAACTGTCTGGTTGGTAGGGGCTGCTGCCTATGGTGTGTTTCCGTGTCAAGTGCAAGCCTAAGATGCCAGCAGTTGACACTTGTTTCTGAGTGCTTGGCTTCCTGGGTTCCTTCTTCCAGGTGTAGGAGATTTTGCTGTCAGCGATGTCAGTTTTCTCCCAGACCCCTGTGCTCTTCCGGAACAGCAGAAGAAGCGCTGTTTGAATGAGAAGGAGAAGCTGGTCTATGCACCACTCTCTGGAGTTGGGGGTGTGCTGTATGACAAGGATGCTGTCTATGTCGACCTCGGTGGTAGCCATGGCTTTCAGGCAATGGTAAGAAGGGGGTCTCTTCTGAATTATTGTTTACAAATCTTTGTCAAATACTGTGTTCATTTTCTAGTTATTAAAGATTTTTTCTTTTAATCCAAGTTATGATAAAAAGAATTGACTATAGAGGATGTTTTTCATTGTAACAAACAGCAAATAAAAATACTTTCATACTCTTCAGATTTGAAGTCCCCGGTGGTTACTGCCACTGCCATGCTCATTTTCTTTCTAGAAAACTATAGTGTTTTCTAGGTCTAGAATACTCTTATTTTGGTTTTTCTTTCTTTTTTTCTTTTCTTTTTTTTTCTTTTTCTTTTTTTTGGTGTATGTGTGTGAGAGAGAGAGTCTCTACATAGCCCTGACTGACGTGTGTAAGTAATTGGTGGTATTTTTATTCTTTCTAATTTACAACTTCTAAAATCAAAATTAATTAAGTCACATTTCCCTTCCATTTTCTCCAGTCCCTTCTATGACCCATCTCTCAAGTTGATGGCTTATTTTTCTTTGATAATTATTGTTATTTTTAAATATATTCATGTGTGTAAATATAAATATATAACTATGACTGAGTCCATTTGATGGTATTTGTGTATATTTAATCAGGGATGACCAGTTTGTGTTGGATAATTAATCAGGGACTCGCCCCTGGGAAAGACTGATTGTCTCTCCGTCAGCGGTCATTAGTTGTCTATGGTTGTTGGTCTGTGGGTAGGATCTTGTGAAGTTCCCCCATCACATTAGCATGATTATCAGTGATGTCATTGCTCAGGTCTTGTTTAGGCAGCCACACAGTTGAGGTAGCGGGTGTAGCTTCCCTGCCATTTCTAGGAAACATAATCTTAACCACAGAATTCAGCTTCTTCACCTCTTACAGTCTTTCTGCCCCTCTCTGATGTTCTCTGAACCTTAGGTCAGGAGTTGTGTTGTAGATGCAGCCATTGAGACTGGGCTCCCACCATTTGTTAATCTCTGCATCGTGACCAGTTGTGGTTCCTATAATGGTCTCATTTGCTGTAAAGAGAAGCTCCTTCGATGAGGGTATATGGATACATTTAGAATGTAGTTCGGAATTGTGCTGGCCTAGTAGAGATAGTAGGTCCTCTAAGATCCATGCCTTCTCTAGCCCCTCATTGGTTAGCTTTCTAGTACCACACATGGTTTTCTTCCTGTTGAGCAGGGCTTTATCACCCAGATATGAGTGCCAGTATTACACCCTTAGGGACAGATTGTCATTGTGTGGTTCGTAGGCATCACAGCCGGTAGGACTATTCATTGCTTCCTTTCCTTCATGGCTTGCTTAGTATTTTCTGGTACTGTGATGGCTAGACCTCAGGAAGGAGTTTTCAGGTTGGGTCCAGCTTCCATCCTCTAGGTTCTGTGTCCTGCGTCTGTGTTGTCTTTAGCAATAGGAACTTACCTCCAACCTCTGAGAGGCAACCAAGGGCAACAGCGATAGCCTGGATTGTTTTGGGAGTCACTTGGACTCCCCTGACCAGCAACTCACGTGGAGGTTTTTTGTTTTTCATGCTGAGTACTGGGGTTTTTGTTAGTCTGTGGTTCTTGTGAAGAACATTGTCAGTCTAAGTGTCATACCTCTTAGTGTGTGTGTGTTGTCTTCCCTCCTTTTCCTGTTGAACTTTCTCTTCCCTTGGTTAGAGCCAGGTGTGTGTGTAAGACATTTGAGGTACTTTTGTTCTTTTGAAAAATTTCTTTGACAGTTTTATATATGTATATGATGTTTTGGTCATTATCACCCTCAAACTCCTGCTGGACATCTTCTCAGTTTGTCCTCTGACAGTTCTAGTGTGTGTGTGTGTGTGTGTGTGTGTGTGTGTGTGTGAGAGAGAGAGAGAGAGAGAGAGAGAGAGAGAGAGAGAGAGGGAGCGTGGTAGTTCTCACACTTGCTTTCTCCCTTGTCCCTTTCCTTTCCTGCTGAAGCTCTTCTCAGAGTGTGTCATTTTTTTTTATAGTGACCCACTGAAATTAATCAGGGTGTTTACATGAGAATAGGTTGGGAGTTATTTACTGCATGTGGACTACAGAGGTTAAGAGCACTACCTGCTCTTCCAGAAGATCTGGGACCTTTCCAGCACCTGCATGGTGGCCCACAACTGACTTATTCCAGTTCCAGGGAAAGCAATGCCCTCTTCTGACCTCTGCAGTCATGAATTCATGCAAGGGTGCACAGATGAGAGTATGCGGACAAAACACCCTTACACATTACATGTTACACAACAGTAGCAAAGATTCCCCATGCAGCAGCCATTAGCAGTCAGTTGCTCCTCAGAGAGGATGGTGCCTCATGAGCCATCTAAGTCTAAGCTTTGTTGCAAGAATTTTCTTCTCTTTCTTGAGACAGTGAGAATGGTTTTTTTAGAACTATAAGAATTTTTAAAAAGATTTTAAAAAGCTTTATTTGTAGCATAAATAATAAAAACCCAGAGACAGATATTGGGGTTCAACCTGAAGATCAGAAAAGCAAAGCAGCCAACAACTAGAGAGACCTTAACTCTACCAGGGCTCAGACAAACAAAGGGGCAATCCAGCAATGCTCTCCACCAACCTCAGACTCCACATTCCACTGAGTTCCTGTTTCCCCTTTATATTCATTTCTCTGCCCAGCCATATCACTCCTGTCTTCTCCCTAGTGCTGGAATTAAAGGCGTGGGATCCGAAGTGCTGGGATCACCTTTGTGTGAGCTGTTTCTCTTAGATTCATTCTTGTGTAGCCCAGAGGGAACTCACAGAGATCCCTCTGTCTGTCTCGTGTCCTGGGACTAAAGGTCTGTATGGCTGACTAGTGTGGCTGCTTTGTCCTCAGGCAAGCTTTATTTATTAAAACAAATAATATACCACTGTATTTATTATTTGTGTGTGTCCGCCCGTCTGTGTACATACATGCCTGTGTGTGTTCAGGTGGCCACAGAGGCAGAGATGTCGGGTATTGGTGCAGGTGTTACAGGCAGCTGCGAGCCTCCTGGTGTGCGCGCTGTGCTGGGAACTGAACTCTTCTGCATGAGCAGTGTGCTGTCGGAACTGAGGAGCTTTCTCTAGCCCAAGTTTAGGGTAATTTTGAGGAATGATGAAACCAGCGTGTCTCCAGAGTCCTGGGCTTTTCTCAGTTGCATATTTTTCCTGGCTTTGGCAGGAGGAAACAGGCCCTACGCATGAACTGGTCCAGAGTCTCATCTCCACCCATGCCAGTATCGATGCCAAGATGGCTTCAAGCAGAGTGACACTTTTTTCTGATTCCAAACCTCTGGGGTCAGAAGATATAGATAATCAAGGGTAAGTCTACCATTTTTCTAAGTTTTCTATTTAATTTTTTAAAAAACATTTGTGTATGCATGTGTGCATCTCTGTTTACTGTGTCGGTACCAGGAATCAAACTCAGAAAGTCAGGCTTGGCAGCAAGTGCCTTTCTTTAGCCAATGACCCATGTTATTGGATCTTTCCAAATTTTTAATTTTAAAAAATTAAAGTAAAAATTATATTACCATTACACTATCAGTCTTTATTTTGATGGAATTTGACCCCAGGTTTTTTGGTTTACTGGGTATATTCATGTGCTTCTTGTCTGTTTTTCATTTATGTAGCGTTACATAATATATTTTCTCATGTAAAATATAAGACTTGTTTTCAACAGAAATATTCAGAAAATTACTCAAATATTACACAAACTTTACTATTGAATGTTTTTGTTTTTCTAGGCCACCATTTGGCTATCTTTTAGTGACAAATTCCCGAGCACTATGTAGCTGCTTATATAGGTCCCATCCAAAGGCATATCTCTTCTCTCTGAAGGACTTCCATACATTGTTTTGTCACCATGGTAGATGTCCACTAATGTGGCTCATTTTTCAGCCTGGATTGGGAGCTTATGTACCGTTGTACTTAGTGGGTGCTTGCTGAACACTGATTTTTGTTCTCCTCGTGGCTCATAATCATTGTGAAAATGGTAGACTATGTATAGTATTATTTATTATACTGTGCATTATTGCTTAGCATGGTAACTTGAAAAATTAAACAGTTCATTTAATGGTCATTATTCCCAGGGCTTGAGAGATTGCTCAGTGGTTAAGAGCACATCCTGCTTCTGCAGAGAACTTGGGTTTAGTGCCCAGCACCCACATCTATTGCCTCACAAATGCCTCTGACACCCTCTGACAGGCTCGGCCACCTACATGCTCTTGGTACACATAAACTCTGTAGGCACACACACACTTAATTAATATCTTTATAATTTAAGCATTTTCTTTATATAGTCATTGTTTTGTTATTTGTGTTTCTGACTTAGGAACTGTCTTATGGTGTACTATAGTTTTTTATAATTGATGGTGTCACACTTTTCAATGTAGCACATTGAATAGCTCTGTTTATTTTTAATTTTATCTCATAACTTTACCATTTCAATAATACTATACCAAGTAATGGAACCCACGTCTTCTGTGAGAACAGTGAATGCTCTGAACTTGTGAGGCATCTCCTCAGCCATGTCATCGTGCTCTACAAACTCAATGCCCAGAGCTGTGTTCAGAACTCTGGCCAGTAGGCATTCTGGGACCAAGAGCTTCTCCTTCCTGATGCTTTCTGTATCACTGCTAACTCTGAACTTTGGACTTTGTTACCATCCCATTACTGTCATTTTTCTCTGATGCCTCCATGGTCCCAGATGTGACCCTCAGTGTTGAGTCTCCCGTGTCTTCTAGGCTTATCCCCATTAACTGTGAACATAGGCATAGTACTTTCTGACACAACAGGGTGACCCAGGCTTTTGGACCTGGAGTCAGTTTTTGAAGATGTACTAAATACTCATTTCCCTTTCAAACAGTCTTCCTGAAATACGCGTGGTTTTGTTTGTTCAGGTGTCGCCTTGTTCTATTAGTGCTTTGCAAGTGTGCCATTAGGCAGCTAGGTGAGTTTTCTTGTTAGTGGTCTGTCACCATTTTGGGACAGTGACAGTGCTGTTCCTTTAGTAATGCAGGAGTGCACACGGGGTCCTGCACAGTCTGGGTCAGAGCTCTACCAACAAACTCTTCCCTAGTTCATTTTTCTTTAAACGTCTCTTTGGGGACAGGGTTTCACTAAGTTACTAAGTTGTCCATGTAATCTTACCTTCCTATGATGAGCTCAGGCAGACTAGGACCTTGAACCCTCCTGCCTCAGCCTCCCATTCCTCTGCACAGTCGGTTGACATTTTTAGAATAACTACCTGTTGTACAGTTTGAATTAGTTTTTATTTATTTGAAATACAGGCTGTGGATGCCAAAAGAGGAAAAGCAACTAGACGTAAAGACTGGTCGAGTCCGTCGGAAAGCCATTTTTGAGGACACGGAAGATGAGTCTGGAGATGAAGAGAGTGAGGATGATGAAGAAATGTGTGAAGGTGACAGAATGGAAAATGGCTCTAGTGACGATGAAGCTGAAGGGGAAGAGGAGGGTGCTGAAACCACCGACTGTAAAGACGTGTCTGTTAGGGGAAGTAAGCGGCCAAAACTCGAGGAGCAGGAAGAAGACAGCGATGCGGACTTGCCAGCGTTTGCTGATAGTGATGACGATCTCGAGAGGAGCTCTGCGGAAGAGGAGGCCGCAGAGGAAGCGGACGAAAGCAGTGAAGATGGAGACTCCTCTGCAGGAGAGAGAGACATTGGGGATTCCAAATGTGTTGGAGGAGACAGTGGGGCAAGACTGTCAGCAGCTCATCAGTGGAGGGACCGTCTGGATGGAGAGAAGCCTTCCCTAGTGACCAAAGCAGCCCTCGCCACTTCTGACTCTGGTCACTGTACAGCTGAAGAGGCTTGTCCATCTGAAGACGAGTCTGAAGCCTCCGAGCTGAGTTCAGAGGAGGAAGACTCAGAATGCAGAGGCATTGTCAGGGGAAAGCCTGCAAGTCGTCATGGGGTCAGTGGGCAGAAACTCGAGTCTGAGAACCGGATTGATGAGACCAGTGACATTGAAAACTTACTCGGAGAGGAAGAGGATCACAAGGAAGAGACTAGCAGCTCTGTAGAAACGTCAGGTAAACGCTCCACAGAGCGCCGGCACACTCACACCATTGATACCTATAGGATGTTCACATTGTCAGTCTGCTCTTTGGGTGGTTAACCACTTGACTGCGTCATGAATGTGTTTTAGAATGAGGGAACCCTGGTCAGTGAGCAGGTGTAACTGGGTGTTGGTCTTGCAGGTGCCCTCAAGTGGAAGGAAGACCTTTCCAGGAAGGCAGCAGAGGCCTTTCTGAGGCAGCAACAAGCAGCTCCAAATCTTCGAAAGCTGGTTTATGGGACAGGTAAAGAACTCTGCCCAGAGCTCAATGTTTTAAGTCTTCGATTATTTTCTGAAAAGTGAGGTCATTGATACGAAGATTGGGATTGTACTTTTGACATTTGTTATTTCTGGCTATCAGCTTCTATATATTTACCAGACATTTTAAAAACAGATTTTAAATTGTGTGTGTGTGTGTATACATTTATGGTATGGGAGAGTACCGGTGCCAAGGATATGTGTGGAGGTTAGAGAACAATGTGTGGATTTGGTTTTCTCTTACTACCCTTTTATGGGTTTCCAGGATCAAGCTCAGGTCACCAGGCTTGCATGCCAAGCATCCTCCCCTGCCGAGCCTTTTGCTGGCCTTGGCAGATGTTTATGATCATGTCACAAGGACCATAAATTGGTCTTATGCTGTTCAATTGGCATGAAAGTTTTAATGAGAATATTGTCCATTATATCATCTTATAAAGTCCTTTGTGGGATTTGTTTTGTTAAATTTAATGTTAGGAACATATTTCTGCCCATTAAAGTTGACCCCCCCTTGTAAGAATGAGAACCCTCTATTCTCTTTGCCTGTATTCACTAATTTTTATAGTTTATTAAATTTGTTTATCAATTCTCTTTGGGAAAATGTACAGAAATAAGTTGCCCCTGTGGTAAGAAAATTGGAGAGGGATCTGAACTGATTTTCATTTAGATTTCATCTGCAGACATTTAGTGACAGGAAGTTCTAAGGGAGCTCTACATAGAAGATCTTCTGTAAAATGTGTTCTTTTACATGTCTTCCCTTCCCCAACCTTCAGTATTTCACTCCCCAGTTCTCTTGCTGCTTTGCAGAAGGGTAAGTCTTCCAGACACAGTAAGGGGAAGTTCTTTGGCCTTTTGACTTTTTGTGGGTGAGTGGCCCAGGACACAACATGTCTGTAATAGCAGGGACTATAGTTCCTTGAATTTTAAGATATTAACTAGTTCAGGGCAATGAGTCCTAGGATTGAAGTCTTTATTTTCTCCTTTCCCTTATGGTGATCTCTTTAGTGACAGAGGATAATGAAGACGACGATGGAGACACCGGGGAGGAGCTGGGAGGGCTGTTCCGTGTCAGCCAGCCGGATCGAGGGTGTAAGCACAAGGCTGACTCTCTGGACTGCTCTAGGTTCCTTGTGGAGGCGCCGCACGATTGGGATTTAGAGGAGGTAATGCTGAGCAGCTGCTTGCTGTGACAAGACAAGACTTATTTAGAGAATGTTGCTGACGGCAGTGTTGCACAGCTGTCCCTGGCTCCTTGTCCTCTAGCAGGTCGTTTCCCCACATCCGTGTTCCCATCACACAACAGGAGCAGGTTCTCAGTTTAGTTGGACTCCATACTTGTGAACAGGAGAGGAAATGTTCAGCTACTGTGCGAAAGCATTGCTGCCTTTTGGGGTTCCCCCCCTTGTTTTAACTTTTGTCCTTTATTCATTTCTTTCAAGTTTTGAACTTAAACAGTACGGGTTTTTAAAGTATTCCCTTAAAATATTCTGAACTTCTTTGTTATCTGTGTTATGTTTTGATGCTTATCTCTAATTTTATTAATTTGGGTCCCCTTTTTCCTTTTTCTTTCCTTTGGTTAGTCACATCAAGAATCTGTTGTTCTTGCTTTTCTCAGCGTACCAGCCTTAGAGTCATTCATTTTTTGTGTTGTCTTCTTTGTTTCCATTTCATTAATTGCTACTTTGATTTTTATTATTTCTTGCCTGTCATCTGCTGGGTTTGGTTTGGTTTTTTTTCTTGAGTTGCATCATTAAACCATTTCCTGACCTAATGGATGCTCAGGGTTCTAAACTTCTCTCCTAGAACTGCTTTTTATGTGTTCTAGAGGTTTTGTTGTGCGTTTTTATAGTCATTTAGTTCCATGAATATCTTTGTTTCTTTTACCTATCCATTATTCAGTAATGAGATGTTTAACCTCCATGAATTTAGAGTTTATGCATTTTCTCGAGGGTTTTTGCTATCAACTTTTATTGTGTAATATTGGATAGGATACATGGAGTTGCTTCAGCTTTTATGTATTTGTTAAGGTTTGTTTTGTGACCAAGCATGTGGCCTGTTTCAGAAAAGCTTCCACGTGCTGCTGAGTAAATTATGTGTTTGGCATTTGGGTGGAACATTCTGTCGACACCTGTTAGAGCTGTTTGAAGTCATTCACTCTTATCTACTAGAGAACGTGGGGTATTGAAATCACCTACAGTAATTGGGTTTGTGTTAATCTGTCATTAGTTTGTTTTCTTTTTTATTTAAGACTTAAAAAATTGTGTGTATGAACATTTTGTCTGCACATATGTCTGTGTGCGCATGGTGCCCGTGAAGGTGAGCAGACATCAGATCCCAGGGAACCCTTAGGAGACGCAATATGGGTGTTGGGAATGGAACCCAGGTCCTCTGGAGGACCAGTCAGTGCTTGTTCTGTGGCTGCTGAGCCACATTGGGTGCAGCAGAGTTTGATGCATGTGATAGTTTCCTGATTAATTGATCCCTTGATTAGAATGATGTGCTCTTCTTCGTCTATTCTGATTGGTTTTAGTTTGTCAGATATTTTGTCAGGTGCTAGGATGGCCATGCCTGCCTACTTCTTGATCTCATTTTCTTAGAATACTGTTTTCCATCCTTTCACTTCAAGGTGGTGTCTGCTAAGATGAGTTTCCTGAGATGATTGATAAATGGATTTTGTTTTGTTTTGTTTTTAACTTTTTATTTTATGTGCATTAATGTTTTGCCTCATGTATGTCTGGGTGAGGGTGTCAGATCCCCTGCACTATAGGTAGAGACAGCTATGAGCTGTCATGTGGGTGCCGAGACTTGAACCCGGGTCCTCTAAAAGAGTAGCCAGTGCTCTTAACTGCTGAACCAACTGTTTAGCCCCCTGGGTTTTGTTTCTTAATCCATTCAGCTAACCTCTGTCTTTTGGTTAAAGAGTTCAGGAAATTGAATAGAGTTATTATTTAAAAGATTGTGTGTGTGTGTGTATGTGTGTGTGTGTGTGTGTGTGTGTGTCTATATATATATATATATAGCTTGCAGTCAGTTTGTTGCTTTTTTCCTGCTAATTTGTGTTCTTCGTTGTATTTTATATTTTATTAATTTTAGCTTTATTTCCTTCCTACGTCTC
Source organism: Dicrostonyx torquatus (assembly GCA_028555095.1). NCBI lineage: Eukaryota > Metazoa > Chordata > Mammalia > Rodentia > Cricetidae > Dicrostonyx > Dicrostonyx torquatus. The sequence goes on along the minus strand of JAQHUG010000007.1, from coordinate 16,171,969 downwards.
TTGGCTGTGTTCGTTCTTCTCTTCAGTTTAGAGTATTGCTTCCAGGATTCTGTTGAGCATTCTTTTGTGTTGGAAATTAAATTTTTAAGGTTTGGATCATGGAAAATTTGTTTCTTACCGACAGCAGATAATTTGCTGAGTACAGTGGTCTTGGTTGGTAGCCGTGGCTTTAGAGCTTAGAGTGCACGCTGCAGAGTGAGAGGTCATCTCGGAGAAGTCCTCCTAGTGTTAAAGCAGGTGTTACTCTGAGGGGCTTTCCTTTATATGTGACTTGTGGTTTTTCCCTGGAAGCTTCCATGATTTTTTATTTGTTCTGTATCTTTAGTGTTTTTATTATGATATGCTGTGGGGTGTTTCTTTTCTGGCTTTGATGTTCTGTGTGCTTCCTATGTCTGTGTGGTTGTGTCCCTCTTTAATTTGGGGGAAGTTTGCTTCTGTGATCTTGTTGAAGATCTGCTCTGTGCCGTTATCTGGGATTCTTCTCCCTCAGTTCTGCCTATAATTAGAAGATTTGGTCTTTTGATAGCTTCTCACATTTCCTGAATGTTCCTTTTCTGTGCTTCAATATTATTTCATTTTCTTTGCTTCTTTCATCCAGGTTCTCTTCTTTATCTTCGAGTCCTGATGTTCTGTCTTCTGCTTGATTCATTCACTTTCCATCTTCATTTCAGCGTATGTTCACTTCAGTGTTTCTCTTTATTGAATTCAGCTTTCAAATTGTGCATTATCTTCATCATTTTATTCACTCATGTATTTGTATCTTCTTGGAAATCACTAGGGTGTTTCTAGTTCCCCTTGGAGTGTAATGAAGTATTTGATCGTGCCGTCTTTAAATTCCTTGACTTCTTTGATAAAGTTTATGCTTGTGCTTTTAAATTGTGTCCTGGGGTTCACCTAGGTAGTTCTCAATAGAGAACACTCCCTCTTCCCAAATGACTTGTGCCAAGCTGACATAGAACTAACTAGTCTGCACAGATGGCAGAGGGAAGAGCAGACTTACTAGGTGATGTGGTTCAGTCTAGAACTAGGCTTGTTCTTTTTGCACATGGCTGCTGGTTGGCAGAAGAGCGGGGAAGGGGAAGAAGTCATTTTCCCAGGAAAGGTGGCTAGGGAACCTGATATAATATTTATTCTTTGATAATTTTCTGTATGTATGCAATGTATTTTGATCATATCCACCCTGCACCGTCTCTCAGCAATTTCATGTTCTTTATTTATCTCTTTATATCTTTAACTACATTCCTCCTAGAAAATTAGTCCTTGGTTGAATCTGAAGGAACAAAATTAGAAAAAATCATGTAATTGCTTATCTTGTTAATCTCAGTGTTATACACAAAACTGTATGAGGACAGTATGTTATTACTGGCGATAAGATTAGAGAAAGTAAGTTTTTCCCTCATAGTATCCATTGTTTTAAAAAGCAGTTGTGCAATTTTTTATTCCCACCAGCGTTATTTGTGGGTTATAGTTTATTTACGTCTTTAAGAGTTATTTTTGCCCATCTTTTTTGTTTTAGTCACACTAGAAGGTATGAAATGTGTCACACCATGGTATTGATTTGCATTTCTTAAATAGTTAATTCTGTTAAGCATCATTTCAGGTGATTGCTGTCTATTTGGCTTTATACCTGTTCATACCGTTTGCCTATTTTGAAGATTTGCACGTTTAGTTATGAATTGTTTATGTTTTCTGAGAACATGTCCCTTATCAGTTTATATATTCTGGGTACATGTCCCTTCTATACATAATTTGCAGATATTTTTCTGTTACTCTGTAGGAATTATCTCACACACTTATGTGAAATGAATGTATCCACAAAAGTGTGTATTTCCTTTCTTATTAATTTTTGAGACAGTCCCTGTGTATTCTAAGCTAAGAGCTCACTGTGTGGGTTAGACTGAGCTTTAATATTCTGCCTCAACAACCCTGGTGCTGGGATTACAAATATGTACTAGGATTACAGGGCCAGTTTGAAGTGTCCTGAGAAATATTTAGAAGCAATTGTTGTCTGCTCTTCATTTCTCAAAAATAGTATTGTGTAAATCAACTAAGTACTGGTTTTTCTGTGTAAGGTTATGAACAGTATCAGAGATTGCTTTGTGACGGGGAAGTGGGAAGATGAGAAAGATGCCGCCAAGATCTTAGCAGCAGATGGTAAGTAAGGGCTGCATATTTTCTTTGTATGTTTGAGCGTGCACATGCCTCTGAAGGTGTCATTTCTCAGGTGGCGTTCCTTCCTCAGGCACTACCGACCCATTTGTTTATTTACCTTTAGTCCTGATCTCTTATTTCCCTGAACCCACTAAGTATGTTAGGCTGGTTGTCCAGCAAGACCCAGGATCTGCCTCTCTTCTAACTGGGATTGCAAGGCACTTGGTTTTGTTTACATGAATTCTGGGGAGAGAACTTAGGTCTTTGAACTTGTAAATACAAGGACTTTACCAGCAGCCATTACCCTTCATGTTTTCTTTAATGTTTAGTCAGGTTGAAGTTCAGTCCGTTGTGAATGCCTGTGGGGAACTGACAGATAATACTCCCCACATTTGCTCTATGGGGACTTTAAAGGAAAGTGAGAAACCTCCTACAGGTTTTGTTATAAATAAATGTTGTATGTGGGTGGGGGTTGTCATCAACATGTTTGTTTTAGTGAATGTAATAGAATGGGAAATTTGAAGTAAAAGGTACATATCAATAGCAGAAAGTTTTAGAAAGGACCTATAATACTAAAAGTCTGCTGCACATAAAAGATCTGTTAACATTTTGAGATCTCATAATGGAAAAGGCCTGGAATGCATCTCAGTAATAGAGTTCTTATCTAGCATACAAAGACCTTGAGTTCATTCCCAGTGTCCCACCACACACACACACACACACACACACACACACACACACACACACACACACACACACAGAGAGAGAGAGAGAGAGAGAGAGAGAGAGAGAGCATGATTTCCAGATAACTCTTAGATCACCTTTTGTAGTTCACAATTACCATTTTTATTCTGAAGGTCATTTTGTTCGTGTGTCCATAAGCAGGGTGCTTTAGCATCTATTTTATTGCTTTAATTCACCATTGAGTATTTTATATAAATTTTGGGCCAGGGTTTAGATTTTATTTAGAAAGTTTTGTAAGTTTTGTAGTCTTTCTTGTATAAATATTTTGCCTGCATGTATATATGTGTACCACATGTTTGCCAGGTGTCCCCAAAGGCCAGAAGAGGGTGTCAGGTGTGCTGGACCTAGTGTTTCAGAATGCTGTTATGAAGGAAAGCAGTGTCTGCTGATGTTCCTTTTATGCCCCCTGGTAACATCATAAAGCTCCTACATGGCTAACGTGTGTGGAGACAGAAGACAGCCTGCAGGAGCTGTGGTCCTGGGGGCTGATCCCAGGTCTTCAGGCTTGGCAGCGGCCCCTCTGCTTACTGGGCTGTGTCACTAGCCCTGTTATAGTTTATTGATTTTGTGTGTGTGTGTCTGTGTGTGTGTCTGTGTGTGTATGTGTGTGTGTGTGTATGTGTGTAAATTTCTAACACAGTTCTAGTTATATACTTAAATTTTATTGTTTTTATTATAAATAAGAGCTTTCTTTTATGTGAATAGATCTTAATAACAGTACATGTCACCCTCCCAAAGGCATTCTTAACTTGTGTATTTTAAAGAGGACAGCCTGTAACTGAACCCAGAGCTCTAAAATGAGCAAATAGATGAATTCACAAACTCTTCCTAGGAGCCCAACATTGTTTTGAGCTCCAGTTGTGTTCCAGGTTCTGTACTTACATAGTCTTAGCTTTCCCCAGGCATAGTGTACTCTGTTGTGTTGTCTTCTCTGAGACACTTCACATGGGCTGCTGTCAGGCTACGTCTTTTCATTTATTCTTTGAAATGTTTTGGAGCTGACCTTCAAGGCTGCACTTATGTCTCTTATACACTGTCCGTTATTTTAACGTGAGATACAGTCCTTCGCTAAGTGAGGTTTAAGTCTCAGATCTGTTTACTTTTCCTAAGCAGGTAGTGAAAAAAAAATTTTTTAAAGCCATGTAAGTTTAGGACTCATGTGTAGTAATGGAAACAACAGAGATGAGGTTTGGAGTGCAGAGCACAGGGTCAGCCAGGCTGGGCGGTGTTCGTGTCACAGACAGACTTGTAAATGCTCTTTTTCAGAGGAGCTCTATGGTGACTTCGAAGACCTGGAAACAGGGGACGTGCACAAGGGAAAACCAGGTCCAGATACTCAGGTATGGCTTTGATGTAGCTCTGCCAGCTTGAACTGGTCAGTATGTCTTATGAGGTCTGCTGTGGGAAATATAGATCTTGACTTCCCTGTCAAATGGATAGATAGCTTCCTAAAGAGGGGCAGCAGATGAATAAACAGTTCATTTGTACAGCTTATGGATGCTATCCACTGTCCATCCCTCCTTCTTGCTGTAGTCATCTATTTATCAAGTTCATGCTTTTATTTGTCTTTCTTTTGCCAGCATTCAGTGATGAAATTTAAAAGCACAATTTAAAAAAAAAGTTCCTTATTCTTCCTGATAGTACTTTCAACAGTGTCTTGGAGCATCTATCTGGGAGACACTTCTCTCATGCAATTTGCCACACCCAGATCAGCACCAAAGTCTGTTTGGTCATGATAGTCATATCAAAGAATTTGTAAGCTCAAACACTGTATAAAAATCTGCTTTGTTTAAAGAAAGTTCTCCCTAACCTTTTCAATACTTTTTAATCTGGAAATTTAAGAGTGAAGATACAGAAGAAGACATTAAGGAAGAAACTGACCCAAATGAGGAGGAAAGTGCCAAGAAAAAGCATCTGAATAAGAAGAGGAAGTTGAAGGAGCTGTTTGATGCAGAGTACGATGGGGGAGAGAGCACTTACTTCGATGATCTTAAGGGTGAAATGCAGAGACAAGCGCAGGTAAGAAAGCAGGCAGTCCTTGACCGCCTGCCGAGGCAGCGCCACCTACTGGCCTGCTCCTGAGCCCAGGTTGGAATTGTGTGATGGGATTCTTCAGACCTTGATTGCCTTCTCTTCTCATCAGCACCACTTTGTACCAAGTTCCACATACTCGGCAAGCAGTGATGACTGAGACATGGTCCCTGCTTCCAAGGAACTCATGCTGTTGAGGCAGGATAGAATGATAGAAAAGTTGAGGGGACGTGGGAATAGAGGTACTCGCCCTGGGATCTAGTTTATATTTTGTACGAGAGTCAAGAAACACCAACACAGTTGAAAAATCAGAACCACCTACAAAGATAACAAACACTTCAAGAATGTTAAAAATCCTCAAAACTATATATTTTTTTCAGGCCAGATTGTTTGTGGCCTTGGATTTAAACATGTTAGCACTCCTCCCTGAACTCACTTCTAAATCTAAACAGTGCATCATATAAAAACCACCTTAAAATTTCATATACAAAGGAAAATTGTTTTTCTGTGTATGTGTGTGTGAATGCGTGCCTCTGTGAGCATCTGCATAGCTGACAGAAAGAGAACATCTGTCATGCTCTGTTGCTGTCTCCTATCATCCTTTGAGACAGATCTCCTGCTGGAGCACTGCTGGTAACCCCCAAACCTCCCATTTCTACCCACCACAGAGCTGAGGTTGTAGGCATGGCTATGCATGCCTACTTTTTATGTATGTTCTGGGGGTCCAGACTAGGTCCTCATGCCTGCACACAACAAGCACTCTTACTCACTGAGCCATCTCCCCAGCCCGCTAAAGAAGGCACTTTAAGATTAGTAAGTAAACCAGCTTGTATATATTTTCACTTAAATAAACTTTAGTTTTTAAGCTTGATACCTTGTAAATTACATACTTTGAAAAAAAATATAGCTTACAAAGACGCAGAAAGTTACCTCTCATTATAAGGACAGCTAAGGAAGAGTCAATCTCAAGAAATCCACACCCTGACTTGTAGCTGCACACTGCCTGTCTCTCTTAATTGCTGGTAAACTGTAATTAGCCTCTCTCTAATTGCCCTGAAGTTCCTAAGGGTCCGGTTTACCTGAGTGGAGGTCCCTTAAAAGGAAAGGCTGCTGGTAGTGGTGCTGACTGCATCTCTTGGCACTGACATATTGATGTAAAACAGTACAAGCGTAGGTTTAAATTCTGATCACTGAATGCTTTGAACCAGTAACTGAATGGTTTGTTTGACTTATGTGCACAAAGTTCTGGGGGAGTTTTGACACATCTTGGTTGTTCAGACGGATATTACATGTCAAGGCAGATGCAGATGGGAGGGGAGTGTATGCAGAAGGAGAAGTAGGGGCACTCCTGCTTATGGCCATGGTGGGTGGTGATTTCACCAGAAGCAGATACAGAGCTGTGCACACAGTTCATGGAGAGTGTTTGAGTCACACCTTGTTGGTAGAAGCACTGAGAATTCCTTTGAACTTGAAGATGTGGTTGGCAAGCTTTGCTCCTCTAGACCTTCATCTCGTCAGAGAAATGCCTCTGCTGCTCACTTCAGCACATCCTCAGACTGGAAGGGGAGAGATTAGCATGTGAAGGGTAACTCCAGTGTGAAGAAGTGTCTCCTGGGTAATCATAAATTAGTGGTTTCCAGTCTGTATTGACTTTTGACAGTAGTGACTAAACAATACAGAGATAATCTTTGTAGTCTCTATTTCAAGCCATTTGCAATTTAAAATCTTTTTGTTTTTAAAGTTTATTAAGAATATAGTGTTCGCTGGGCGGTGGTGGCGCACGCCTTTAATCCCAGCACTCGGGAGGCAGAGGCAGGTGGATCTTTGTGAGTTCGAGACCAGCCTGGTCCACAAGAGCTAGTTCCAGGACAGGTTCCAAAGCTACAGAGAAACCCTGTCTCGAAAAACCAAAAAAAAAAAAAACGAATATAG
>JAQHUG010000007.1:16095737-16156860 GCA_028555095.1 Dicrostonyx torquatus | reverse complement strand
CACCACTCTCTTCTTGGCTAGCCCTCACCTCATAAACTAACCCATTATAAAAGTCTGTAAGTCACCACGTGGTGACTTACCGGAAAGGTCTAACCTGCATCCATCTGCGACAGTGGCTCGTGGCGTCTGGCTCACTTCCTTCTCTCTTCCCAGAACTTCCTTTCTGTCTAATCCGCCCACCTAAGGGCTGACCTATCTTACAAGCCAGGTAGAGTCTTTATTTAACCAATCAAAGCACAGAAATACAGAAGACCCTCCTACTCCAGGAGTTTAATTGGCTAAGTTTTTTTTCCAATACTTTTTTAATCACGTAGAGATGTTGGGACGTCTTGGGGTGTGTACATATATGTGTACCGCTTGAGATGGATACAGACCTTCTTTGGAAACTTCTTCCAGATATTGTTTTCATGCGGACTTGGTATCCTGTTTCCATCCCGACCTTCTATAACCCTGTAACATCTTTGCTGAAACCCGTGGGTGAGAAAGACACCTGGTCAGGGATGCGGACAACATATCAGCTCAGGCTTGCCCATGGCATCAAACTGAAGCCAAACAAGGACTCACTCTATAAGGTAAGGAAGGGTCTGTGTGTCTGTGGTTCTAGCAGCATCACTCAGGGGCTTTATTTGTAATATTTTTAGTTTTTATGGCACTAGAGATCAAACCAAATACTTTGCATATGTGAAGCAAGCGCTCTACCTCTGAGCTAAGCCTCCAACCGTGTAATGTCTTATTTGTATGACTTGTATTTTCAATTATAAAGTCAGGTGCTAAATTTGATTTGAACAATTGTATATTTGCTTGCTGTTTTGAGGGAAGAACACAGAAAAATGGTGCCAGTGGTTTTTCTCAGAATTGGAAATAAAATTAAAATATTTTGTAAAATCATAATGTTCTATTTGAGAATTACCAATGACATTGTTAGATGCATGTGGATTTGGTAAGGTGCTTATTTACTGTGGGTGAAGCAGAGAAACATTTCTGCCATTTCATCTCCTTGCCCAAATACTTTACAAAAGTCCCAAACACGAAACATTTATATGAACTATGGTTCTTGTATGTATCAGATCTCTTCTGTTCTGGGCATTGTCACACGTGTCCTGCATTCTGTCATTTTGTTTCTTCTCAGCTCTGTCTCCCTGTTCTCGTCACTCACCTCCGTCTCCCTGTTCTCGTCACTCACCTCCGTCACCCTGTTCTCGTCACTCACCTCCGTCACCCTGTTCTCGTCACTCATTTTGTTTCCTTAGAGAAATGCTTGCTCGGGTGTTTTGCCCATTGTTTTAGACAGGTTGTTTTGGAGGAGCTTCTGGGGGTTGGGGGCGGGGCCTTCACCATTGACACTTTTATCATTGTTAGACTGAACTGGTTCCCGGCCCTACTTATTTGTTTTGTGTGATTTGCTTGTGAGAACCCTTTTTAAGCTCTGGTTCTAACCCCTTTCAGGTAGGCAACTCACAAATATTCTTTTCTTGTTTAGCGTTTGCTTTTGCATTTTGTAGATTATTCTGTGGTGCAGTGTAGAAGCTTTCTGCTTTAATGTCATTTCCCTTTAGGGTTTTGTTTCTTTCTGGTGTGACACCTAGAAAAAAATCTAGGCAATTTTCTCCTGGAAAACATTTAGGGTTTGGGTCTAACTTTAAGCCATTTCGAGTTGATTTAGCTGTAGGATTAAGAACTTACTTTCATGCTTTCAATGAGATACCATTTTCTCATGTTTATTGACAAGGTTGTCTTGTGTCCTTGCTTGCCTTTGCATATAGTTAGTTGACCACATGGAGCTGGAGTCATTTCTGGGTTCTCCCTCCCATACTAATAATCTGTGTTTCTATTTTCATTCTTATACTGTATAGCCTAGTAATACAAGTTTCTAAAGACTGTTTAATTTATCCTTTGTCAATGCATGTACATTTATATTACATAAATTATATAATATATAATTATATATGTGAGTATATGCTGTAGTTGGAATTTTCTTTGGTCTGCTCCCAGCTCCCAGTAAAGACACAAAGACTTATTATTAGTTATGAATGCTCCGCCTTAGCTTAGACTTGTCCCACTAGCTCTTTTAAATTAATTTAGCCTGTTTCTAGTCGTCAGTGTTGTGTTACAGTGATTTTTACCTTTCACTCTGTATGTCCTCCTTTCCTGTTTTCTCCGTGTCTGACTGGATAGACCCTGTTGTCTCCCTGGTGTCTCGTTTTCTTTCTTCCCTGAGCCTAAATTCTTTCTACTTGTCTCCCTGCCCGGAAGTCCCACTTATACCTTCTCTCTCACTGTAGTCCATTTAGCTTTTCAAATATCATTCAGGTGCTTTAGGTAAGCAAGATAGGCAGCAACACATCTTTACATGGTTAAATATTCTGCTACATAAATGCAACATTTCTTTGCATAGTTAAATATTCTGCAACAATATGCATATATGTATATGTGTATGTCTTGATCATATCCACCCACAGATACCCTGGACCTCCTCCTCCTAGTGACCCCCCTCCCCCATACCTTCATATCCTCTTTATTTTTAAAGAACAGCCTACTGAAAAATGTGGATCTAGGCAATCAGCTGTCCTCTGCCATTGACCGTACCCCCCAAACAACTATTTTCTCTTTCTAGTAGATACCAAATGTCAGTAGCACCTCAGCTACAGGTGGGGCCTCTTGTCCCATCCTGTTCCATTTCCCCCTTTTTGGAGAAGGCTTGTCCAAGATCTTTAAATCTAAAAGTTTGAGTTCTTTAACCAGGGTTCTGAAAGACACTGTGGGTGATGTCTTAGAGAAATAGAAGCCCAGCAGAGATGTTCCCGCACACTGCCTCTCACCTTTGGCGTGGCTCCTGCAGAACTCTGTTTACAGTAATCTCTGGAGTGGTTAAACATCCAGTTCAGACTATTTGATTTGAACATAGAATTCAGTGTCTAGATTGTGCCCTGTGTGCTGGTTAAATCTGTCTGCCGTCCTTCTATCAGAATTAAGTTCAACTTTGACTGCTGAGGAAGAGAAGTTGACAGTCACGGTGAGAATCTAGACTATCCTTGTCATGCTATAAGAGAACCACCCCAGATTCCCAAGGAGAAAACCCAAGTCTCTGCTAGATATTTGAACCTTTTATGTTATGTTGAAGACCCATAGCTCGCTTTGTTCAAGTAAGCCTGTTGGCTTTTCAGGAGACCTGTGGCTGTGATGTGTGTACTTTTTGTTTTGCCTAGCTGTGTAGATGCTCATTGAAGCCGTGCACATTGGATGGGTGATTGAATCCTGATTTCTGGTAGTCAGCAGATGGTAATGGTGGCTAGTTTGTGGAAAAGGCAGGCCATGAAAAGATCTTAGATACAGTTTTAAGTACATATGAATTATGTTTTAAATATAGTCTCTGCTTTATTTTTTCATTTTCAGCCAATCCTGAGACAAAAGAAACATTTTAATTCACTGCACATTCCGAAAGCCTTGCAGAAGGCTCTGCCATTTAAGAACAAGCCCAAGATCCAAACAAAGGCAGGCAAAGTGCCCAGGGACAAGCAGAGACCAGCTGTCATACGTGAACCTCACGAGAGGAAGGTACTTATTTCTCATTGCTCTCTTTCGGTAGCACGCTTGTCATTTCCACTGTGTTCTGAGTCTTCACTGGGAAAGCATAAGGGCCAGACTGATGCAGGGCCCTTGAACTGGAAGTTGGGAAAAAACCTAGAAACTGTTTGACATCCTTGGTTAGTCATATTCCACCTATATTTGAATTGGGACACCTGTCTGGTGAACCACTCAGCAGCTAGCTGCATATGATTCCAGACAGTGGTAAATGTGGATTGTTTTATCATAGTGGTTGTATCAAATGCATACAAACCTACATCCCCATGCAAGTCATAATGAATTTGCACTCAGTTTCCATTTGGGATTGAATCTCATTTGATATCAGCAGTCAGTGTGGTAAGGTCCTGATCACGTAGGTGACAGGCAGGCTTCGGCTGGCTTGTGCTCACCACCTTTTGTCTTGTTAGGTCCTGGCTCTGCTAAGTGCTCTGAGCACAGTACACAACCACAAAATGAAAAACGCCAAAGAACAGAGACGCTTGCACAACAAAGAACACGTGAAGATGAAGCAGAAGGAGGAAGAGGAAAAGCTGAGGCGGCAGAAGGACCTGAGGAAGAAGTTCTTCGCCATCCAGGGTCAGAAGGAGAAACGAAGTCAGAAGTCCAGTCTGAAAGGAGCTAGAGCTAAGGAGAGCTGAAGTGTCTCCAGAACGGAGGGGCATCCTCTAGAGCTGTAGCCATGGTGACACATCAGGGTGCGAGCCCGAGGAGACTGGGATGTGTCCTCCAGACTCTGCCTTGAGGAGGAACTGTAGAACCTGCTGGTGGATGTGTGCTTGTTCCCGGTGTCCAGTGAGACGGGGTCATGGCAGGGGAACCAAGGGCTTGTGAATTAGCTCATTGCTTCTCCCTATCTCGGTTTATTTTGTGATATAAAAGTATTAAACTATTTTCCCATTAACTCTGGCAGAGTGATTTATTTGGAGGGAATATATGACAGTTTGCTATAAATAACTGAGAAATAACTGCTTACTCTGCTGTCTGCATGAGGGTCCCAGGGGGAAAAATAGTAACTCAAGCTTTTGGATTCTTTGTAAAAAGTGCATTGTTCTAAGCAATCTTTTTTTGATTAAAAAAAAAAAACCAAAACTCATTTATTACTGTACCTAGTAGGAATTTCATGTTTTATTTCATTGGTTAGTATAGTAGCTAGGTAAAGTAAGTACTTTTGGTTTTGGTTTTGGTGTTTTTGAGCTAGGGTCTCTCTGTAGCTCTGGCTATCCTGGAACTTACTTTGTAGACCAAGCTGGCCTTGAACTCACAGAGATGCACTGCCTGCATCTGCATCCTGAGAGCTGGAATTAAAGGTAGGCGCCACCATGCTTGGCCTAACGTAGATTCTTTTAAAATGCTTTAAGCCAGGGGATTGTGGTCCTGGCTTAGATGATCCTCATGCATTACACTTGACTCTACTTGACTATATTTGTTTTGTTTTTTAAGATAAATTTATTTATTTTACACCCCTGCTGTAGTTTTCCCTCACTCTTCTCCTCCTAGTCTCTCACACTCCATTCCCCCTCTGTTCCCACCCCTTAATCCTCTTCTTCTCCATTTCTGTTCAGGAAAGACCAGATCTTACACGGGTATCGACAAAGTGTGACATATTAAGTTGCAGTAAGACTAAGCACCTCCCCATGTATTAAGGCTGAACAAGGTAACCCAGTATGAGAAGTAGGGTCCCAAAAGCCCACAAGAGTACCAAGCCACACAACTGTTACATATATGCAGAGGGCCTAGATCAGTCCTGTGCATGCTCCCTGGTTGTCACTTCAATCTCTGTGAGCCCCTATGAGCCCAGGTTAGTTGACTGTATGAGTTTTCTTGTGGTGTACTTGAACCTCTGGTTCCTCCAGTCCTTTGTCCTCTTCTACAGGATTCCCTGAACTCCCTCCTAAAGTTTGACTGTGGCTCTCTGCATCTGTTCCCATCAGAGAGGATGATTTCAGCCCCAGTTTGATATTCCCGATTGTCTGCTCCTCTTAGGTGTGTCTGCTCCTTTTTTGTTCTAGAATTTTCAGGTGTGCTGTTAAGTTACTGGTATGAGATCTCTCCAGATTCTTCATGAAGGCACTTAGTGCTATGAACTTTCCTCTGAGCACCACTTTCATTGTGCCCCATAAGTTTGGGTATGTGGTGCATTCATTTTCATTGAAATCTAGGAAGTCTTTAACTTCTTTTGAGGATGTGGGGGTTTGAGATAGGGTTTCTCTATAGCTTTGGAGCCTGTCCTAGAACTGCTGGCCTTGAATTCACGGAGATCCCCCTGCCTCTGCCTCCCTAGTGCTGGGATTAAAGGCATGCATACCATCGCCCCGCTGAAAGTCTAAAACTTTGAATAGGTAAGTGCCCCACCTCCCGTGTTTCCAAGAAGGGATGGGCTGTGAGACTCTCTCTAAATGGGACTCATGAACCATAAGGGCTGATATGTACCCAGGTACTTTTGAGTGCCTTTGGATAAGAATGTATTCTATTCTACAGCAGTTTGGGTGTCAGTATCCAGTATGCTAATAGGTTGGGAATGGACATATAGTAAGACCATAAAAACTGTAAGATTTATATTCCTGTGGTGTCCACAGGAAGCTAGAAAGTGAACTTTGTCCCCAGAATCCAGTCTAAGCTCTTACCATCTTCCAGGAACATTTTGACAGCTGCCCCTCCCTCCCTCCATAGTGCTAGCATCTCTTGGTTTTGTGCCACACTTGCCTTGTGACTGGCCCTGGCTCCTCTGTCTGTCCCCTGGGGCGCCCATGCCATCTCATAACTGTATTTACATCTCTTTGCTGAGACATGAGAGGACTGGAAGGCTGACCTGCTGTGGTGGGGTACCTCCTGAGGCTCTGCTGCTGGGACCAGGCTATGGGAAGCTGGTGGCTGTTCTCTTGGGTTGCCTCTCTAGGCCTGAAACTGGCCTGGGGCCCTCCACTCAGGGAATGCAGGCCAGCAGATATTAGGCCTGCCACGGAGGAGTCTCGGGTTTCCTCTCTATATAAGCTGAACCAGGCATGCACCACGGTTCTGACTGAAGTCTGCCTTTGTGAGTGGAAGCAGCGTTGATTCACCGTGTGAGCCACTGGACCTCCCCTGGGGGTGAGGGAGGGAAGGAGTGAAGTGTGTACAGCTGCATGTGAGCACCTGCAAGTGTGAGCATCTGAATGCACTCAGGGAGGCTGCATTTTATGTGTACAGCTATAAACACAGGTGATCACACGTGGTTAGTGCGCTAGGGGGACTTTCTTTCCCTCTAGATCCTAGGGGATTCAAGGATGAGTCCCCTTCCCTGCATCTCCATGTGAGATTGTCAGCAGCTGCTGTGGTCCCAGAGAGACTGCATGCTGCTCTGTGACACAGTCTAAGGAACCTCCATCAGGGCCTCTTCATTGGGAGTTACCGCAGTGGCCACGAGGTGGCGCCATAGGCAAGCACTGCAAGAGGAAGGCCAGCCTGGAGGTGGGGAAGTGCTGGGTGGGGGCTTCAACCTCAGATTCCCCCTCAGACTGAAGGCTGATGATAGTTGCGGTCAGTCTGGGGAGGCTAGCCCGTGCATACAATGAGCACAAGAATAATTGCTAGTCAGAGCACTTAGGATTATTTAGTGCTTATATTCCCAGGGCTGACTGCATAACATGAGTTTGCTCATCTTATCAGGAACTTTGCATGCTTGCTTGTTTGTTGCTGTTTAAGAAAGAAAAAAGTGCCGTTTAAAACATCCAGTGTCGAGCTAAAAGTACAAAAGTGTTTAATTTTGCCAGTCAGCAGCTATGTGACTTTGGACATCTTTGAGTCTGCTAAATATATTCTTTTATATAAAATTAAATTTTAGCATTAATGTGGGGAGTATGCATGCATATAATGTGCACCCATGCCTGTGGGAATGCATGCATTGTTTGCATCTCTCTGCACATGTGTGTATCTGCGTGTGAGCGTCCTGGTTCATTTTATGTCAACCAGACACAAGCTAGAGTCATTTGGGAAGAGGGATCCTCGGTTGAGAAAATGCCCCATCAGATCTGCCTGTGGACAAGACTGTAGTGCATTTTCCTGATTAGCAATTGATATGGATTGGCCCAGTGCACTGAGGGCAGTGTTGCCCTGAGTGTGGTTCAGTATGGCTTAAGAAAGCAGGCCAAGAAAGCCAGGAGGAGCAAGTCAGTGAGCTGTGTTGCTCGCCAGCTTCTGCTTCAGCTCCTGCATCCAGGTTCCTGCCCTGCTCGAGGTCCTGCCTGACTTTTCTGCTGGACTGTGTTGTGGACCGATGAGTGGATAACCCTTTCATCCCCAAGTTGATATTGGTCATGGTGCCTTATCACAGCTATAGGTGTATGTAGGTTAGTGCTGGGAGGGAGGGAGGGAGAAAGAGAGGGAAGGAAAGAGGAAGAGAGGGAGGGAGAGCGGGTTGAGGAGTTGAGAGGAAGTCACTGAAGTTGATAGAAAACATAATTTTCCTCCTCCTAGATGCAGCCTAAGGGTCATGTGTAGGGGTGTAAGGCTGGGGAGAGGGGTCTTTATCCCATGCTTTGGGGGAGGGAAAGAGAGGCACAGCTGAGCTAGAGAACGTGACAAAGAGGCTCAGAGAAGGCAGCTGTGGATATGGGTGAAGGTCCTTCCTTTGGGAAGAGGTGACCGTAGAACTGAGCCCTGGAAGCGGGGCAGGATCTCCAATCAGACACGTGACCATGTTCTGAACCAAGGCACCTCTGAGACAGGAAACACTGGTGTTCAACACCAGTGCTGGGATTAGCTACGGTGCTCCACTGAAGAGACCAAAAGTTACTCCTCTGCTATGCCTTATAAACCCCAGGTAGACTAAATTTTAAGTGAGATAAATAAATACATAGATAAATAATGAAGATCGTAGCTCAGTGGGTACAACACTTGCTTGGCAGATGTCAGGCCCTGGCTTCTATTCTCAGCCCATTTTTTAATGTACTTAATTTGGGCCAATCACCGGAAGCAGGGGTAGGGCAGTGCACACAGAAGGGTGAACCGTTGCTGGCCTAGGGTCTAGGGACCAAGCAGAAGATGCAGGGCTTGGAGAGGACCTAATCTCTGTCCTAGGGAGGCTAAGGTGAGTTCCTGAATCAGGAAAGGGGGATGCTTAGGTGAACTAGCAGCTGGAACCCTGTCCTGGACACAAAGGGCCACCCAACACAGTGGTTTGAGGAAGGGAAATAGGCCCAAACCTTCAAGGCAACAAGGAGCTGCCAGCTGGTGAAGGATTCCAAGAGTTTTGGGAAGTAGTAAAACCCAGTGAGGTGTGGCACAAACTAGCAAAGCCAGAAGGGTCCCAGCTCAGGCCCAGCTGATGGAGTCTGTTGGGGACCCACAACAAACTGACTTCAGGAGCCTTAGAAGGCAACCAATCTGCTGTGTCTGCATCCATCTTTGTGTTTGTACTGTCTCTAAGATGTTTTCTTTTACAGTGGGTGCCTAGGAAGATATATAGGCTCCTGGGAACTATCAGAAAAGAGGGTGTTCTTAGAGAAGGAACGTAGAAGCATTGGCACAGGATATAACTTGGGTTTATCCCTTGGTCTTTTGTGGATTGGGTTTGTAGGAGTTGCTTCTCAAGTACTCTGGAACTGCAAAGGAAAACAGATTGGAGATTCCCTTCTGTGTAAGAGAGTTCGGGCACCTCCTATCATCTCCTGCAGCTTTTTTTGTACTAGGCAAGGTATGATTGACATCCCTTTATTTTGAACCTCAGCGAGTTTCTCTTGTTTCATAGCTAAAGAAACTGAGCCAAAGAGAAGCAAAGCAGCCTCCCGGTTCTCACAGCCATCCTTCTTGTGGGTGAGGTGTAGGTGGCCACAGTCTAAGACAAGGGCCTAGCCTAGTGATTCTCAACCTTCCCACTGCTGCACCCCTTTAATCTAGTTCCTCATGTTGTGGTGACCCCCAACCATAAGATTATTTCATTGCTATTTCATAACTAATTTTGCTACTGTTATGAATCATAATGTAAATGTCTGATATTTGGCCCGTGTGGGGATTGCCACTCACAGATCTGGAACTGCTGTGCTCCGGGCGCTCTTCCTAAACAGGGTGAACATGGCTGCACAGGAGTTGCGGCAGGCCGGTCTCAGACCCTGCCTTCTGCAGCCCCATGGCTTCTCAAAGCACCCCCCGAGCCATACAGGATAGCCTATGACATGGTTATCACTGGGGACCCGGCTTACCAAGGATCTCCATGTACCCTCTGGAAAGGGGAGGTCCCGAGCTATCAAACCTTCCTGCTTCCTGGCTTGTGTGCCCCTTCAGCCTGGTGGAGGCAGTAAGACTTCTGCCTTCCCAACCTTGGGTCCTAGGACAGATTGTCCCATTTCATCTGGCCCTGGTGGCCCCTGGTTCTGCCATGTGTGAGCAGCAGCCTTTCCAGAAGCCGCCTTCTCCAGGGGGATTTGATTAGGTCCTGCTGGTGTGACCTTGTTAATGCAATCAGGAAGTTTTCTCAAGACTTCAGCTGCCTTGCTGGCAGCCTGGCCGGCTCCCAGGGCGTGCACGCTTCTCTGCACTTACAGCTTTTCTCTGGACAGGAAGAGCCCAGCGCCTCCAGGGACCAGCTGGATACAAGATGGAAAGAGCCCAGGCTGCCTCCCCCAGCCTTACTGGTCCATCTACCTCTCCTCTTCGGCTCCAGTTTTATTTGGAATGATTGAGTTTTATCAGGTTAGAAAAAACAAAACAAAACAAACACTGAACAACAAGAGTCAGTACTTAGGAGAATTCTCCAGAAAGTGGTCATTTCTTACTAAGGTTAGGTCCTTAATGGAACATTTTAAGGGAAGAAACTTGGGAAATGTCCAGAAATTCTCTCCATTAGGGTAATGAGCCGTAGCTAGACTCAGGGCCGTGTAAATTCCCAGATTTCTCCCCAGGATTGTTCAGGGCATTAACAGGCAGCCAAAGCAGGTGGGAGCTAGTGGAGGAGGCAGGAGCATTCCAGGGGATGAATGAAGGGACACCTGCTTCTCAAGTTTCTCGACCTGTGACCCAGTTGGCTCCCAGCTGACCTTCATTTGCAGCCAACAGGCAGAGGGACAGATGGACAGTCCAGCAGTGCAGGCAGCTGCCAGGGTGTGAGTCTTAAGTTTTCCCAGAAAGAGCGATGGAAGTTGGTCCTCTGAGCATCTCCTGCAGGCAGGGCGTGGGAGAAAACAGCAGAGAGGCACTGATAATACACAGGGTACATACAAGACTGCAGGGGGACCTTTGAGGCATGATGCTTCTCCATCTCCATCCTAATGACTGAGTGTGGTCACTAGGCCGTCTGCTTATAGTGTCCCTCTCTGGGCCTCTTTACTCCCTATACTACTTGATGTTTCCCTGTGGGTTCCTATGAATGCAGCAAAGACAAAGGGACACCCATTGTTGTCCTCTGGTCCCTGCAGGCTTTCTTGGGGGTTGTGCTCACTGGCCTCAGCAGAATACCATCCCATGGTTGACTTGGCAGGGGAAATGGTGAAGGTCGTGCACACGTGTGTGTGTGTGTGTGTGTGTGTGTGTGTGTGATCATAAATTGTGCGTGTACAGGATGATAAAATGCAGTGCCCACATCGTCACTAGTTTCCCGTTCTTCCAGTTTCTCCAAGTCTTACCCGTTGGGCTTTCCTGAGCATGCTTTGGAGACTCCAGGATGTTTCTCTTTCCAGGGTTCAGATTCAGCCTAGGCAATTAGAAAGCACAACGACCCTGTGCTTTTTGTATCTAGAACCTTTGACCTACGGCGGGTTCCCTAGAATGAGCTTGTCATTTGTGTTCAGTCATCCCTGGCTAACTGGAGTGTAGCTTAGCTTCAGGACAGAGTAGCCCATTCTGGGTCACCAGCCCCACATGACGTGTCCCGGGAGACACAGAAATCAGGTCCTGCTTATGGTGCTGGGCTGAGAGGTAGCAGAGTACTGGCGAAGGACAGAGTGGACATCCTGAAGACCTGTGTTCCAGTCACGCCTCTGGACATCCTGAAGACCTGTGTTCCAGTCACGCCTCTGGCTGATGGCTCACAAGGGAGTTTTCAAGGCTGGTGACCCTCCTCTTTGTCATCTACCTGTATCCTTTGTGTCTCAGCCCAGAACTGGGACCTTTGAGCAGGCAGTGGACATCACTGCCCCCTCTTAGCAAGGGAAGGGGAGCTGCTAACGGCTTTCATTTCTTGTCGCACCCCTTCCTCCTGTCTGTGCCCATCCTTGGATGAACACTAACACTGGGCTGGGGCACCAGCAGCTGGGACTGTGGCGTTTATACATGTTTGACAAAACTCAAGCTTGAGTTAACTAGTAAGTAACAAAATGTGTCGGTGAACCAGGACCTAACATGGTGCTCTTGTGAGGTCAGAACAAAACTAAGTCACGTAAAGAATGTGTGTTCAGTGTCTTTCTAAGATCTGACAATGTATCCTGGCTTGGCTAGTAGTAACAGTGGCTTTTTCAACATGACTATGGCTTCTGGTCATGGATTTCCGTTTTGCTTTGGCCTTAGGAAGCTCAGGATCATTTTAGGCCAGTGCTAGATTTGTTCCATTTGGCTGTTTCTCTGGTATAGCCCGTGTTCTCTCTTGGTTTTTCATTGAAGGAGTCTTTTGTTCAGTTTTTTTACATCGTGATGGACAGTTGCAGGATGTCCCTTCTGGAGAGGTTGGACATAAAGAACAAGTTAGCACTGGCTATTAAGATGGCTCAGTGGGTAATGGTGCTGACCACGAAGTCCAATCATCTGACTCCTGGCATTCACACAGGAGTTGAAAACAGCCAACTTCTGCAGGTTGTCCTTTGGCTTCCATATGTGTTCCACAGCATGCACGTGCACACACATACACACACACACACACACACACACACACACACACACCAATGTAAACAAAGTAGATTTCAGCATATTGAGTAAGCAATGATAGGGTGCGGTGGTGCCTGCCAAGGCTGTGGACCATGGTAATTCTGAAGGAAGAGGGGTGACCATGAAGTCATGCCAAGAAAAACACACTTGCACTGCTACTCAGATTGTGAGGCCACTCTTGGTGCTGCCAAGCATGCATGGAAGTGGTCTTGGAGCCAGGTCTCAGACATTTGTGGCCGGCACCTGGATGCTGTGCTTCATTCTCATTCAGTTTATTCTAGATGTGAAGAACTTGGGGCACTAGCATCCTGCAGTGCCAAGGTCAGCAGCCTGTGACCATCTCCGCCAAGGATGGGAGGAGCAGGACAAATATGTCCAGCAGGGGGCGTGATGCAGCTGCAGAATCCACAAAGGGGTGAGCTTGCATGCATGGCCAGGAGACTCTTCAGCAACCAATGAAGACCCCCTTGGGTTCCCTAAAACCTCACACCTATCATGTCTTTTCCCTCTTTGTTGTCCTCATAGGTTTGTTTGTCCCTGTCACAGTCCCTCTGATGCTGTACCTGTCCTGTCACCTCCACCAGTCTTCCCCTCCCCCTGCTCTAGTCAGTCAGTGGGTTTCTACAGCATGACAGTATCTGCAGAGTGTCCCAGATGTCCTGGGCAGGAGTCTGGCAGGTGTGGGTCTTCTGTGTGCCTGGTCCGCAGAGCCACAGTAGGTGGCTGTGACTGTTGAGCAGATGGTTGGATCACACCCAGACTTCTGCAGAGCCTTCTGGGATTTCCCTTTAGATGGCCAATTAGGAGTGTTTTGGTTAGGGAGAGATTAGAGGTGCCATGCTCCTAGACCTGTCGCTGCAGAGCCTCACAGAGTTTAGGAAGCTGACCAGCTCTCTCTCCTTGTCTCCAGCCTCTTCTGTGCTTGAGTCACCATCTGGAACACACCTGCATTTGTTTAACAGTGCACCACTCAGCAGGGATACCGCCACCTGTCCTTCCTTCCCTGGTAGCTACGCGATGGGCAGGTGCAGAGTGAGGGGGCGGGTGCAGAGTAAGTGGGGCGGGTGCAGAGTGAGGGGGCGGGTGTAGAGTGGGGGGGTGCAGAGTGAGGGGGGTGCAGAGTGAGGGGAGTGCAGAGTGAGGGGGGTGCAGAGTGAGGGGGTGCAGAGTGAGGGGGGTGCAGAGTGCTTCGCCATAAAGCACTTTCACTTCATCATGTTGAAAAAAATTCTTAGCAGAAGCAATTGGAAAAATTTACTGGCTTGTCAGAGAGCCATTGCTCATCAGACAAGAAAGAGGAAAGCAAAGGTCGTCAATTCATGGGCAGTGTCTCAGGAAGAGATTAAATCATTTAGAGACACGTCCTTAAGAAATCATTGAGGCCTGAAGCTGCTGTCTTCCTTAGCCTTTCCCATAACATCCAGTAGCTAATGTGAAGTGAGGTGGATGCAGATGGCCACTTGCTTAGGACTCTTCCTTCTGTGTAGCAGTCTGGACGGACTCTATGCGTGCATGCGTGCGTGTGTGTGTGTGTGTGTGTGTGTGTGTGTGTGTGTGTGTGTATGGCGTGATAGTTATGTAAACTAACCATTGTTGACTAGCTACGAGGGTATTCAGTTTTGCTTGTGTTCTGTTGTGAATGGCTACAAATCCATCCAGATAGAGAAGGGTATAAGTAAACAAAAACCCTTCTCTGCAGGATTCCAGCAGACACGTTAGAGTCACCCAAGATGTGTTTTCTGTCTCAGGACTGAGTACACCTAGCATGGTGCTGTCCTTGTGTGCTGAGAGGAGTTCTCATGGAGAGGAACAGGGCCAGTGGCTGGGAGCTTTGAGGCTACTGACCCTGCGTTTAAGTCTCAGTTTCTCTCCCTAGTCGTGAGTTTTGCCATCCTTGGCCTGTCCACTCAGGGCCCTGTGAGTCAGGAATCTGTGGAGCTGTGCTCACCCTGCAGGGTGAGAACCTCTTGGTTTTCCTCTTCCTTAATGGGTCTGATGTGGTAGCGGCCAGTCTCAGCTGCTAACCTGCAGGACTGACGCAGTCTTTGGTACTTGTGTCCTGCAAAGGTGAAGGGTTCTTATTCTGACCGTAGCCTCCATTCAAACCTGTCATCTGCACAGCTAGAGGACAAGTTCCGTTGGATGGACACCTTGGACTGTTCATGTAGACAGATAGATGAGAGCTCTCCCTCACACTTCCTGGGGTCCTCGCTTCTATCCTTAGTGAAGTCACCAACTGATGTGTGTCCCCTAGAGAAGCAGCTGGCTTGTCATCTTCTGTGTGTACATCATGGAGAATGCCTGGTCCCACATCATACTCAGGGATTTGGAGCTAATCCTTCAGGGCTTCTCTCCTGGTCTCACCCTCTTGGGTCTGCGGGTAGATGGCGTTCTATAGGTTCCTGCATCTCCTGCCCCAAGAGAGAAATAGTGTGTGGTTGGAAACATGGCAAGACCATCTCTCATGCTTACTAGAAATGTGAATATTCTCCTGGAAGATAAGCTCCAGTTGGTGCAGCCACCAAGTCCATAGTACCTCTGCAGGAGCCAAGCCTACTGGAGTTAGTAGTGAACAGGAAGGAACATTAATGTAGAGAGTTCATGTTGCAAATTTAAGGAAGGCTCAAGAGGCTCTTGAAGTGAATTGGATTGGGTGGGTCATCTCTGAGGGCAAAATGGACTATCCCTGCTGGGGATACAGTGTGCACAAACCAGGGACAAGGGGACATGAATTGTCATGACTACTTTTATTTTTGCATGGAAAATCCCATGATTAATCCTGGCTTTGTGGGTAGTTGAGTCTCTGTATGGAAGATGAGGGTGTAGACTTGGACCAGGGACACAGTCACTGTGGGGACTGAGGGTGATGGAAGCCTGTAATCCAAGCACTTAAGAGGCAGAAATAGAAGATCCCCAGAGCAAGCTGGTTAGATGGACTAGCCATAATTGATGAGCTCTGCACTCAGCTAGGGACCAAGCCTCAGTAAGTCAAATGGAGAGCCATCGAGGAAGACACCAGACATCACTTCAAATCTCCACATACGCACACATGTACCCACACTCCTGGGAACACGCAGCCACTCACACGCACAGCTCACACACACACACACACACACACACACACAGAGAGAGAGAGAGAGAGACAGAGAGACAGAGAAGTAAACAAGGTCCTGAGAGCAGCTAAGTTTGGAAAAAAATGGAACAGTAAAGTTCAAAGAATCCTCTGATGGAAGACTCAGCACTGGGCGTGCTTGCACAGGGGCAAGGATAGACGAGGGGATGTCTGTTTCGGGCTTTGCACAGGGGTTGGCTTCTCAATAGGAAGATGAGAGGATAGACCAGGGAGGAACTTGGGATGAAGTGTAATTTCTTTTCCTTCTCCTCCTCCCGACCTTTCTTCTCCTTTTCCTCCTCCTCTTCCCCACTTTTTTTCTCCAGGGAGGAACTTGGGATGAAGTGTAATTTCTTTTCCTTCTCCTCCTCCTGACCTTTCTTCTCCTTTTCCTCCTCCTCTTCCCCACTTTTTTTCTCCAGGGAGGAGAAATGTAAGCAATTATACTCCAGAGAAAGGAGTGGAGAAGGAAAGGAATGGAAGGGGTCAGATGGGAGGGTCTTGCAGCTCCTGGGGGAGCGGGACTTTGGTGGACCAACAGATACCATGTTACCTCACTCCTGATGCCAGTAACTCTGTGTAATCACATGTGTGTGCACATGTAAGCTCTGCAAATGCTTGTGAATTCATGGGTGTATCCATTTATGTGTGTGGGTGTGTGGAAATATCTCTGTGTGTGCATTTAAGTATGGCTATGTGTATAAATGTGAGTATGTGTGTGAGCTTGTGGATGGGCGAGGCTTCAGGGGACAGCGTGCATAGGGGCAAGTGGTCAGTGAACGAGGTACTAGAGAGTGGATGTTGAGCAGAGGTTGGGAACTTTATAGGGGTCAGAAGAAGAATGAGAGCTCGTGAGAGGCACAGGGCAGAGTGGAAGCAGGAAGAGGGAACATTCCATTTTCGATAGCTGGAAGCTTCTGGTGCTAGAGGAAATAGTGAACTGCTAGGGTGGCTAGCAACCTCCCATGACCCAGTGCATGAAACATTGGAGTGAAGGGAAGCCCAGAAACAATGAGAAATCATAAGGATGCCTGGAGAGAAAGCAGAGGGGCTTCCAGGTTACTGGGGCCATAAGGGCCATAGAAGGAAGATTCGGAGGAGCCTTCCAGTTGTCCTCCGCCTTGCTAGTGTTGAGCCCACCTGAAGGACAGTGACCTCTGAGCACAGAGAGGGTGGTTCTTCACCAGACAGATGTCTTTGTAGCAGGAAACTCAGACACAACACAAAGCCCAAACACATGTACATGAGTCATTAGCAGCTGTCTTCACTCTGGCTAGGCCTCTGCTACGTCCTACAGGTGGGAGCTGGGCAGCAGGCGCTAGCATCAGTTTAGTGACATGACTTTCTTGGGCCAGCTTTGGCACGGGGCTGCTGGTGGTGAGCGTGGAGCCACCCTGCGTGTGACTGTTTCCCATCCAATCCACCTCTCACAAAGTAGAAGCACAAGCGGTAACACTGGGGATCGGGGCTTGCACAACCAAAGTGGCTGGTGTCCCCAGGGGAGTAAACAGAGGTCCCAGTGCCAAATAAGGCAGAGCCCTATGACAGATTCTCAGAGAGAAGAGCTGTATCAGGAACTTAAATGACCAGAATCCTCAGAGGACTTTGTCCCACAGAGAGGGTGTGGGAGGAGATGTGGGTTGTGAAAAGTAATTGTTTAATTTATCTATTGCTTTATGGGTATTGTTTTCTGGTCCTCTCTATTATGTGTTCTGTGGATGAATGGGTGTGTCGTTTCTTAGCGAGGAGAATTTCTTCTTCGAGTCTATTGAGATCTAGTCTATTTCACTGACTTGGGGTTCTTCTCCTTTTTCTGTAACTTAAACTCAAATTTGTCTTTTCATAATGTCCCAGAGCACCTGCACATTCCTTTCATCTGTTTTTTAAATCTCTGGGTTTTTTTTTTTGATTGAGCAGGCCAGTTCCTCTATTTCATCCTAAGTCCTTCTACTCGACATACTCCACTTGGAAGTTTTTCCCACTGAGTGTTTCTGATTGGATTATTGAGCTTTTCCTTCCCATCTTCATCTCACCTTGAGTTTTCTTTGCAGTTTCTTTTTATTAAATCGCTTTTTAAAACCCTGAGTGTCTTCATTATTTCCTTCAGCCATCTGCCGTGCAGTATTTAACTATGTAAAGATGTGTTGCATCTGTTTCACCTTGCCTGTCTAAGGTACCTGATTGGTCTAATAAAAAGTTGAACAGCCTATAGCTAGGTAGGCAGGAGAGGGATAGGTGGGGCCAGCAGGCAGAGAATAAATAAGAGAAATCTAGAGAAAGAGAAGAAAGAGAGAAGAAGGAGAAGAGAATGAGAGAGAGAGAGAGAGAGAGAGAGAGAGAGAGAGAGAGAGAGAGAGAGAGAGAGATCCAGGACCAACCAACCAGGCAGCCGCCAGCCAGCTAGCTGGAGTAAGACAGACAGAAAGAAAAGGTAAAAAGCCCCAAGGCAAAATATAGATGGAGAGAAACAGATTAGTTAAGTTGAAATTAAAAAAGCTAATCAGAAATGAGCATGAGCTAAGGCCAAGTGTCATAACTAATAATAAGTCCCTGTGTTATGAGTTGGGAGCTGGTGGTGTCCTAAAAGGAAAAGCCGGGTACAGCCATCTGGGTTTTCTGGGACTTCAGTCAGGAGTTTATTCCCATCCTCTTTTAAGTTCACTCAGAGGTTTGTGTCCTCTTTAAATTCTTTGACTTATTTGATGACATTTGTAATTTTCTTTTATTTGTCTTTGTTTGAGGACTGGGTCTCACAGTGGAGCTCTGCTTGACCTGGGAACTCTCTCTGCCTCTGGAGTGATGGATTAAAGATGTGTACAACCACACCCAGTCTCCAACTGTTCTTTTAAATTCTCTGTCCTGAGATTCATTTTGTAATTTCCATGAAGAGCAGTCTTGCAGGACCGGGGCTATTAGAGGTGTGAGGGCTTGTTGACTTGGCCTTCCCATCATTTGTGTTTTTGCAATGGGACCGGGGTATGTGGAGTTGGCCCATTGGTTGTGATCTGATATGACTTTCTTATCCATCTTTTCTGAGAGGGAGTTTATTTCTTATTAAAGATGCCGGGGTGATTCCAATTCACTAGTGTCACTGTGGGCTCAGTGGCAGTGTGTGATTGCTTGGGTAAGGTCCTGGGACATGGGTGGTCCACAGTCAGTGTTTGGGCAAGGTTTGGGGAAGGGAAGGGGCAGGAGATAGTATAAATGAAAAGAAAAATAAAATTTATGCCCTGGCCATGCTGAAGCATGCACAGGGAGCCCATATATGATGGTTCTGTTGAATTCGTCCATATTGGGTTTTATGGTCTAAGTTGATGAGGACAACTGACCAGGTCTCTTCCTCAAGAGGGCACCAGATCTCCTTACAGGTGGTTGTGAGCCACCATGTGGTTGCTGGTAATTGAACTCAGGACCTTTGAAAGAGCAGTCAGTGCTCTTAACTGTTGAGCCCTCTCTCCAACCCAACAGGATAAATGGGTTTTACCAAAAAGCCTCACTGATTGTTGCTAGTACAAGGTTCAGAGAGGAGAACTAAGGTGCTCAAGTTAGCAAGTGTGGCTCTTTCCTGGGTCTGTGTGTGCGAAGGTGGCACGTTGGTGGGACAATAGAGGGTACACTAAGAACACTTCAGAGTGTAGACTTTTGTTGGGCTTGAGTTGGGGGAGGGGCAGTACATAGTGAGGGACTGAGTGGCCTCATCAGGAAAGCCTCTGAGTGTGGCTTCTGGCAAGGTTTGAGTGGGTCTCACTCATTTTTTGAGTAAAAATGTTTATCGTTATATATTTCTGTCTTAGAATCGCTTTCATTCTATCTCACAGGTTCTTGCATGTTGTATTTTCATTATTCAATTCTAGGAAATTAAAATGCCTCTTCTACTTTCTTTGATGGACCATTCATTGTTCAACACTGTGCTGTGCTGTCTTTTCAAGTTAGTATATTTTCTCAGTTGGCTGTTAATGTCTAGTGTTAGCCATTATGATCAACTGTAAGAAATCATGCATTTATATATGCTTATATTATTATTTCTTATATATGCTAAGATTTGCTTGGCAGTTTTAAATTTTGTATTTAAAAGTTTCTTTTTCATTTTATATACCAACCATAGTTTCCCTTTCCTCTCCTCCTCCCGCTTCCCTCACCTTCCACCCCTGTCCACTCCTCAGAAAGGGTAAGGCCTCCTATGGGGAGTCAACAAAGACTGACATATCAAGTTGTGGCAGGACCAAGCCCCTGCCCTGTATATCATGACTGAGCAAGGCATCCCTCCATAGGGAATGGGCTCCAAAAAGTCAGTTCATGCAGTGGGGATAAATCCTGGTCCCACTGCTTGGCAGTTTTGAAATAAGGTCTATTTTAGAGAATGTTCCATGGCTCATGAGAAGAATGTGTATTCTACAGTCTTGATAGAAAATTCTGTAAATGACTGCTAAGCCCATTTGATCTGTAACATCATGAAACTTTTGTGTTTTTTATTTACTTTTTGTCTGGATGACTATTAGAAAGAGTGGCATGTTGAAGTCATACAGTATCAGTGTGTTGAGGTCAGTCTATGCCTTCATGTCCAGTAGTGTTTGTTTTATGAAGCTGGATGTCTGATGTTCAGTGCATATGTTTACAGTTGATATATCATCATGATCGACTGCTCCTTTAATTAATATAAAGTGAGCTCTTTTTGGTTAATTTTGGTTTGAAGTCTAATTTGTACTATTTCAACATACCTGCTTAGGATGCCTTTTTTTACATCATTTTCCCATAAGCCATGTTTCGCTTTGCAAGTGAGGAGTGTTTCTTGTAGGCAACAAAAGGTTCAATATGTTTTTAGTCTAACTAGATACCCTGTGTCTTTTGATTGGCGAAATAAGACTGTAAGCATTAAAATTTTTAAAATATTTTTAATATTTATTTATTTTAGTCTCTCTGTGTGTGTGTGTGTGTGTGTGTGTGTGTGTGTGTGTGTACACCATGGTGTTGGTGCACATGTGCCTTGGTGTGCATGTGGAGGTCAGGAGATAACTTGTGAGTGTTGGTTCATTCCTTCCTGTGTGTGTATGTCCACTTCCTTCTCTAGAAAGAACGAAATGAGAGGAATCGGTGCATATCTTTCAGTAATAACTCTAGGCCACTGGGATGGCCTGGCAGGTACTGGACATTTACCACCAGGCCTGATGGCCTGAGTAGTTTAGTCATCCCTGTGACTTCACGGATGTGTCTGTCTTTCTTCTCAGTGTGCGGACTTCTTTGAAGTATCTTCTGTTTTGCTCATTCATTGGTTATGGATTCCTTTAATCTATAATATGAGAAAGTTTTCTTTCTCCTGCTTTTAGTGTGGGTTATTACTGCTGCGATGAGCACCATGACCAACAGCAAACTGGGGAGAAAAGGCTTTATTTGGCCCCAAAGCCCTTTTCTCAGTTGAGGTTCCCTCCTCTCAGATAACCCCAGCTTATGCCAAGTTGGCATAAAGTAGCCACCACAATTGACCCCTTGTCAACTCAACACACAAACACATCACTGTGAAGCCATAACCTTCCCTTTTTCTGCATCCCCAAGATCACACATGAATAGCAACCTTACAATATAAACATTCCAAAGTTTAAAAATACCACACAGTCTCTAGAAATTCAAACACTTTAAAAAAATCAGTCTCTTTTAAAATAAAAGTTTGCATAATCCCAACATCTCTTTAAAAATTTGAAATCTCTTGACTGTGGGCTCCTTTAAAAGTAAAAATACTCCACCGGGCGGTGGTGGCACACACCTTTAATCCCAGCACTCAGGAAGCCAAGGCAGGCAGATCTCTGTGTGTTCGAGGCCAGCCTGTTCTACATGAGCTAGTTCCAGGACAGGCTCCAAAGCTACAGAGAAACCCTGTCTTGAAACAAAACAAAACAAAAAAGTAAAAATACTCTCATTTCAAGAGGGGAGAACCAGGGCACAGTCTCAAACTGAATAATGCAAGACCACACCCCAACAGTGTAAATCACTCTCAATCTGAATAAAACAAGACCACACCCCAGCAGTGAAAATTACTTCATGTCCAGTATCTGGGACCCGTTCCTAACCTTCTGGGCTCCTCCAAGGGGCTCCAGTCCCTTCTCTGGCTCTGCCCTCAGCAGCACACACAGCTTGTTTTCTAAGCTCCAGCCATCTGCATGCCGCAGCTGCTACTGTGTTTGGTGACCCTCTCATAGTACTGGCATATACAAAATGCCAGTTCAGCGGGGCTGCATTTTCACCAGTAGCCTTTCCTGGACTCTCTCTATGGTACAAAGCCTCAACTTTCCCCCATGACCCCTCAAATCTTGGAGCTTCCACTGTTACTCTGGCTGTTCCTTTACCAATGGCCTCTCCTGGCCTCTCACAGTGCTAAGCCTCAGCTGCTCTCCATGACCCCTTCATGCCTTCACAACTAGCGCGGCCCGAGAGACTTTTATACAGGAACAAGGTTTACTTGGTCCAGCACAAGCTACAACTTTGGCCACAGTTTGCATGTGTTGACTCTGAGGAAACGCTGTCTAGAATATTTCAACTTAATGATGATGGCATTTTCTTTTTTGTTTTGTTTTTCGAGACAGGGTTTTTCTCTAGCTTTGGAGCCTGTCCTAGAACTCGCTCTGTAGACCAGGCTGGCCTCAGACTCATAGAGATCTGCCTGTTTCTGCCTCCCGAGTGATGGGATTAAAGATGTGTGCCACCACCACCTGGCTGATGGCATCTTAATCAGAGCTGAGTCTTCAACCCCTGCTGACCAGCGTCCATTGCTCCAGCAAAACAAAGGTTTTACTTTGTAGTTTTGGTCTCATGGAAATTACTGTCAGTTCTTCAGCTCCAGATGAACAGATCGCACAGATTCTTCACACAGATGATCAGTAGAGTCTTTGCTTCCCTTTGAAGTTTTACAAGCCAGGCCTCTATCTTCAGCACTCGAATCTTCTAAATTCCAAAAGAACAGCCCACTGCACTCTCAACACCCAGTGGCTTTTGTAGCCACAGCTCCAAAGTCCTTCAATAATCCTCCCGCAAAGCTGTCCGGTTACGTCTGTCACAGCAATACCCCAGTCTGTACTAATTCCTGTCTTGGTTTGGGTTATTATTCTGTGATGAAACATCGTGACAAAAAGCAAGCTGGGGAGGAAAGGGTTGATTCACCTTATGCTTCCACATCCAGAATCCATCACAGGAGGAAGTCAGGACAAGAACTCAAGGTAGGAACCTGGAGACAGGAGCCAATGGGGTGCCATGAATGGGGTGCTGCCTACTGGATTGCTCATCATGGCTTGCTCAGCCTGCTTTCTTATAGAACCCACAGGTGGTACATCCACAATGGGCTGGACTCCTCCATCAGTCACTAATTAAGAAAGTGTCCTATAGCCTGATCGTATGTCATTTTCTCAATTGAGGTTCCTCCTTTCACGTGACTCTAGCTTGTATCAAGCTGACATAAACCTAGTTGGTACACTCCTTTGATTTTAAAGAATAGTTTTCTGGGTACAGTGATTTGATTTGGCAGTGGGGTTTCAGAGCTTGAAATGGATCTCTCGATGTCTTCCTAGAACTTGGTGCTTCTCTCTTGAAACTTTCAATATTCTTTCTGTAGTGGTCTGAATGAAAATGGCCTCCATAGACTCATCTGTTTGATGCTTGGTCTCCAGTTGGTGGAACTGTTTGGGAAGGATTAGGAGCCATGGCCTTGTTGGAAGTACTGTGTCATTGGGAGCAGACTTTGAAGTTTCAAAAGCCCAGGCCAGTCCCAGTTATCTCTCTGCCTCATCCAACAGACAGGATCAGGAAAGAAACTTCTCCTACCATATTATGGGGAAAGTGTTAGGTACGGAGAGCAAAGACAATGTCTTAGTTATTTTTCTAATGCTCTGATCAGATATCATGACAAAAGCAACTTATAGAAGAAAAAGTTTATTTTGGGCTTACAGCATCAGAAGGAGAGAGTCCATGACCGTCATGGCAGGGAGCATGGAAGCAGGCAGAGAGGCATGGTACTGGAGAGGTAGCTTCTAATCTGATCCTGTCTATTTATATTCTCAATATAAGATAATATTCTATACATCTGGACACTCATCTCTTTCCTAAACTGAGGGAATGATCTGAATTGAATCTACTTTCTGTGTTTATAGCTTGTACCTTTTCTATGCCCATGATTCATAAACTTGACCTTTTAATGTTGCCTTGCAGATCTTTCAAGCTCTGCCCATACTCTCATCAATAGTTATCTTACTCTTTTAATTCATCCACCTGTCTTCAAGTCCTGACATTCTGTATTCTACTTTGATCAATTTTAATGGTAAAACTTTCCATTTTTTTTGATGAAGTAAACTTTGCTTCCAAAGTTTCAGTTTTTCAGTTTTCTCCTTAATTTACTTTTTATGTTGTATACTGACTTCTTTTATTTCATTTAATGGCTTGTACTCTCTTTCTATCCATTTAGAAGTTTATTCATATCTTCCTTGATTCGGTTGCACATCTGCCTCTAATTTTTTCAAATTATTTATCTGGTATTTTATCCAGTTTGTTATTACTGGAATCAATTAATATTGAAGTGGTCATCTTCAGAGTATTCATTGAAAGACTTCAGGTCTGTGGCTCCAGGAAGACAGTGAGACCGATTGTCTTTTGGGAAGAGATTAGAAGAGTCACTAATTCTGTGGACAGAGAGACAGAAGAATGGCGGGGCTCTGAGGAGAGCTCGGGCCCGGGTGGCAAAGCAGGGGCAGCCCTCCCTTAAAGGTTTCACTGTAAAGGGAGGTTCTGTGCCCTGAGACTGAGGATGTGCTGAACTCGGGCTGTCTCTGGTTTCTGAGTGGTGCAGGGGAGGGATGGAGTCTATTAGATCAGGTCCCGGATGCAGAGTCAACTGTGAAGGTGGGGAAGAGACATCACACACGGATGTGTTCTGAGCAATGACCAGTCTTGATTTTAGCAATTATGCTTTCTTGTCTTCTCAAGGTGTGTGTGTGTGTGTGTGTGTGTGTGTGTGTGTGTGTGTGTGTGTGTGTGCACGCACACATGCCCAGAGCGAACACTTCAGAACAATTGGCACCAGCAGTTCCTACTTTCTGAGTGTTCTGGATGGACCTGTTTGTGCGTGTGTTGCAAGTTTTGAGATCCCATTACAACATGTGGGTGGGGCAGAGCTTTAGAGCTTTCAGGTGTGGCTGTGCAGTATTTTCCATTCTGTCCAGAGAAATAGCTTGGTTTCAGAGTTCAGTACAATCTGCTCCCTCCTTGTGCAGGGTAATAGACAGTGTAGGGGAACAGCAGCATTGTGTTTTCTTCATCACCTACTTCATGCTGCTTGATGGTCTCTGTCTGCAATTCCACTCCTTACAATCGCTTCCATGATGCTGTAGAACACTACATGTTCCATGATGTTGTCTCCAGCCCACTGGTGCATATGTCCCAGTGATTTTGCTGGGGGTCTGATGACTGGGTGGTTACCCTGGCCCAATCACTGGCCCTCTCTCTCCCTGTCTTCTCTGCTGAGTTCCTACTTTTATTTCCTGTTTTTCTTCTCTTTGTTTTGGTTTTATTTTATTCTTAATTTATAGTTTCTTAAACAATTGATTTGTAAGTTTTCCTCATGTATAATACAGCTATTTATTATTATTAGTTTCCTTTTCAACATTGTCTTAGATCTGTCATAATTCATTTTCTTTTGCTATAATGGGATGCCACAGTCATTATAAGAAATTGAGACTTACTTAGCTCCTAGTTCCGGAGGCTGAGGTCCAAAAGCATCGGGCTAGCAGCTGCTGAGCATCTATCTGGTGCAAGGCCTTGCTGAGTCCTAACATGATGAAGGGCACCACAACAGAAACGGAGAAAGCTCATTTTAATGACCAAGACATTTCCTTGATAACTTATTGGTCTTAGTTAGGATTACTATTGCTGTGATGAAACACTATGGCCAAAAACAACTTGGGGAGGAAAGGGTTTATTTGGCTTACACTCCTATGTCACTGTTCATCATTAAAGGTAGTCAGGACAGGAACTCCAAGCAGGGCAGGGAACTGGAGCTGATGCAGAGGCCATAGAAGTGCTTCTTACTGTCTTGTTCCTCATGGCTTGCGTATCCTGCTTTCTTATAGAACCTAGGACCATCAGAACAGGGATGGCCCCACCTACAATGGGCTGGACCAACACCTAAATCAATCACTAATTAAGAAAATGCGCTACAGGATTGCCTTCAGCAGGATCTTATGGAAGCATTTTCTTAATGGAGGTTCCCTCATCTCAGATGACTTTGTGTCAAGTTGACATGAAACTAGCCAGCACACTATTCATCCATTCACAAGGGAAGAGCCTTTGATGACCAATCACCTTCAAAAGCGTCATCTCCAAATACCACTAATGCAGGGCTAAATGGATCTGAGGATTACACCAACCCTTAGCAAGCTGTATCTGAGGATGAAAGTTCACAGAAAAGCTGCCCCTTTACCATGAACTTGCTGCAAGGATGTTTAACTGATTAATCAGTCAGTGATTGTGGAAATTTTAGAATGTCACAACCTCAGAGCCAAATCATCTTGGGTCACCTTTGGACCCATTAATAGCCATGTGTTGCTCTTCTCTGTACATGACCTAGCAACTTTGTGACCCTTAGGTAAACCATGTGTAATGTACAAGCAGCCTCTTAGTTTCTAACCGACCAAAAGGCTAGAAATGCTGTCAGCTAGCATACAAAGCCTATGGTAGGGTTTCCCTCAATCTCCTATAACCCGCCTACCTGATGTACCCACCAATGTATTTGTAAGTATGTTGTGTTGACTTTGTTTTGTTGCTATAAAAAGTCCATAAAATTACTATCTCATTGGAACATGGCATTTGGGGGAAACCTAATTTCGTGTTCCTGAGCCATGGTACTCATATTTGGCTACAAAATAGGCCATCGTTTTCTTCCTTTATCACCATAAAGAGCTGTTTCTTTCGTCAGCAATCTAAATATATGCATACGCGTGCATGCACACTCAACAGGTGAGACTGGTACCTGGGAGAATCTGACCCTTTGTATGTGCTGTTCTTCCGCTTGGAAGATGCCTCCTTGCTTCTTGCCAGGAAACCTCCCAGCCGTGACTCACACCCTTGCAATTCATAAACCTTTAGCCCTCCCCCACTTTAGCTGCAAAAAACAACAGGTGCCCGTGTGTAGTGACTTGTATCTTAATAAATAAAGCCTGAAGATCAGTAAAACGGCCCCACTGGTCACCTTACAGACCAGGCAGTGGTGACACACACTTTTAATCCCAGAAGCCACACTAGTTTGCCATTGAAACTGGTGGTGCTTGCCTTTAATCCCAGCCCTAGAGAGGAATGTAAAACGGGAGGGGACAACTCTCAGACACAGTCTCATTCTGAGATTCCTGGAGGCAGGATCACCATTTTCGGACTGAGGTCGAGGTGAGAGCCAGTGGCTGGCTACTTTTCTTTTCTGACCTTTAGGTTGAATCCCAGTTTCTGTCTCTGAGTTTTTATTACTCATGTTTCACCCATGCTTTCTGCTCCCATGCCCACAGTACCATCCACATTTATGGAACTTAGCACACTGGTCGGTGATTACTACTCTTCTTATGTATCATTAAATGTGTCAAATGCAAAATGTCCATGAAAGAATCTCTATTGTATTTGAACTGTATTGTTCAAATAAGAGTGCTGTGGATATGTCTATACGCACATCTAGTTTAAGACTATAGTATTCCCAGTGGCTTGAAGTATATCTTCTTGGGCCAGGTGGTGGTGGTGCATGCCTCTAATCCCAGCACTTGGGAGGCAGAGGCAGGTGGATCTCTGAATTCAAGGTCAGCCTGGTCTACAGAGTTCCAGGACAGCCAACACTATGCAGAGTAACCTGCTTCAAAAAAAAAAAATCAATAAGAAAAGAAACACACCCTCTCCCTTCCTGCTTGATACTCGTAGGCCATCACTTTCTTGCTCTTGCCAGACAACACTGTCCTGACTTTCATCATGGTGTCCGTGGCTTTCTTTGCTTGTGTATAGAGTGGACTTTTTTTTGTTCTAATTTTTCTCAAGTCTCTTGAATGTTAGGATTACAGATGTGTGACATTACAACCTTTTTTAGAAGTAGTCTTAAAACTTTTTTGAGATTTATTGATTGTCTTAGTTAGTGTTCTATTGCTGTGAGGAGACACCATGACCAAGACAACTTTGTCTCATAAAAAGAAAGCATTTCATCAGGGGCCTTGCTTACTGTTTCAGAGGGTTAGTGCATGGTCATCATGGCAGGAAAAAGACATGTATGGGGCTAGGGCATTAGCTGAATGATTTACATCCTGGTCTGGAGAGAGAGGGAGAGGGAGAGGGAGAGGGAGAGGGAGAGGGA
Organism: Dicrostonyx torquatus; assembly: GCA_028555095.1. Classification (NCBI taxonomy): domain Eukaryota; kingdom Metazoa; phylum Chordata; class Mammalia; order Rodentia; family Cricetidae; genus Dicrostonyx; species Dicrostonyx torquatus. The sequence goes on along the minus strand of JAQHUG010000007.1, from coordinate 16,128,982 downwards.
AAGGGGGAGGGAGAGGGAGAGCCAATTCTTCCCAAACAGTTTGATTCTGGTGACTAAGTATTCAAATCTATGAGCCTATGGGACCTTTCTCACTCAAACCGCCACATTTGTTTTTATTTTGTGTGTGTGGGTGCCTTTCCTGCAAGTATGTCCGCACACCATGTGCACGCAGTGCCAGTGATGGGCAGAAGAGGATGTTGGCTCCCCTGGCACTGGAGTTACAGACAGTTGTTAGCCACCATGTAGGTTCCGGATATCAAGCCTGGGTCCTCTAAAAGCTCAGTCAGTGTTCTTAACTTCGGAGCCATCTCTCCAACCCCTTACACATATTCTTTTGCTTTTCTCTACGTGAAAAATTTGAAATGTGGCCATATTGGTAAACATAGCTGTAATTTATTGCTTTCTACTGCCATGAAGTTGTACTCAATCTCACACATGCAATATTTTTTCTGTCGCCGTTGGGCATTTGAGCTTTCACTATTTCCCCTGTTGGCGAATGCATTTATCTGCCCCATGTATGTCCTGCCATACACTTACCTGCAGTCTCTGTCATTTCTTCAGGCAGAAATTTCGGCAGCTTCAGCTCTGCAAGAGCCAAGGTGTGAGAGTGATGGCTAATGAAATTTTCTGACCATTTAACTTTAAGTCCTTTGAAACTCCGAATTCACTGCTCAGGATAGCTTTGGCATTCTTCCCGTGGCTCTAACATACTCCTTAGGTGCTAAAACTGCTCCAGAATGTGGCTGGTTCAGCTCAGCCTGGCTCTCTCAGCGGGAGCCAACAGCAGATAGCGCTGGCTTCTCGCTCATCTGCAGCTCCTTGTTTTTGTTTCTTTGGTTTTGTTTTTCTGTGTGGGTGCTATCATTTCCTTGCATCTGGTCCATCTTTGTTCTGACTTTCAAATACTCCTTACTTCTTTTCAAGATACATAAAAGATCTTATCAAGAACGTAATGTTTTCAAATGTTTCCAAAATTGAGGAGAATTCGCTTTCCAGAACAGGACTAGTTAAAACTTTAGACTAATTAATGCTACTAAATAAGAAACATTATATTATTTTTTCCCTTTTTTATTCCCCACCCCACCTCTCCTCACCCTGAAACCCTACATTATTGCACATGTTTACTGTGTGTCAATTAGTCTTAGAAGAATTATAGATGTCAGTCTACAGCATAGCTGCTATCACTGTACCTATTCAGACAAGGTGACTAAAACCTAAATCAACTAACAAACTCAACAAAGATCATAAGTCTGTTAAGACATGAGGATTCAATTTTGCTACAGATTGCATCTCTTATATATATCATCATCATTATTATTATTATTAGTGTGTGTGTGTGTGTGTGTGTGTGTGTGTGTGTGTGTGTGCGCGCGCGTGTGCGCGCTCGTGCACATGTGCCATGGTGCAGCTACAGAGGTTAAAGCATAGGGCTTTTTGTTTATTTGTTTTTTTTTTTTTATTTTCGAGACAAAGTTTCTCTGTGGCTTTGGAGCCTGCCCTGGAACTAGCTCTTGTAGACCAGGCTGGCCTCAAACTCACAGAGACCGCCTGCCTCTGCCTCCCGAGTGCTGATGTTAAAGGTGTGCATCACCGCTGTCCAGCCCACAGGGTTTTTTAAATTAACTTTTCCCCTTTATTTTATATAACAACCACTCTCTTCTCCTCTCATTCCCTCCCTGCCCTGACTCCCATCTACCCCTTTTCCCATCCATCCATTCCTCCTCCATCTCCATTCAGAGAGGGGCAAGCCTCCCATGGGCTTGAACATAGCATAGCACATCAAGTTGAGGAAGAATTGAACTCCTCCAGTGGCATAAAGGCTGGGCAAGGTAATCCAGCATGGGGAACAGGTTCCCCAGAGTCAGTTAAGCAGCAGGGACAGGTTCTGATCTCACAGCTAGTGGCCTTACAAACAGACCAAACTATACAACTGTCACAAACATGTAGAGAGCCTAGATGGGTCCCATGCAGGCTACCTAACTATTGGTACAGAGTCCACGTGCTCCCACGAGCTCAGGTCAGCTGTCTCTGTGTGTTCTTCTGTCATGACCTTGACACCCCCTCCCCCATTCAGCTGGTACAATCTCTCCTCTCTTTGTTCAGAAGGACTCCCAGAGCTAAGCCCAGTGATTGGCCGTGGATTTCTGCATCTGCTTCCATCAGTTACTGGATTGAGGCTCTGTGATGACAATAGTGTCATCATAGTACATGGCCATTTCCGGCACTCTCTGCACTATTGCTAGGGGTTCTTAGCTGGGGTCATCCTTGTGGATTCCTGGGAGTTTCTCTGGCAGCAAATTTCTCCCTACTATATATATAGTATCTCAGAGTCGTTTTAATTTTCATTTCCCTGATGGCTAAGGATGTTGAACATTTCTTTAAGTGTATTCCAGCTATTTGAGATTTTTTCTGTTGAGAATTCTCTGTTTAGATCTGTATCCCATTTTTTCCATTGGATTATTTGGTATTTTGATGTCTAGTTTTTTTTTTAAATTCTTCATATATTTTAGAGATCATCCCTCTGTCAGATTGGTGAAGATATTTTCCCATTCTGTAAGCTGCAATTTTATCTTATTAACAGTATCCTAGCCTTACAGAAACTTTTCAGTTTCAGGAGGTCCCATTTATTAATTATTCATCTCAGTGTCTGTGCTACTGGTGTTCTGTTCAGGAAGTGGTCTCCTGTGTTCATGTGTTCAAGGCTATTTTCTACTTTCTCTTCTATTGGCTTCAGTGTAACTGGCTTTATGTTGAGGTCTTTGATCCACTTGGACTTGAGTTTTGTGCAGAGCGATAGATATGGATCTATTTGCATTCTTCTACATGCTGACCTCCAGTAATACCAGCACCATTTCTTGAAGATGTTTTTTTTTTTCCTATTGTACCATTTTGGCTTCTTTGTCAAAAATCAGGCGTTCATAGATGTGTGGATTGATGTCAGGGTTTTCAATTTGATTCCATTGATCCACATGCCTATTTTTATGCCAATACCAAGCTGTTTTTATTACTATAGTTCTATAATAGAGCTTGAAGTCAGGAATGGTGATGCCTCCAGAAGTTCCTTTATTGTACAAGATTGTTTTGACCATCCTAGGTATTTTGTTTTTCCATATGAAGTTGAGTATGTTCTTTTGAGGTCTGTGAAGAATTGTGTTGGGATTTTGATGAGTATTGCATTGACTCTGTAGATTGTTTTTGGTAAGATTGCCATTTTTACTATATTGATCTTACCTATCCAAGAGCATGGGATATCTTTCCATTTTCTGGTGTCTTTTTTAATTTCTTTCTTCAAAGACTTGATGTTCTTGTCATCTAGATATTTTACTTGTTTGGTTAGCGTTACCTCAAGATTTTTATATTATTTCTGGCTATTGTAAAGAGTGTTGTTTCTTTGATGTCTTTCTCAGCCCATTTATCGTTGGTATATAGGAGAACTACTGATATTTTTGGGTTAATTTTATATCCTGTCACATTACTGAAAATACTTATTGGCTGTAGGAGTTCTCTGGTAGAATTTTTGTTGTCACATATAAACAATCACATAATCTGCAAATAACAAAAGTTTGACTCCTTCTTTTCTAGTTTGTATCTCCTTGCTCTCTTTTTGTTGTCTTATTGCTCTAGCTAGAACTTCAAGTACTGTACTGAATAAATATGGAGAGAGTGAATAGCCTTGTCTTGCTCCTGATTTTAGTGGAATCACATTGAGTTTCTCTCCATTTAACTTGATGATCACTGTTGGCTTGCTGCATATTGCTTTTGTTATGTTTAGGCATGTTCCTTTCTCCAAGACCTTTATCATGAAAGGGTGTTGGGGGGCTGGAGAGATGGCTCAGAGGTTAAGAGCATTTCCTGCTCTTCCAGAGGTCCTGAGTTCAATTCCCAGCAACCACATGGTGGCTCACAACCATCCGTAATGGGGTCTGGTGCCCTCTTCTGGCCTGCAGGCATACACACAGACAGAATATTGTATACATAATAAATAAATAAATATTAAAAAAAGACTCTGTGACACGGTGTTTAAAAAAAAAAAGAAAGGGTGTTGGATTTTTGTCAAAGTCCTTTTCAGTATCTAATAAGATTATTATGTGTTTTTCTAAATTCAGTTTGTTTATATGATGGATTACATAGACAGATTTTCATGTGTTGAACCATCCCTGCATCTCTGGGATGAAGCCTACTTGACCATGGTGAATGATTTTTTTTTTAAATTTATTCTTGGCTTCAGTTTGTCAGTATTTTATTGAGTATTTTTACATCAATGTTCATGAGGGAGACTAGTTTGCAATTCTCTTTCTTTGTTGTATGGTTTTGGTATCAAAGTAACTGTAACCTCATAAAAAGAATTCGGCAATATTTTTTCTGTCTATTGTGTGAAACAATTTGAGTATTGGTATTAGCTCTTCTTTAAAATTCTGGTAGAATTCTGCACTGAAACCATCTGATCCTGGTTTTTGTTTTGCTTTTGTTTTATTTTGTTTTGTTTTTGATTGGGAGAATTTTAATGACTGCTTCTATTTCATTAGGGGTTATAGGGGTCATTTTTTATAAATTGTTTTCTAGTTTTGATTTATTTTTGATATGTGGTATCAAAGAGCACATATCTATCACATATCAAAAAAATTATTCATTTCTTTTAGATTTTCCAACTTCGTAGAGTACAGGTTTTTGAAGTATGACCTAAGAATTCTCTGACTATCCACCTTGTCTGTTGTTATATCCCCTTTTTTAATTTCTAATTTTTTAAATCTGGGTGTTCCCTCTCTGCCTTTTGGTTAGTTTGGGTAAGGGTTTTTCTACCATGTTGATTTTCTCAAAGAATCAACTCTTTGTTTCAGTGATTCTTTGCTTTGTTCTCTTTTGTTGATGTCGGCCCTCAGTTTGATTATTTCCAGTCTTCTACTCCTCCTGGGTGAGTCTGCTTCTTTTTGTTCTAGAGCTTCTTTTTGTTCTAGAACTTTCAGGGGTGTTGTTAAGTTGCTTGATGTGGGATTCCCCTCTGTATGCTGTGAATACAACTGGTTAATTAATAAAGAAAACTGCCTTGGCCTGTTGATAGGGCAGAACTTAGCTAGGTGGGGAAAACTGAACTGAATGCTGGGAGAGAGAAGGCAGAGTCAGAGAGAAGCCATGTAGCCCTGCCAGAGACAGATGCTGAAACTTTAGCTGGTAAGCCACAGTCACATGGCCATACACAGATTAATGGAGATGAGTTAAATTAATATATAAGAGTTAGCCAATAAGAAGCTAGAGCTAATGGGCCAAGCAGTGACTTAATTAATACAGTTCCTGTGTGGTTATTTCGGAACTGAGCAGCTGGGAACTAACTAGTGGCCTCCTTACAACAGTTGCTAGCCTGAGATTTCTCCAAATTCTTTATGTAGGCACTTAGTGATATGAACTTTTCTCTTAACACTGCTTTCCTAGTATCCCATAAGTTTGGGTATGTTGAGCAACTATTTTCATTGAAGTCTAGGAAGTCTTTAATGTCTTTATTTCTTCCTTGACGCAGTTAAGAGTTGTTCAGTTTTCATGAGTTTGTAGGCTTTCTGTAGTTTGTGGTATTGTTGAATTCTAACTTTAACCCATGATGATCCAATAAGATACAGGGGGTTATTTAATTTTTTTTTTGTAACTGTTGAGATTTGTTTTGTGACCTAGTGTGTGGTCAGTATTAGAGAAGGTTCCATGAGGTGCTGAGAAGAAGATATATTCTTTTGTGTTTGGGTGAAATGTTCTATGGAGTCCCCCCAAAACAAACTAGGAGACCGAGTTCTGTATGTAAAAGCAAAGAGCCTTTCTTTCTTCCTGTTTTTGTGGTTATTTGACGGCATCAGATTAAAAGAGGGCCAAAGATATGTGTGTGTAAGAAGCTTAGTCTGGATGTGGTCCTACCAACCACTGACCCATCATGGTCTGAGATTCATCTAAGCTCTGAGGACATATTTAGACATTAAGTAACCTAATTTGTAACATTATTTATACTAAAATGTATTACCTCTTAGAAGTATGCCAATAGCAAAACTATCTCATTTTAACATTGACCAGCTACGTATATTTTAAATAGAGCAAGATTGAGAAATCAGGTAAAAGTGTCTCTATACAGATGAATGCTAAAAAACACTGTTTGCCTAGCAACAAGTGGTGCAGAGATCATTTTGCCCACTTATTAAAAGCACATCTTACTAATTCAGCCACCATTTAATGAGGCACTAGTTTATATTATTTTGTAAGAACTAATGGAACAAGCCTTTTTATTACAGAGTAAGTCACTGTAGACCCTCGGAGTTTCCGTTGGTAGGAAATATGTTTCCTGTAACTTTCCTTTAACTTAATGAAATTTAAATTCAAATTTAATTTTAAATTTAATTAATTAACTTAATGATTTGACAGACAAATCTATTTTGTATGTGTCTTAGCAAAAGTCTTATATTTATCATAAGGCCATAGTTATAACCTAACAAAAGTTTAATTTATATTAGAGAGATGTTTATTAATATAAAGCATTTTGGATGTCACAGTCTTATAATTTTAGCTAGCTTGTAATAATGTTTTTTCTTTCTTCCTGTTTTTGTGGTTATTTGACGGCATCAGGCTCAGTCTGCCATTGAGGACATTTCCACTAGTTAACTCCCACACAGACCTGTAGCCACCGCAACTAAACTCTAGCTTTCCTTTTAGTCTTGATTTCTTTCTTTCTTTTTTTTTTTATTTTAGCCAGCTTCATTTTTGAAGGAAGGAAGGAAGGAAAAATAGATGCAAAAGCATTATCTCTTCTGTAGCCTGAAGAGCTCTTAAAAGCATGCATGTTTGTTCACACGTGTCATGCATACTAATTTCAAAAGGGCAGGTCAATAGTCTTTACTTTCAGTGCACAATGAGTTTAAAAGAAAGAAATACAAATTAAAAGTGGCCAGGCGTTTCTCACTCGGGTATCTTTATATGCTCTGGGCGCTGAGATGGACTTTGTCTGCTGTCTTGAGTTTGTAAACCACCAGTCAGCTACCAGCCCCACTAGGAGGTCTTTTAAAGGTGCTATTTTCATGGTCACATAAATCACTCAGCACCTTTGCCATCAGGGATGGTGGTAGAGAACCCCATAGTTTAATGGAACCCCAACCTTTTCTGTCACATCAGAGGCCCCAGATGAAAGAGCTTCTCGTTGACAGAGCCTGTCCTTCAAATGGTGTAATAGCCAAGTTAGTGCAGCAGAGAACAGCCCACGGCAGCCGGTCACCAAAGGGCTGAAGAGACCAAGCAGGGAAACTAAGCCTGAGCTGCATCCATGGGAAAGAAACTTCCAAAGGTTTAGCCTGCCTGAAAATCCAAGATAAAGTCCAAGTACTTCTTTCTGTGCTTCACAAAGCAGAGGTTAAAAAAAGAAAGAAAAAAATCAGTTTCTGCCAGCTGAAGTGGGAAGGGAAAAAGAAAGACTTCAGCAGTGCTGGGCCTTCCACTTTTTTATTCTCCGTACAGAGTCAGCTTGCTGTGAATAGTAGCTACTTCAAAAATGTGTCTTTTGTCCAATCTGGGTCAACATACTGTTATCCAACAAGATTCATGATCTTCACCCCAAGAAGCCAAGTTTGGCCGTCTATCCTAGAAGTCAATTAAAATAGCTCAATTATTAGTCAAAGGCAGAAAAGGGAGATTTATTCACTGTGGCCACATTGGGAAAAGAGATAAAGTGTTCAGTGACCTCCTCTGTCCCATCCTCAGGGTCCTGGAGTGATTTTAAAGTCTAACTATGTACTTCTTCCAGTTACCGTGTGGTCCTGCCAACTGTTGATCACCCTTGTGAGCCTTGATTTCATCCTACGACGTGGTCCAACGACCTGTCAGAACTCCGTGAATCTGTTTCCGGAAGACAGGTTCCTTCTCCAGCACCAGGCCTCAGAGTTTTTCTTCTTCCAGTGTGAGATCCTTGGGGAAATTTCTATTTCTTGGATCCATTGTCTGAGTCGTCTGATAGCCCAAGTGTTTCTGTGGAGTATGTTTGTCTCCTGCCGGCAGCTACTACAGTAGCAAGCTCTCAGATGCCTCTTGTCTTGTTTACAGCCCTCTGGTTAGTGTGAGCATTTGCTTCACACACCAAGTACTTGTGACCCCTGAGCTAGCATGCCTGTCTGGGCTTTAAAATTAACAAGGTGGCTGGGCGTGGTGGCACCCGCCTTTAATCCCAGTACTTGAGCGTGGATCTCTGTTCCAGGCCAGCCTGGCTTACATAGTGGGACGCTGTCTGAAAATGCTTAACAAGACTGACAAGGTTAATCTCTGCTGCCCTGTGCCTAAGGTCCCTGGTTAGTAGTCTTTCCCTCCCTCCTCTTTCCCTCTCTGCTCCTCACTTTTTCTCCCCCTTTCCCTCCCCTTTTCTCTCTCTATGTTCCTTTCTCCCTCTCTGTGTTTCTCCTTCCTTCCTTCTCCCAATCATGAGAGAAAGAAATTGTGAACACAACAATCATTCCCGAGAATTTCACCCTGTTTTCTAAAACGAGGATGTTCAGTTATGCAAACTAATATAATTATCTAATTTCTCATTGACTTTTTGACAGTTCCGAATAGTGCAGGCCAGTTCTGTAGAACCCTTTTTTCTTTCTTTCTTTTCTTTTTTTATTTTTTTAGTTCTTTCAGTTTGCTGTTTTTTCTTGATTAGATTTAGGTTGTAGACTGTAGACTGAAGTGACACTATGTCTTTCTTAGGGCAACAGCTGACACTGACTTGTCCCGTTGCATGCTATGAACCTTGAGTCAGCAAGGTCATCTCTGCCAGAGTTTTCCATTGGTGCAGGCATCTTTTTTGAACTTTAAGATTTATAAATAATCTCTATTGGTTACCTATTCTCTAATTTTCTCCATTTAATGATTTGAACATCCATTGATAGTGAGTCAGTGATTATAAATCATTGCAAAATGATTTGTGCAGGTCCCTTAAATTTCTTTTTTAAAAGTGTGTATGTCGCCGGGTGGTGGTGGTGCACACCTTTAATCCCAGCACTCAGGAGGCAGAGGCAGACAGATCTTTGTGAGTTCAAGACCAGCCTGGTTTACAAGAGCTAGTTCCAGGACAGGCTCCAAAGCCACAGAGAAACCCTGTCTCGAATAACCAAAAAAAAAAAAGTGTGTATTGTGTATGATGTGTGTTAGACTACAGTATGGTGGTTTCTAATACCCTGCTCCTTTAACTGTGGGTGTCATGACTGAATGTGGGGGAGGTCACTAAAATTGTGTAAAATTTGTCAACAGCAAAAGATTTTGGAAACATTTTTTTTTTGCAATAGCTGAAAAATAATTCAGAATCAAACCCCCACTGAGTCCACAGTGCTTCATGTAGCACTTGTCCTTGATCCGTCATTCAGTTCTCAACATCAGCCTGGGAGATTTGCACCACAAATCTTGCGATGCTAGTGAATGATTCAAGACTGTTGTATGCCATGAATTTCCGGATTTCGTTTGTTTGTTTTTGCTTTTGGAAACAGGGCTTTTCTGTGTACCCCTGGCTCTTCTGGAGCTCGCTCTGTAGACCAGGCTGGCCTTGAACTAAGGAATCCGTCTCTACCTCCTGAGTGCTGGGATTAAAGGTATGTGCCACCACTGCCCGGCTTGCAGGGTTTTATTATGTGTATTAGCTACTTTTCTGTTGCTGTGATTTAAAATGACAACAACAACAAAAACATGACCAAAGCAACTTACGGAAGAGTTTGCTTTGGCTCACGGTTCTGGGGGAAGAGTCCATGCTGATCAGGAAGGCGTGGCAGCAGACAGTAAGAGCAGAAGCTGACAGATCACATCTGCAGCAGCTACAGGAAGCAGAAGAGTGCATTCAAAGCAGGGCAGGACTATGAACTCTCAAAGCTTACTCCCAGTGATGTACTTCCTCCAGCCAGGCTGAATCCCCTCTCCAACAGCACCACCAGCTATAGACCCAAGTGTTCAAATACATTAGCCAACCAGGGGCATCTCTTTTCCAAATTACCCCTTTCCACTCCCTGGCCACTATATGCTCATGGCCGTATTGTATGCAAATGTATATCCAAAATCAAAATCCTGACAGACTTTGACAGTCTCAATAGTGTTTAGACACGCTTGCTGTCTTCCTCTGAAATAGTGTTTTACCAGCACAAGAAAAGAGGCTTTTTTAGGCTTATGGTTTTGATCAAAGTCAGGGGACCTGTAATGACAGGGTTCCAAAATGGTCCAGGGTACCACATGAAGGGGCACAAGGAACATCGACAAGTCCTGGTCAAAATGGCTCTTATAGAAAACCCATTGTAATCCATTAAATGAGGGAAGATCCCAATCTCCTAAAGGTCCCATCAGATCCCATCTCCCAGCATCTTATAATGAAGATTAATTTTTTTGACATGAAGTTTTTGTCTAGAGGACAAACCCTATATGAGGCATATCACTGGGCACCCCAACTCAGTCAAATTGATGCCTAAAATTAATTGTCATAGTGTATTGGATTTATCCTGTCCCACAGGATAAATTTGCATTCTGCCATGTTCCGAAGTTTTGGTTCAGTTGAGTTGGGCCTGGCATTTAGAAATAAATTTGGGGGCTGGAGAGATGGCTTAGTGGTTAAGAGCATTGCCTGCTCTTCCAAAGGTCCTGAGTTCAGTTCCCAGCAACCACATGGTGGCTCACAGCCACCTGTAATGAGATCTGGTGTCCTCTTCTAGCCTGCAGGCATGCATGCAGACAGAATATTGTATACATAATAAATAAATAAATATTTCAAAAAAATAAATCTGGAGTCTGGTTGAGTTCATAAGTTAAAGAGTCAATCCTATATGCTAATTCTAACCCAACACCACATGATTCTTCTTTTTGTCTTACTCTGTATTTTTTTTGTTTTTTTCTCTTCAAAAGAGATCACTAAATTCTAATACACACACTTCAGAATTTGATAATGATTTTAAAATTAATTTGTAGGTGATCTCTCATTATCTTTATAATTTCTTCCACTTCAGTGATTTCTCTTTGCTTTACTTAGTATTTCACACACACACACACACACATACACACACACACACACACACACACACACACACTTAAAGCAAGCAGGAAAAAAAGAGAATCTTTCTGGAGCAAATTGCTGTCAATCTGTGGCATTTTACAAGACAAGATTCTTAGACACAGGCCAGGATGACTCCAGCAGGATTCATTTGGTACCTTGTGTGGAAAGGGCAAATGGAAGCTGGCTGTGATGTTCTGGTGTGTGGGGAGGGAGGCTGTAAGCCTTTCCGATGCTTCCTTCAGCCCTTCACCTCCACCTGGACCTCTTGGGATGCTGCAGACCCTGCTGTGCTCGAGGAGCACCTTCTGTGCAGCTTCTGTTGTCCTCCTCTGGCTCCTGTTATCCTGATGCAGAGGGCTGTGGCCCTGCCCTGCCCAGCACTAGTTCTCAGTGCTCCGCTTTCCCATGGCTTAGATCACTTACAGGCCTTGTCCGTTGTGGGAAAACAGCTGATTGCTTGTTTTCATGGTATTTCCTCTCACCAAGTACCAGTGGGGATGCATCTAATCTGCCGTTCACCTGAAGTCCTGTTTGCCAACTCTTGAGGGTTGTTTCCTATTTGTGGGGCTCTGTTTAAAAATGTGTTGCCAATATCTGCCCTGAAGCATTTCCACCATGTGTTGCTTTAGCAGTGTCAACCTCTGGGTTGAAATTAAGGTCTTTGATCCACTTTGAATTGATTTTTGCTCAGGGTGAGAAATACGGATATAATTTCATTCTTCTGCGGGTTGATATTCAGTTTTGCAGCCACCATTTATTGAAAAGTCTGCCTTTTCCCCAGTGCATGTTTTTGACACATTTATAAAAACAATGTCCAGCCTATGTGGGTTTATCTTGGGTTCTCTACTATGTCCCATTGGTCCACACATCTGGTTTTATGCCACCATCACACTGCTTTTATTCCTACAAGTCTACTGTGTGGTTTGTGGCTGGGTACTCAAATGCCTCTGGCTGTGTTCTTTTTGCTTAGAATTGTTTCATCTATTTCTGCTTTTTGTGTTTCCATATGAATTTTAGGATTTTGTTTTTTTTCTAATTCTATAAAGAGTATCATTGTAATTAAAAATTATTTAAATTTTATTCTTTAGTTAGTCACTTTAGAAAGAGATTCATCGGAACTCACTGCCAAGTAAAGTCATAGAAATATCTAGTTTTTGTTGAACTCATTTGATATAAAGGATATGGCAGAGTTAAAGCAATCCATAGCCACTCCAGCACTGGGCACAAGCCCAGCCTCTCTGTCCCAGTAATGGGGTGTGTGAGCATTGGGGCTCACCAGCCCAGGCGGGTGTTTGGGGAGTGTCATACAGACTGGAAACTGACCTCACCCCATGGGCCAGCCCACTTCATCCAGGTCTTAGATTAAATTCCTTATCTGTTTATTTGATCTTCTACTTGGTGTTTGAACTTTTTAAAAAACAAGACTCTGAACTCTCTGTGGCTTTTCCTGTCTCACTGTCTTTGTTTCCATCCCCAAGAAGGGAACCTTGTGGGTTGCGGTGAGTGTTGTCTCGTGGCTTTGTAGTTCTCTGTTGTGCTTTGCTCGTCTGTTGGGAAGCATGTATCTCCTGGTTGATAGGTTGAAAATGATTGCTCATTTTCCCAATTTTTAAAATTTGAATTTTGAGAATTTTGTACATAAGTGCTGTATTTATGTAATTTTTACTCCTATTTCTTCCCTCTCCAACTTTTCTCTCAAATTTATGACATCTTCTTCAAGTGTTACTGTTGCATATATGTGTATGTGTGTGTGTGTGTGTGAACACATATGGACATATACATACAACCTGCTAAGTTCATTTAGTGTTGCTCATATGTACATGTGTTAGGGCTGACCACCTGGGACTGGATAACCTGTCAAGAGTCTCATCCACTGATTCTCCTCTTCTCGGCAGCCATCAGTTTCCTGTAGCTCTTCATCTAGGGGTGGCACCTTGTGAGATTTCCCACATACACACTGTGTCAGCTGCTGTTGTCTCTGTCCTGGTCTTGCTTAGGTGGCCATATTGAGACTTTATGGGGACAGTTTTCCTGTCATATACGGAAGACACTATCTCACAACAGAAGTCTGATGACTTCAGGGTTCTCATTTATTTCCCATGAGTCCTCTTGGTGAGTGGCCTTGGCTTGCATTTATGTTCATGCAAAAGGTCACCTGCAGTAACAACAACGGTGATTTGAGAGAAGTCTCAATGTTAGCTACATTGGAAGATACTGTGCCCTTGACTTGTGTTCCTGTAAGGTTGATGGCCCTAGGGTTTTGGTTGGAGAAAGTGTGATATATTCAAGTAGTGACAGGAACGGGGAATGAGTGTTAGAATAAAAAGAATAGAGGTGAAGTAAGAAGAAAATTATATATTTATAGGAATGAGGAGCACTGGAGAAGATATTACTTATTAAATTCGGAGAAAAGGACAGACATACAGACGTTTCACAATCTAATACAAGTTACAAGATCTCAATTGGACATTTAAAAGTGTATATATTAAGAGAAAAAGTAAATTTTTTAGGTTAAAAACTAAAAATTTAATAATATTAAACAGAATATGTGTGCATATTAAAACAGAACATTAAAATAAAAGATTAGAGTATAAGATACATAAGTACAGATAATCAGTAAAATGGACTAGGTATGCTCAACAAACTGTAAGAAGTATTATATTCTTAGTCCGTCCCTCCTGACTGGGGAGAGTCTACCCTTGGTATTTTCCTGAGTTCTGTCCGTCAGGACACCGCATCGAGTCCCACATACCTCCTCAGACAGTGCCTCAGCCTCAGGCTTTCTTACCATTGTCTCCACAGTTTGTGTGTCTGGGGTCCATTCCTTTGATCAGGGAGAAGCAACAGATTTCCCATCCTGCCCTGTACTTCCTGTGGCTCTCGCTCCACAGGGCACAGATGGGGGTGAAGGGATGTGTCTTGAGAGTCTACCGACTTTGTGGTCTCTTACCCTTCTGTAGAACTGTGCATGTGACTGCTGGATGCTGTCCTTTGCTTTTGGGGTCTCAAGCTCTCTGCTTGCAGGAGGGTCCATTCTTGCGGTGCCTTGGCCAGCAGTTTTCCGCTGGGTTATGGCAGGGTGAGGTATCGCGGGCACTGGAACTCAGTTTCAGATCTCTGTCTTTTGTCTGGTGCTGATGCAAGCCCTGCTGGAGACAGCTCTGCCTCTGATTTGGGTCCAGCAGGAGAAGTGTTACCCAGCACTTTCCTCTATGGCCATGCGCATAGAGTCCTGATACTCAGGGCTCCAGACATGCACCCTGCGCTTTGTAGCAGGGCTGGTCTGTGGGCAGGAATCCACCCGCTTAGGGTGCTGCCGCCATGGCGTTTTCCACGTCCACACACCTCATTTATCTCTCCTTTAACAAATTTCATATTTATGTTTTTGTATTCTTTCATAGATTTCCAAAGCCTGTTCCTCAGTTTCTCTCTAGTGGATAAATTCTCTTTAGTTTTACTTTTTTCTTATTTTTGACTCTCTCCTTCACCGACTCCCACGAGGCAGCCTCTAGTCTGCCATTTTACCAGAACTCTGCCCATTTGTCTTTCAGAGTTTGAAATGCCTCCCTTCAAGCCCTTCTTTCTTTTAAAGTGTCTGTTGACAGACGCTGCTGACCTGGGCTCCATCATCACACACAGCTCCATGGTTCCCTTTTGCTACATTCCAAGTTCTGTCTTGGCTCTGTATGTTTAGCAGGTCGTCAGTACGACGGCCAAGGGAGGTTCCGTTCCAGACTTGTCCATTTGCTGTGTCCTGCTTGCCTTCTGTCCTGGGAGCATCTCTTTCCTTGATTTTCCAGAAACGAAAACCATGACCTTGTTGAAACTGTTTTCCATACCGTTTGAGTGAAATGTGTCTCTTTTTATGGCCATGGTTCTTAGATTTGGTCTCTTTATGGCGTGCTGTATATCTTGAAAGTACCTTTGTCCTTGTTTGAATGTCACACCTCGCCCACTGTGCCTACATGTCAGCTCTTCTGTCCCGTTTTCCTAACAATTTTATTCGCCTTAGTGTGTTTTTCATTTCCTGTGCTTTAGTTTGGTTTTTCTTCAGTATTTCCAGCCCTTTGTTGAATTCCTCTTTCATCTTGTGTTGACTTTCTTTATTCATTCAGCCATTTGTGTTTTCTTGGAATTCATTCAGAGTTTTGTCTTCTTTGATTTCTTTCCATGCACTTACAATCACTCTTCCGCATTCTTTGGGATCTCCAGTTTGTTGGTGGATATTACTGTGGTATCAATAATTTTGGAGGTGTTGTGGTGTTGTGGGATGTTTTACTCTTCTGGCTCTTGGAGGCGCCCACCCCCAAGCTCCCAAAGAAATCACACACCGAGGATTAGTCTTAGTTAATGTCTGACCTTAGCTTGGCTTATTTCTTGCCAGCTTTTCTTAATTTATCCCAACTACCTTTTGTCTCTGGACTTTTATCTTTTATTTTTGTATACATTTCTTTACCTCTTTCTCTGTGGCCTGCTGTCCAGCTTGGTGGCTGCCCCTGATGTCCTCCTCTCCTTGTTCTCTTGTTGCTCCTCCTTTCCAGAGTTCTCCTTCTATTAATCCTCTCTGTCTGCCAGCCCCGCCTACCCCTGCTCCTGCCTGGCGATTGGCTGTTCAGCTCTTTATTAGACCAGCAAGTGTGTTAGACGGGCAAAGAATCGCAGCTTAACAGAATTAAACAAATGCAGCGTAAACAAAAGCAACGCGCTTTAAAATAAGATCCCCAACATCATGGTACCTTGGTATTTCATGTTTCTTACGGCTACCCTGGGATTTGTGCGTGAGGTTTTCCCCATGGGTTCTAATTTATTAGTTGTGACCTTTCAGTTGAAGTATTCACAATGCTCTGGTGAGGCCAAATTGTGGGAGAGCTGAGGACTGTAGCTCAGAAATTAGGCTTTCAGTCCCGGTGCTAAGGTGGCCTCTGTGTTGTTGGTGGGAGCAACCACAGCTGCTGGCCATGCCCACTACTCCCACGTCAGAATAGCCAGGTGACAGCCACGGCAACTCTGACAGAGTGCTGGGGGACAAACAAGGACTGTGTGGTGTTTGCTGGGGTTTGGGTCACGGAGGTTAGAGTGTGAGAGTGAAGACACAGGTTAATATAGTGTTTCCAAACGCTCAAGATGGGAGAAACAGCTGGGAGGGTGAGCTGGGCTACTGTTAGAGTCCACAGATTTTTAGGGATTTTTAAAGGTTAAGGACAGTTAAGAATATTCAAATAATCAAAAGGAAATGATGGGGAGGGAAGAAGAGGGGAGCAGGAAGAAAAGAGGATGAATATCGGTTGCGTGTGAGAATAGCAGACTACGTGAAAGAACATCCAGAACAGTTCAAAAACCTAACGGAAAGCAAAGGAGGAAGTAATTATTTGTGA
Source organism: Dicrostonyx torquatus (assembly GCA_028555095.1). Classification (NCBI taxonomy): domain Eukaryota; kingdom Metazoa; phylum Chordata; class Mammalia; order Rodentia; family Cricetidae; genus Dicrostonyx; species Dicrostonyx torquatus. Next base: position 16,112,590 of record JAQHUG010000007.1, on the reverse strand, counting down.
TTATCTGTAGTTGAGATATGGCAAGTTGGGTTCTGTCAAATCCTTTTTAGTTCTTTCCAGTCTGTTTAATGCTTACTGTCCCATTCGGTAGCCATCTGGGAAAGGCGGTAGCTGCCTGTGTGACCTACAGCCTTCTTTCCTAAGTTGAGCTTGCTTGTCATTCCAAATGGCCTTTGCCATAGCATCTCAGTGTCCAACATGACATTTTCTGGTCCCAGCTGTTGCTATTCTTAACTACAGTTATTTAGATATTTAGAGTTTAGGATTCAGTAGCTACCACATACATATTTGCTTTATTGTATTAATTCACCCATTTGAGAATTTCCTTTCTCTTAGGACTCCGCTTTTCCACGCATTTCCCATGTTCCCTAGAGGAGATGCTCGGTCACCAGAGGAGGCACTTGGCTGCCTCCTCTTGGCTGCTCAGGGTTTCCTGGACAGCGACTCCTTCCCTGTAGAGTGACTGAGACTGGACTGCCAAGCACGTTGACAACTCATTTGTGCCAGTACCATGCATTTCCTTGGCATGACTTATGTCTTCAGGTTTTGCAGGGCCATTTGTGGGCGAGTCATCATCGCCAAATGACAAGTTGACCCAAATTTATCAAGCATTTTCAGAAACCCATCTTCCCCTGAGGAGCTCAGGTGGAAGCGTCAATGGTGATTCCCCGACTGCAGCAGAAGACACTGGTGTCATCTGGAGCTCCAGCCCTGTCACCTTGTCTGCAGCCACCTCCTAGGGGGTTGGCTTCCTCCAGGCTCTCACAGGCATGATGAGGAAGATGTGGCAAGGCTGGCTGGCTCCTAGGAAGCACGTCTATAGAGGAAGAGCATGCAAAGGTTTTCAGGTCCCCAGGGCAGGTCTCCTCTGTGCCTGCCTGCAAAGCGTTGCCATTCCCTCTGGAGACCTTATGTTCAAGGTGTGATGGATCAGTACAGTGAGATGCCAAGGCACACCCATAATCCCTGACAGTTCTTCATCCTCCTTATGAGAAGGTGCAAGCTTTTGTCTTCTGAAAAGGAACAGGCATCCTTTGGCGTAACTTCTCTACCTTTCCCATTTGCTAGTCCATTTCAAAAGAAAGAAAACCATTAATTATATAGTGAGTAGGAGAGTAAGCACTGGGAGTGAGTCTGGAGACAAGGCGTGGTTGGGAATCTCCTGCCTCTTTTGCCTGAGGCCCAGCCTGTCTTCACTGCTCCTCATGTTCCCCGATGACACCCTTCAATCCAGTGGGCTCTTCACTCTCCATCCCACAGGCAACTTTGCCGTTTGCAGAGTCTAGCAGCCTTACACGCTTGCTGGCCCGGCTCACCGTTTTTATATAACAAAAGAAGTTCGAAAGGTTATAAAGATAGGCACAGCCAGTGTATATAAATACATTAAGTAAAATAGAAAAGTTCCTTCTTCTACTGTCCTCTGTAAACACCAGCTTCCATTTTCAGAGGTAGCCACTATTTAGTGGGAGCTTGGGTTACATCCCAGATGTTTGGGGGTGAGCCTGAGAGCTTGCACATACACACTGTAAGAGTTAGGCAGACTCCCTGATTCTGTCCTCGGTGCCTCTCAGTAGCACTTTCTCTGGAGAACCATCCTTGGCAGTTATTTAGATAAGAATGACAGGATGCCACACCTACCTGCAGGGCCACCCTTAGCCAGTGACAGCATAGCACAGGAGCAGTCTGGTTTCTTGGCTTCCAGGTTGGGCAGCCCTGTGGTGCCATCCATGGCCAACATTCTCCGTGGAACCAGGCATTCTCGCCTTGTCTTCCTTCTCCTCAGTCCTTCCCCACTTCCCCGAGTCCTTTACAGGTTTTATCTGAGAACATGTCCCCAGCAAAACCCTTGATACAACTGCAAGAGTGTAGTCTATCTGTGCACTTGGATTCACGTGAATAAATTCAAAGAAGAGCGTGTGTGCACCCTAACCTTTTGGGAGTGGACTTTTTTTCACATGATGATATACTACAGACTCTGAAAATAAGTCTACTTAATTTTGATGACAGCAGGATTCTCTCTAGAACTGATCAATAGCCCTGCTAATGAGATTGAGTTCATTCATTCATTAAACAAACGGTTCCCAAAGAACCACTGCTTGCCAGGTGCTGCTTTAAGGCCTGGGGTTTTCTTTAACTTTTTTCTCTTAGGAAAAAAAAAACAGAAATATTTTTTAAAGCATATTGAAGCATTTGTGTAAGTGGTTTTGGAGGATAAATTCTTGAAGATGAAATCATGGGTCAGAGAGAAACTGCATTTACGGTTTTAATGGGTCCTCTAAAAGGAAATGTTCCTGCTTGAACTGGAGCCAAAGCTTCTTGCTGTGTATCTCCCCTTCTCTTCCTTCCTCCCATGCCCTTCCCCTAGAGGCCAACTGCATTCTGGGAAGCACCATCCATGCAGTTCTCCTTTCTTCCTGCTTCCCCTGACACCTGGAGCGCAGGGGCTCCTCCCCACTTTCTCTCGGGGAATCCAGACCAGAAGTGGACTGGGACAGTGGCAAAGGGAAGCCAAAGAGGAGATGGCTTAGATGGAGGACAGGGGACTCACAGAAAGCAAGTGACCCACACTGTGGTTGAAAGGATTCCCTAGAAGTTCGTGTGTTGGAAACTGGTCCCTAATGCAGCCATGCTGAGTGGCTTCTGGTTACTGCAGCACTGCCCTTAGAAATGCATGCATGCATGCATCCATGGGATGATGGGTTAACAGGAGTAGATGTCAAAACAGCAGCTTTCTTTGTCATGCTTCTCTGTCTCTTCATTCCTTCTCTCATGTCACAAGGCAGCAGAAGGCCCCAGTGTTTTAAGGGAGGCCACTTGTAGGTTCCCAGCTGCTCAACCCTGAAATAATCACATAGAAACTATATTATTTAAATCACTGCTTGGCCCATTAGCTCTTGTTTCTTATTGGCTAACTCTTACATCTTAATTTAACCTATCTCCATTAATCTGTGCATCACCACAAGGTTGTGGCCTATCAGCAAAGTTTCAGCGTATCTGTCTCCAGCAGCGGCTCCATGACTCCTCTTTGAGTCTGCCTCCTTTCTGCCAGCATTCAGCTTAGTTTTCCCTGCCCACCTCTATTCTGCTCTGCTCAGGCCCAAGACAGTTTCTTTATTAACCAATGATATTCACAGCATACAGAGGGGAATCCCACATCACCCCAGTTGATACTGAGCAGACGCAGGACTTGGACTTAGTCTCCAGAATCATAAGCTATATGCACCCGCGTCCTTTTAAGCCTTTTTATGTTTACTTACTAGTTTTGTGTGTGTGTATGTGTATGTGCACAAACGTGCACATGCACACATGTGTCTGTGCATGAAGGCGAATGAGTTCTCTTCTTCTACCATGTGTATTCTGGGAATCGAGCTTAGCTTACCAGGCTTGGCCACAAGCACCTTTGTCTGCTGAGCCGTCTTACTGGCCTTGCGTTCTTGCTTGTTTGTTGGTTTTAATTTATAATCTTTACCATTAAATGTATAAACAAGTAATATGCTCTTTATAATTACCTGGACATAGGTATTTTTGTTAAGGAAGCAGAAACTAGACTGAGTTATCCACTTTTCCAGACCCACTTGTCAAATCTCCTACAGCAATGTTTCACTGGCTGTCTGGAATCGTTTCTGATTCAGGGTCCCAAATTAAGTTTTGTGTTTCTACCTACAAACTTGCTTTTCCAGTTTCCCAGTCCATGCCAGGGGCTGATGACTCTTCACCTCCCCCCTCTTTACTTTCCCTCCCTTCCTGGCTGTGCTTTGGATCCCTCCATGCCATCTCTTCTTTCATGTCCCTTTGTCACTATCCCAGTCCAGTCCTGGTCTAAATTCAGCATCTTTAAGAGGCTTGCTGCCCCATAGGCAACCCATTCCTCACTTACACAGATTGTGAGAATGGATTCACACGTGTGAGAATGTGTCCACATTCCTTCTGGGCTCACGCAACCCACGAGGCATTCGGGCAGGGAAGCCAAGTGCATCTGAGACTATCACAGTCCGACTCATTCTATCCCACCTAGAGGCCTCTTGGGTCTTTACACACATGGACCAGCACCATCTACAAGATGTTCCTCCAGCTAACTACTGCAGCTCAGACCATTCCAGACCCCCCCTATGCCTGCCCCCAACTTCATGTAACCTCCTCTCTTGGGTTCAGTGGATGGAAGACATCAGAAGAGATGGATGTCCATCTAAAAGAGATACCAACCACATGTGGTAGAAATGAGAGAGGAAAAGGAGGTGAGCCGCTTGGACCACCTGCCAATTACCTAGCGGGTCACTTCGCCATCTATCTTCAGATTCTTCATCAGTGAATTACAGCAGCAGGGAGTTCTCAAGACTCCCTCTATGGAGGAGACCTAAGAGTATTTGGAGAAAATCTGGCAAACAGCCCATTTTTAAAATGTATTCTTTGTTCTTTTCTTGACTGACCTCAATGGGATTGTGTTTGCCCCCTTGAGTGCCCATAGTGTTGGCTCATTGTTCAGGAGGTTTTAGTGGCTGTGTAATAAGTGAAGGAATAAGAGCCTGTGCTTTTTTTTTTTAAAAAAAATTAGGAAAATGCATACCATTCCTGAAGTGGCAAGGCCATTTGATTTTATTTCCCTGGAAAACTGTTTTAGCAAGAGTGACTGGGTCATTGTTGGCAACTGTGTTAGCTGATCAACATCTTTGGAAAGAAGTTTAATGCATATGTGCATATGAAGCTTCAAACTTACATGTATTTAATTTTATTTATTAAATTTCTGAAGAAATAATTAAAGAGAGAGACTAAAATTTAGCTTTGGGCTGGCAAGACAGCCCAGTATATAAGGTGTTTGTGGTCAAGCCTGCTGATTTGAGTTCAGTACTAGAACCCTCAGGGTATAAGGAGAGAACCAGCTCAAGAGCCAGCTTCTGAGTTGGTGCCTGCACAGGCATGTGCACACACAAAATGTGTACAGTGAAAAGTTTAGCTTTGCTAGGGCTGTTTATAATAGAAAAAAATTGAAAATGACTTATGTCCAATAGTAAGGGATTGGTTAAATAAATATTAGAACTTAGAGCTAATGGAATTCTGGGTAGCTATCAATTATTATTGAAGTTTTAAAAGATTTTTTCATTTTTATTTATTAGTATGTGTAGGGATGCTCTGGTTGCCTATAAAAGCTGTCAAATCTGGTGGGGCTGGAGTTACAGGTAAGTCACCTGACGTGTGTGCTGGGAACTGATTGGGGTTCTCTGGAAGAGCAGCAAGTACCCCTAACTGCTGGGCCATCTCTCCAGTTCCTGAAGTGTATATATACTTTATCGGATTTTTGTGTATGTGTGAGAGAGTCGGGTTTCTCTGTGCAAACCTGGCTGTCCTGGAACTCACTCTGTAGACCAGGCTGGCCTTGAACTCACAGAGATCCACCTGCCTCTCCCTCCTGAGTGCTCGGATTAAAGGCAAGCACCAAAGGCATTTGCCACCATCCCTGGTGTGAAGTATATTTTGAATGTGGATGAAGGGAGTCACAATAAGTAATTGAATGGAGTCAGGTCATTAACAAACATGTATTTTATAGAGACATATAAGCATAAAAACGAATACATGTATCTAAAAAACGCCTAGCTAGATCTTGCTGCTCCAAGTGTATCACCTTGGAACTTATCAGAAATGCAGAGCACAAGTTGGACATCACATACCGGTAATCCCAACACTCAGGAGGATGGTGACTTTGAGGCCAGCCTACACTATATAGAAAATTGTGTTTGTGAGTTAACGTTGAAATGAAGGGGATGGCAGAGAAAGGAAAAGAAGGCATCTGGGCTGCTGAAAAGCTTTGGGTGGTTCTTGTGCACTGTGTGGTTTACCGTGGTGCAGGTCCATCAAATGCAAGTTCTGTATGCGGACTGCAGGGGGTTTTATGTCTCCTTTTTATTTATTTATTGGGGACAAATGTGTGTTACTGCCACAGCAAGGAAAAGAAGATGACATTCTCTGTAAAATACATAGTGGATTTGGGGTCATTGAAACTTTGACAGAAGACAGCAGGCAGAGGGCCAGGCCCACTCAGTGGCTCCGTAAAGTCCTGCTCCTTGTCTGTATGCGTTTTAGTTTTACAGGATAGCTCCTGGGTTACAGAGTGACATTTTCAGAAACACCACTGTTTTGGAAGGGCCTCTGCTATTCCCAGGCAGGACAAGTGGCAGATGGTCACAGGAGTTGGCCATCGCCAAGCTTCTACCCTGGGCACAGAGGTCTCCTTCCAGTTGTCCCATCCTTGCTGCTTGGTCTTCCCATTAAGATTCAGGCTGGCTTGGTGGATTAGATCATTTTGCTTCCAGTAAGTGAGCTGGCTACTTATGCATTCTCCTGCATCCTCAGTGCCAGACACATTTCTCAATCCTCCTCTGCTGGTCAGCCAAGGCCAGGAACAGAGTGTTTCCACCTTCCTTACGTCAGTCTGTCCAGCTGTAGCAGGTGGCTCTGTTGGAAGACTGTCTCTTCCATGTCCACTGACACCAGGCCAAAGCCCCACCTTGGGAAAAGAGCAATGGGGGTGCCCCTTTTCAGACCCTCTCCCTATATGAGTCCACGAGGAGAGTGTGCAGCCGCAGCTGGTGGCTCGAAGTGGGCGTGTGTCCTGATGGTAGGCGATGCTCTCGGAAGCCTCTGAAGTGACATTGTCATCACTTGGACAAAAGCGCAGACCAGCCCCTGAACGGGCGGAGGGCCTGGAAGTTAAGTCTGTCCAACGCTGACCTGAAAATACTTGCTCGGGGAATGGAGTTGCCCTGATTGGGGCTGACCTTGGTTCTTTAGAAGGTGGAATGTGGGGATGGAAATTAGAGTGAACGCCCCTGTAGGGGAGTACTGGAACCACAGCCCTGAGTTGAGACGTGGGCTGTGTGGAGAATGAGTAACAGGTTGCAGGCCTCTGTGAGGGATGATGTGATTTGCTGTCCAGGCGGAAGGAAGCTTTGGAGAACTCAGGTCCACACAGAGCTAGGCCTATGTCTTCAAATGGCAGGTAGAAGAATGGCGGTGGATACAGGGTATCTTGCCTGGGCTGAGAGATAGGTCCAAGAAGGCACGGTGGTAGAAATGTGCTAGCTGAGTCAGGGATCCACTCCAGAGAGGCTGCAGGCTGCAAAGCATCTCAGAATCTTTTATCCAGTTCACCAAAGCTAGAATTCCGGAAAAGCTGTCAGTGTGTGAAGGAAATATGGAACGTTTCTCTATCCGTACCGCGCATGTAAACCAGAGGTCAAGGCAGTACAAGGATGGCCTGGAAGGTGGGATAACTCTGAATGGGTGCTGTGGTTGGTCCCCACAACTGGCCGCCAGAGCCTGCTCCGTGCCAGTAGCTGTTGGAATGCCAGAGAAGTAGGTGGTCAGCAGTCAGGGTACAGTCTTTGTGATCAGAGCTTCCTGCCTGTAGGAACATAAGGAGAGCAAGGTGACCAAGCAAATGCCAGGCAGTCCTCAGCTCCGTTGGCCCCTGCGCTACGTAGGCCATGTTGGCCTGGTTCATGGTACCTTTCCTTTCCTTTGGCTCAATCTCCTTTTCTTGTAGGGAAGCAGCTGCAGGCTGCTGTATCTAAGCCACAGTGGGACTCTAGCTCCTCAGGCGCCTGGAGCTGTAGTCCTTCAGTGGTTTACTGAGTGCTACCTGCCCTCTGGCTGACACCTCCCACAAGCCATCTGCAATCTAAGAGGAATGCTCTCCACTGCTCAGATGCTAATTTTGTTTGTTTTCAGACAGGGTCTCACTAGTAGCCCATTCTGTAGCCCATTGAACTTCTTAGGTAGTCAAGGTTGGTCTTGAAGTCTTATTCTCCTGCCTCAGCTTCTCAAGTGCTAGGAACTGCAGATGTCTTCCTCCATGCCCTTCTTGAATGCTAATCTTGAGCCACTTCTCTCCAGGAGGTAAAAACACCTGCTGGCTCCCAACATCTGGTCTCTGTTCTCTCCTCTGGCCCTAGATGCACCCCTAGTCCTAAGCTATTTAATTCACTGCTGCACCTAGGATCCTGGTCCACAGCCTGCCAATTCTCTATTTCTAAAGGTCAAAGAAGGCCAGGTTCATGAGGTGGGAATAGACTGGTGAGAGAGCAAGAGATGTGGCTCCAGAGTGTAGAACTCCAGAGAGCAGGGCCTAGAGTAAGCCTGGACATTGCCTCTATGGGGAGTGAGGCCTGTGGCAGAGCCTGCAATGGACCACTATGAAGAAGCCAGTGCCCAGTTTCCCTTGGTGACGTTCTCTGAGGACCCAACTCTACCCACAGTCAGCTGGACGCCCAGAGAGTTGCTCCTGCCTCCAGTGGTCTGCTCTGTCCTTGGCTTCGACACCTCTTGCAGAGTTGCCTTAGTTTTCACATGCTATCCCGAAGGTTGTGGTGACTGCCGTTTGCTTTGAGGAAAAGTGAAAATGTCCTGGGCCAGGAGTCTATGACCAGGACAATGTGTGAAGCTGGGCCCCTCACTTGATCAAGACCACTATGGACAGAGATCCAGTCCTTCTCCACAGCCAGACCTCAGATGGACACCTGTCACAAAAGTAAACCATGGTCACTGCCCTGTTGCTATGTTACACGCTGCCTGACCAGAGCACACAATGTCCCTGAGCATGGGGCTAGGGGTGCAACATCAAACAGCTACATAGAGTTTGCCCTTTCTGTGCTGTTTATATTTCAGTGTGAGCATTCCTGGCACAGTCTCCATTGTTGACGCCATTGTCACTACCCCTACCTTGGAGCAGCTATTTGAACGTCTCACACCCTCCACCTGCAGGGTCTGGTGATATCATCCACTGATGTCACTAGTCAAGGAGAAATTGAAAAAGGCTTTCTTGGTCCTCTCCCTGAATTGGGCCAAATGTTTAGATACCTTTCCTTTCCACTGCTTTCTCTATTGGGTTGGTGGAAGCCAAGGAGAGAACCAATAGGAAGCCTCCAAAACCCTAGTTGCACCCAATCTGAGGCCACAGGTGGAAGTTCTGGGTCTGACCTCAGCAAAGCAGCACCTGAGGCTTAGGACAGTAGGAAGATAAAGAACCTGCCCATCCCCTTTTCCATGTTGACAGATGTCTCTAAGGAGAGTTGGCTGTCACATGCCATCCACACACATCTGTACACCAGCAAGCAGATGTGACCTCCACCTGTCTCCTTGTAGAACTCATAGCACATTATGCATGGTGTGCGATGAGCACCAGCCAAATCACTAAGGGATGACTCGTCCAGTTGGGTGACATCATATAAGTAAGATGCTCTCTCATAACCTTCTCCATTTCTGTGAGTATACAGCCTGTGTAGGCACGAAGCCACAAGGAGCCCAGAAGCCTGCCTGCTAATTACACTGTAAGGATGTGGGAAAGGGGATTGTACTTTATCTATAAGGTCTGAGTTTTTGACAAAAATGTATTCGTGTACTCGGGATGTAATTAAAATACAGTAAATTAAAAAGAAATATCACAAGGAAAGGATCCTACTAACAAAAAAGGCCCTGGGGCTGGAGAGACGGCTGAGTGGTAAAGAACACGCACCACTCTTGTAGATCCAAGTTCAGTTCCCAGTGCTCATGCTGGGTGGCTCACAACTTGCCGGAACGCCATCTCCAGGGGATGCTCTTCTGGCCTCTATGGGCACTGCACTCACATGCAACCCCCACACGTGCACAATTTAAAAGATACTAAAGATAAATAAGTAACCAGAATCCTGCAATACCAAAGCTATATAGAAAGTCCAGGGACTTAAAAAAATCAAACAAATAACTATAGAACTTTGATAAAATCGCTAGAAATATGGTAACTCTTACCGAAGTCGATCTTCACTCTGTTTATTGAGCTTGAAGTCTGAGAGCACAAAGATGTCTTTAACCTTCTGACATGGCTGACCAGGAGGGGCCTCAGTGAGCAGACGTGCTCCAGGCCCCACAAGTGGAGACAGTCTTTCAGGGGTGTCTCTGAGAAAAACAAACAGGGCCAAGAAGGAGAGAGGTGGTCCTTAAAGACCCCAGAGATGAAGACTGATACTGCCCATCTTCCTGTCCTGAGTGGTCCAGCCCTTGACTGAGAGCTAGTCCTGGCACTACGGATGGGCCAGTACCCTGCTCCTCCTTGACCATATATTGTATTCCCATGTATCTATCTACAAAGGATATACACTGTTGCTTTATTGAAATATCTCCTCCTATCTGGCGGGAACTTAAAGATCTCTACTTGCCTGTTATCTCTGGACCACAGACTTCTTAGGAATGCCTCCCACAGACCCATCTTTCCTTCAAAGAGTTCGGTTGCCATTCAACTAGCCCTATGTCACCCACCCCAGGCCCTCATGTAAGGCAATAGATGCACAGGGAGAATCTACCAGATGAGGGGAAACTCGAGGCTGAGTGTGATGGATACAACCTATTAGGCTTCTGCCATTGGATCCTTGGAAAGCTCAGGCTGTGGGGAGGAAGGTCATGTCCTTCCTCCAGGGACCTGGAAATTCCAGCTGGTGATAAACCTGCTGTTTGTCCTAATTAGCAGCCTTAATACCTCATACAAGCCATTAACAGGCTGGTGCATTGATACACATCTTTAGATGTAATTAGTAATGTCGTTAGCCTAATCCATAATCAATACCTGGGTAATTGCTTCCTAGGGTTTATATTTAGTCCCTGGGTTTGTGGCATTGCGAGCTACATCCATCTGCAGACATTCTAATGGACGTGTACAGGTTCCTGACAGCCAAGCTCATCAGGGAGTCCCAGGAGTTGTAGCCTCTGGTTAGAAGGAGACCATGGTGTGGCACAGAGTGGGGGTTGGCTTCCCAGCTACCTGGCTTCAGAGGCTTGAGTGATCAAGCTTCTTGCTTATCCAGAAATGGACTGCAGCTCTAGAATAAGAGGGACCACCTCAGAAAGGAGGTCAAAGGGTGACCGTGGGGCCTGGGAGACAGATTCCAGACCTCAGGCATCATTCCCTCTGCATATGACCTCCTTGCCAGAAGAATGGGAAGAGGGTCCTGAGGATGACACCCAGACTACGGATGCTAAAGCATTAGGCTGTCACATCACATTCGTCTATGTGCCTTCCCTTGTTGCCACTTAGGCTTGCCGGGAAGGCTGCAGTAGAGCCCAGTGCTATCCTCTTTGACAGCACTGGTGGCCCAAGGTCAGGCAAGAGTGACAGGAGAGAAGCCTGTGGACAGTTATCTTATGAATGGGCTCCCATCTGACTGTGATTGGAATTAATACCAAGCTTCCGCTTCCAGGAACGTCTCCAGCAAAAAAGATCTGGGCTGAGAAGGTCTGGGCTGGAATGCACTGAGGGCTAGCCATAAATCTCTCCCCAAAATGATGATGCATAAGCTAATTGCTCTGGAGGCACCGTGCTCACCCTTTGGAGCCAACATGTCACTCCGCATCCTCCCTGCTCCACCATTCTCTGGGAACAGGGCCAAAGAGGGGTGGATGGGCGTTGGCAAAGTCACCATGAAGGAAAACATTTTAATTCATTTAATTACGGGACTCTCAGAAATCCATGCTCTGTTTCTCCTTGGGCTTGTTAAAGAAAATGAGAAGTGGCTTGTTCCCACCCCCACCCTCTCCTTAGCCAAAGAGGCTAAGTGTGGGGTGTGGGCAGCATGGAGCTATGCACAGCCAGGAACAGTAGCCCGGACGATGAAATGCTAGCCCAAATATTGCTGGCTTACAAGACTTCCCCATGCCCTTCACATTGTCTTTTCTCTCCTTCCATATGAAGAGTCTACAGGGATCTGCCTTTTGTGGCGCACTAAACTTTGTACTTTCTTCCTTTCCCCAGCAGACCTTGTGACAGCAAGATGGTAACATGTGCACCTTGTAGGTCACGATCGGACCATTCATATTAATCCCAAGATCCTTAGCAGAGTATTCTATCTCACAAGGTACATGGTCTGTATGCTGAGCTCCACTCTGACTCCGGAGAATAAACACCATAGCTGTCAGCTAGAAGCTTGCATCTCTTCAAAGAGACCACTGAGTGAAGACAAATGTATCAAATGGTAGAAAGAAGCATATACAAAATATCCCTTTAGTCTACGCCTGGCCTGGGGCACAGACAACAGTGCTCCACTCTTTACGTTGGCAAGCGGAAAGCCTTGGGCAGAAAGTCCTCCAAACCTTGCCTCTCAATTTTAGTGAATACTAATAGGGATACATCAGTCTGTGGGCACTGGTACCCTGAGCCTGGATCATAAGGTCTTTCTCTGTACTTCACAGGGTAGTAGTGGGCACCAGAGAGCGCGAGATCAGTGCAGGAGCAGCCAGAAGCCCCCAGTGGCCTGATTTTGTTCCCAACCCCTAATGGGGATTGGGACAGGCAGTATTTGGGACATTGCTAATCTAGGTGTGAAGAACACAATCTGTTCTTCCCAGGGGAGAAAGGATCTTGCCTCTGACTACCAGCAGGGAGTTTCCGCAGCTTCCCCAGTTTTCCTGCTTCTCTGAGCCTCTTGACCAGCTTGGCCTCTGGCTCCATATGGGCACCATCCCACAGGAGCCCCACCAACCAACTAGCTCCAGCTACTCCAGACAGGGCAGCAGACTGCAGCCAGCAGTATCAAAAGCGCTATAGGAAGTGACAAATGCACATCCATGTATTCTTCAACAGCCCTCTGCTGAGCGTGAGAACACTGATAGTACCCATCCTGCCCCATGGCCGCAGGGGAGAAACAATAGCCCCGTAAACACACAAAACAGTTTCTGAGGATACTATCCTCTGTGCTGAAAAGTCAGATCTGCAAATAGATGTCCGGAGCAAGGGAGCAGCAGAGCAAAGGGCCTGTGGCAGGAAGAAGCTCCGAGAGTTCTGGGCAGGAGGAGGATGGTAGGTGACAGAGTTGAGCACCCCAGGAAATTACCGTGACCAGTGAAACACACGGCCTTGCCTTAGGCCCCCTCCAAGTGCAGGGAAGCAGGGTTTGTGTAAGGGTTAACGTGGGCAGCATTGCCTGAGAGGGCTCTCTGGATGCCAGGCTGAAGAGGCAGGAACTCCTGGAGGAGACAGGCACTCCAGCAAGGCCATGGCCCACTGTTGCTCATCTCTATGCCCTCGCCCTACTCATGAGTCAACCTCTGAAAGCCACGACCTTGCTCTCCCTGAGTGTCAACATCTATGGGACTCACACCTGACTGTATTCCACCCCTGGGGAGAAAGGACACTGTGAATGACCGCTTAATGGAGATAGATCTCTCTGTGGAGTGATGGAAATGTTCTGGAACAAGGTAGTCACATGACATAGCGAATGTCCTGGATAATATTGGCCCTGCACTTTAAAATATCTAAAATAGTGAAGTTTGGGTCATGTGTAGTTTTTGTGACTATAAAAAATTAGTTCAGTGCCTTTTCATGAAAAATCTTTCAAGAAGTTTAAGAACAGGAGGAAAATTTTCTCAGCTTTTGCATGCTCTCTCTCTCTCTTTCACTCTCTGTCTGTCTGTCTTTCTGTCTGTCTCACACACACCTCTTATAGCTAGCATTTTATTCAACATGTACTCAATCAGAAAAGACTAGATGACTTTTCCCTAAGATCAGGGAAACAGGGGCACCCACTCTTGCCTCTCCCATTCAACACTGCACTAGCCATTCTGACTGTGAAAAGTGATGTACAAAATTTAAAAATACAAAGAATCAATGAAACCGAGGTTGTTCTTTGATAAGATAAACAAGACTGATAAACCTTTTAGCCAAATTAATCAAATGAAAGAGAGAAGACCCAAAATAATAAAATTAGAAGTGGAAAAGTGAGATTATAATGAATACCAATGAAATTCAGAAAATCATAAAGACATATTTTTAAAACCTCTACACCGTTAAGTTGGAAAATCTCAAAGAAATGGATGAATTTCTAGATGCACACAACATAACCAAAATTAAGCCAGAATGAAGTCAATAGCTTAAAACAGCCATAGCCAGCAACAATTGAAGCAATAATAAAAAAGCCTTTTTATTAAAAAATAAATCCAGGACCAGGCAGCTTCATGTGGCATTCTCCTAGCAGTTCAAGGAACAACCAGCGTCAATGCTACTCAGGTTCTTGCATAAAATAGAAAAGAAAGGAAGATTTTCAAACTTATTTTATGGATCCAGTATTACCTTGATATGGAAACCAAAATAAACAACAAGAAAGAAAATTACAGGCCAATCTCCCTGATGTACACAGACACAAAAACTCTCAATAAAATATAGGCAAACTGAACCCAAAATTATATAAAAAAGAATATGACCAACTTAGTATCATTCTAGAAATACAGGTGTTGTTCAATATTCATATATTAATAAATTTTACCCATCACATGAATAGATTCAATATAGAAATCATATGATCATTATGCAGAAAAGACCTTTCACAAAACCCAACATACCTCCATGATAAAAGTCATGGACAGTCTTAGAGCAGAGGGAGCATACTTGAACAGCAAATCCTACACATGACAACAATATCATGCTACATGGATAGAGCCTCAAAGCATTCCACAAAGAATGAACAGGGTGATTATTCTCTCCACTTCTACCCATACAGTGCTTAGAGTTTCAGTCAGAGCAATGCCGCAAAAGAAAGGAACAAAGGCAGAGAGGTAGGAAAAGAAATCAACCGGCCACAATTTGCCGATGACATGATTCTGCATGGAAGAGACACAGAGTGCTCCACCAAAAACTCCTAGGCCTGATGATAAGCACTTTCAGCAGAGTAGCAGGACACAAAATTAACACATAAAAATAAGCCGCCTTCCTTCATACCAAGGACAAATGGACTGAGAAACGAACTAGGGGAATAATATTATTCACAATAGACGAAAAAATAATCCTGGAATAAACTAACCAAGGAAATGAAAGACGTTCACAGTGAAACATTAAGATGATGAAAAATAAATTGAGGAAGATACCAGAAAATAGGGAGACCACCCCTATTGACAGATTAGAATAAGCACTCTCGTGAAAAATGATCCCACGCACTCCTCTTCCATTGGTCTGTCTCAAATCTGGGGCCTCTATTTCTTTGCTCTTGCACACATTCCCAAATATACGCATATAGCCAGTTCAGTCCGTATTATGTTACTTGGATATATATGATTTTAGGCTATGTGGGATTAGTAGCCAATTTGTAGCATCTTCCCTAGGGAAGACTATTTCTCTCACTCTCATATTCCCTAGTGGACTGTGGTTCTTTGTCTAAGATGGAGGTTTTTGGATATACCCCCTCCATGTTAGTATGTCCATTAATGTTGACCAAGTTTAGGTCTTGTTTAGGCAACAATTATGAGACTTGATAGGTGTAACTTATCTGACATTTCGAGGAGACACAATCTCACAGCAAACGTCTTGTTCCTCTGGCTCTTACAATCTTTCTGCTCCCTCTTCTGCTGATTCCTGAACCTTAGGTGCAGAAGTTGTGCTGTTGACGTACCAGCTGGGGCTGGGTACCACATGGTCACTTGCTTTCTGCATTTTGAGCAGTTGTAATTTTCTGTATTGGTCTGATGTGGGATCCCCCTCTGTATGTTGTGAATACCACTGGTTAAACTGTCTTGGCCTGTGATAGGGCAAAAGAGTAGAGCTAGGAGGGGGAAAACTAACTGAATGCTGGGAAAAGGAAGGAGGAGTTGAGAGACGCCATGAAGCCGCCACAGGAGAAAGATGCAAGCTGCTAGCCAGAACCTTGCCAGTAGGCCATGAGCCTTGTGGTAAAATATAAAACAATAAAAATGGGTTAATTTAAGATATAAGAGTGAGCTATAAATGTGCATAACTAATAGGCCAAGCAGTGTTGTAATTAATACAGTTTCTGTGTGATTATTTCTGTTCTGGGCAGTCAGGAACAAACAAGCAGCTTCTGTACAATAGTCTCTATCTATTGCAAGGGGACATTTCTCTGATGAGGAGTGAGAACTATATTTGTGGGTATAAGGATAAATATTTTAATATTAATATAAATATAACGTATTATATTATGCTAGTTTATTTAAGTGGGTCTTGTAGGTTCCCTGTGACCTCACTAGCCCCAAGTGTTGGCTAGGTTTTCAGTACCAGCCATAATATCCATCTTGTTGAACGAGCCATACATCCAATTAGAGAGCTGTTGGTTATCACCAAGGTATGCATACCAATATTTCACTTTTAGGATACCATGTCATGTTGGTCTTTGTTTCAGTTTATGGGCATCATAACTGTGTGGGACAATTGGTTGCTTCCCTTCCCTGGAAGCCTGAATGGCATCTTCTGATGTCAACAAAGACCTAAGTGTGAAACCTAAATCATAGAAAATGATAGAAAAAAAACACAGGCAGTGCCTTACAGGGTATAGCTGTCGGAAAGGACTTTCTGATTAGGACTCCATTTGTCCAGAGATTGAAGCCAACAACTGACAAGGGGGGCATTATAAAACTAAAAAGCTTTTGCACAGCTACAGAAACAATCAATCAAGTAAAGATGAAATGCACATAATGGGAGAGAACCTTTGCCAGCTAAATGTATGACAGGTTTAATATCCAGAATGAATAAAGAAATATAAAAAAAGGAATAAAAATAAAACCCAAACAACCAATTCAAAAACTGGGCTATGGATCTGAACAGAGAATTTTCTCAAAAGAAGAAAAAAAAGTGTCTACCCGAAACCGGCTGTCGTGATCTGTGCCCAGGGACCCTACAAGGGCACTTCTGTGGTGCGCCATGCCTTTCTTTGATGTGCAGAAAAAGCTGGGCATTAGCCTCGATCGTCACTTCGTATTCCAAAGTACTGAACAGCCCTTCAAGATTCCCGCTCGATGCCATGCTTTTGAGAAAGAGTGGATAGAGTGTGCGCATGGCATTGGTGCTACCCCGGCTAAAAAAGAGTGCAAGATAGAATACGAAGATTTCGAGGAAT
>JAQHUG010000007.1:16083679-16095428 GCA_028555095.1 Dicrostonyx torquatus | reverse complement strand
ACGGTGTGAGGAAGAGGGACCCTCATTCTCTGCTGTAGACGGTGTGAGGAAGAGGGACCCTCATTCTCTGTTGGAGACGGTGTGAGGAAGAGGGACCTTCGTCCACTGCTGGAGACGGTGTGAGGAAGAGGGACCCTCGTCCTCTGTTGGCGATGGTGTGAGGAAGGAGGAACCCTCGTTCACAGCTGGTGTGTTTCAAACTCATCCAGCCACTCTGGAAATCCATGTGGAGAATTATTTTTAAAGTCAAAATAAATCTATTATATGATCCAGAATATACCCAAAGGACTCTGTAACCCACTCCATGGATGTTCGGCCATGTTCGTAACAGCTAGAAAATGCCAACAACATAGATATTCTTCAGCTGACACGTAGATAATGAAAACAGGGTGCACAGACACTATTCAGCTGCAAAGAAAACAAAATTTGCAGATGAATGAACAAAACTAGAAAACACCATATGGAGTAGGGGAAAAAAGAAAGACAAATGTTGCATAGTCCTCTCTCTCACCTGCAGCTCCTAGATCCAGATCCTTAGGCGTGAGTATACAGCCAGGAATAATCACAGGAACCAGGAGAACAAAAAGGGACCATGATCAAGAGAGAGGGAAATAGCAGGTCTAAGAAAATTTTCAGTAACTAAAGCCAAAGTAAAACAAAATCTTCAGTATTTATTGGTAGGCTCTGTATGGTGGGAATATCACTGCTCCTCTCAGACCCCATAACTGAGTGACTTCACCCCCACTCCGTGTCTCCCCATCTATTTATCTGTTCATCTAGCAACCATCTGTCTATCATCTACCCTATTCTGGCCCTCTTAAGAATCCTGCCCTCGGATTGAAGAGATGGTTCAGCTCATCATCTTCAGCATTGAAGAGATGCTTGTCATGTAAATGTGACCTGAGTTTGATTCCTGCCTTCCATTTTCAGTCACGAATCAGAGACTGAACAGAAGTGAGACCCCACTATAAAAGCTTCAGGCCCACACCCAGTGATTCACCTCCTCCAGCGAGGCTCCACATCCTAAAGGTCCCATGACCTTCCCAAACACCACCACCAGCTGGGGACCAAGTGTTCAAACACATGAGCTCACGGGGGACACTCCACATTCAAACCACAATAAAGGGGCTAAAGAAAGCAGGAAACATGGAGAGTAGAGTTATGGGCCATGGGTTCTAGGGTTGGCAGGGTGATGGACCTTGTAGGATTCCTGATGTGCCACGCCGTAAGACCATTACAGTGAGATAAATTGAAAGTTTTGCATAGTCTAAAGTGGTGGGTCCTCTGATGTTTTGTGAAATGGGTGATGTAAAAACTGTTCTATATATCTAGAGCACTCAGGATGTCTTTTTTTTTTTTTAAAAAAAGACTATATACATCAAACATGTATTGGAGTATGAACCGTGTATGGTGGTTCACACATGCAATTCCAGAACTCAGGAGGCTGAGGCAGGAGATCCATAAATTCAAGGCCAGCCTGGGCTACCATGGAGACCAGGCTTTAAAAGAAACTGAAAAGAGCGTGCACAATGTGAGCAGTGAGAATAACGCATGGGCTGGGGTGTGGCTCACTGGTAAACCCCAGCTCCAGGTGGGGGAGCTGCCTTCCATCGTCTAAGTATCCAAGACCATCATCGGACATTAAAGTTCCAGCTTGGGGGTTTTAGGCCACCCTGATCTTATAAGCTAAGGTTAGACCCTACATGAAGGCTCATTGAGTCCATTGCCTATCTCCCTTGATCTTGTGAGCTAAGGTTAGACCCTGCATGGAGACTCATTAGATTCATTGCCTATCTCCCCTGACCTTGTGACCTAAGGCTAGACCCTGCATGGAGACTCTTTGGATTCATTGCTTATCTCCCCTGACCTTGTGAGCTAAGGCTAGATCCTGCATAGAATCTGGGCTTCTGCTTATGGGCTTCATTGTCTGTGTCCTCTGAACTGAGGTCCAGGGCAGCTGCTTTCCCCCGTTCCTCATTGGGAGGGGCAGATTTCTTTTCAGTCTAGCCTTTAAGTAAAGTCTGGCACAATCAGGGACTCCTGTAGAAATCTGGGCCATTCATGAGCTAGGACTTCTGTCCATTGCCATCAGGAAGTCATGAAATTCACAAATTCAGGTTCATCTCTTCTGGCAAACTCCCTCATGCCTACTGTTCTTGGCTTGCATTTCAAGAATTAAATAGTCTCTTCCTTTTTCCTAAATCTTTAATGCATTTTAGAAAATTAATTCTGCATTTTGTCCAGGTTTTCAGTGTAAGAGATACTCAACTCACCCACTATATCATCAAAAAGTATTCAGAATGACCTAATTTTCAAGTTTTGACATTACATAATTTAAAAAATTATGCAGTAAGTTTTTGAAAGAACTGTCTTATTTCTGGAGTTACTGACCTTTCTGCCTTCTTGTCTTCACCCCCACTGCCAAACCCACAGATTACACCTAGTTCTTCCGGTGACCCTCACTGTGACAGTGACCTGTGTTGGACACAAAGTCATTGAGTCCTCTGTAGGATGTGCCTTATGGAGTGGAATACCATGATGTTAGACTAGACTCCACCCAAACCCACTCCCTGACACTAAAACGTGGATTTCACGTTTAAACCTGATTCTGTGGCTTAAAGAAATCAGGCCATGTCCCTCCACACTTAGGGCTGGGACAGAGTTAAGAAGTTCTTTTTGTTGTGGCTATAACAGCAGCTCTTGATTTAGGATCCTAACCAGTACCAGGCTCTTTCATGTTCCGTGTGATGTACACTATGCTGAACTAAATCTCAAAATGTGAAACTCCTCGCCATCCCTAATGTAAGAATTCAGACCTTTCCTTTGTTCTCAGGATTGGTCTGAGACTCTTCAGGGAGGCCAACTGCGGATTTGGTCCTCTCCTCACCATCTTTTTCCTGGGCAGTTCTCTCTCTCTCTCTCTCTCTCTCTCTCTCTCTCTCTCTCTCTCTCTCTCTCTCTCTCTCTCACTGTCTGTCTTTCTCTTTGTGTGTATGTGTTTCTCTCTGTGTGTGTCTCTATCTCATCTCTCTCTCCATCCCACTCCATGTTTGTTTTGAGATAGGATCCTTGGCTGGCTGGGAACTCACTATGTAGACCAAGCTGGCCTCAAACTCTTAGAGAACCACATGTGTGCTAGAATCAAAGGCATGGACCACCACACCATCTTATTCTTGCTCTCTATGAAGCTTTTCTCCAGACTTTAAAATGACTCTTCTCATATTAAAGAGAATCGTTGTAGTTTCCCTGAGACTGATTATAGTTTTTTATAACTCCAAGCTCATGAAGAAGGCTTCTGCTGGCAGATCTGGAGTAGCAAGGCCTGGCATGGGCCAATCCACTCATCAGTGGATGTCCTGCCATGCACCAGCTGTGCCCATGTCACACACTGAGGGCATGAGTAAGAACTGTAAATGAGAAATCTGGGGTGGCCCAGCTTTGGCTCTCACTCAGCTCTTCCCAGGCTCTTCTGAGCTTCAACAGGGAGACTCCAGCCAAGGAGTGAGCTCTCTGGCAGACATGTCCACATGTAGACCATCCAGAATATTGTCTTGGCAGTGGTAATGGTCAAGTCAGTGCTTGTAGCCTTTCCAACTCCTTTGCCAGGAAGGGGGGCGCCTCAGCCAGGACCTCTCTTGCCCCAACACCGAGTCCAGTAGGTAAAAGGGAAGTCAGTTCAAGCGGGAACCCACTTCTCATTCTAAGCAGCCCTTTGTCCTTGGTGAGATCACACAGGGGACTCCAGGACAGAGACCTGGAGCAGAAGCAGTCACGTGTGTTTCCGTAACATGAGTGTTTACAGGTCCCAGAGGAGAAGACGGGACCATGTGGCGACCAGGTTTTACTGAGCCGGTCCTGGAATGGCCAGTGTGGCTTTTGCAGTGCCTTGGCCTACATACCCATGAACCTCCCTTGCTGAGAACTCAGTCACTCTTGACCAACCTGCCAATGACTCCTCTGAGGAGACTTTGAGAAGCAATTTCTAGCATTTTCTTGGAGCCAACAACAGTCAGGCACACACTCGACTGTTTTGGGACCTGGACACACACACACAGGAGGACCCAAGCCACATATACGACGACTAAGTGGTACGGCCGAGAACATCTGTCCCAGAGCTTCACAGGGACCTTCCCAGCATGCCTTCCTGCTTATATATTTGCCCTCTGATTGTTTGCAGCTGAACACAGTCCTGACACTATAGTATCACAGAGCCCTCCCAATTTAGTCCGTTCAGAAGGGATCCATGTTAAGGAAGATGCTTCCAGAACTGTCACCTGGACATCTTGAAACAGATCCTGATACAGCCCTTGATAGAGTGTCACTCATAGGAAGATGGGCAGCCTTGGTGAGCCTGGTGCCTAGAACCAGCCCCATCTGAGTCCTGGCCAATCTCAAGCCAGTGTCTCTCTCTGGGCCACCATTTTTCTTATCAGGAACAAAAGGGAACAATTGCTGCCTAGTTTATGGCAATTATGTTTTTGCCATATCATTTCTAGGGTGTCTTCCAAACTCCCTCAGATGGGCTGCACCTCCTAGCTGCTTCCCTGCCAATCCCATACAACCTGGTGACGCTGCTCCCAAGAATTTGGCTTTGTGTGGGCTCCTGAGAGGTGGAGGTGGGGGGAGAGAGAGTTTGCTAACCCCCTGGGATCCACACACCTTACTTATGCCTGTACTATCCCTCCTTTCCTGCCCTTACTGACCTGGACTCTAGCATAGGCCTAGTCACCAGTTCTACACAGCTAAGAAAACCAGAGAAAAGGAAGAGTGAGCTTTAGGCCATTTCCCTACAACCCTTGGCCATCCTTCCATTGGCCTGATTTACCAACCTAAACTAGGTCAGCTGGAGCCTGAAACCAAAGCCCTCACTCTGCCAGGTGGGAGGCACAGCTGTTTCCACAGGCCATTTGGGTACTCAGAGCCCAAGTGTCCACACAGCTTGTCTCTGCCTGGCCACTGGGGTCAGACTCTGCTCCCTGTTAATCTGTGCTCCTTACTCATGGGGCTGTGCTTCCTCAGGAGCCCATCATGAAAGCATAGGACCCTTCCCTCGTGTCTGCAGAACCCTGCCGTATGCAGGTATCCCAGTTCCTGACTCCTTGCCAGGGCTCTCATCTCCAGAGATTGGGCCCGAGATGTCGGAAAGAAGTTAAGATGGAGGCATGGGGCCAGGAAGTAGCTGCAGCTGCTGCTTCAGGATGGAGAGCAGGAGTTGAGTCCCCAAGAGGAGGTCCAAGAGGTGAAAAACTCACAGGAGAGCCTTTGGACAAATGGGGGATTCCCATCTCTGGCAGAATCCCGTCCAAGTCATGGGCTCTGCGTCCAAAAACAAATGTGGAAGGAGAAGAGGTTTCCTAGGGACAGCAGCTGCAGCTGGGTATCCGATGTGCTGGCTCTGGGCAACTGGGAGAGGGATGATGTCATACTTCTATGGTCTCCAGTTCAGAGGAGCCTTCTGTAGGTCCCAGCTGGATCCATGAGCGGCCCCTCTTGTATAAGTCCAGGACTCCCAACCCTTCAGGAAAAGAGGTCATCCCCCCTCCAGACACCCTTCCTGGTTACCCAACAGCCACAGTGGCAGCTTCCCAGGTGCCCAGCTGGCATGTGACAAGAGTCTGAGGGGCAAGGGAGGAGGTCACAGTTAAACTCTGACAGGATCAGGAGAAGTCCTCCTGCATTGGCCACCAACACCAGTCAGACACAAGCATGTCTACATGCCAGAAGATCCCCTTTTCTCAGGAAGCAAACACACTGAAGCCTGGCCCCAGAGCTGACTAGGGTTGGGGGAGATATTGGGAAGCGATGAAGATCAGCCAGCCCAGTTGCTTAAATACGGGGGGGCTCATCAGTTGTTCAACCAGCTTCAGCATTGATGGTGGACTGGCCACAGGTGCAAGGATGCAGGATGCTCACAGTGTGTCTGTGTAATGCACTGACCACAGGTGGAAGAGGATGGTGTCCTGGGGCTCTTGTATAATGTGAAACCAGGGATGTTCTGTTACCATGACTAACTTGGAAAGTCAGTGCAGGCCTTGTCTGTGAACCATGTCACCTGCCAGAGATCCTTAAAAATTTTCTTTTCATATGATTGTGTAATAGCCATACACACATGCAAAACTGTAAAAAAAAAAAAAAAGTGTGGGGAGACCTCATCTGCCCTCTTCCCTAGTTTTTCTCAGTGATGACAGTCTCGGAAGAAGAGGAAGGGGAAAGCCGCCGTGAAGTACCCCGACTGAAGCGGACAGAGTGTACACACCAGACATTCCTGTGGTAGCCATAGCCGAGTAACCTGAACAAATCACTTCTCTATTGAGCAGTTTTGTCAGCTCGAGAAATGTTATATAAATGGAATCATCAGATTATGCAACCTTTTGGCAGGGGCTCCCCAGCCCCCATTCAGCTGAAGTCACCGGAGAGCTAGCGGAGGAGCTCTGCTTCTCCACGGTGGCTTCTTTCCTAATGCTGGTCAGGATTCCATGGAGTGGACACGCCAGGTGTCTTTAACCCTTTGCCCATTTAACAAAGTCCCATTTTTAATGATTACAAAGAAATAGCCATGGTAATTTCCATTTCTCTGCAATAAATGTTGAGGAAAGCAAGCGCTGGAGGGGACAGTGGCTGTGTGATCGCTACTTCACATCCCAGCAGCTGGCTCTGTGGGATGCACTTCATCTGCTTCTCGCCACTTGGCATCCTCACTGTCTTCCCGTTTTAACAGGTGATGTCTCAGTGTGATTCCGAGGTTCCTCTTCCCTGTGGATAAGAATGATGAGACTGTTTTGTTGTTGTTGTTGTTTTGTTTTGCTTTTTGGTGAGTTTCTTTCTAAGCAGTGCACCCTCTCATGCAAAGGGACTGTGTCTTTCATCCATTTTCTAATTATATTATTGCTATTTTTACAGTTGAGATTGGAGAGCCCTTTATTCTAAATACAAAACAAGCCTTTGCCAGATACAAAGTCTGCAGAGATCTTAGCTTGATCTGTAGCTTGCCTTTCCACTCTCTTAAGGTGGTGTTTCTCCTATAGCAAAAGATTTGTTTCGAGGAAGACCAATTAGTTTCTGTGTCAAATCTAAAAACTGACCAGTCTTAAATTTTGATTATTTCCTATTTACATTTATAGTGCTCCTGTCTTAGAGTTGCTACTGCTGTGAAGAGACATCATGACCACAGCAACTCTTATAAAGGAAAACATTGAATTGAGGGGATGGTTTTCAGGTTCAGAAGTTTAGTTCTTTATCACCATGAGGGAGGGCATGGTGGTGTGAAGGCAGACACAGTTCTGGAGAAGGGTTGCTGCATGTTGATATGCAGGCAACAGGAAATAGACTGAGATACTGGGTGGTATCTTGAGCACAGGAGACCTCAAGGCCCGCCCCCACAGTGACACACTTCCTCCAAAAAGGTCATACCTACTTGAACAAGGCCACATCTCCTAAAAGTTCCACTCCCTGTGAGATTATGGGAGCCAAATACATTCAAACTACCACAATGCCCATAACCTAGTTTGAGTTTTTGTACAAGTGGTTGAGACTTCAATAAAGGATCCTTCCTTTTGTTAAAAAAAGAATCTACCTTTCTCTGAATTAATTTTAAACTCTCAAAAATTAATGAGATCCAACTGTGAGTCTTCTTCTGGGTGCTGTCAATTTGCATGTCTGCCCCTGTTCAATCTACACTCTCAATTCATAGTCTCCAATAGGTGCAGGGAGGTCACCCATTCATCTCCCCATTTATCGACTGCCTTTGCTGTTCTATATAAATTCTATGGGAAGATGGTGTCTAAATTAAACACAGAGAATAATCAACACCTTTACCCTGTCAAGCTTTGTCAAGACATGGCCTAAGGACTCCATTGTTTTTATAGTAATTGTAGACAAGAGTGAATTTCTGATCTCCTCCTACACATTCATTGTGATTGATTTGTACATGGTGCCAGTTTGATAATTTCACTTATTGGCTCTAAGAATTTTTCTGCAGTTGTTTTATGTGTATGATTTTTTTGGATGGACCATTGTGTCATCTGCAAATATAGACAGTTTCTTTCCACCCTATGCACTGAACAAATTCCCTTCTGTTGCTAGTTTTCTGAGAATTTCTTCTATGATTAAGTGTTTCTGCTTCAACTGGAATCAGGTTGTAAGATATTTATTCTCCAACCTGTTGTAAGTCATACTACACGAGTTAATTTTGTAATATCGATCAGCTTTGCTTTCCAGTAATAAATTCCAAATGGCACGAGTATATAATCCCTGTAGTTTTCTTTTTGTATATTCTCTCTATCTAGTTTTTGGTATAGCCTAGGCTCACAAGACAAACTGGGAAACTTTCTTCTGTCTTCTATTTTCTGGATGCGATTTTGTAATAAGGTATTAATTTTTCATAAGTGGATAATAGAAATCTCCAATGAAGCCTGTGGGGCCTGCTGAAGATTTCTTCTAAATTCCAAGTTTGTTTTCTTTCATTGTAAAGGACTCTTTGGCCCACATAGATAGCTGTTCAGGTCATGAAACAAGAATATAAATCATACTGGTTGGGTTTTAGTTGTTCATGGCCTTTGAAGAATTGGTCCATTTATTTTACACTGTCAGATTCCTGAGTATAAAACAAGATGGTTTGTACTCTTCCATCCCTTGCCTTTAAATGGCTGCAGGGTCTTCGATGACAGCTGTTTATTCCTAATGTTGACTGTGCTCCTCTCTTCGGTTTATTTAAGGGTCAAACTGCTGCTCCATTGGTTTTGCAGTGACCCTCTGTTGAGAGTTCTATCAGCTCCTGCTTTTTAGTGCTGCCTTAATTTTACTGGGCCCTGAGTTTGTCCTTTTCTCCTTTTTCACGTTTCTTGTGGGTGGTAACTGGGTTATTTATTTGAAATGTTGCCTGACTTCCAGTGTGAGCATTTAGGGCTATACTTTCTGAGCTTCAGGGTTTTGGTTTGTGTTTGTTTTTTGATTGTGTGTGTGTGTGTGTGTGTGTGTGTGTGTGTGTGTCTGAAATGAAGGGATCATTGAAGCACCCTCAGCAGGGAGGGTAGTGCTCCTTGGCAGATGGTTAGTGTTCATCTGTGTGCCTTTCAGCCTGGTTCACAGCTCAGTTGTCTCAGCTCCCAGAGTTCTCTCACCCAGACAGTGAGATGATAGCCACTATCAGGGATTTCAGGGACTGTGGAGGCTTCTTACCTCAGAGAAGAGTTCCCTCTTTGAGCAGATCCCTGTGAACAGTCTTTCCCCTTTTCCCCCCACCCTCTGTTTTTAACTCCAGTGACCAACTTTAATAACAGTTATTTTACATGATTATAGAATCAATACATTTTAACTGAATCTAATTTGAAAAAGTGGGGAAAAAACTGTAAAAAGGCTGGGGAGATCTTCAGTGATTACAGCATTTATAGCTCAAACATCAGAACCTGAGTTCACCCCCGCACTTACGTGAAAGCCAGGCATGTCTGTGTACATCTATAACCCCAACTTTGGGGGGCACGGAGATCAGAGGCCCTGGGGCTTGCTGGCCAGCTGGTCTAACTGAAGCACCCAGCTCCAGGATTCAGTGAGATATGCTGTCTCCAACAATACGGTGGAAAATGATAGAACACACGCAGGGTCTGCCTCTGGCCTTGTGCCAAACACATGAGTGGGTGTGCACCTGCACGCTCACCTGTACATACACACAAATGAGAGCAGACAGACAGACAGACAGGGAGGGATCAAGGGAGAGAGAGAAAGAGTGAGGGAGAAAGAGGAGAGAAAGAGAGAGGGGAGAGAAAGAGAGGAAAGAGAGAGAGAGAGAGAGAGAGAGAGAGAGAGAGAGAGAGAGAGAGAGAGAGCTATTAAGGAAGCAATGTGTGGAAAGGCCTTGTCTTTTTCACCAGGCCCTGACCTCAGCTGACCTTAACAGATGTCCCCAGGCTTCCTAGATGTGAGTTTATTTGTGTATAATAAAGTGCACAAATGGTTTGGACATTGTTGCTTTCATTTTACAGTATTTCAAACATATCTTTGTGTTTCAGATAGTCTACTGAAACATTATCTTAGCATATGTAAATATGCCGTAATTCCACAGTTGGTGTGCACTCAGGTTTATTTTAAACTTCACCATTTCAAGTTGAGTTGTTTGAATAAAGTCCACACGTAAGTGCATGGTGCACATCTTTGCTTCCTTAATATAAATTCCTAGAAGAGGGGTTTTGTGGCAAACATTATGATTATTTTTAATAATTCCCCCACTAGAAAAATCTATTCCCCAATCCACTGTCAGATTCCCTGCATTCCCCTATGTGAAATTACCAGCCTTCTTTTGTTGCTTTTGGATTTTGGTGTCTCACTAATATAGCCCAGGTTGGAATCAAACTTTTAATCTTCCTCTTCAACCTTTTGAGTACTGAGATTGCAGGTAAATTAATTTTTTAAATTATATTTGCTATTATTAGGAATGAAACCTTGTATTTTATTGTTTTTATTTATGTTCCCTGTTGTTAAACAAATGTGATTTTTGACCCACAATTCCCAAGCATAACAATCTTATTTCTTCCTTCCTGATGGTTTCAAGGACATATGACCTTTTAAAAAAATTTTAAAAATTAAAAAAAAATTTAAAGGAAGGTGATTGGAGACTTTTCAGTCCCCTGGTCACCTGTACTGTTAAGCCTAATAAGACCTACTGGTTGGGCCCAGTCTATGCTGGCCCTTTAGAAAGGCATAACCATTGTCCATATGCCTCCCTGTCCCCCAGCTGTAACCCCACCCCTAAAAGCATCCCGACTACCACCAGGAGCAGGTACTGGATCCTCCTGCCTCACAGCACCTGTCTGTGCACCTTCCCTTTGGTCATGAGGAAGCACAGCCTTTGGGGCTCTTTCCAACACTTGAAGGGTAAAACAGAAGCAGAACATAAATCAGGGCCCAAAACATCACCTTGCTGCATGAGCCTGGTCTCCTGGTCTGGCAGGTTCTAATCTGGGTATCTTTATGGCACATGACTGCTTAAATTCGCAGCCATCTTCACCATCCACGTACTGAAGTCGAAGAGAGGCAAGGATCCTGGTCCTCTGTACCGTGTGTGTGACATTGTCGCCTTCATTTTCCTTTGAACTTACTCTTGGCACTTTGCTCACCTGGCTTTGCTGACTAAGTTTGCAGTGAATCCTTTTTTGTTTTAAATACAGGGGCACCAAACTTCTATGACCAGAAGGTCGCCCTCCCCAGTTAGCTTCCCCTTCCATAGTGTATCTGTGGACACAGAACTTCGATTGCTTCAAAACACACTTGGCTGTGTGTATGTTAGGTGGAATACTCCCTTTTCTCCCCATCAGCTAGTGGATACACCAAGGCCCACTTATGGAAGTTCTCCTCCCAGCTAGCCTTTGCTGCTTCCTTTGTGTGGGAGACTCTGAGCCTGCAGGGAAGCAGAACAGAAAGTCGTTTGTCCTTGGGCCTCTGCATGGCACCCAGGGTGACATTGTCCTGCTGCGCCCCTGCATATACCTACACCTTTCCTGGTGAAAGAAAAGGTGGTGTTGGGGACCACAGAGGAACCCTTTCCTCTACAGGTAGGTGAGGTAAGGCCCTGGGGGTGATTTCCTTTTTCCTGAACCTGGCAGCATCTAAACATTTTACTAAAAAGAAATTTGCTGTATGTACTCACTCATTAGTGGACCCTAGCCATTAACAAAGGACATTAAGCTTATAGCTCACAAGCCTAGAGAAGCCAAATAGCATGGTGAACCCAAGAAAAACATACATAGATCCTCCTGGA
>JAQHUG010000007.1:16045410-16061448 GCA_028555095.1 Dicrostonyx torquatus | reverse complement strand
TTGAAGGGGAGGGGAGAGGCAGGGAGGGGATCAGAGAAAAATGTAGAGCTCAATAAAAATCAGTTTTAAAAAAGGTTTGCATATACAAACCAAATATATATCTGCCATAAGCACAACACACATCTATATGATGTGATACATGGCATGCATCACATAATACACACATCTATATGATGTGATACATGGCATACATCACATACATACACACCATTTATGCACACTGTATACCCTAAGAAAATACAGCAAGACTTGCATGCAATAACTCAACACACACACACACACACACACACACACACACACACACACACACAGGTGGGAGAGCGCCAGTCAATCCTGGGCCAGGACTCGGGGCCTCAGGATTCTTCTGGAATATGTGCAAGGCCAGAGAGAAAGAACACAAACATCACCATGAAGCCTCACAGGCAGACCTGGGCTTTAGTTTCTTCTGTAAACTTGGCTGGGTCTACCCTTTTCCCTCAAAGAACCTCAGGGTGAATGGTTTGGAAAGGTGGGTGATGTCTCTTGACTTCCCTTTCCGGGGTAAGCAGAGAAGAGACCTCCTCATGGTCATGGCCCACATAGCTCTGCACCAGTGTCCCTGCCCTTTCAGAGGAGGAATGTGCATTTCCAGAAAGAAGCATGGGTCCTGTAGGTGGCGCCTGCATATGCCTGAGCCTTGAGCCATTTCCACTCAACCAGGGACTGGCTGTAAACCTCAGTTCCAGATCTGATCCATGTCACTGCCCTCTGTAGTAACCAGAACCAGTGACAAAAGATATTGTGTCCAGAGAACAAGGCTGACTCTCAAGTGCCCCATGCTGCTCTGGAAGGGACTTCCTTTAGGGATTGTCACATGGAATTGCCACACACACATTCACACTACGACCCCTTCCACATGTACATACCACCCATATTCGTGGTCGTCTTTCACATACACCACACACATATATTACCCACCTATACATACAAGTACAACTCATGGCCCATCCCAAAGCATGCTACAATCACTATACACATGTACACACACACACACATATGTCTCCAATACACACACACACACACCACCTCCCATATGCACATATACCATAGATTCATAGACAAACACACAAACAACTCACCACACACATCACCCATGTACATCATTAATACCTGCATATACCATACAGAAATATACATACACTTCACAAATACATACATCACACCTACCACCTCCACTTCACACTCTATTCCATACTCACACACATATACATACTTTACATACTATACAAACATACCACACAACATACATACTATATACATATATCACACCTACCACCTCCACTTCACACTCTATTCCGTACTCACACACATATACATACTTTACATACTATACAAACATACCACACAACATACATACTATATACATACGCACCACACACATACATACACAACCCACTTTCCATAGCACATACAGATACAGAGCACACATATTGCACATAAACATGTACTCTAACCTTTACATACATATATAAGCACACAAATGCATACGCCATATTAATACACTAACATACACAGCACGCATAACACATATCACATGCATATGGAAATATTCAATGCATAGCACATGCATGCACATATGTTCTACTCCAAACTACACATGCAGCATAACAAACCCTACATACTCACACACACACTACATCACATACACACATAAAACAAACATATACATACCACAAATGCATAACACATCACACCACAAACTTATGCATGCTAACACAGTCACAGTCTACATTCACAAAGATTTTGTTACTGGCTAAGGAAGGAGGAGGGTCTTAGCTGGGGAAGGGCAGGACCAGATGGGGGCAGGGGAGGAGAACTGCTCTCCCCTGGGTGCCCGGGTGAGAGGCTGCAGGCAGAAGCAGGCAAATTATTCAAGGAATTAGATAGATGTGGGTCCAATGGAGGCACTTCGGTGCCTGTTATGGTTTAGATATGAAGTGTCCCCCAAAGACTCGTGTTGAAAGCTTGGTTCCCAATGCAGCAGTGTTCAGAAGTGATTAGACCATAAGGGCTGTGATCTCATCAGTCTATTGATGGGTTCATAATTGAGTGAACTATTAGGAAGTGGTAGAACTCACAGAAGGCGGGGCCAAGTTGGAGGACGTAGGTCACTGGGGGCATGCCCCTGTGGTATGTGTTTTGTCCCTAGCCTGCCTCTCCCTCTTTCTCTTCCTCTCTCTCTCTACATTCCTCTCCTTCTCTTTCTCTCTTCCTTCTTTCTTCCCTCTCTCTGTCTCTCCTTCCTCCTCCCCCTCACTTTACTTCCCTCCCCCTCCCTCTTTCTCTTCATCTTCACCTCCCCCTTCTCTCCATCTTCTCCTCCCTCTCTCCCTCCCATTGCTCCACCACATAATTTCATCGAGTTTGGCCTCTTCTCAAGCCCAGAATGACAGGGCTAAGAATAAGTGCAAACCCAAACCTCTGTGACTGTAAGCCCAGAATAAACCTTTCTTCCTTTAAGGTGTTTTCCTCATGCATTTTGTGACAATGGCCACAAAATTGTCTTAAAAAAAGTCTTACTAGCTGAGTGCTCATGGGTTGGCAATGCAGGTCAATGGTGGCCTTCATCCTCTCTCAGGCTCATATGTGAGCTGCCCCAAACAGACTCTCACTGTTATACCGAACCAGGATTGAGGTGAGCAGAGGCTGCCACAGGAAGCTGGCTTCCTGGGGCTCAGGACCACATGGGGAGAGTCCCCAAGCCTGCCCTTGATGACTAGAATCATTCCTGAGGACTATTCTTGTCCTGGGCTCCATGAAAGTCCAAACCTCCGATGCTGTGCCCTCCTGAGGCTCTGCCTTCTAGTTGAGCATTCGAGCTGAATGACATGAGAGCCCTGAGCCTGATCTTTACTCTCATGAGCCGAGGGTTTAGCATTGTACACTGCAACAGGGACAGCCTGCAATTGACCCTAGACCCTACCCACTGTGAGCCTGGGCTCTACAGGCTGATGGGTGGGGGAGGGCCACTTATCCATGCAGGGGTCCAGCCTCCCTCCCAATTGCCCTGGGTCAACTCTAAGCAAGATGAAATGCCCCTGGGATTTCCTGACAGCATTTGCCCTAGAGCAGAGCAGAGTGAAGCTCAGTGCAATGAAACAGGCCATCAGTCATAGAGCCCTGAGCCCCGGAGCCCCGCAGCCCCGCCTCCACCACCCTCTTCCTTCAGGCAGCACATGCCTGTGTGAGCCCAGGTACCTCTGCACCGTTTCCAACCTCAGGTCTGCACCTCTGGCAGTCTCTGACACTTGCACCTCTGCCAGGTCAGGATCATACTGGAAGAACAGAGGCTTGAGAAGGAAATAGTCACTGTCCTGTGCTCACAAGGAGTGTAGCTGGAGCCATGAGAAGAAAAAGGAGCCTCCCTGATATGAGACAAGATACAGGCTTCTCCCAGGCCCTCAGAGCCTATAGTTACAGCCCCTCAACCTTTTCTAGAGGTGACTGGGGCTCTCAGGACCAACATTTGCAACCTAAATCCAGAGAAGAGAGCACAAGCCAGGAACTGGAGATACTTGTGCCTGGGCCAGAAGGGGTTCTCAGTCATTTTCCAAATACAGGAATCAGGTTTGGTTATGCTGCAAAACCAAGCAGAGGCTATCAGGACGCTCCCGGAGTGCAAGACGGAAGGGTTCTGCATGGCGCCCTCATTCCTGGGCCATGTGCAGATCTATTTGGTCCTGGCCGTACCTGAGGTGCGCAGTATGAGTGTAGCAGAGACCCCGGAAAGGCCAGGGCTGGCAAGTCACCTGAGAGGGAACTGAGATGTGCAGGGGTGCACATCTGCTCAGCAGAGGTTGACGCTCTCACTGTTACATACTCATCCGCAGCCCCGCAGCCCTGCAGCTCCGCAGTCCCCGCTGCCCCACAGCTTTCAAGGACAACCAATGTTAAACAACAGGACCGTGAACACATTCCTGTGAGTATAATGAGGTCACTTTTACCAGGCTGCCCATGTGGCTCAGCTGAGGATGGGGTCTACAATATTGATTAACTTTCACTTTGGAGACACAATGTGGGCAGATGAGAAATTCCCAGGGGCTTGATGGTCAGGGTCTCTGTTCCCACATACATCAGGGAAGAGAGGAGGATTCCCCCACCTCCCACCTCCCAGCAGTCTCCATGTTGGCAGCCTTATGAAGGGACAATTGGCAGGACTTGTGACTCACTGTGACTACTTGCTCCTGAGGCGGTGGGAAAGTAATGTAAAAAAATCCAGGCAAGGATGGATCAAGGTTAATGCAGTTCTCTTAGTGTCCTGCTCTACTGGGAGGGGAACTCTCCTCATGATTCAGCTGTCAGTTTCTCAGGCTCCTAGAAGGTAAGACTGATGCTGCAGGAATGTGTTCCAGAGAAGCAAAGCATACTGGGAGAATTCTGCAGGTAAGACACAAGTGACTGCGTCAACCAGGAGAAGGGGTGATCCTGCTCCTGGGGTGTCCAGGGAAGGCCAGGCCAGCAGCTGATGATAAGACTGTGTTAAACCACACGGTGTTGGCACACGCCTTTAATCCCAGCACTCGGGAGGCAGAGGCAGGCAGATCTCTGTGAGTTTGAGGCCAGCCTGGTATCTACAAGAGCTAGTTCCAGGACAGGCTTCAAAGCCACAGAGAAACCCTGTCTCGAAAAACAAAATAACAACAACAACAAAAATCTGTGTCTTAGTCAGTGTCCTATTGCTCTGAAAAGATGTCATGATCATGGCAACTCTCATAAAAGACAGCATTTAACTGGGACTTGCCTACATTCAGAGGTTTAGTTCATTATCGTTATGGTGGGAAGCATAGTGGCATGCAGGCAGATGTGGTGCTGGAGAAGTAGCTGAGAGTCCTACATCTGGATCTGCAGGCAGCAGGAAAAGAGAGAGACACTGGGATTGACTTGAGCATTTTAAACACCAAAGTCCACCCCCAGTGACACACTCCTTCCAGCAAAGCCATACCTCCTAATCCCTGTCAAGTAGTGCTACTGCCTAATGACCGAGCATTCAAATCTGGGAGCCTATGGGGGCCATTCCTACTCAAACAACCACAAGCTGGGGGTCATGGCTCACTCTATTTTTCTGCTTTGCCATCTTGGACATGGCATTCTTTCACCTCAATCTCCAGTATCCAAGGTGTGGGGGGCGATGATGGACAAGGAGGGAGCGTATTTGTCTAAGTAACATATGGGGTGAGAAACAGTATGATTTCCACTATTGTTCTGTGTGCTGAAGGGTTGATCATGAGCCTGTAGCATGGAGGGAGGAATCAAATTCTTAAGAGGTGGGGCCTACCGGGAGGGGATTGGGTCTTTTGGGGGTCACTTCCTACCACTGTGGAATGGACAGGCTTCCTCCACTACTGCTGCAGTGTGCTTCTCACTATAGGCCCAAGGCAGCATGATCAGGTAACCACGGACTAAGCCACCTGAAACTGTGAGCCAGAGGAAACCTTTCTTTCCTAAAGGGAAGCTGTCTCCCGCGGCAATGGGAAGCTGAATGGCAGTGGTACTTCAGAGACGCTCCGGTTACCAAGAAGTCCGAGGGAAGGCCAGGTGCTCAGCTCCATTCCTCAGAGGACTCTAAGAGACATTCTGGTGACCCCTTTTAGGGTCAGATTCTTTGGAGGAAAATTCTACTTCCTGAATATGGAACCAGGGAACCAGATTGGTTCATAGTTCGGAAAGAAGCCAGTGCCAGACACTTGAGCGGCATGTCCACTGGATGTGGCCTTGTTCTCTGTTCTCACAGAGCCTTTGCTGTATGGGACAGAGCACTGCCAGAGGGAGGGAAGGGCAAGATCCAGTCTCTAGGACCATCTTTCACCTGGCACCCATGTGGTGGGTGCTCACCCAAGATTACATCATAACCTGAGTGTAAAATGTCCCCACAGGCTCATGTTTAAGCACTTGGTCCCCAATAGTGGAGCAGTTTGGGGGCAGTACTGGGACCTTTAGGGAATAGGGCTTAGCTAGAGGAAGTAAGTCACTGGAGGACACATAGGCTAGTCCAGTTTCTAGCACCAATCTCTCCACTTTTTGATCTCCCAAGATCAGTGCCACAAGCTCCTGCCATGAATGAAGCTCCAGCCTCCTTGCCTCCCCGGCCATGAAACTGCAAGCCAAAGAGAGTCCTTCCTCCCTGGAGATGCTCCGTATTGGGTATCTTGTCACAGTTACAAAACATTAACTAATGCAGGAAATTGGTACTAAGATGTGGAGTCGTTTTATTCCCATCAGAAACCCGATCATGAGTTTTTAAACTGTTGGATATAATTTTCAGGGGAGTATGGGAGGATGTTGGAGCCAAAGCTTGATGGGTCATTCTAGCAGAAGTAAGCAAGACCAGAATACAAACAAAACTGCAGGCAGTGGAGGCAGCTTTCAGAGGGGGACAAGGACACTAGAGAAAGTAGGCTAGATTCTATTTATATTATATTCTTGTGTCTGTCATGTCCTGAAATTTTGAGCAAGGCTTAACTAAAAAAATAATAGACTGATTTGCCCCGCAGAAGAAATTTCAAGAGAGCTTAACATTCAGGGTGTGGTATGGTTATTGTTCACGGCTTTTTACTAAGAGTTGGAGTAAGGCAGAACAAAATGCAGATGAGAACACTATGGAATGTGCAGTTTGGCGGGGAAAGGAGCATGACTGCAGTTAAGGCTGTGACAGAGTGGATGTAGCTTATGTGATTGGGATCTCTAAAGAGAAACCCACAGATTCTACCTGTCAAAGGCTACAGGTGTAAAACTGAAAACTCATTCAAAAACATTCATTTGTCAGAAATTCTTGAAAAGATAAAGCCTCCTCAGTGCCCTCCTGGAAAACAGGTGCCTATGAAGGTGTTTTTCCAGGTTAGTCTGGAAGGTGGATAGAGGCTGCTACAACTGTGGCCCAAGGGATCCAGGCTATATCTTGAGCTGGCAGCAGGGTGTGTAGCCATAATCCACACAGCGCTGATTTTACATATGTGAGTTACAGGGCCATGCAGGCTTATACCAAGGTTTTAAGACAGGTTCAAGGCTTCTCTAAGGCCAGATAATGTGTGACAGTGTTGGGTTTCCTTCAAGAAAATTCTGAAAGACCGTAGCATGAAGCCAAAGTTAAAGGGGGAGATTCCAGAATATTGGCTCTACCAGGAAGATGCCAAGGGAAACTACATGCACCAAGAGGAGCCAGAACAAGAGAGAGGCCATGTACATGTAGGTTCCAGTATGGAAGGGACGTGACTCGCCAAGCCCATTGGAACCCAGATAATGTTATCAACAAGTCCCTGATGTTGGACACAGAGCTACAGGGTTTGGGTGTTTGCCCTGCTGGGTCTCAGTCTTTATTGGACATGGTCTTTCTTTGCTACACCACCATTCCTCTCTTTGGGGACAGGATGTGTCCCCAAATGTGCTACTGTACATTGAAAGAGCATAGTTATTTTTTTATGAGTGTTTACAAGTTAAGTGACTGTCTGAGTCTTGGAAGAGACTCTGAACTTTGGACTTTTAAGCTTTATTGAGACTAAGAGGATTTTTGAAGTTGAATTGAGTGTGTTTTGCATTTTGAAAACAGCCATAAGCGTGTGGGGGCCAATGGTTGAGTGTTACTATTTGGATATTAGTTCTCCTAGGATTACGTGTTTGCATAGTTGGTCTTCAGCTAATGAAGCTGTTTGGGGGTAGCTGTATACCTTATAGAATGGTAGGGCTACCCAGAGGAGACAAGTCACTATTAGTGGTGGGGTTTGGAGCTTTATACCCCAGTCCCACTTCCAGACCCAATGCCTTTGCTTCAAAACAAGTTGTTTGGTTAAAAGTCACACCTCTATATCCAAAGAGTCTGGGATGTAATATTAAGCTGGGGGCATCACCCCAGTCCTCCAACACCCCTATATCCAAGAAGCCTGAGATGATTGGAAGCCCCTGGCGTGGCTGTTGCCCTGGCTTGGACTCCAACTCCCAGACTGCTAAGTGGTAACCCCTCCCTGGGGAGGGTCAGGACCACTCTCCCTGGCTATTTAGCCTATTGCCAGAAAGAAGAACACGTGGTTTTGGGGTTTATGTGGATTGCCCCTCTTTTTTTCTCTCCCTTGCCGTGCTCTCCTGGCCATCCGAGAGTGCAACATTTATCAAACATGGGCATTTTAATTTGGCTTATCTGGTCTGATTGGATTTCTTTGTGCCGGCAGAGCGGCTTGTCTTAGGAAATATTCCTAACACAAGTCATTCTCCCTTAAGTTGCTTCTTGTCAGTTATTTAGTCACAGTGCTGAGAAAAGTAATTAACAACCCAACATGTTTCATGGGTAAGGAGCTACAGTAACCATCATCTGCTCTGAACTTCTAACATGCCGCTCCAAATTGGATCTCACATTTCAAGAGCTCTGTGGTTGACCATGAACATGGCCATCCTTAACTTTTTTTCCCTTGCTCTGTCTGTTCTCTCATGAGGAGTCCAGGACACAGGCAAGTGGAGTTAATGTGACTGTGTAGGCTACAGCCTTAGGAAGCAGCCGTGATCCCTGTGCAGTGTAGAGAAATAACTGACTCTGGGTCGCAATCAGCTGTGTGATGGGCACAGAAAGAAGAGCACCAGGGCGCCTGAGGTTTCAGGACAGAGTTCCCACCTGTTTCAGTATCATTTTAAAAATCCAGAATGGCATTGGACTCCACTTCTGCTTTTGTTTCTTTTAAACTTACTCATAATTTAATTATTTAAACATTTTTTCTTGTTCACTTAATGAAGAGCTATACAGTTTTCTCCAAATGCAACTTTTCACTAAAGCTATTATACAAGTTTTTCTGTATTTTCCTGTATTTCAGAGAACATTTATAAATTTCCAAGAATACTTTTATGTAAGTAATTCTTTAAATTTTTAGAAAACATTTTATTTTATGAGAGTTTGCCTGCATGTGTATCTGTGTACTGTGTGTGTCTGGAACCCAAGGAGGCCAGAAGAAGGCACTGGATTACTGATGTTTGGGAGCAGCCACGTGAGTGCTGGGAACTGAACGCAGGTCCTCTGCAGGAGCCACCAAGGCTCTCAGTCGTCCCCCCAGCCCTGTTAGTCACTCTCTAAAGTTGGTTCCCGGCGACTGCACTGTGGACGGAGAACGTGCCATGAGACTTCCTTTCCTTTCCTTCTTGTCCTTGTTTGCTGTCCATCAGGGAGATCTTAAAGTGTTCACTGAGTGACAACTGCATGAGTTTCTTCTTATATCACCAAATGTACACAAACACAGCCAGTGAGTTTAATTGGCAAATATAGCTACAGCATCCCTCCTTATCTCCCCTTAGCTCTATCTGCCCTATTCTGCTGTAGCCCTGTGCCAGCTTTCTTAAGGCTTTGCTCTAAGATTTTTCTGGGTGAATTTTTTTATCCTATGATCTGGGTTTGTATGCTTCATTTTTTTTCTGGAGGACTCAAATTTTGTTCTGTGACAGGAACACTGACTGAGCAAAGAGCTGAGATGCGATCACTCATGTTCACCTGACACGCACATTCATGTGCACACCCATACACATTAACCTATACATACTCACGAATGTGCATTTGTACACACAATACACAAACTTAACCATACATTTGCTGATGCACACACACACACACACACACACACACACTCATACATAGACTTGAGCAGTTTTACTTATTAGGTTTCCTTGTGAAAATAGACACAGCTCCTAATTTAAGAGTGCGGTGACTGGGGAGGAGATGATACACAGGAGCTTGGCTAGCGGCTGCGTTCCAGCCCCTTCTCTTGAGAGCCTTCTCTTTTCCTCACTAAAGCGGGCCTGTCCTGAGGGCATTTCCTGCTGAGTAGCTTCTTCTGGCAGCCCTGAGGGGAAGTGCTCCTGGGGCTTTGTTGGCGGATGTTAACTGCCTGGGGGAGGGTGGTAAGAACAATAGTTCCTTGAGAAGAGGTCAGACCTTTGGGGCAAATGAAAGTCTAGGGCTCCTTGGTCAGCCACACAGCCAGGACACCCGGTCCTGTCTCCCAGGTGTCAAATGGGCAGTTTCATTCAATAAAAACTGAATAGTCAGCAGCATGACATCATAGTTCCTGGAAACTGAATTGTGGCCATAAGTCTAGATGCTCATTATGTCCAGGGGTTTAATTTTTTAAAAATACATGTTCTTTCAGTGCCCTGTGCTTCATTTGGTTACCTCTAGAGGGTGGCTGTCCTGGGTCAGCCCTACCTGATTCTTAGCAGCCCCTCCCCCACATCACTGTGGTCCCACTAGTAATTAAGCATGTCAAGGGGGAGTGGAGATCTTCAGTATCAGTAATTCAATCTCCCTGTTTACTGATCTCTGCCATTAGCAGAGTTGAAAGCAAAATGTTTTAATTAAAAAGATTGGCAATAAGTTGGTGTAATGCCATAATTTGCACAGGACCCCTTCTAGAAAATGACTGCGCCCTGTCTTGGTTGCTATGACAACTAATGGAGGATGATTGTTCTTGCGTGAGAAGCAGCGCATAGAGAGGACAGGGAGTAAGAAGAGGGGCTCTACAGGGGACAGAACCAAGAATTGGCGGTGAGGCCAGGCCTCTGGTAAGCTCCAGAAAGGTCTTTTCCTGCAAAGGAGGGAGAAAAAGCATTTCAGGGTCATCCTGTGGCTTGAAGAGTCCACACCCCAGTCCCAGCCCCCCTGCCAGGTGACCATTGTCATTGCTAAGGCTGCTTTAGGGCTAGTCAGTTCAGTCTGCCTGCAGAGGGTGAAAACCAGCAGCCAACTCGTCTGAAAGTTCAAGGGAAGAAAGCCTATGCAGGACTCAGGTAAGCCTTGTCTGCGCAGAGATGGTCTGTTTTGCAGGCAAAAGGCCATGGGATCCATTACTTTACTCAGTGGTTGGCGAAAGACTGGCGAGGAGCAGATGGGGAGCCACACATACCCATAGTCTCTTTCAAATGGCCCGAAGACTGGGCCCTCAGGACCAGTGCTGACTCTGCTCTGGCCACATGGTCCGAGCACTGTAGAAGTATGCCTTTTATGGCAGCAGAAAGAAGCAGTCTGGTATAAATGGGCCAGGAGCTCCTGGGTCTTTGTGTCCTTAAATGTCGTTCTCTACAAGTTACCTGAAGAAGTAATAGAGATCCCTGGCTAGGCTACCTGTTCTGCAGCTCTGTCACTGGCAGGTACTGAGGAAATACACTGAGCGTTGCCAGCTCCCGG
This sequence comes from Dicrostonyx torquatus, assembly GCA_028555095.1. Lineage (NCBI taxonomy): Eukaryota > Metazoa > Chordata > Mammalia > Rodentia > Cricetidae > Dicrostonyx > Dicrostonyx torquatus. The sequence continues at coordinate 16,050,260 of JAQHUG010000007.1, read as the reverse complement.
CCAGCCCGCCTAGCGCACTGCTTGCCCCAGGATAAGCACAGTGACCCCACAAGAATAAGAGGCAAATCAGAAGAAAATGCAGCGGTCACACCAGGACCAGAGTAGGGTCACACCAGGAACAGGGCAAAACCAGAGCATCAGAATGACACCCAGTGTGGCCGTGAATTCTAACACAGCATCCAGTGCCCGGACCGTGCCCAAGGTCGCCATGGCTATCAGACCAGGCAGACCTTCTGAGCCACAGTTCCACGTGTCATAGGGACTTGGGAAGCTCACTATACCTCTGCTCACCCCACCAGAGCAAAGCACACCACTCTTGCCTTGGTCCAGGCCAGACCATCTCCTCCAACTGCAGCAAAGACGGAGAGGCCATGACACCAAGTACCACTCCTTGGCACCCCTTCCATACTCAGAGACAGTGACTCATGGGCTGGAAGATTCTGGGTGAGGTGACCAAGTATGGAATCTAACAATAAGAGTAGACACATGAAAGCAGTGCTACTGGGGAGCCTTCACTCTGGTCTGCTTGGGACGTCCCCAGGGGTGGTACACAGGGGAGGCATGATTAGGCATCCACCATCCTACCAACTATATCAGTACCAGACAGCGGGGACCCACCAAGTGCTGCTCAAAGATATCCCTTCCCTTTCTGGATACACCGGGCAGAGAGGGGGCAGGGCACGCTGGCTGGGGAGAGAATGGTTCTCTGGAGCTGGTAGGTCAGGAAGCCCTGCTTGGCGCCTGAGGGCTTGTCTGACCGAGCTGAGCCTGCTCCTTATCAGCTGCTGGGAGGGTGATCGATCACGCTCTGCCACACTGGTGTGGAAGGACAATAAAACAGATATTGACCAGGATCCTAATCTAGTGTGCCTGCGCCTCTGAGGCCCACAGAGTGCAGCGCCCTGAATTATGGGACCAGATACACGTGGAGGCAAGTCCCCTCTGAACAGGAGTAAGATAAGAAATGCCAAATGCGTGGTGGATTTGATTTAGTGTAACTGGCATTCTGAACATCCCCCATTTACTAAGTGCAGTGGGGTACAGAGATGAAGGGGATAGAGTCGAGCAGTATCTGGTCTGATGGACATGCACAGACTCCACTCTGTAGAAGTCAGATTGAGCAGGGGGACGCGTGTCCTTGGTTCCTCGGGCAGAGGACAAGAAAGGCAGTATGCATAGCTGCCTACAGGAAGCATCGGGCCTGGGCAACATGTAGCCGATCCAAGTCTGTAATCCAGTGCTACAGCAGATAGGTCCTTGGGGAGGAGTCTTCCTTACCCCACCCCACTCCTCTGTATTTCATCCCCTCCCCACTCACCCATCGCCTTGACTAGGAGTCCTGACCCTGTCCCCAGCTCACTCCTCTGCTCTGATGGTCCCTGCATCCACCGGTGCCACATTTGATTGTTGACCCTGCCTCCCTCCCAGGCTCCATCCTCCACCGGGCTGTCTCACATGATGCCTGCATTCTACATAGTAGCTGAACTTCTACAATACTTGATGCTCAAAAGCCAGAGCTCCTCCACGCATGTGCTGCACTTGTCGCTCAGACACAGACCTCTCTCAGGAGGTCCATCAGTGTGTCCTCACCCTCACAAGGGCTCTAAGGGTGCTCTGTCGCTCATCTCTGCATTTTTTCCCTTATCTCTCTCACCGGGACGCTTTCTTCCTTGAGTTTCTCAGCACCATTCCTTAGCTGCCCTCTTTCGCCCCTGAGTCTGAGAGCCTCTTCCCCTCCTGCAGCTGCTGAATCTTTTGGAATAAGTATCCAGCCCATTTGCCAACTCCACTCCCCTCACTCCAACCCCTGCCAGTCCCTGCTCACTGGCCCCCTGTGCTCATGCCCAACTCCTGCAACAGGTGCCCTTCCTGCTTTCCTTGTCTGGCTTACCACAGCCATGGGGTCCAAGCCGGGCTTTGGCAAACTGTGTCCTCTGGGTCCTTCATCTCACATCCCTGCACCACCTCTCCCTCTCAGATGTTTTTGGTTTTGTTTTGTTTTTATTTATTATGTATACAGTGTTCTGCATGCCGGCATGCCAGAAGCGTGCACCAAGATCTCATTACAGATGGGTGTGAGCCATCATGTGGTTGCTGGGAATTGAATTCAGGACCTCTGGAAGAGCCGTCAGTGCTCTTAATCTCTGAGTCACCCACCTCCCCAGCCCCTCAGATGTTTCTTTTAGGGGCCTTTTCTCCTGAGGCCAGAGCCCCTCTTACGAAGATGTTTCTTTTAGGGCCCTTCTCTGTAAGGGCCCTACCATCATAAAGACTCCTACCTAGATAACCCTGTTTAGCCTCTCTCCACTCCAGCTGGCCAGCATCCCACTCAGTCACTATATACAGCCATTGCCCAGAGCAGGGCCTCAAGGGTATTCAGTGTGCAGAAGTCTCTACTCAATGACTAACTTTCTCTGCCTTAGTTGTTCTCATCTGTGACATGGAGGTAGATGGCTAATCACGGTTGTCAACTTGACACCCCTAGGAAGAGGGAGGAGCTTCAGTTGAGGAACTTTCTCCATCAGATTGGCCAATGGCCCATATGTGGGGTGTTTTCTTGTTGCTTATTGATGTAGTAGGGGCTAGCCCATTGTGGGTGGTACCAGCCCTAAGCAGGTAGGTGTTAGCTGTTCAAGGAATCGCTGAGCAAGCCAAGGGAGGCAAGCCAGTAAGCAGTGTTCCTCTATGGTTTCTCAAGCTATAGTCTTGAGTTCCTGCCTTGGCCTCCCTTGATGACAGGAACTTGTAAGCCAGATAAACCCCTTCCTCCTGCAAGTAACCTTTTGTCCGTGTTTAGCCATAGCAACAGAAGTCTGACTTGAACAGTGCTCACTTACACGGCTTCTGTAAAGACTGAGTGAAGCAATGGATTTATGCCTTTAAGAGTATTCGTTTGTCACGATTCTTACTGCTATCATTAGCACTGAGCCACTTTATCTGTAGAGGGCGATGCGGTCAGAGGGGGAAGATGGTATAGGACTTCAACGCCATGAACACTCAACCCTGCTTGGACCAGAACGTGACTTGATTAGGGTCCCCTTTCCCTGTGTTTCTCAAGAACCTTCCAGCCATTCCTATCCAAGCAGTGTCCATGCTCATCCTGTATCATCACTCTTGGCTAAGGCTCAGTCTACAGCAAAGGGCTAGGTGGGGTAACAGGAGTAGCCCAGTCTAGGCCTTGGGGATTCCTATTTACCCTTAAGTCACACATACCAGCCTGATTTCTAATAAGGCAGGTCCTGATTTAATTTGGCTCTGGCCTTCCAGCACTGAACTCCCAAATCCTGGGGCCTGTCTCTGTGGAGGGTAATTGTAGGAAGTAATTCTATTTAAGGAGCGATTGCTCCAAGAGCATGATGGTGTGCTGGAAGCTAATGGATCCAGCACTCTTGCATAGCAAGGACACATTACAGCCAAACACAGGGTGTTCTTAAGAAAGGTCTCATTACCCATCAGGACTCTGCCCTTCTGGAGCTATTAGCAGTTAGACTGAGAATATGAGCTGTGGGGGTGGGGTGCAGGATGGCTCTGTCCACTTGGTTCTTCCAGGCCATGGGCACACTGGAGCCTGGGGAAGCATTTTCCACACTACACCAGCTTGGTCTGATTTTAGTGTGCTCCGATGGACACTGAAGGACAGTACAAGTTATTCTAGGGGAGGGGCCAAGAGAACTTACACCTTATTCAGAATCGGAAACTTCAAGATCTCACCCTTAGTGCCCGCTGCTCTGTGGAATCCCTTCCCTACACCTGGAATAGGCAATAGCTACTTGTGCTCTGGAGAAGCTCCCCCTGCATGCCAACACCCTAAGCCTGGGCCATAGAAGTTTCTGCTCCTTTTGACTGCTCCAGATTTAGCACGGGAGCTTCTCTGGGGCTGAAGAATAAATAATAAGGATAAAGAACAAATCAGAATGTGGCCCCCTGCCACCCATGGCTCACACCCGAGACTGCACCTGTGCCGCCTGCTCCACATTCTCCTCTACCCATCTGTCTGGTGACTGTCCAGGGCACTGCTCTGGGCTGTCTGCATCTGCTGAGCTGCCATAACGAGCTACCACAGCTGGGGGTGTCAACAACAAGTTCATCTCACTGTTCTCGGACTGTGAGGGCCCTTTCTGATTGATAGAGAAGTTGTGTTCTGTGGTATCCTCACATGGTAGATGAACAGTCTGCCTTATGTCTCTTCTTATAGGGGCACTGACCCCACTCTGGAGACCTCCACTCTCATAAGCTAATCGTACCCTGAGTATCTCCTCTCCCAATGTTACCCACTAGGTAGATAAGAGTAAACTATCCTGATGGTATATTGGGAGATAAGAACAGGAGGGTCACAAACATTCAGCTCATAGCACTGGCTCTGAACACAGTCCCAAGGGCTGCCCTATGGAGGAACAGCTTGTCAGTGGAGACCCTGAGGAGAAGCACACAGGGAGGGGGAGCCATGGAGCCATGAACAATCCTCACTAGGGTCATGGAGTAGAGATTTGAGTGAGGGCTATGGAGTAGGGACACCAAAAGTGTGGGGACACCAAAGGAGAGCATTACTTGGCTGGAGAGGAGGCCAAGAAGGAGAAATGGTGGGCACTGGGGGCTCTAACAGAAAGACCCTCATGGCCCTTCAGAGAAGACAGACAGGTCTTAGGGCAGGTAGGTGGATGTGAACAGCATAGGCCCCTTGCATGGGTTAGGACAGAGAACACAGAGAAGCATGTAACAGTCAGGTTCTGGGGATGTTTGGAGGTATAAGCCACAGGAATGCCAGTGCATGGGCTATGGGAGACATGAAAGCCTGTGCCAGGTCAAGACTTGTAGGTAAGAAACTGGAAAGACAGCTGGACAGTGCTGGT
>JAQHUG010000007.1:16001540-16045349 GCA_028555095.1 Dicrostonyx torquatus | reverse complement strand
AAAAAAAAAAAAAAAAAAAAAAAAAAAAAAAAAAAAAAAAAAAAAAAAAAAAAAAAAAAAAAAAAGAAAAAGAAAAAAGAAAGAAAGAAAAGAAAAGAAACTGGAAAGCAGCTACTATTGGTGGGGTGTGCAGTGCCCATGCTGGGAGGGAGATAGACAAGTGCCTTTTGCATACCTACTAGATGTCTGAGATAAAAATGCCCATGCCTTGACAGCAAATCTGAGACTCTAGCATCATGCATCTAATCAAGGCCTTGTTCCTGACCCCCTTACAAGGTCAGCATGGCACAGGGGTCATCCTAGGGTCTCATGCACCACACTTGGGAGGCACCTAGTGAATGCATCAAGTCTTATCCTTGAGGGCATTATTCAAGAATGGCCATTTACTATCTCCTGTCCAGAAGGAGGCAAAGGTCATGCTTCTGTTTGGTCCTGTGCCTCATGGTACCTTGATTGGAGCTGAGACAGTGAGGCAGCAGTCTGGAGGCCCCTACCCCCAGATACCTGCTCCTGCCTCCCATCTGGGATGTCAAAGCTTTCAGTCCAGAGGAGCTGCTGCATCCGTTCCCCAGGCCCAATCTCACGAGGGAGGGGAACTCTGACTCTCATTATGCTTGAAGGACGACTCCCCCCACCCAAGCCTGTAGATTAAGTTATTACATCTATTTTCCACCTTTGGATCAAGATTTGTCAAATTCCGTTATCCTCTTAATGATCTATAATATACCTTTTCATTTCCTGATCAGAGGATGATATGATAATAGCCTCCTAGTGGTGTGTGCGCAGGATTGGAGGGGTAGCTCAGAAGCCACTCAGCCAGGAGACACCATCCTTCAGTGAGAGCTCATAAACTAGTTCTCAAGCAGGGCGGTACTCGCAGTGACAGATTCTACGGTCCATGTGAAGCTGCAGATGTATGACTTACGTGCCACCACATCGCGGTACCGTGTCCACTGCAGAGAATATTAATCGAATGGTCACTTTTTACCACTGAGCTTCCACGTGGCTGCCCCACACAAGCCATCCGCGGCTACAAGCCTGAACAAGACAGCATTGTCTTCACAAGAGAAATTAATATGTCTTGCCACCCTTTTTCTTTCTCCTTTTTTAAATGGGTCCTGTGTGATCTCTGAGTATGGATGAAATGAGGTGAGCAGAGTCCTCCAGCTGAGCCTTTTACAAGCTGACCAAGTGGGTTCAGGAGCCTAGGTCCAGGTTAGGGATGAGAAGCCCAGGCCTGTGGCCTACCTCACAGGCCCACCAAGAAGACCACCCGGGTTCCTAGACACGAAAGCACCTTACTAGAAAGTCAGAGAGTATTGCAGTCGGCAGCACACAAGGCCCCACAAGAAGCCCTGGAGTGTCCCAGAGCTACGCCATGAGCTCACACACCTGTTTATTGGTATCTAAGAACACCTATCAAGGCTAACAGTCAAAGCTAAGAAAAGTTTGCAGCATAGTGTCTTGTCTTCTTCCTTGCCCGTGTGACACTTGCTTCGGGGTACAAATTCTGCTCCTGCTGTAATGGCAGCGCTGGCACCCACCCAGCCCATAGAGGCCCTTGTGCTCTACTGAGCTCCTGTGCAGCTCTCTCCTGGCTTCTCTGACCTGGCCCTTAGAAGCTGTCACCCTACTGCTCTGTACCAAGAGTAGAGCCCCGGGGAGAATGGAGCTGGATCCAGAAGGAAGCCTGGGGGCTGAAGGGAACTCTAAACAAGGAGGGTCTCCCAAGGGGTACCCATCACTCCCTTGTCACCATCGAACACAACACGATGCAGTCTGGACCTTTAGCCATGCTCCCTTGAGCTCGCTTCCCTCACCCCTGCCTCGACCTGAGCCTTTTAAGCAAATAAGCAATGTAATTATTGATCTGTAAAAGAAAAAGGAATTAATACGGCCGCCCACATCCTTTGAACATAAGAGTATTTAACAATGAACTCTGCTTAAACTTCATAAAAGCCTCTTCAGCAAATCAGCACACGAGTATCGATCTGGAAGTCCGCCTGTGATTCCCAGTTGTCTGCCTCGCCCACCGAAGACCATTAGTTTGCCTTGCTCGATGCTCCCCCTGGCATTTATATCCAGCGCTTGCCCCACCCCCGGGGATGCTTTCTGCCTCTCAGTGGGGGCTGAACTGCCCATTTTGCTGAGCCTCCCTTTTTCTGGAGTCCAAGGTATTGACTGGACTCAGTGGCATCAGGCAGATGTTCACCAGCTCGCATTGGCCCAGCACACAGTCATGTAGGTCATCCACCTGCCATACTTTCCACAGTGATCCCCTTTAATGACCTAAGGGAATGGGTATTCCATGCCCTATCTTACAGTGGGCAACACCGTCTGCCCTCCTGGGTTTCACACAGTGATGGCCAGGTGCCAGAATCCAGGCTGATGGGTTGAGCAATTTTCTCTTCAGAAATATGAGGTGGGCTAAGCCCTGTGCACAGGGTATGAGTTGAACCAGCTGTCTATAGTGCTTGTAGGCTTAAGGCTGGATGAGTCCCGAAAAAGCTTTGCCCAGGAACCTGAGGAGACCAAGGTGTCTGATGGGAGTTTTGCTATGTTATATTTTAGTTTTTCAGCACACCCATTAGCCCTGCCCCAGCTTTCATGTTGTCTCCTTCCCACAAACCTCAGACCCATCCCGCAGGTCCACCAGTCTCTGTGAACACATGCTCATGGTTAGTAGCCTTGTCTAACTGGAGGGTGACAGGGTTCACTCATATGACAGGTCAATCCTTCCAAATCAGAGCTCTGAGCTCATGGCTAGCAGCTTGGGGTCTTCTTGTCTGCCCGGTGACAATGCCCCATGGCCTCCTCATGGTCACATTCCCAGTGTTAGCTTTGGAACTCCATCCCCTCTAGTCATAGTGCTGTCCCAAAGAGATTCAGATTTGGCTTTAAAAACTCTCCATCCCTGAACCAAAATAAGTGACTAAGAGGCTCCCAAACCATAATCCAAGTCACCAGTCCAGGCTCTCAGAACTGCTTAGTGACTGACAGTGATGGATCCCAAATGTCCTAGAAAGTAAACCCAATGCCACCTACCCCCAGCCCACCCACATCTACCCCTTACCCCATACCTCCTGTGACTCTGCGCTGGACCCCAGCTCGCTCATGTCTGCCATGTCTCTGCCACCACCCTTCTTTCTCTTCTCTGCTCTTTTTTCTTCTGCTCCCTTGGCCGCCACACTCATTTTGGTTTTTAGGTTTCTATTTTCTGCTCTGCCTTTTCCTTCTTATGCTAACACTGATTGTCTATCTGACCTATTCTCTTAGAGACCCATGTCCGTCAGCTCCTGGATCAGAATGAGTAATGTTCAGATACAGGTCTCAAGAGGGCCCTCATGTTAGGACACTCATTTGAGGCAGGTTGTGAACACTTCAGGCATGTCCTGGGGTCACTCCTGAGACTAACCTCACTACTTTAGGGATCTGGAGGCTCTTGGCAGGGTGGGCCTAGAGCATCTCATGAGTGATCTTGCAGGACTTAGAATCCACAGTGATGGGAAACAGGGAGAGGCCACTGTCCAGACCATTTAGGAATCAGAGGACCATTTGGAGACCAAGTCTCTCTTATCTCGCTGATCTACTGGTTGCTGCTTGTGAGAGTAGCAGACCATACTCCCTTGAGTATACTATGGACCACAAAGAGGCTCCAGTTGTACCCCCTCTTGTTCAGTCACTAGCTCCCAAAGACATTATTGATGTGGGATGTCCTTCTGTATATGTATTGCTCTTATTGGTTAGTTAATGAAGCAGCTTTGGCCTATGGCAGGGCAGAATATAACCAGACTGGAGGAGACATATAGAGAGTATAGGCAGAGTCAGGGAGAGGCCATGTAGCAACTGAAGGAGAAAGATGCCCAGAACCTTTACGGGTAGGCCACAACCTCATGGCAATACACAGATCAATAGAAATGGGTTAATTTAAGATATAAGAGTTAACCAGGAATATGCCTAAGCTATTATTGGCCAAGCAGTGTTGTAATAATATAGTTTCTGTGTGATCGTTCGGGTCTGGGCAGCCGGGAATGAAAGAGCAGTCTCTGCTAACACATTATCCTTGGTGAGACAGAAGTTAGGGACACTTTAAGATAATGTCCCCGCCCCCCACTGGGTGGGGACAGCAGCTCAGATTCAGAGCCTAAGCACTGTCTGATCTGCATCCACAGGTAAGCCCGGCAGAGGCAGCCTGGATGCAGAACTGCTCAGGGGTACCTGCCCTGGAAAGAGAGCACAGGCTATGGCCTGGTGCATCCTGGAACTCATAGTCTGGACCCTTCAGGCCAGCCCAGTTGCCTAGAGTTCTTTAGATGCAGGCTGTGTTAGAAGAGGCAAGACCTTAGATTTCCCCAGAAAGATTCTGAGGTGGGACTTCCAAAGAACTCTCTGGCAAGAATGACCAGATGCAACCCTTAGTAATAGAAAGGGAGGCATCCAAGGACACCTTAGTGCAGGGTGTTCACCTCAGGCCACTCCTGAAGAGAGGCATCCCTCTTAGGGAGGACAGAGTTGCAGGGAAGTTTTGAAAACAAATGATTCCCACCCTCCTTGGGATTGATTTAGTTGTATTGGGGTAGAGTGGGCCCTCAGGATGATGACGCCCTGAGCCCATGCCCTTCCTCTGAGGAATGTCTTGTAGGTATAGGCTCCTCCCTTTCCCTGGGAGACTCGATTCTCCTGCCCCTTGATGGCAACACCCTGGTCGATGGACTCAGAGCCAGTCAACACCCGTTGCCAGAAAGGGTCACCTCTTCCTGACCCTTCTTTTTCCTGCTGCGGAGAGATCAAAGGACATCTCATTGGTGGCAGTTCCTGTCATCAGCCCTAATGGATGTGGCCCATTAGCAGAGGGGCTAGGAGGAAAGGCAGCAGAGGGACAGGGGACCTCAGATCGGAGCCTCAGACAGATAGGAGGCAAGAGAGACAGGAAAGTCCAATCCCACCCCAGGGATAAAGGCGGATTAAGAGTGCTCACACCTAGAATTGGGGGGGGATCTGCCCCATTGTGGGTGCTGAAGAGCCATCCTTCACGGAAGAACTGTGAGGGACAACTCTAGGATGGGTAAGGTCCTCTCTGAACTCCCGTAGCCCCGATGTCATTTGTCCCGTGCTTTGAGATCCCTGTATCCATCCTGGTGACAGGTCCATAGGCTTGGGGATCAGATGTTCTGAAGCCACAGCACTAGGCTCTAGGCAGAGGGTGGGTAGAAGTCTGCCCTATGCTCCAGCCCTGGGCAGTGCTGCTCCCAGTCATTACTTCCCTTGAACCTATTAACTGGTCCTTGGCAGGATGCTGTCATTACACTACGGAAGTTCCAATGATGCAGCATGTGGAGTAGAATAGGTCACCTCCTGGAAGCCAGCCAGGTCCTAGGACACCGATTGTGCCCAGCACCCCACTGTCTCCATGCCTGGGATGCTGGAGAAATGACATTCCCACCCACGGGTGCTCACTCATAGCCCTGTGAGACCTACATCTGGCACCAGACTATCATCTGATCAGTGAGTGGAGCCAGACTGGGCTAACTTATGATTTGGTGAGCTAGCCTGGAACAGCTAGGAACAAGCCATTCCCTACAACTGGGCTCCTTCCAAGGTGTGGGTATCCTGGAATCTCCAGCGTCAGCTCCCAGCCTGGTATCTGGCTGCTCCCCTGAGGCCTAGAGCTGGCTGTACGCTCCTGGAAGCTTCTGCCCTTCGGCTTCCAGCACTTTGCCACCCCCAGACAAACCCATCGGTAATTCACTTTAATGAAATATGGAGACACTTTTATTGATGGTGATCCTATCTGGAGACAGGAGAGCAATAGAGAGACTGCACCTTCCATGGGCTGGGCCAGGGGCCAGTCTGTCCCCACAGACCCCTGGGGACCCTCTGAGAGACAGTGCTGATGGAAATCAGGCAATGAACTGGTGTGTCCTCTTGTCACAAATGAGAGTCAGGGCAGGAGCTAGTTTTGATTGTCTTGAGTCCAGTGAGTTAGAGTTCCCCTGGGATCCTGCCTGATAGGCAGGTGGGGATGGGAGGCAGCCTGCCCCTAAGTTAGGGCCAGATCAAGCTGAGAAGCTCCAAAGCAGAGTGGGAGTTAGGAAGAGAACTGGGCTTTGCCAGGCTCTAAGACAGAAAATGCTCTGGGCAGTTGCAGGAGACCAGTCTCCCCTTGTAGGATGACTGTACATCCTGGCTATAGCTGGCAGGCTCTGGCAGTACACTGCTGAGATGCAGGCCCCCTTCCATGTCCTGACTTCATTTCATTGCCTACCGAGGATACAAACGCCAATATCTTTCCTCTGAATGAGAAGCTCAGAGAGCTTCTCCTGAAATGGCCAACTCAGAGGACTTGGGAGGACAGACACAAGTCCATGAAGAAGAAAGAACCCCCCATTCCTGTCAATGCCCTCTGCCAGGCTTGAGCTACCACTGTCATTCTTGGCCAGCCTAGCCATAGCAAGAGCTGGAGCTTCTGCAAGTAGAAGGTAGGTATTCTGGGGGGCCTTAGCTGCCTTGCCACCTCCTGATACGCATCCACATCTTCTTTTATCCAAACGGGCCATGGTAAAGGCAAATGCAACCTTGGGGAATGTGGTCAGGCAAGACAGAGACCAACTGTCTCCATGAGCCTGCAGACCAAGATGCCGGTGAGAGCTTAGGCAGTGTCTGTTTGTCAAATGAGGACAGTCGTGACAAGTGTTCATGGGAGGTCACCGGAGCAAAGCTGGTAGCATCGGGAAACAGAGGCTGCAGAGCTGACAGGGTCGAGGTTGCTGGCAGGGGTGGTGTCACGAGGCAAGACAGGCCATGTGGACTGACTATGAAGCAGAAGACTGACTATGAAGCGTAGCCACCAGGAGCAGGAACGATGGGACATCACCACCTTTGCCTGACTGGCCTTGCAGTGACACGACACACAACTGTCCTTCACCACCCCGAGCGCTTGGCTGCGGTAACTTCAGATGAGAGTGCCCATGAGCTATACTTCCTGGTCTCACCTCAGCGTGGACCTTCGTGGATCCTTCCAGTCCTCCCCAAGGTGCCTATTGATCTGCTAAGTCAAGTTAGGCGATTGCCTGAGCACGGAGCTCAGAGGTGGGGCTGCCTGTAAGCAAGAATCGCTGATGCACTTCAGCAGCGGGCTGCCTCATACAATATGTAACACTACATTATCCTGCGCTCCCAGCATGGACAGAGCCGTAGCTGTGGAGCCTGATGGTCCCTGGAAGAGGCCTAGGGTGTTCCAGAGGGCTGGGCTGGGGGCAGGAGGCCTGGGCTCTGTGATGGAGCATGCGGGTCCTGTCCTCACTGCAGCCCCATTTCCTCTCTCTGTGGACATGAGGTGGGTGCCATGGTCACTCTCCCGCCAACAGTCTCTGTGATGGGCACTAAAATCCTTATGTAGCCCACATGTTCAGTGTGCCAGATGAGTTCGCAGGATCTTTCTCAACACGATTCCAAACAGCTATACCCGTGCTACCTGGACAGGTGAGTAAAGTCAATGTAATTTCCCATTCTCCATGACCTCTTTCAGGCACCCCCCACCACCACCAGGATAATTATGATGGATCCTATTGATCACAGTACCATGATCTCCTCCTGATGTTCCCAGACTCTATATTAACATGTTTCTGGTGCATGATACAATAGGGCCAGAAATATAGTGACAGATGGTTCAGGACAAGCCCCACGGTTCTGTTTATACACAGCACACAGAGAGGGACCCAGCACTGTATGCTCTGCCTAGACCCCTATTCAGGAAGGTTTTCTAAGGAGATCTTCCAGGGTCCATAGCTCCTGCCTGTGGGAGGCTCCTCATTGCTTATGTCCTGAAGGATGGATAAAGATAGCCTAGCCTAGAGCCAATACTGAGCCTCCACTGCTCCTCCTCCTCCCAAAGCTCCTCCTCTCAGATTTCCACTGTGACCTGCTGAGCCAACCCAGACTGGATACCACATGCTTTGCCAAACAAGCTTCTCTTCCCAGCATTAGAGGCAGGGATGCTGTCATCACTACCAGGATAGGAAGTAGAAGAGATTTGTGTTCAAGTCCTGCTGTTTGCCAAGGAGGTAAGGTGTGTGTATGTTGTCTGTCTGTGTGTGTATGTGTTTGTGAGTGTGTCTGTCTGTCTCTGTGTATGTGTGTGTCTGTCTGTGTATGTATGTGTGTGTGTCTGTCTGTGTCGTGTGTTTGTGTGTGTTCACTTTGCCTCTTTGAGCTTCAGTGATATTATCTGTAAATGGCATTGGTGATATAGATGTGACAGTAGCTGGGAGAACTCACTAAACATGTATGTGTCGGAGATACCCATGGCATTGGAATGACCGGCAAGAGAGCCTGGGATGGAGTCTCAGATCCATTCCTCAAGATGACTCTATAGAAGATAGGAAGACAGCTCAGTGGGTGAAGTGTTCTCCAGCAAGCTCTGGGTTCAATTAAGAGAACCTACCTTAATGAAGAAGGCAGAGAGTGATTGAGGAAGACTCTGTCATCAGCTGTAGGCCTCCACATACATGCTCACACACGGGCTGGTGCACACACACATGGCCATACATAGGCTTGTGCATACACACACGTTGGTGGAGACTGCTTGTTCATTTCCCAGCTGCCCAGACCCAAAATAATCACTCAGAAACTGTACTAATCAAATCACTGCTTGGCCTATTAGCTTATGCATATTTCTAGCTAGCTCTTATATCTTAAATTAGCCCATTTCTATTAACTGATGTATCTACCCATGGCTGTGGCTTACCAGCAAGATTCCAGAATGTCTGTCTTCTGGAGCAGCTACATGGTGTCTCACTGACTCCGCCTACTTTCTCCCAGTATTCAGTTTAGTTTTCCCTGCCTAATCTATTCTGCTCTGTCACAAGCTAAAGCAGCTTCTTTATTCATTAACCAATAAAAGCAACACATATACAGAAGGGAATTCCACATCACACAAACACACATACACACACACATACCCATAGACAGGCTTGTACGTGTGCGCGTGCGCGCGCACACACACACACACACACACATCCCCTCAACACATATGCTCATACGCAGGCTTGTGCACACACACACATCCACACACAGGTACATACACATGAACATGCATATACATATATATGCATACATACATGTATATATAAACACATATATACATGTGTATATGTATATATATATATAAAATGTATTACTCACATTAAAACATGTTTTGTAGGGTTGGAGAAATAGGTTGGAGGAGAAAGAGCTTGCTATGCCCTGAGTTCAGGCCCCAAAGCTGAGTGTTGCAGCACACATCAGTAGCCCCAGTGCTGGGGGAGTGGGGCAGAGACAAGCAATCTGTCTGAAACCATCTGCTCCATGTTCAATGAGAGACGTTGTCTCAGAAAATAAGATGGAGAGAGGTACAAGAAGACGCCCAATGCCAATTTCTGGCCTCCACATGTCTGCAGACACATGTGCACACATACACGCACACACATCAATTTGTGAACCATAGGACTCAGTATTCAAAGGGAAATCCTGTGTTGCTCAGAGGGCAGTGCTGAACTGAAAGTCTAGGGGCCTATTATTAAATCTCAACTCTGCTTCGTTCCCCTGGGTAGTAACTAGTGGGGAGTACCCTCTGTGTTAACATCTTGTTTACAAAAAGGGCACAGTGAGGGTCTGGGGAGCTAACTCAGTGGATAGGAGTGTCTGCTGCACAAGATGAGGATCTGAATTCGTGTCCTCACCATCAGTGTAAAAAGGCAGACATGGCCACACACATGCCTATAATCCCTGTCCTGGAAGTGTGTGTGGTGGGGGGCAGGTGTGAGAATAACCAGAGCTTTCTGGCTGTACCCTTAATTCCAGGTTGGCTGAGAGACTTTGTCTCAAAGGAATAAGGCAGAGTGATAGAGAAGGACACCTGATGTCCTTCTCTGGCTTCTTAGCACACACACAGGTATACACATACACACGCACACACACATATACACACACAGGTATACAGGCACACACACATACACAGGTATACATACACCCACATACACACATATACCCACATACACACATAGGTATACATACATATACACACATACATGCACACAGGTATACATACACACACAGGTACACATGCACACATACACACACACACATACACCACTACACAGTGGACTCTCCTTTGTCAACATTATGTTCTGGAGGTCCTAGAAATGTTATCATACATACACAGAATAACACACACTTCAGAAAATATAACAGTATTTTAAACATATGGATGTATTTGAGGGACATTTCCAGAGACAGAAATGAAGGAGAAATAGCAGCCATAAAATCTGTGCAGGAACAAGGAGTCAGGAAGAGCCACTTGCTGAGCAGTGGGGAGTCATGATATTGATGTCCCTCCTAGGAACCCTCTGCTGTTAACATCCAATCAAGTGTTTTTGGTGGCACATGCCTTTAATTCTAGCATTCAAGAGGCAGAGGCAGAGGGATCTCAGAGTTCAAGGCCATCCTAGTCAACAGAGTAAGTTCCAGGACAGTTGGGGCTACACAAAGAAATGCTGTCTCCAAAAAAAAAAAAAGTTTTTTTTCTTAATATTAAACATAGTATTTGCATTTGACCTCTGCTCTCGGTTTTCCATGTGCTTGCATTTATACATTTGTAGATTCTTTATGCAACCATCACTGTGTAGTTCCAAGCTAAACATTGCATGGCTGCAGGAGTGGCAACAGGAAATAAGACTGTTCAGGATATGGAACTGAGCCCCACACTTTCAACTCCAACCAGACAGTTCTTTAGAAGAAAATAAAGCCTTTTGAATTCATAGCAAATTGCAAGATAGTCTCAGGCAGCAAAAACAGCCTAAAATGACAACAAAGTCCCCATTTCATAAGTTATTACAAAGTTACAGCACTCAACAGTGTACAGCCAACACCAGGACAGACATATAGACCAATGATATAAAACTAAGAGTCTGGTTTATATGGTCAATTGATTTTGGCAAGGAAGCTGACCACTCAGTGTGGAGAGAGCAATCTGCAACAGCTAGTGCTGAGACAGCTGGATTTTCATACTTGAATGATGGAGCTGAGCCTCTGCTTTATACCTTATCCAAAAACTAAAGCCAGGAGGTGGTGGTGCACACCTTTAATCCCAGAAATTGGGAGGCAGAAGTAGGCGGATCTCTGAGTTTGAGGCTAGCCTGGTCTACAAATCAAGTTCCAAGACCTCCAGAACTACACAAGGAAACCCTGTCTTGAAAAAAACAAACAAAAATTAGCTCAAAGGGCTGGAGTGATGTCCAGCACTGAAAATGCATTCCACTCTTGCAAAGGTCCCAGTACCACATCTGGCAGCTCACCTTCTTCTGCAGCCTCAGTTGGTGGGGGGTCCAACAACTCTGGCCTCCTCCAGCACCTGTGCTCACATGTGCAGACTCACACACAGACATAGATTGAAAAATAGTGAAAATAGCCCTGTAAAAATTAGCTCACCAGCATAAGTATAAGAGATATACAACTTTTTTTTGGGGGGGGTGTTCAAGACAGGATTTTTCTGTGTAGCTTTGGAGCCTGTCCTGGAACTAGGTCTTGTAGACCAGGCTGGCCTCAGACTCACAGAGATCTGCCTGCCTCTCCCTCCTGAGCACTGGGATGAAAGGCGTGCACCACCCGGCTGAGATATACAACTCTTAAGGGATAGAAATAAAGCTTCGTGACTCTGACATGGTGGAGGTTTCTCAGATGAGTATTTTGTTAGGGCTACTTTCCGTCAGATAACAAACCTGAGACCATCACCTTATAAAGAAGAAATGTTTGACTCAAGTGGTACTTCAAAGATCAGACCACATTCAGCTGTCTCTGTTGCTTTGGGGCCTGTGACAAGGCAGCACATCACAGCAGGGACAAACCTGCATGCCTCACAGAGGCCGTGAAGGAGAGGGTGGGGCAGAATCCAAATGCTCCTTTCAAGGTATGACCAGAATCATCTAGGTTGAACTCCATCAACTTTAAAAGTTGACATCAAAATGTCAATCAAATAAAAGACAACCTACAAAATGGGAGAGAATGATTGTATATTACATTTCTGGTAATAATCTAATATTCAATATGTATATAAGAACTTCTAAAATTCAGGAACTTCTAAAATTCTAAAAGACTAGCCCAATCTAAAAACAGGCCAAAGATTTGAAAAGATCTTTTTCTGAAGATGATATACAAATGCCAGTGAGTATAGGAAAACAGGCTCAACAGTGTTAATCGTTAGGGCAACATGAGTCATGGCCACCACGAGATCACTACACCTCAAAAATGATGGCTGAGTTAAA
Organism: Dicrostonyx torquatus; assembly: GCA_028555095.1. Taxonomy (NCBI): domain Eukaryota; kingdom Metazoa; phylum Chordata; class Mammalia; order Rodentia; family Cricetidae; genus Dicrostonyx; species Dicrostonyx torquatus. The sequence goes on along the minus strand of JAQHUG010000007.1, from coordinate 16,033,050 downwards.
AAAAAAAGATGATGATGATTCCTGGGGGGAAATGTGCAAAAGTCAGAGTCCTTGCCTATTGCTTGTGGGAATTTAAAACGATGCAACTTTTATAGACAATAGTTTGTTTCCTTCTCAAAATATGTAAAGGTACTAATAGAACCTAGCATTCAAGACTCAGGCCTATACACGAAAGAAGTGAAAGCAGAGACTCAGAAAAAATAGCATGCCAAAATTTATATTAGTGTTATGCACAAATCAAAAGATGAAAACAATCAAGTGTGTACCAACAAGTGAAGAAATAAACAAAACATGGTGGATACATACATGTTGACAGAGGTTTTCCTGCCTGGTCCCTCAGCTGTTTGGTCCCAAAGAAGCACACAGAGGCCTACATTAATTATAAACTGGTTGGCCTATTAGCTCAGGCTTCTTGTTAACTCGTACTTCTTAAATTAGCCCATATTCTTCTTTGTGTTAGCCACATGGCTTTTTATCAGTGAGGCATTCTCATCTTGTGTCCTCTGCATCTGGGTGACAGCTGCAGACTGAGCCTTTCCTCTTCCCAGAATTCTCCTATTCTGGCTGCCCCGCCTATACTTCCTGCCTGGCTACTGGCCAATCAGTGTTTTAGAAAAACCAACACCAGTGACAAATCTTTACAGGGTACAAGACCATTGTCCCACAGTACATACAGTGGAATATGATTTAATTATGAAAATGGCTGACATGCCCATAATAACCTTGAATACATGCCAATGAAATAAGCCAGACACAAAAGTATAAATGTTAAGTAATTCTATCACATGAAATACCTAAAACAGGCAGATTTATCACATGACGTATCTAAAACAGGTAAAGAAGGTTAGAGGCTACCAAGGGCTAGAAGTGGAATGCAAGGACTTAATCTGTTAGGGCCATGAGAGTTTATTTGGGGTGATGAAAAAACCTGAAAGTAAATAGCAGAGAATTATACCACATTATGAATACAATGTCAATGAGTCACTCATTTGAAAATGGTTAAAATGACATTTATAGTTACAGTAATATATATGTGTATATATACACATATATATATATATATATATATATATTCAAAGACAAAGAAGTTGGAGGACCAATGATGACTAAAGAAACTGATAAATCCACAGGACGTTCTGATAAAGGCTTTGGCTCCAAGAGTAATGATGACTAATCCATGACTGTGTAAGCAAGGACAGGCCAGTGTGCCAAATGGCAAGGGCAGACACTTATTTCTTGTTGGGGAGCAGGTTGGAGAGGTTAGCTTTATGGGCAGGAAGAGAGATACACATCCCAGTGTGCATGATAAAGTTCCTAGAGCACCCTACTGAAGTCATAAAACACAACAGACAGCACCTACGTCATTTCCCAGTGTCTGAATTAACAAGTCACTGACACTTTGGTCACCTAGGACACAGGGACAATTTCTGAGTCCAAAAGACAGAAACCAAGACTTTGAAGAAGCAAGGCTGTGCTACCCAGAGGCTGGAGAGGTGGGCCCTCCCCTCCTCTTCCAGCTTCCGTGGCTGCCCTAACACCGTAGGTGATGGCTACCTCAGGCCAGTGTATGTCTGGCACTTCACAGCCACCTCCCCTTTGTAGATCTGGGTCCATATTTCTCTGCTTTTCTCCCAAGGATACATGTAATGGCATGAGAGTCTCTTGTCACCCAGGATAAGACCCTTCCTCCTTTAAGCTCCTTTATCTAATTGTAACTTCAGCCACACCATGTAGAATTCACAGGTTCTGACTTTAGAACTTGCTATCAGCCTACACCATTCTTTGGCCTTAGAAGAAAAGAGTACAGACAGCACAACCACTGTGACAGAACTCAGGAAAGGAGAAGAAGGGGGACACCTAGAAAACCTCAGGACAGGAGATTGTCAGAAGCAAATCTTGGCCATCAGCTTCCTGAACAGACTACCAGATTGGACACAACAGCGAAATCCAGCTCAGTATGTTTATCAAGAGTCACAGTGGAAGGTTAAAGTCAAAAGGCTTGAGTGAAGGGCCTAGGAAATAGTCCTAGAGATGTCATGTTGGCATAGCTGTGTGAAGTCCCACACAGAACAATAGATAAAGGCATCAACTATCAAATGACAACATGGAGAAAGTCATCAAAGAAGTTAGAACTTGTAGCCTGGCTATGCATAGAAAGAGATATTTCCCCAAAGCTGCAGAGTTCCACACGCTGGCTCCCAGAGACACAGCTCTATCCTGCCCCGCTGATGGCCTCATCATCCAAGGAGCACTGGTAGGCACAGCGTGCTAGAAAACTTGGGAGCTTCCCAGTCACTTCCACAGAGACTCTGTAAACGGTGCAGGAGAGGCAGCAAGAGTCAGAGTAAACTCAGGTGTGTTGAAAGAATGACCCGAAGGCAGACCTTGCATTGGGATGGAACAATGTCAAAAGTGAGTTGATGTACAGAAAATGGTGTCATAGCTACAAAGACAGATGAGTAAGCCAGGACTAGACAGGAATGCTGACTCTTAGGGTCAGGGAGAGACAGTGATCAGAGTCTGGCCTGCCTTAGTGTCCTGGGCAGTGGAATCCTGTCACTTTCTATGAGATCACAAAGGCTTAAACTGGGAAGTGAGCCTGCCAAGGATGCCCCTTGATCCCCGTCTCTATCCATCCAGTGAGCTCACGGCACAGGAACTCCTCACCCCACCCAGGGCCATGTTGTCCATTGTGGTAAGAAACTCCTTAGAATCACTACCCGTACTTCCCAGCTCCTCCCTCCCCAGTCACACACCCTCCCACCCTCATCCCATCCCCTGGACCAGTATTTTGACCTCAGTCCCATGAATCTCAGCAAGTATTAGAACTATTTTTGTGTTTAAGAGCCAGTATTGATCTGGGAAGAAGCCATTTCTAGGCTGTCTGAAGACCATTCTGTGTGGTTTCTTGTGCTGAGTCTAGAGTCATGACAGGGATCACTTCATGAGGGCATGAGGAGCACCCCTCCTCCAAGCATAGCTAGCCACCCCCAGTTGCCTTTTCTGGGCACCCCTCCCAAACCAGCACCTGGTAAGATTTGGTAAGAGATAGTCTTGCCTGGATAAGAGAAGGTCATTCTTTCCCACTTCCTGTCTCACATCCTAGGCGTTTCCTGGTCTGGCTGACCAGACACTCCAAGGGCTTCAGAAAGAAACCATGTGACTCCCACAGGGAAAAGGAGGAGAGGTGATATGGGGTTGAAAAGGCCCCCAAATTCAGATCACCTCTGAATGACTATGGGCCTTTGAGGTGCCTGACTCCTCCCAAGCACAGTTCTCTGCTGGTCATAGCTTATTGATGGAACCCACCAGCACAGGGCCTGTGTGTTGCTTCCATTTACTGGTGACAGTCAAGCGAGTATGTGATGCAGGTAACTGTTACAAAGTACACAAAACATTTACAAAGTATGAAGTATATGCCTGGGGACTTAATAGAGAGGGGCCCCATCTAGGCCTGAAGGCTTCTCTGCTGGGTAGCAGCTGTTCCTAAAGCCTCTAGAGCCTAGCAGTGGAAAGTGGAGCACCTTGAGCTACCTGCATGGCTCTTAGAGGCTGCGATGCTTAAATTCATGCATCAATTTAACTGATTCACTGAGTGCCTGAGTATTTGGCCAAACAGTAGCCTGGGTAGGTCTGGGAGGATGTCTCTGGGTAAGTGGAGCGGGCTGCTCTGCCTGAGGCAGTTGGACCTCAACCAAACCCTGGAAGCCCTAAACAAAAACAGAGAATTATGTCTATCTTATACCTTAGTCTGAGACAACATTGTGTTGTCCAATGGATCTGTTGTTCTGGATCTGAAGTTGGAGACAGGATCTTTCAAGGTCTTGGGTCCATCGTCCTAAAGGTTGGAACTTACTCCACCAGTTCTCCAGGGTCTCCTAGCCTGTTGTGTATCTTGGGACTCAACCTCCACATTGGTGTGAGCAAATTTTTTTTAATCATAAATCACTCTGAGTGTCTCTAGCTAGGTAGACAGACATACAGATGTGTATGTATCTATTTTGGTTCTGTTCTTGTGGATAATTTTAATAACAGAAACCAAGAGTGTAGGGTGGCTAAGATCCTTTACGCTAGGTTGGATCTACCCTTCCTGTGATACCAGGCAGAATCATCATGTAGAGCACAACATCCCTGCCACCTTGGTTGGTCATTCCAGGGTCTATCAGGTCAGCAGTGAGCATGGGCAGAGGGGACAGACTCTGTGGCCTGTGCTTCTGTGAAGAGACATGATCCAAGCAGTTGGGGCGACCTAGACACCGAGGCAGCATGGTCTGGGTGAGCCCCACTCTTTGTGAACCTTAGAGTCATCCAAGGCCTTCCCACCACCAGGTTTGAAGCACCCATGCAGGGGCTGAAACATAGCTAACATCTGAAAGTATTAACTGGGAGGAGAAAAACCCAAGCAAGTTGCTGACCTTCACAGGAGGGTCATGGGCATGTCTTGGCCATCAACAACGAATCCCTGCTTGGTCTATAGCTGAGAAGCCTAAAGCCTGATGAGATGCCAGGAGATAGCTGACCAGACCCCGTATCTGTCCAGCAGAATGCACCTCCTAGAAGTAGGGGTCTCAAAGCCCCACTGTACTGGATGAGCTTCAGGAATGAAGGCTGTGAAATACTATCTATGGAGTCCTTTGAATGCCAAGCTCTGCTGGGGTACCCATGAAGAAAGACCAAGCCTGCATCCATGTCTTAAGTCACAACTTGACCACTGTGGAAACCTATTCTCCGAGACCTCTCCATACCCTAGTCAGGACCAATGTTCCTGTCCCATGACATCTAGTCCAACAAACTAACCTCCAAGGCTGTTACCTGGGCCTGGGTTCAAGGGAGGGGTGGACTGGTGCAGGGTGGTTCATCCCTGGATGGTACTCACAGTACTGAACTGATCTCCCAAGAGTATCTGCCCTTCATGACCAGGGAATACCTGACAAGCGCAGAGGGAAAGAGAAAGGGTGGTGTGGAACAGCAGCCAGAACAGGACAGAAATGCTCCAGAGGGGGTGACTGTGAGTCTGTGGGGCAGCTGGGTTCCCCACTGAGGTCCCCAATAGGGATCCCACAGTCTCATGACTGTGTGGCCACCCTGGCCTGGGTGGGAATCGGTGGGCTCCACAAAGGAGCATGGTCAGGAATCCCCCACCCTGTATGCACAGTATGAACCTATGGGACAGCTGGCATTGCGGCCACTGAAGCTACCCTAGTGAGGCTTTTGCCTTAGAATGGGGGAGGGGGCGGGAGCAAACACAAAAGGACTAGCAGAGACTAAAGAGGCCGATGCCCATGCATCAAGATGGGCAAGAGGTTCCCTGGTGTTTGGGGGGGCAGTCAGGATGTGTGGGCTTCTAAGCACAGCTCCAGGGTGTCTTTGCAGGAATAGTATCAATGTCTTAGACCCCACCACAAACAACCCAGCTGGGCTCCTTGTGATGGTTTGACAGTAAATGGCCCCATAAGGAGTGACACTATTAGGAAGTGTGGCCTTGTTAGAGTAGGTGTGGCCTTGTTGGAGGAAGTCTGACACTTTAAGGTCTCCTATGCTCAAGCTATACCCAGTGTGGACACAGACTCCTTCAACTGTCTGTGGATCAAGAGGTAGAACTCTCAGTTGCTTCTCCAGCACTATATCTACCTGTACAGTGCCATGTCTCACCATAATGGATTAAACTGCTGAAACTGTAAGCCAGCCCCAATTAAATGTTTTCCTTTATTGGAGTTGTTGTGGTAATGGTGTCTCTTTGACGGCAATATAAACCCTAACTATTACATTCCCCAAGGCCAAACATCACTCCCAAGGAGACTTGGAGCACAGAGGGTAGAATAGAAGGCAGAGCAAGAGTCAGGGGTGATGGCCCCAAGGCTGCCTAGACCAGGACATTCAGGGGAAGACAGGTCTGGGCCTGGGTGTCCCTCACTGGTGTTTTACGCAGGGAGAAAGTAGGAAGCTCTGAAAACCTTACCTTTCTCAGTGGAGAGCAGTGTAGCCCAGGACCAGCTCCCAGGACCCCCAGGTTCTGAGATGGAGTCCCAGGAGGTCCACTCCTGCTATGTCTATACTCTTACAGGCAAGATGATGTCTTTCCAAGAGGGTGGCCTTTCATTCTGGCACTCAGATTACCCACAAGAATGGTGACATTGCCTTCAACAGGCTCCTTGTGTAGTAAAGCCTACTTGGCCAGCTTCTCCAGTCTGGGTTGTCATCTTGCACACACTGAGGTGACAACACAGGCTAGCATCTTCTTGGCTCAAGAAAGACAGCCCTCAGCAGCAAAGATCCCAGAAGCATAGACATCTGAATCTTCCCCTAATCTTCGTTTACAATTCAGTCTTCATTGGGCCACAGTGCCCAATGAGGAGAAGGCCACATGCAAACCTTCTGCTTCCCATTTCTGCAGGAATGAGTCCTGATGTGTAACAGCAAAGTGGGACAGGGGTTCTCTGGAGGGATCCCTGGGAAGCCTCCACCTCGCTGATTCCCGTGGGTCATCCAGGAAGCTGTAGCATGCCCTTGAGTTGCTGCCCCCAGGGCTGTTTGGGGGTCAGGAAAGAGTGCTGGCTGACTGTATAGTGGTCAGCAGAGAGGCTCTTGTTCCCTGGACAAATGAAACATAGGAGGTGAGCCGCCTGTCTAGGTCAGATGTTTCTCAGAGCAGCTCATGCTCCTGCATTGCTCCTTTAAGGTTTATGGGTTTCCAGGAAATCTGGGGATCTGGGTCCCCTGGGATGCTGACTTTGATCGTTCAGCCGCATTCTCTCTCACACCCATTCTGTAATGAGTTCACGTCTATCAGGAGCTTCAGGGCCAGCTCTGAGCTCATGAGCTTCCATAGGATGGACCATGTCCCAGATTCTCTGAAGAACATTTGAGATTGGGGGGGGGATCAATAAAACTTTCCAGTTAAACTTGACAGAACACTTCATATAATTTCTGCAGTTCCCAACAAAATAGCCACAATTAAATCCAAAGGTCTGAAGCCCACAAGGAAAAGTAATCACAGGCTGCATAATGATTTTCTATCAATAGATATGACAGTGGTGGCATAAGATTATAATGGAGCTGGAAAGTTCTTTTTCTTGGTGACATTTTAATCATTAATGTCATAGCACAACATACAAGTCATATCTATCTGGTGGTGCTGGCAAAAATAATCCCTGTGCTGTGTTGCATGAAAGTGTTACAGGTCCCCAGGCTTTACTAGGCACCCAGCTCTTAGCACAACCGACGCCATGAAACCCAGCACAGCACGTAGGCAGCGCCACCTGCCAAAATGCATACATTGACCTAATCCATCAAAGCCCATAGTTCCGGGAAAGTCCCCAACTGTACTGACCTTGCTTTTTGGCTTCTGTAGTTTCACTTCTGGCTAACTGTTCTTGTTAACTGAAGTGTGTCAACCCAGGATGTGGTTTTTGTGCTTAAAAGCTCACCCTGAGAAAGGCTTGGGACGGCACTGGGATCCCAAACACCCAGTGTAGTCCTCATCAGCTCATGAAGACTTGCTGTTGGTTTGAGCCCATGTCTGAGGTGTCTTCTCTGGTGAATCCTTCACAGTGAAATCACAGTGCAGGGCTGCGGATGTAGCTCGGTGGTGGGCAGCTTCCCCGGTATATGTGAGGCCATAAGTTTAACCCTTAGCACCACACACACAAAGCACAACACATATAATTATGCCCAGCGTGTAATAATTGATGATGAATAGCAAATAACTAGACTGCTGGCTATGTTTTCACTCTCTATTATTTTAATATGCACATCTGTCTACTCATAAAAGCTGTGAACAGTGTGCAGCATTGAGCAGGCCATTTTCCAAACTGCATGCTTGCTGGGTTTCTTTATTGCATACTTGAATTTTTTCCCATTTTACCCTGTGTATTTTGTGTGGGAGAGGATTCATGCCATGGTGTATATGTGGAGGTCAAAAGTCTGTTCTGTCCTTCTACCGTATAGTCCTGGGATGGAGTTCAGGTTGTCAGCCTTGGTGGCAAGTGCCTTTACCCTCTGGGCCATCTCACCATTTGGGCTTGATTTAATCACTGACCTGTTCATCATGGCCCATCTATGCAGTATAGAATGAGTTATATGACATATAGGCCACTCTGAATACATGACATAGCCTAGATGTGTAGTAGGCTATACTAGTTTCATGGAGTTGTTCTCTACAATTCTTGCACACTGACCAAATTTCCTGGTGATGCATTTATCAAGATGTGCCCCATTGCTCACACAACAGTAGTTTTTGTTAAGACCCCATTGCTAAAACACACTGGTCACAGGACAAGGAGACATCAAGGTGGCACTGACCAAACATTTTTCTTCCCACTGGTTAGCTCTCACAGTACTGGAGGTGTGTGGGCTGCGGAGGGAGGGCACTTATCAGCAGTCTTATCTAGCTATGAATCCTGTGACCTCCAATCAAGACGGGCCTGGAAAGGCATGCTTGTGGATACAAACACTCTCTGGTTATACTTCAGGCCTATTCCCCAGGAAGAAACACGTATTTGTCACTGCAAATTGGGTCAAGAATCCATGGCAGAAGAGCCAACATGCTCCAGGGGTCAAGTTACTATTTTTGCTACATTGATAGCATCAAGCTACCGCCTAGATTTATACACTCACAGATGACCTCGTCAGAGAAGTTCCTGGTGCAGCAGTTGGCAGTTGTTGACTCGTAAACCCACACCTGGTCAAAGTGAAGAGACTGTGACTGTGGAGGCTGTGGAGTCCTCGGCCGCAAACATGACATCTGCATCACACACCACTCCTCAAGACTCAGAAGCCATCACAGAAGAAAGGTCAGAAAGCTCGTAAGAGCCAGGGGTCAGGGAGGACCCGAGTAAACGTGTCTCCTGGACATCATAAGACCACTTCATTCATGAGCTCAAGTCCCTTCCGCGCATGGAGGGGAAAGGGTGTTCGTGAGCCCCTACTCATAACTGAGGAGTTACGGACAGTTGGTGGCTTCTGGGTGAGAAAGTTAAGTTTTCTTTCAGTGTGTGGGTCCTGGGAGGTTGACCCCACTCCAAAAGTAGATGGACAACACAAATTGAAGTCTATGGGCTATTCAATTTTTTAAAAGAAAGATAGAATGTGAGCAGAGAGGTGAGATGTGTGCAGGGTGAGTTGGGAACGAATATGATCAGAATACAGCGTAAGAAATTCTCACAGAATAAAATGTTTTAAAAAAAGAAGTCCATTGCACATTAATGAGAGTAACAACTGACCAGGAAGGTGACAATTGTAAAACTATAAAGTACACAGACCAAATGTCAGTGCTCCCAGTTTCATATAATAAGGGTTAATGGACATAAAAGGTCAGCTAGGTCCTGATACGATTACAGTTGGTGATTCCAATACCCCACTCTTATCTCTAGATACATAGGTCATCCAAACTCAAAATCAATAACACCAACTCCTCCGAGTGAAACGACACTGGAGATCAGATAAACTTAACAGACATGTAGGAATATTCCATATCCATTCTTCTCTGCAACCCATGGAACTTTCTCTAAAACAAATCTCATTCTGTGCTGCAAATCAACTCTTTAAAAAGGAAACAGAATTAAAGTATTTTAAATAGGTTATAAAACCATAGTAAAATAAAACTATATCAATCATGAAAAAGCTATAAAAACACAGAAACTGATCAACGCCCTCTTGAGTGATCAGTGGAGAAAAATTTAAAATTCCTAGAATCAAATGAAAGAAAGGCAACATACCACAACTTCTGATATAGCTAAGGCTGTATCTCTAAGGAGAAAATGTATAGCTATGGATGCTTGTATTTAAAATTCAGAAAGAATGAGAAGTTGCCTACAATTAAATTTGACTTTATCTTAAATCAGAAAGATCTCAAATAAATAACCTAATGTCCTAGAAGATAGCCATCTATTATGGTTCAAATGTAAAATCTCCTCCACAGGCTCATATATTTAAACTCAGTCCCCAGTTTGTGGTGCTTGTGTGGGAAGATTGTGGAATCGGAAAGAAGCGAGTCTCTGGAGACAGGGCTTACGGCGGTATAGACAGATCTCACTTCCTGTCCACTCTCTGCTTCCTGAGTGCAGACACAGTGTGATCAGGTGTCCTCCTGCTCTGGCCACCAGGCTTTCCTACTGGTTGTCATGTGGATATTGTACCACAGGGATGAAAAAGTAACTAAGACACAGTCTAAATCCCAAATCAACAGATGGCAAGAAATAATCGAAATCAGAAATTGGTAAAATAGATATTGGCAGTATAATGAATTGACTCAATCAGAGTTGATACCTTGAAGAAAAGAAAACAGACTATCAATTCTCCTAGTGAAACTAACCAAAAGAAAAGAGATCAAAACTAACAAAATTAGAGATTAAAATGGTAAGGTTATAACCTTTTAATTTTGAATTAAAATGATAGGATCATGATGGAATATGTACTGGCTTTCTTTTGGGGGCCACCAACCAGCTCCCAAATAATAACACAGAAACTTATTATTAGTTTTGAATGCTTGGCCTTAGCTTAGCTTGTTTCTTGCGAGTTCCTATAACTTAACCTGTTTCTCTTCATCTACATTTTGCTTCGGGGCTTTTTACCTTTTCTTTCTGTGTTACTTTTCCTGCTTCTTTGTGTCTATCTGGCAACTTCCTCACTTTCTCCCTCGTTCCCTTCTCTCATCCTTCTTGTTCTTCTCAAGCCTAGATCTCTCCTCCTATTTATTCTCCCTGTCTGCCAGTCCCACCTATCCCTCTCCTGCCCAGCTATTAGCCTTCCAGTTCTTTATTAGACCAATCAGGTGCCCTAGGCAGGCAAAGTGAAACAGTAACCTATCTTTCTATAATTAAACAAATGCAATATGAACAAATGTAACATATCTTTACACTGTTATCAAAGGCAGCAGAAACAAATAGAACACACCTTTACACAGAGTAATTTCCACAACAGAAACACTTTGAAATTTTATAGTCCTCCAAACCTGGAAAATAAGAGTAAACTGATAAATTCTTATACATGTATGACCTATCATATTAAACAGGGCTCCAGAGTAACGGAAGTGATAGACTATATACCTACAAGCAAGGAAGATTTACTATGTTGCTTATTACACAATAGAGTAGGGGTAATCCACACTGACCATCTCCACCCTAGAGATGCTGAGCACCCCAGAGCTGCTCTACCCTTGAAGTTGGATGCCTTAGCAGTCTCACCTTGGTGCTATTGTCTGAAGATTCCTGGAATTGTCTGCATTGGAATACCATACACAAGCTGGAGTGTGATCACCAGAAGATGGCAGTAGTAGCAACAACAACAACAGATTTACTCGGTCAGGATGAAGAAAGGGCAGGTGAGCCCCCTTTCTTCTTGGACCCCCTCTGCGCTGCCCATGGAAAGGTGCTGAAGCTCTGTGAGCAGATCTTCTTTGACTCACTCTGTTATCCTCTTAGGAAAAGGCTTCACAGATATGCTTAGAGGTTTGTCTCCTTGATGATTCCAGATCCCATCAAGTTGACAGTCAAGATTAAGAACCAACCCTACCAAAAATCAATCAAGGCATTGTAAACAAGTTAAATGGGAACATAGAAGTCCATGAGGTCGGAGCAGTAATAAAGTCTCCCCATAAAGAAAAGCCCAGGATCAAATGGGTCATGAGTTTTACAGACCTTCAGAGAAAAGCTTATGCCAGTGCTCTTCAAATGCCTCCATAAACAGAAAGGGAAGGAATATTACCAAGCTCTCTGAATAAAGTCAACATTACCTAGATAGCAAATTAGGAAAAGAACACAACAAAAAGAAAATGTAAGCCAGGCAGTAGTGGCGCACACCTTTAATCCCAGCACTCTGGAGGCAGAGGCAGGTGGATCTCTGTGAGTTTGAGGCCAGCCTGGTCTACAAGAGCTAGTTCCAGGACAGGCTCTAAAGCTACAGAGAAAGCCTGTCTCAAAAAAAACGAAAAACGAAAGAAAAAAGAAAGAAAGAGAAAGGAAGGAAGGAAGAAAGGAAGAAAGAAAGAAAGAAAAATGTAGACCAACGTTCTTGAGAAACACAGAAGTTAAAATTCTGGCAGCCTAAATTTTAAAAGCACATTAAGGAGATTATACATTGTGACCAAGTTACTTTCAGTTTAGGGATGCAATTTGGTTCAATATATGCAAATCTATGTGTCATATAACACATAAATAGACCTGGGACAGAAATCACAGGATCTTCTTAATAGATGCAGGAAAAGTCTGTGATGAAGTTCACATCCTTTTGTGATTAAAAAAAAAAAGTACCAAAGAAATAATTCAGAGAAGTAAAAGTGTAAAAAAAAATGCATTGGACAACAGTCAATGCTGAGACACACAGCTGGTGAAAATGTTTATCACAGTAGACTGAGTGCTCAGCCTTAAGTAGAACATCTTTATCAACATTCTGCCACCAACACTTCATCAAGGCGCAGGGAACATCCTGGAAGAGAATCCAGAAAAATTTTTAAGAGCTGGAGGATGGGAAAGAGTGTTGAGAAATGCTGTCTTCTGGACATGACATTGTTGTGGAGTTTTATGTTAGCTAAGCAAAATGTGTTACGTTTGTTTATGCTGCAGGCTATCATTTTAACTGTGTAAAGATGTGTTACCTTTGTTTATGCTGCATTTGTTTAACGATGTAAGGATGTGGTGCATTTGTTTCATCTTACCTGCCTAAAGCACCTGATTGGTCTAACATAAAGCTGAATGGCCAATAGTTAGGCAGGAGAGGGATAGGTAGGGATGGCGGGCAGACAGAATAAATAGGAGAAGAAATCTAGGCTTGAGAGAGAAGGAGAGAAGGAGGAGGAGAAAATGAGGGAGACACCAGGTAGCAGATATGAGAGGCAATAAAAGTCAGATATACAGAAAGTAAGAAAAGTAAAAAGCCCAATTCAAAAGGTAGATAAAGAAAAAATTAATTTAATAGAGCTAGCAAGAGATGAGCCTAAGGTAGGCTGATCATTCAAAACTAAGTCTCTGTCATGACTTGGGAGCTAGCTGGTGGCCCAAAAGAAAAGCTTGTTATAGGACACAGCTGTTGTGTACATGAAGGCACAGCAGTAGTGTCTACCTACACAAGACTTGCGTGAAATCAAGCCAGCCAAAACTCCAGCACAGACTGGGAGGGGCTCTCAAGACCCCGCCCCTTTCTGAGGAGCATTTTACAGCTGACAGCTGGTGGGAGGAGGAAGAATCATTCTTTTAGGAGGGCCTGACCACATGTGGACTTCCTGTGCTCCAGTGGATGATCCCACACCCATGCAGCCGTAATTGGACTCAGGGGAAGGAGAAGCAGGAAGTGGGGGAAAGACATGAAGTTGTAAGGGAGGAGTGTGGAGGGAATATGAGGGGAGGTGGGTGGGAAATAGTGGATGTATATGATCATATTTCATTTATACATGCGTGAAATTGTTAATTTATTTTTAACTTTTGGCTATTATGACTAGAAAGCAATGAACATGGTTAAGCAAATGTCCTTGTGGTAGGATGAAGCATCTTTTGTGTATATGCCCAAGAGTGGTATAGCTGGATCTTGAGATAGATCAATTCCCATCTCCCCGAGGAATCGCCACACTCATTTCCATAGTGACTGTCCAATGGACGGGTGTTCCCCTACCCACATCTTCAACAGCATGAGCTGTTTGTTACTTGTTATTGTCCTTAGTCATTCTGATAGATGTAAGATGAAATCGCAAAGTAATTTTAATCTGCATTTCCTTGATGGCTAAGGATGTTCAACATTTCTTTAAGTGCTTCTCAGCCATTTGAGTTTCCTCTAATGAGAATTCTCGTTTAGATCTGCATCTCATTTTTAATTGGATTATTTGGTTTTCTGATATTTAGTTTCTTGAGTTCTTTATATATTTTGGGTATTAGTCCTCTACTAGATGTGGAGTTAGTAAAAATCTTTTCCCATTCTGTAGGCTCCTGTTGACTGTGTTCTTTGCTTTACGGAAGCTTCTCAGTTTCATGAGGTTCCTTTTACTATTTGTTGGTCTTAGCACCTGGACTATTGGTGTTCTGCTCAGAAAATCTTCTCCTATGCCGAGGAGTTTAAGGCTGTTTCTCATTTTCTCTTCTCTTGGGTTCAGCACATCTAGTTTTATGCTAAGGTCCTTGATCCATTTGGAGTTGAGTTTTGTGCAGGGTGGTAAATATGGATCTATTTACATTCCAGAGAGTTAGGGTAAAACAAACTACTACTTTCCTTTAAAAAAATAGTGATAAAATGATTCCTAATGATAGTCTGCTATGCTCATAGATCAGTGCCTTATTCATCCATCATCAGAGAAGCTTCCTCCTGCATCAGATGGGAACAAACACAGAGACCGAAAGTCAGATATTGCGCATGTGTGTGTGCGCACACACACACACACACACACACACACACACAGAGCACACTTGGAACACACAGTTTAAATGGATGTGTCCATCAAATCCCTCCCCTCAGAGCTCAGGGATCCCTGGAAGAGGAGATGGAAAGAGTATAAGAGCCAGAGCGGATGGAGGACACCAGGAGAACGAGGCCCTCTGAATCAGCTGAGCGAAGCTCATATGATCTCAGAGAGACTGAAGCAGCAGGCGCAGGATGTGCACAGGTCTGCAACAGGTCCTCTGCATGTACACTATGGCTTCCAGTTTAGTGTTTTCCTGGATGTGTGAATGAGTTGGTATCTGACTCTTGTGTCTTCTCTTGGGGCTTTTTTTTGTCCTGTCTTGACTTACCTTGTCCAACTTCGATGTGATGGTTTTTGTTTTATCTTATTATATTTTATTTTGTTGTGTTTTATTATTACCTCTTAGAAGACTGTTTTGTTTTGTTTGTTTGGTTTTGGTTTTTTGAGACAGGGTTTCTCTGTATAACAACCCTGGCTGTCCTGGAACTAACTCTTGTAGACCAGACTGGCCTCAAGCTCATAGAGATCTGCCTGTCTCTACCTCCCGAGTGTTGGGATTAAAGCCGTGTGCCACCACCACCCGGCAGAAGTAAAGAGAGACAGTAAGGAAAGTGGATCTGGATGGGAGGGGAAGTGAGGAAGCCTGGGAGAAGGACAGGAGGGGTGTCTTAGGGTTTTTACTGCTGTGAAGATACACCATGATTGTGGCAACTCTTATAAGGAAAACGTTTAATTGTGGTGGCCCACTTACATTATCATGGTGGGGAATATGCGATGTGCAGGCAGGTGCAGTGCTGAGCTAGAAGTTGAGAGTACTCCATCTTGCAGGCTACAGGAAGTTGACTGAAACACTGGGTGGTATCTGAGAGTAGGAAACCTCAAGTCCATTCCCACAGTAACACACTTCCTCCCACAAGGCCATACCCACTCCAACAAAGCCACACCTTCTAATAGTACCACTCTCTATGAGATTATGGGGACCAAGTACATTCAAAGTACCACAGAGGGAAACTGCAATCAGGATGTAGTATATGAGAAAAGAATCTATTTTCCATAAAAGAGAAAAAGAATTTATTTTTAAGACTAAAGAAAAAGCATACATATATCTCAGGGTGAATTTTATTTATCTATTAAAAAGTGAAATGATGATATTTGCAAGAAAATGGATAGAACTGGAAATCATTATTTTAAATGAATTACACCATACCCCAGAAGAAAAATAATGCATTTTCTTTCAGATGCTCAACCTAGATTTAAAGTTACACAGACATGTATATATGTACATCTATTAATGTAGGGGTGGCAGGGGTTCATGAAGCTGCAGTATTGACTTGTGAAAGGGGAGGGAGAAATCTAAGGGATGGGTGGGAAAAGAGAAGTGTTGTGATACAGGTGAAATGAAAGTAAGGCTTTGGGGGAAGGAGGAAACCAACCAGAGACAAGCAAGAAGCTTGGAGGAGGAGAAGAGTGTACTGATACAGATGTATATAAATGCCACAATGAATTCATTACTTAGCATGTTAACCTAAAAGACTAAATAAGAAAGCAAACTTTAGCTGGGCAGTAGTGGTGCATGCCTTTAATTCTAGCACTCAAGAGGCAGAGGCAGGTGGATCGCTGTGAGTTTGAGGCCAGCCTGGTCTACAAGAGCTAGTTCCAGGACAGGCTCCAAAACTACAGAGAAACCCTGCCTCAGAAGAAAAAAAAAGCAAACCTTGAGTTAGGGATATAGCTCAGTGGTAGAGTATTTGCCTAGTATACTTAACCAGGTTCTCCCCACAAAAATATAAATACATAAAATGACACCCCTTGTCCTCATTTTGTCTCTTTTTCTGTAATAAACACCATGACTATGGTGGTTTGTAAGGCCATCACAGCCTCACACATCTGAATACTTGTCCTGGGCTGGAGGAACTATTTGGGAAGGATTAGGAGGTGTGTCTCTGTTGGGTCAGCTTTGAGATTTCAAATGACTGATGCAATTCTCAGCGTCTCTCTTTTTCTCTGTGCATTGTGGTTGTGGATCAAGATGTGAGCTCTCAGTCGTTCCTTTGTTCCGCCATCATGGACTCTAAGCATCTGAAACTGTAAGCTGATTAAAGGCTTTCTTTCATAAGTGGCCTTGGTCATAGTGTTATAATCACATCAATAGAAAAGTAACTAAGACAATGACCAAAAGCACCTTGGTGCAGTCCATCATCGAGAGAAGTCAGGGCAGGAGCTCACGGTGGGAACATGGAGGTGGGAACTGAGGCAGAGACTGTCAAGAAACACTGTTTAAAGACTTGTTCCTCGTGGCTTTCTCAGCTAGCTCTCTTAAAGAGCCCAGGCCCATCTGTGTAAATATTGTCTGAGTTTTCGGTCCTGCTCCCATTTCCCACAGTTGTTAAGTCCCAAAGAAATCACCAAGAGGTCTACATTAGTTATAAACTGATTGGCCCAGTAGCTCAGACTTCTTATTAACTCTTATAACTTATATTAGCCCATTATTCTTGTCTATGTCAGCCACGTGGCTCGGTACCTTATTCAGCGAGGCAATCACATCTTGCTTCTTCTGTGGCTGCGGAAAATGAGCTTTCTTCTTCCCAGAATTCTCCTGTTCTCCTTGACCCACCTCTACTTCCTGTCTGGTTGTCCCACCTCTACTTCCTGCCTGGCTACTGGTCAATCAGCGTTTTATTAAAATACAATTGAAAAAGTAGAAACCTAATGGACTGGGAGGCCAATTCGTAGTTACAAAAATGACTCACAGACACATCCACAGGCCTGTCTGAGGGAGGGCATTCCTCAGCTGTGGTTCCCTCCTCCTAGGTATGTCAAGTGACAACAAAACTAACCAGAACAGCTCCTTTAAAATTAAAGTCCCTTGGCTCAACAACTTTCTGTTCAACTCCAGGCTGATGCCATCTTTATTAATCATCATGGCCAAAATTATTGCTTAAAAATATGTTACGTGATCCTTTTTTTAGTTTTGCCTTTAAAAACTTTCTCCTTGGGAGAGTAAATATGATTAAAATATGTAATACTCATGTATGAAATTATCAAATATATGTTATATATTTTATCAATATATGTTATATACATTATTTTAAAAATAACCCCTCTGGATTCAACATCTTTGAATACATCTGTCATTTACCTTGGCACACATATTTTCTACCTAATGATAGTCCCAGATAAAACTTGATTTGCTTTGATTTCCACCTCTTTGGATATCCCTTATCCATCTCTGTATCTTCTATTCATAAGCGTATTCAGCCAAACATAGCTCAGACTGATGTCAGCAACTATAATCCATATCACTCACTCTGTTAACACATCCTTACTCATTTGTCTCCCACCTCAGCAAGGAGAGATGTGGCTCCCGCCATCCCCCATCTACTTATTTGACTGTTCAGTTCCCATGTCTTCACAAATGGTTGCTTCATAATGAATGCCTACTCTATGAGTAGCAGCTGTGTTAACCTGAACATTCATAGGGATTTTGTACAGTTCTTTTGTGTTTAGCCTACAAATTATGCTCAAAAAACAAAGTTACTTAGGCCCACAGCTAGAATCTTGTCACATTCTGTATTCCATCCTGAAATTCTCTAACCTCCTAAATTATTTTCTTACAATATATTTGTGCTGTAAAGCCCTATAGATTTAGGCAAATGTTTAAATCTTGTGTTACCTTTTCTGGTGCTTTCACTGTCTGCATGTTTTCCCCATGCTTCCCTCAACACACTTCAGCGCAGTCCCCGATGCATTTGCCATTCCTAGAGTTTTATTTTTTTTTCAAAACATACAGCTGCAATTGCACAGGACATGTATTTTTAAAGACTGGCAATATACAGTAATTCAAAGCTAATTCATTTCTTTTGTGGACTGATGGCTCATTTCTTTTTATCACTGGATATTTTATTATATGGATGCTTGTTTATCCATCCTTCTGTTAAAGACATCTGGTTACTTTCAGTCTTGAGCAATTACAAATAAAACCACTATAGCTATTCTGAAACTTTTTTTTTTATGTAGACCTAAGTTTTAAGTCACCCAGTTAAATATCTAGAGGTCATAAGACTATGCTGGCACCGTGGGAGCTCCCTGCCTTCTGCAGTGACTGTCACGTCCATCCCCCAAGCAGTGACTGAGCCGTCTATGGCTCTGCACCTTTGCCACCATGATACTGCTAATTAGTCAGTTGCAGCTGTTGAGAGAGGGATTCAGTGCTGTCTCAATGCTGTTTCAATATGTAACCCCAATGCAAATTACAGTGCTTCTTTTGCGTCTTTATTCATAGTATATACTATATAATGTGAGATGTATTTAGATTATTTGCCAAACTTTGTTTGTTTTCTTACAGTTGAATTTCAAAGGCTTTGTTACTGTTGTTTTGTATTTTTCTCTTCTTATAATTTTGACACGTTATCTGTCAGATGTGTTTTGCAAATGTTTTATCTGTCTGTGGCTTACAATTTCATTTTAAAATTATTTTCAGCAAAGCAAATTAAAACGTTCAATAAATTCCAAGGTACAACTTTTAAATGCATATTTTCTAATTCTTATAGAAGAATTTTTAATCATATTGGCCAATGATTTTTCCCTGCAACATATATTTTGTGGTTCGTGGGAAGGCAATGTTGACTGCACAGGACATGCTGGGAGCGCTTTGATTTCTGAAGAGGTCTGTGGAGTTCTTAACGCGTTTAGTGACATTTATAAATGAAATCTATTGTTTTGTGCAGTTAACATACCCACACAGAACAAGAATCAATTTAAAGTTATTATCAGTTCAATCTCTTTAATAGGCATGTCAATTTATATTCTCTGTTCTTGTAAAATCTTTGTTTTTCTTTTTCTTTTCTTTATATATTGTGTTCTTGGGCCACTTTTTATTTATTTATTTATTGCTTTTATTGAGCTAAATATTATTCTCCACTTCCCTCCCTTCCTCCTCCTCCCCTTTAACCCTCTCCCATAGTTGCCACGCTCCCAACTTACTCAGGAGATCTTGTCTTTTTCTACTTCCCATGTAGATTAGATCCATGTATGTTTCTATTAGGGTACTCATTGTTGTCTAGGTTCTCTGGGATTGTGAATTGTAGGCTGGCTTTCTTTGATTTATGTCTAAAAACCACTTATGAGTGAGTACATATGATATTTGTCTTTCTGGGTCTGGGTCACCTCACTCAATATGATGTTTTCTAGATCCATCCATTTGTCTGCAAATTTCAAGATGCCATTTTTCCACTGTGTAGTACTCCATTGTGTAAATGCACCACATTTTCCTTATTCATTCTTCAGTCGAGGGGCATTTAGGTTGTTTCCAGGTTCTGGATATGACAAAAAATGCTGCTATGAACATAGTTGAGCACATTCCTTGTGGTATGATTGAGCATTCTTTGGATATATATCCAAAAATGGCATTGCTGGGTCTTGAGGTAGGTTGTTTCCTAATTTTCTGAGAAATCATCATACTAATTTCCAAATCAGCTGTACAAATTTGCACTCCTACCAGTAATGGAGGAGTGTTCCCCTTACCCCCACATCCTCTCCAGCATAAGTTGTCATCACTGTTTTTGATCTCGGCCATTCTGACAGGTGTAAGATAGAATCTCAGAATTGTCTTTGATTTGCATTTCTCTGATGGCTAAGGATGTTGAGTGTTCCCTTAAGTATCTTACAGAAGACTAGTTCTTTTTTTTTTTAAATACTGTGTTGTTTTATTTTATTTATTTATTTTTTGGGGGGGGGTTTCGGAGACAGGGTTTCTCTGTGGCTTTGGAGCCTGTCCTGGAACTAGCTCTTGTAGACCAGGCTGGTCTCGAACTCACAGAGATCCGCCTGCCTCTGCCTCCCGAGTGCTGGGATTAAAGGCGTGAGCCACCACCGCCCGCAGAAGACTAGTTCTTAAAATTAATGGAGAAGTAGGACCATCATAGAAAACACAAATAAGGGCAATTAATTGTAACTAAGCCAACACTGAAAAAAATATTAAAGGAAATAGAGGAGGAAAAAAGACAGTGGGATTGCCCTCTGTATGCTGTGAATACCATTGGTTAATAAAGAAGTTGCTTTCGGTCAGTGGTTTAACAGTATATAGCCAGGCTGGAAAAGATACTGGAAGAGTAGGCAGAGTCAGAGAAATGCCATGTAGCCACCAGAGGAGAAAGATGCCCATGTGCCAGTACTGGTAACCCATGAGCCTGGTGGTAAAATATAAAATAATAGAAATGGGTTAACTTAAGATGTAAGAGCTAGCTAGAAATACGCTTAAGCTCTTGGCCAAACAGTTAATATAGTTTCTGTGTGATTATTTTGGGCCTGGGTGGCTGGGAAATGAATGAGCAGCCTCCATCTACAGTCTTGTCATGAGAAGAACACATTACAATGAGAAGAACACATGGTTCACGAAAGCAGAAAATAAGCTACAGAAGTGGAGGATGAAGGAAAGATG
Organism: Dicrostonyx torquatus; assembly: GCA_028555095.1. Classification (NCBI taxonomy): domain Eukaryota; kingdom Metazoa; phylum Chordata; class Mammalia; order Rodentia; family Cricetidae; genus Dicrostonyx; species Dicrostonyx torquatus. The sequence goes on along the minus strand of JAQHUG010000007.1, from coordinate 16,012,228 downwards.
GTGCTATAACAGAGATGGAGGAGAATCAACAAAAAAATGAACTACATCCAGAAATCCTTAATAAGCACTAATACTTTGGGTACCATTTTATTAAAAAAAGTATATATGTTTTTAAAAAACAAAGAATGTTACATATGTTTATAAACTATCCTAATGAAATCCATTGCTCTGTGTAATTAATATATATTAGAAAAATAAAGCTATGCTAACATACAAGGCTGACCTTAAACTGGAGATAAAAGGAGACATTGAGGTGGGACTCAGAACATGGTCTCACATAGTCCAGACTGGCTTGAGCTCTGTCCCTGTCTCACGTGCTAAGACTGTGTGTATAAATCATCACATGTGGTTTTATGTGGTACTGGGGATCAAAACCAGGGATTCCCACATGCAAGGCAGGTACTGTAACACCCAAACTACATCCCCATCCCTTTAAAGAGACATTTTATAATGTTGAAGAGTTTATTAGTTAGAAAGTTATAGTTATAGATGCATATATAATATAATAGAGATATAATATATATAAATTCAAAAGAGGCAAAATGCAGAAGAAATAATTTAATTTCCATACTTAATGTTAACTGTTTTCAACCTTCAACTTTCAAATCTAAGAGTTGACAAAGTGAGAAGCCACTGGAAACACTGCCAAACTTGCCAAACCCTGCTGGTGGCAGAAGGAAACTGTCTCTCCTTAGCACACTCTTCCCCTTCTAGAGCAACAGAAACACAGAAGATGTTTTCACAACAATGTAGCACTGGTGCTAGTTAGAAAAAAAGGTAGTTATCCTAGGGAAGGGTGGAGGGAGCATGGAGAAGGAAACGAAGAGATTTCTGAGTGCTGCTGATGCTCCACATCATGGCCGGCGGTTCTTCTATAGTAACCACTGTATGAGTCTGGCTCTCTTTAAGCTCTATTCAGTTACATAAAATTTATTAACTGAAGAGCTACAAAGAGGGAGTATTAAGAGGTATGAGGACACTCTGGGGACTGATGAATATGTCCCTTGTGTTATGTGTAGCGGTGGTTTCAGGAATGAATATATAGGTCAAAACAGGAAGCATATTAAATAGACACAGTGGGTATTGGGCAGGGTTCTCTAGGGGAACAGAAATGATAGAATGTACTGATACTATAAATGGGGATTTACCAGAATGCCCTACACAATAAGGGTTGGGTTCTTCAACATTGTCTATCTACTTGCTGGAGGGGTTGACAAGCCAGTAGCTGCCTGGTCCATGAATCCGAGAACCCCTGCAGTCCCAGTCTGGCTCTGAATTCCTAAAGGATTCCTTGAGAGCCACTGGCCTTCAGTCCAAGTAGGAAGGTGGAAAAGGCTGGAGTCACCCTTGAAGGATGGCGGTGGTGGTGGCAGTGGCAGCCATAAACACTCACCAGCAACAAGAGAAGGCAGGCAAGCAAGCAATGTTGCCTTTCCCCTGGACGTATTTATATCTGGGGCACTTGTAAGAAGATCCTGCCACTTTATAAAGACCCTCTCCCTTTAATTAATTCTGCCTGGAAATGCCCTGGCAGAACCACCCCCAGACAGGTGTCTTAGTTGATTTTAGATAGTGTCAAGTTCATCAATCATCACACAGTGTACTCTAAAAATGCACCCTACTTTCAAATAGCAAGGAGAACAATTGCGTCAAAACATCCTAAGATTTTATACTTGAGCAATCATATAAAGTAATCAAACTTAGCAAGTGTATATAGAGATCCCAATCAACAGCACCTCAATGACCGAGACCAGTCTCTAGGATAGACCACCTGTGAGGCCACAGCACAAATCTGAGTAAAATTTTAAAAAAGATATATATCTTCTCCAATCACACTGGAATAAAATTAGAAACTAGTAACGTGGAAAATGGGAAGTTTATTAAAATCAAATAGTACACACCCCGAACTACTGTCTTTAGATAGATTTGAGTGAAGCTCTCATAGTTTCTTGTGCTAAAACCTTTTGTCCTCCGTGTATCGACACTAGAAGATTCTGTGATCACTAAGAGCTGAGAAGCCAGTGCCAGGTGACCAACTTCAGAAGTGTCATTCTGGTGAAGACAAAAACCACCGGCTGGAGCTTCCCTGTTATTTCCAGAAGATACGAGATCTCAGCAGACTTCCTGCTCTGCTGGTTCTCACAGTCCTTATCCCCCGTTTCTGAGATGTTCCCTGAGCCTTGGGCACAGGAACTGTGTTGTAGAGGTATTGGTGGGGCTGGGTACCACCAGCAGCTGTCCTCTGCATTTTGATCGGTTGTGGCTTTTCTGTAATGGGCTCTGGCTGCTGCAAAGAGAAACCTTCCTTGACGCAGGTGAGAGCTGCCCTTAGCAGAGGGGCTAAGGAAAAGTATTTAGAATGCAGTTGTGAATTATGCTGGTTTATTAAGGTGCTGGGAAATGCTTCTCTAAGATCCAAAACTTCCCAGAACTAGTGAAACCACTGGTCACACAGGGAGCCTTTTAGAAGATCTCTGCACATCCATATTTCTCGAAGTCCTCCCCCAAGTCCTTGTTTTCCCTGAAGAATGATCTCTGTATCTTATTTTCCTTGATGGATGGCCTCAGCAGCATCCTGCAGCACCAGAGCCAGAATGGTCTTCAACTGGGCCAAAGCATTTGCCAGCACCACCCCGGCAGCATGCTCAAGGCTTCAGGACAGTGTGCAACTCTACAGTGAAGGCAATGGCACAGGCAGGGGATGGCGTTGCCCAGGGAGTCTGGAGACCTCCGTCCGCTGCCATACTGGGGATCTGTTTCCTACCCGCATAACAGGAGAGGACCTAAGCAGGCCCTGAGCTGAGAATTCTCAAGAAGCACAGTGAGGGAGGTGGAGGGGTAGGGAAAGAGACACTCAGGTTCCCGAGGGGATCTGAAAACATAGGAAACCTGTCTCCAAAGCCGGTATCACTGTACTGTATAGGTCCTTGGCCAGTTAATCACCACGGCAGTCTGGGGCGAAAGTATGGGAGATTCCCTAATACAAAGGTGATGCTTTGAATCAGCCACCTCTTTGACCACAAGATAGGACATGGAAGGATTCATAAATGAGACGTTTAGATCCTGGCTCTGCTGCACCGCCCAGAAATCTGGGTTTCCTCAGTCCATTCCACCAGCTTCCCTGCCTGTCGCCAAGTCCTGATCACCTTGCCAGTTTTTCAGTTTTGTTAGTATCACAGGAGTTCTAGGAGTGCCCCGCACACCATGTGTGTGTGTGTGTGTCTGTGTGAGACATGTGTCTGTATGATGTATCTGTGTGTGTGTTTATGTGAGTATGTGTCTATGTGTATATGTCTACACTATGTGTATATGTCTATGCGTGTCTGTGTGTGAGTGTGTGTCTTTGTGTGAGAGTGTGCCTGTGTGTGAGAGTGTGTCTGTATATGTTTGTGTGTGTGTGCAAGCACCTGTGTGATGTGTCTGTGTGTGAGAATGTGTGTGTGTCTGTGTGTGTGCATGTGACGGAGACGGTGCTCTTGTGCTCACTTCTGATCTCTTACAGGGATGACAGCAAACCACACCATACAGCATCCAGGCCACTCAGCAGAACCGACCCTCCTCCCCATCCTTTCGCCCTCAGCCTTGGCTTTCTCCTGCTGTGTTAGTGAGGCTTTTCATCACCATGGCCAGAGATGCCAAAGTAAAACTGTTGCAAGAAGAAAGAATTTACTTTAGGTCATGGTTTTAGGTACTCCAACCCTTCCATCATGTGGGAAGACATCTTGCACATGTCACTTGTAAGGCCGAGAGGGAGACCGTGGGTGCTGTGGTCTCTCTGCTGCTTCCCGTTCTATTCCATCGGGGGCTCCAGCATAGGGGATGGTGTTGCCTCTTTCCCCCCGCCCCGAAACACTTTCACAGGCATTCAGAGATAAGTCTTAATGGTCTCATAGGCTCTTCTCAATTTAATCACGCTATCAATCAAGATTAAGCACTTGGGGAGATAGGGAATTGACTCAGTAGCTAAAGAGACTTCCACACAAGCATGAAGATTTGAATTCCGATCCCCAGCACCTATGTAAAAAGCCAGGCATGGCAGTAAATGCCTGTCACCCTAGTACTGGGTAGGTGCAGACAAGAAGATCCATGAAGCTTGTCATTGAAGTCACCTAGCCTCATTGCCTCATTAATGAACTACGGTCTGAGAGAAATACTGACTCCAAAAGTTAAGGTGGAGGGCAATTGACAAGCAACATGACAAAGACCCAAGAGTCAGAAGCCTGGCTGGGCAGGCACAGTGCTCCTTGTTGAGAGCAGTGACAAGGCAGGGTCCTTGAGGTGAGTAGGCCAAAGATCTCTGAGGAGGGTCATCTGAACTGAGATCTGAATGAGCCCAGGAAACCACATCATAGGGACCATGTTCCAGAAGAGGTCACTTCAAGTACAAAAGTCCTGAGGTGAGACTGGGCAGAATATTCCAGGAATGAGAAGCAGTCTGCAGTGGTGGCTTAGGGAGCAACCAGGACACAAAGGAGTCAGGGGCAGGTTAAGACAGGCGCTCAGGGTCCCAGCAATAGATCTGGATTTTATTTTGGCTGTGAGGAAGAGTTTTAATGCCAATAGTGACATCACCAAGTCACACCTGATAAAGCTCTGCGAGGGGTTGCCACTGGGAGTGCAGATGGAGACCAGAAGTTAAATCCCAAGGAGCATGGTGATCATGTGAGCCAGGCTTAGAGGAGGCTGAGAAGTACAGGGACTGGAGATTTACTGTGACTCTGTAGTCATAGGTCTGTAGCTTCCTGTCACCATAACAACATGCCTAAGATAATCGCCTTACAAAGGGAAAAGGGTTGTTAGGGCTGGCTCCACAACTTTGAGCCTCTGCAGCAGTCAATTGCTTTTTTTACTTGCAGAGAGAGAGAGAGAGAGAGAGAGAGAGAGAGAGAGAGAGAGAATAGAGTTATTCTGCTGACGGGCCAGTTTGAGGATGTTTCCCTGTGGACCTAGGGACCTCCCACTCAATCTCAACCTCAAAGGTTCTACCACATCCAAGTGGCACCACTATGGTGATCAAGCCTCTAACACAGGAACCTTTGGGAGTAGTCAGCATCCTACTTTGGCTCAGAACTGGGAGTCCTTGTGAGTACATGGCTCCCAGTGTCTCTGGTCTGAGCAACGGTGTGGCTGGGCATGCCAGTCTGTGGCATTGGTCCAACTGGATAAAACACAAAGAGAAGCTCTGAAGACCACTTAATGTGTGGGGCTTGTGCAACTCAGAACCCTTCTGAGTACCGTTTTCATCCATGTCCAGTCCTCTGCCAGCGCTAAATATGTTATTTATTGCTGAACACGAACATTGCTATTTTTGTGTTTATTTATGTATTGTTTATCTCTCAAGTAGATTTGATGGTTTGCTGAATATCCGTTCTACCTAGAAAATTACTGAGGCAAAGTGGATGTTCAATCAATATTTGTGGATGGATGGATGGATGGATGGACGGATGGATGGAGAAGAAAAGGCAAAATGGAAGCTAGACATCGTTACTCATGCCCATGTGATGTTAGTATTGATTTTCAACTTGACAGGACCTAGAATAGCCTAAGAGGCTCTAGACATGCTTATGCGAGATGTCTAGATTAGGTAAACTGAGGTAGGAAGACCCACTGGGCAGCACTATTGCATGGGCTGGGCCCTGGTAGGCATAAGAAGGAGAAAGGCACGAACATCCATCACTCTTTTCTTGACTTTTAGATACAAAATGATCGCCTACCTTAAACTCCTACCCTGCCACTTCACCACAAACTGAGTCAAAATAAACCATTTTCACATAAATTTTTGTAGTAATATTTCATTTGTATTTTAATAAATAGGGCTTGCCTGAAGTTCAGAAAGTAAAACAGCCACACTGATCAGCCTTACAGATGAGGCAGTGGTGACACACCTTTAATCCCAGTAGCCACGTTAGTTTGCCATAGAAACTGGGTGGTAGTGGTACATGCCTTTTATTTCAGCCCTAGAGGGGAATATAAGATGGGAGGAGATAGCTCTCAAGACACAGTCTCATTCTGAGATTCCTGGAGGCAGGATCTCCATTTCAGATTGAGGTAGAGGTAAAAGCTAGTGGCTGGCTGTTTTTCTTTTCTGACTTTTAGGTTGGCTTTATTTATTAAAATACAGATGAAATATCACTACAGATAGCTAAAATGTTTCATCACAGAGAAAGGAAAAGTAACTAATATACCTATAATCCCAGAAGTAGGAAGGTTGAAGCAGGAGGATTGCCATGAGTTTGACTATCGTGCACAATAAAGTGAGGGTACAGCTCAAAAACTAATCTTTTTTTAAAAAATGCAAATCAAAGACAGATGGGTAGATTAAGAAAAAAATGAATGACTGAATGAATGAATGGCAGGAAAATTGATGAGTAGTGTATGGGTGATTAGGACTTTGGACTCTTCCAAGTTCATATATTAAGGCCCCAGGTCTCAATATGATTTTATTTAGAGGTAAAGATTTGGGAGCCGGGTGGTGGTGGCGCACGCCTTTAATCCCAGCACTCGGGAGGCAGAGGCAGGCGGATCTCTGTGAGTTCGAGACCAGCCTGGTCTACAAGAACTAGTTCCAGGACAGGCTCCAAAGCCACGGAGAAACCCTGTCTCGAAAAACCAAAAAAAAAAAAAGATTTGGGTCAGGGTAATTAAGATTAAGTGATATCACAGTGGTGGATTGAATAAGTCTTTGTGTCCTTATAAAAAGAGAAACCAGGGATTTTTCTCTCTACATATAAACAAAAGAAAGGCTGTTAGGACCCAGGGAGAGAACAGCCATATGCAACAGAAGAAGAGAGCCTTCCCCAGAAACCTCATTAGTACCATGACTTACCTTTCCAGAAGTATAAAAATTAATGTCTTGATTAAGCCACCAAGACTACAGTATTTTGTTATGGTAATTCAGATAGATTTACATGGTTAGGGTGGGTGTGTAGGTAGGTGGGCAGATGAGTAGCGTTTAATAACTTTACCATTTATTAAATGATAAAGGGCACTTATTAAACGATGGGTAGGTGGGTGATGAGTGGTCAATGGATATAAGGTGAGTGGATTGAGGATGGTGGATGAGTGGATGATGAATGGGTGGGTAGATTTGTGAATGAATATATGGATGGATAATGGAAGAGCAGATGGGAGTAATGGCTGGACATATGGTGGGCAGATGATTGAAGAGCAGGTGAATATAGGGAGGCTTCTCCTGACTGCTTTGGGCTCAATACACTGGGAGCAGTTCTCTGTGGCAGCAAGGTGACTGTTTGACTTCTGCTGAACTGATTTTCTGGGCTTTCAGCTTTCTACAACATAGCCCCAACCTGAAACAGGGCTCCTTAGCCACACGTTCACGTTCACAAAGAGAACCCTGCCTGAAATCCCACTGGGATTCTCAAAGACTTCCAAGTATCAGTCTCCCTAGAGAAGCTTCCGAGCCACTGTGGAGGAACTGACACAGAGATAAGAGTTGAGGAATCCCTGTACTAGGAATTGGGGCCACTTCTGTCACCACCTACTTAGCCTTTAATCATCTACTGTCAAGTAGACAAGAGACACAGCAGGGCCATCTTCCGCCTGGAATTCTGAACCCAGTGAAGTGAAGAAAGAGCAGGAAGAGCCCTGGGGTACAGTAGGGCAGATGGACGCAACAGGTTGGAGTCAGAACCAAATCCTTTTGTAACCCAGCTCTTGCAGACTGTCAGAGAGTGCTCCCGTCCCACTGGCTACACAGCTCAGTGACCCTTCAAAGGTATCTGAGGCTTTATGCAAAGCTTTGTCTTCCTTGTGTCATCTTTTGTGTCGCAGAGTTTTTAGCTGCTATTCAATGTCAATTATACTCAAGAAAAATTAAAAACTTTAAATCGTCAGCATGGATTTTATCAATCGTTTTTGCTTTGTTTAATGTTGATTTTAAGTTACAAAACCAAGAATATCTGGTTTGCACATAGAGTCACCAATATTTTGTAATTCATACATATGTGTGCGCATATTTTGCTTTTATCAGAACATTGCAAACCCTTTATGGAATTAACTCACCTGAGGAATTTTCTTTTGGAGAGGCCTGAGTGCTCCAACTCTTGACTTTGGAGAACTGACTCTGGACCACATGTTGTGGCCGTCCCTTCCCCCACTGCCCCTAGGGTGTAGACTGAAGAGGAGGAGTCCCAGGAGAGGAGTAACCCCCACCCCAGGGCTGACTTCAGCCTGCCAAGGAGGCCTCCCTGACACATAGATGACCTTCCCTTCTTCCCAATTGATTTTCAGTTGACCTCTGCCTTCCATTTTACACTCCGGTGCTTCTGTGGCCTGTTAAAACTCTTTGAACACGCGCTTAGACACCCAACAAAGCCTGTGGGGGCACAGGGTCACAGGGCCAGACCCCTTCCTGTCCAATCACAGGGAGTCCTCAGCCTTCAGCTCACTATCCTTTCTTTGTAAATGACACAAGCTGCGTTGCCACGATGATAAAGACACACTCTGTAAGCTTTACATTTTGAAAATAGTGTCAAACTACAAAGAATTTTCAGGAACGTAGCAATAGATTTGATACACACTTTGCTTAGATTTATCAGCTGCTAGCATGATAAGGGCATGTGACTGTCTTTCTGGGGAGTCAGTATACTAATCAAAACCAGGAAATTAAAAAATATGTATATATTTGTGTGTGTTGTGATGTGTGGGGGAGTTGTGCAAATGAGTGCAGTGCCTGCAGAGGCCAGAAGAGGGCAATGGATCCCCTGAAACTCTAGTTAAGGTGAGCATCCTGACATGGGTGCTGGGAACTGAACTCAGGTCATGCAAGAGCAATATACTCTCTCAACCACTGAGCCATCTCTCCAACCCACAAACCAAGAAATTTAATGATGAGTCAATACTGTTTCTAAATATTCAACTTATATTTAAATTCTTTCCATTGCCCGAATATGGTCCTATGTAGCACTGATTTTGTTATTGTTTGTTTGTTTTCTCACTATAAAACCCAACTTCAGACCTTGTTGAGTCTCTAGCCTGTGTCCGGTGTCTCTGCATGAAGACCTATTCAGGAAAGAAAGCAGGATCACAGCATTGCGTGGACAGTTGCTGCTGCCTGCTCTCCTTCCTCGACACCACAATATGCATATGCTTGCCATGCACCTGTGAGTGTATAAATACAAGTATGTGCACAAACACATATCTATGCATGTGCACACACACACACCAGTCCCCAGATCTGTGATGATGCTACTTTGTGGCTAGAAAACAGCCGACTTCCACAGTTCTGCTGCCCTCGGCTCTGTGTGGCCCTAGGCAGCCTCCCTGGCACCTGCGAGCCACGCTGTCCTCATCTGAAATTGACTTATTATCTTCTGCATTCCCATCAAATTTGACATTTTAGAAATCCTTTATTTTGGGACGGGGATGTAGCTCAGTGATGGAGAGTACTTAGCATGCACGTGGCTCTAGGTTCAAACAACACCAAAAAAGAAACTGTCTTTTGTTTTGGAATGTACCAGCTCTTCCATACACCACAGCCTCCATTCCCCTCACTGTCTCTTCCTTCTCAGGAAAGAACCAAGATCAGCCTGCGACCTGACCCACACAGTCTGCGCTTCTTGTTCCTTGCAGCTGTGTGAGACCAGGAATCAGTTCCTGCCCCCTGCAGAAGGATTCTTCTTGTTCAAGCGTCATCCCTTCCTCCCAGGCTCTTCCTGGCTTCCTGCACCCACCCTCATTCGGGGATTCCAAGAGGGTGAACCTGACTTAGGGTCAGGAATATTACCTTATACAGGACCTGTCTGGTGACTGTAGGCTTTTCTTGGTGATGATCTGATGATGGCTGCCTTGCAGTTACAAAATCAGAATAAGCTTCTTTCCTTCAAGCTTATAATCCAAGGACATCCACCTGGCAGGACCCCAGCTGGTTTTGACAGACTTGTGTCTTTTTTCCTATCCATACTCATTTTAGGCCCACCCTGTTCTCCTAAGGCAGTTGTAGCTTTTATAAAAATATTGCTGGTACGGGAGCTTATCACAGGTATTTTATAGTGCATTTCCCATGACTTTTCTCTGATAGTCATGGTTGTTTAGATCATGTGCCAGTTGCAATCAGGGAGTTGGCTTCTTGTAAGCTAGTAAGAGGCGGTGACGAGAAGGATGTGGCCTTGGGTGGGACCTCTGTCTTCAGTGACATGCGCAGTGTCCAGCAAGTGTTCTAAGGGGCATGGCCACAGGAGCCTGGGCTGGACGAGTGCATAGAGCTCAGACCCAGCAGAGTCTCGAACTGGACAGCTTTTACATCTATTGCAGGTGACTGCTGGGGTCATGAGGCACAAGTATGACAGTATGGCCAAAATTCTGTTTGAATTGCTGTCCTTTTAGGTTTTTCACAGGAGGAGTGACTCTGAGCCTCCATCCCTGGGGTATGCCATGTAGCGATATAATAATTAACCAAGCCAGCTCAATAAGAAAAGGTATTTTAATAAATGAAAAGAGGGAAGACTCATAGAAACAGGAAAGTCTGAAGTCCTATCTGATCACAGGATGCCACATGGAGCGAGTCAGAGAGCGCACACCTGTGTTCTCTCCATTTTCATTACCTGGGGTCTCAATGGCCACACCCCAATGTGAGGCAATTGGCCGTTACCCTATCACCTCCCCTTTTGTCTAAACAAGATCGATCTAAACCTAACACAGCTATATACAATAGGAATAGACACCAAATA
>JAQHUG010000007.1:15973681-15983702 GCA_028555095.1 Dicrostonyx torquatus | reverse complement strand
AGAGAGAGAGATCATTGTCTAAAGCCCGCACTAACCTTGGATCCCAAGAACAGCAGAGTCTCAGGACAGAGCACCAGGCACTCCACTCAAACGAGGCAACTACTCATGATGATAAAGTTGCGCCCTAGTCCTAGGGATCATGCAAACCGCATGCTCTCTCAATAATGCAGTCTTCTTCAGACTACACTGAAGAATGAGAACTGAGATAGTGAGCAGCCAGACCATGCCTTGACGGGGACTGACTCATGATGCAGACATCTTGTCCCCTACTCTAAGTAACTCCTCTGATCTGAAGCTCTGCCAGTGCCTTGAAGATGAAACTAGGGCCATTGGACTCCTCCGTTCTTCTCCCAAATCTACACACTGATTAAATCTCCCTCTCAGCTCTTTGCTATGGCTCCCCTCTTTAATGGGTTCCTGGGACTGCAGTTGTACTAGCCTGATGACGCTGCTGGGACAGTAACTGTGCTATGGCGCTGCTGGCTTTTGTCCTAAAGCTCCAGTGTCACCCTGAATCTGAGAACAGGGCACCTCTCTACAACACATTTACTTCAGAGTGTGGCAAGCTACCGGTTAGGGTCATGCCTCTAGAAGTTAAGCCTTGGAGTTCCCACAGCACAAAGGCATCCCAAGATACTGTCTCTTTAAAATAGCAAAGTAAATCCTGGTAATCTCTGCACAGACCCCCAGGTCCCTGGTGATGAGTCGCACAGTCGTATACACACATCTGCAGGAACCTCCACCTCCCTAGGCTCCTGGGAGCTAATTACATCACAGGAAACTGCCGTGCGAATCTCACATCATCCTGGATGTCCCTAGTGGAGGGTTTGAGACAGAGCACATGTGGCAGAGCTACAGGCCAGGCTCAGCTGCTGCAGATGTTCATCACAGCTGGAGGATAGCCAGGTACCATGGGCAACTGGCCCAGGAATGGGCCATTCTGAGGCCAGCATTTGTAAAGAGATTCTGAGCAGAGGCCTCTGGTTGGAGTTGTTTCTCCACTCAGCGCCCCCACGGTGGGCAACATCAGCACCAGTGACAGGAAGGATGTCCTGAGTGTGGAGCACGAGGACAAGTGTCCATGATCAGAGAATCCTTGCACTCAGATATCAGTCGGCCTGCTGAGTGAGCTGAGGGGAAGTACCAACCCAAGGACACACGGGTATGGCTGAGAACAAGTCAACAAGACAAGATCCTCCAAACTGAACCGTTTTCATCCTGGAGGGAATGTTCCCTCGGAGTCACGGTTCTAGCTTGAAGTATGCCCCTCCCCCCCAGGTCATCAAGGCTTGAAAACCAAACAAGTCTCAGCAAGTCCCTGAAGCTTACAAGATCCATGAGGTCTCTCCTTCAGCCAAGGCTACAAACGCAATATGGATGGCTGGGAAGAGAGGAGATCCTCTGATCTGTTGAATGCCTGCAAGTTATGCAGAGAGCTCCAGGACTGCAGATTTCATGAATGGTTTCCCATGCTGTGGTGAGCGTTTCAGGGTTGCACTGCCTCTGAGATGTTCCTACCCCTGTGAGCGACTCCTCACTCGTACTATTCTAAGTCTCTCCAGGGTGCTCATTGGTTCGCCAAGGTGGACTTGGGTAGACTCACTGTCGTCAGTGTCCTGTCTAGGACAAGACGACGCTTGCCCACATCTCCCTAGGACAAGTCTCACACAATGTAGAGGAACAGGCAGGAGAAAGGGCTGCTCCTCCAGGGAAGCCTTTCTGAAAAGAAGACTTTTGAATTGAGGCTGAGCAACCAAGACAGGTGAGGAGAAGGGGATCCGGAAAGCCCAAGACAGGAAAGGGCTGGCAAGAGAGACAGGGCCACAAGGAGGACATGCTGGATGCAGTCGCTTGCAGATGTCCCACTGTGAGGCCTGCCCACTTTTCTGAGTGTGAACACTTGTTTTCATCCTTTCTATCGCCTTTGCTTTCAGACGCTGGCAAAGCGTAAGCATGCTTTCCCTGGTGTTTTCCGCGTTCCCACTCTTCCTGCCTCCCCCATGCCTGCTTCTGCCATGCACTGCTTCCAACTTCCTCTCCTGAGCCTTCCTGCTTTCTGGAAGGCATGACCTCCTTCTACCTCGTTCCCATCTCCCTCCTCCTGGCAGCTGCCTGAAATTTACAACTCGCCTGCTCTCTTGTTTCTTCTCAAACTCCTAATAAAATTGTCTTTAATCTTAAAAAAAAAAAGTGGTACAGATATAGGGGCCACCCCCAGGATTGGGGGCTTCTGGCTGAGGAAATCGCAGGAACATCTGTGTGGAGAGGGGCACAGTCAGTCTGCCGCTTGGCTCATGTGGGAAGAACAAAGAACAGCACAAGGCCAGTGAAGTCAGACAAAGTGAAGGGCCCAAGGGCAGAGGACTGGCAGAGCTGCTGCGCTTAGGAGAGAGACCTGCAGTTCTGGGGTGACAGGCATACTGCGCCGCGGGAGCCAGGCGACCACAGGGGCAGAGGTAGCTGGAAGGTAGCCAAGGTGGAGTCCACTGTGCCCTTTCAGAGTGTGCTAAGTGCGAAGAAAGGCCACTCACGGTGGGGACCTCATGGGCGTCAAGGGAGCTGGGCTGGTGCAGAAAACGGGATGATTCCCTTAGAAGCACAGCAGGCCCCACTCAGGACCGGAACCACGAAGTGTGGCAGTGGGCGACCTTCCCCACTGCTATGCCCTCCGCAGCCAGCGGCTCCACAGTCAGGAGAATCCCAGACAGTTGGCCTGGCTGTATTCCAGGGCTTTGGTGAGGAGATAATCTTGACCAGGACTACCACGCCCATGCATACGTGGGTAGCATCTCAGAAAAAATGCGGCCTTGTTCACCTCACAAGCTGCTAAATTCCTGCCAAACTTCTGTTCCCCAATCAGGAGCTACAAGGGTCTCAGCCACACCCACAGGGAGGAGCGAACTGCTTGGGTGGCAGTCACATCCACAGGGCAGAAAGGGATTTCTACTTCTGGCAGGGACTTGGAGGTTTTCCAAAACCCTCTTCCTTTAGAAGTGTCTTCATACCCTCTCAAGTTCTGGCTCCACTCTTGGACAACCCAATGAAGCAGTCTCTACCGGTTCGGGACCTGTATGCCAGAAACCCCTATGTATGTATGTGACTTGGGATCTCTTTCCTCCTGACTCTCAGCCCTCCCCTATAGACAGCTCCCAGACCTCACCCAGGGTGGTAGAGGCACGACTCCCTAGGTGCAGAGTGTTGCTGTGAGAAGGGCTCCAGATCTGCCACTGTGTCACTTACGCAACATCTCCCCTGCTCCAGAGACTTCTCTGGTTCTTCTGTATGGAATGAACTAGAGAATGGAATGGCAAGGTGGGCTACTTAGCTCTGCCACGAGCCCCTAGGGAACCCACTGCCCTTAGGTTCTGGAATGAGGTGGTAATGAGTGATCCTGGATGGCTTTGCTCTCCTAGATCTGTAGACAGGTGAAACACGCAGCTCCCTCGTGGCTGGACTTGGTGCTGAGAAATACTGTCAGCAGTCAGTGTCAGCATAAATGCCAATTAAATGGAGATGTCCTCTGTGTATTGCTGGTGACAGCCAGAGTGGCGAGTATGGAGGGGTGTTTACACAGATGAGCAAGGACATGCTTGAGCCTCTCAATTTACCTCAGTGCACATGCCAGGCCTGTGGTGAGATTTAATCAAGGCCAAATCAGCCACAGTCTTTGGCTTTTTACGCTAAGACCAAGCAGGCTGGGCATGCTGAGCTGACCTTTCTTTTCTCCAAAACTACTCAGTTGGTATCCTTTCTACTCCTGTGTCCCTGGTCCCTCCTCTCGCCAGGCCTGATTTCAGAGCCTGGCTTCCGATGCTTGACAAGCACTGTAAAGAGATGGAAGTGTCTGGTTAGTTGCCCTGGGAGGTTCAAGATTCACAGCATGCTCCCGGGAGCGTCCAATAAGAGGCTGTGTCCTCTCAGCACAGCACCCAGTTACTGGACCTGGGTCCTCTCTAGGCTACTCTGAATAGGACTGGGTACCCAGTCCCCAAATGATGCGATGGTGATTCCATGGTCTGATTTTGGTAGGAAGAACCTGAGCAGGGTGAATCCTCCTCAGAAGAGCTTCTGAGGGCTCTAACAGGGCCCGAGACCTTAGTAGTCCCCAGACCTTAGCATAACTGACTCTGTGAGGGAAGTGCCATTTGGGCTGTAGACAGCACCACCTGACAAAGCTAAAACTAAGCCTAATCCATCAAAGTCCATAGTTCTGGGAAAGTCTCAAAATGGACTAACCTTGCTTTTGGGTTTCTGTATTTCCACTTCTGGCTAACTGTTCTTATTAACTGAAGTGTGTCAACCCAGGATGTGTTTTTGTTGTTTAGCTTTTGTCCTTCAAAGCTCACCCCGAGAAGGGCTTGGATCCTGAACACCTGGTGTATTTGCAGGTTGGCTAATAAAGACTTTCTATTGGCTTAAACCCGGTTCAAGCAATCTTCTCTACTGAGTATCCCACAGCATTTCTGGAGGCCCCAGTGAGATCTCAGAGACCAGACCTCAAGACCCTGGGGGTCTCAGAGCCCCATGAAATAAGGAGGAGTTCAGGGGTCAAAGGACTTCTAGGGACGCACAGTCTGAGATATTCCAGGCTCCCAGGCTCCCTTGGATCAGTCATTACCCAGCACTTCAGAGGAGTCTGACCCTTCCACCTCCAAAGGTAACAAATTAAGAAGTTGTCTGGTCTGTCACCTCCAGATTAGTCTGGTTAAAATGCCTTCTGTCTGGATACTTAGGAGAGGTTGGACGCAGCTGCTGATCCAGTGTCCGGAATCCATGTGAGATGTCACTGGATACTTCTGTTTGTCAGGTGTATGAATGTGTCATCCTTGGTTGCCTTTTCTGTGTCTCTCTGTGTGCATATATGTGTCTCTGTGTGTCTGTGGGTTCTGTTTCCCTGTATTGAGCAGTGGCTTTAAGACCTGTGTCCCCTCATATTGGGGACCTGAATCTTTTTGGTTCTGCCAGGTCACCCAGAGAAACCCAAAAACCTCCATCTGAACCACTCTGAGAGTGGGAGCTCTTGCTTGTTTTTTGTTTTGTTTTTTTTTTAAAGTTTTATTTATTATGTATACAATGTTCTGTCTGTATGCTTGCTGGCCAGAAGAGGGCACCAGATCTCATTACAGATGGCTGTGAGCCACCATGTGGTTGCTGGGAATTGAACTCAGGACCTCTGGAAGAGCAGTCAGTGCTCTTAACCTCTGAGCCATCTTTCCAGCCACTCTTGCTTGTTTTGTTACTTGACTCCTGCTCATGGTCAAGGTTGATCCCTGTGTGGAGGCAGGGAGAAGCAGGGCCTCTCTGTCATCTAAGCAGAATGTACACAGGGAAGGGGAAATAGTTTCCCAAGGTGAGCATTCCCTCTGCTCTACTCCATCCCTGGTCTACATAGCCCTGGGGAAGGGAAAAATTCCCCTGGGCTGTGCCTGAAGGAAAATAGGGAGGAAGTCCCAACTCTTTTCTCTTTCATGGTTTATGTCTCATTTTTAACCAATGATCTATAAAACTCATCATTCTCTCTTTTAAAAAAATACCCAAAACAAACAAACAAAAACAACCAACCACCCCTGGGCTATTGCTGCCAGACAGTACAACCTGGACAGAACATATTTTACCTTCTGTCCAACACTGACCAAGCAAACTTTAAGAAATTTTCACTAGGTACTTTTTTAGAAATATTAAAAACAACTACTAAAAGATTTCTTTTGTCACCGTTCAGTCCCAGATATTAAAAAAAAGTTCTAAAAGTTAAAAGAATTAAGGTATAAACAGATCCCAGTTGCTGGTGGTAGCTCAAAGGACATTTAACAATAGAGAACTGATTGAGACAAGCCCTGTTGTGTAAACTGAAAGCCACTGTCACCTTCTCTGATGATGAGATGCAGTTAGACTTACAGATACCCAGCAAAATGTTGGTTGGGTTCTCGCCCTATGTCAGAGGAATGTCTCTTAGCTGAAGTCCTGTCTCCAGTCAAAAGACAACGGTTGGGCAGTCTCTCAAATTGACAGCCAAGATTCCCAGGGGTAGGGGCAGAAACCACCCCCCTGGGACTGGCCCAATACCAAGCACCTATAATTGTTCAACTAACCAATTCAGCTACCCTTGTAGAAATTAAATGATACACAATGGTCCTGGGAACCAAAGGTGTTAAACACCCTGAAACAGAGGGAAAATTGCAGCCCATATTGCCTGGCTTGGAGACACAGGCATCCCGGTACCCTGCTAGTTGCCCTAGAATATACTTCCCTCACTTGTGAAGAAACCGGTGCCACGCCAGCATGACAACTGTAGTTCTTCTGAGCGAGGGACGTCAGAATTAACTCACAACACACTTCAGGTTTTCTGCAGACAAGCCTTTATTCCTCTTTCTCACACAGTACATATAGCCCTCAGCATGGGAGGCCGAGCCAGGAAAAGCAGGAAGCCCTCACTGCAACTCACATGGCTTAGGGGTAAACATCCTTAGAAAGCATTGCTGAAAACACCAGATTGTTCCTGTTTTCAACCAACCTCAAGAGTGCAAAAACAGATCAAGTGGGGGTGTGAAGGCCCGTCCTCAAGGGACCAAACAACCGGGGCCTCCAGGTCTCAAGAGTCTGATTCCTCCAGAGAAACAGATGTTCACTGTCTTGGATCTGAAAGGTGCATTCTTCTGCCTCCTGTTGGCAGAGGTGAGTCTGCCCATCTTTGCTTTAAATGGACAGACCCAAAGGGAAGTTACAGTGGGCAACATTACCTAGACCAGGTTGCTCAGGATTTAAAGACACTAAATACAGATTTCCTGTCCTTCTGTCAGAGGTTTTCTGGGAAAATAGATTATAAAAAGGTCACTGAGGGATTGCTGCAGGAGTTACAGACCTGGGACTGCAAAATGACAGCTAAAAAAGTCCAACTTTGTAGAAGGCTCCCTGTCTTGGCTGCCCCCTGAAGGGAGGAAAGAAGCCTGTCTCAGAGTAGGATTGCTGCCATCCTTCAGATCCCAACTCCAAAGACTAAGAGACAGGTTTAAGGGTTCCTAGGTGCAGCTGGACATTGCTGCCTGTGGAGATAGCAAGGCCTCTGTACACCAGCACACAGGGAGGCACTAAGCTCCTAATCTGACTGAGACTAGACAAAAGACATTTGAGGCTACAAAACAGTTTTAACTTTTGCTCCAGCTTTAGAATTTCAGACAAAAGGGGCCTTAACCCAAACTTCGGGGCCACAAAAACGCCCTTTGACCATTGGCCCCCGTAACTACGGTATGGCCCACCTGTCAAGAGAGGTGGGGGGGGTACTGCTAGTTTAATTAAGAAAGCAAACAAGTTAACTTTGGTTCAAGATCTCAGACTCACAGCACCCCATGACAGAGTTGAGGCCGTCCTCCAAGGAGCATCAGAACACTGACTGTCTATGACTGTGTGATCTACCACCACCAATCCAGCTACCCTTTTGCCTGAAGACACAGGTGCTCCTCCATGACTGTCAGGAGATGAACAATGAAACTAGGTAGGTGGGAAAGGCAGCGGTCACTTTAACTGAAGTGATGTGGGCCCAAGCCATGCCTCTCAACAAAGCAGAACTAACTGATCTGACCCAGGCTCTCAACGAGAGAAAAGGAAAGTCCACCAACATGTACATGGGCCATCACTTGATACGCTTTTATTAGTCATGTCCACGGTGTGATCTATAGAGAAAGAGGACTTCTCACTTATGGGGAGAAAAGGAACATTAAAAAATCTTGGTCCTGCCGGGCGGTGGTGGCGCACGCCTTTAATCCCAGCACTCGGGAGGCAGAGGCAGGTGGATCTTTGTGAGTTCGAGACCAGCCTGGTCTACAAGAGCTAGTTCCAGCGCAGGCTCCAAAGTCACAGAGAAACCCTGTCTCGAAAAACAAACAAAACAAAAAAACAAAAAGTAAAAAAGTAAAAAATCTTGGTCCTCCTAGAGGCTATTTGACTTCCCCTCCCAATTGTCGTCCTTCACTGTTGGACTGTTAACTTTGCTGTTGATAAATGGCCCTAAGACCAGTGGGGAATGTAACAGATCCAAGACCTTAGCACAACTGACTCCATGATGGAAGTACCATCCAAGCTATAAAACTCAGCACATAGATAGCACCAAAATTAAAACCACTGCCTAATCCACCAAAGTCCATAGTTCTGGGAAAGTCTCAAAATATACTAACCTTGCCTTTTGGCTTCTGTATTCTCACTTCTAGCTAACTGTTCTTGTTTTTGTGCTTGAAATCTTACCCTGAGAAGAGCTCGAGGCTACACTGGGATCCTGAATGCCCAGTGTAGTCACCAGCCGACTAATAAAGACTTTCTATTGCCTTAAACGCACACCCAAGCTGTCTTTTCTGGTGAATACCCCCCAGCAAGGACCAAGAGAAGTGAACACAGTTGCCCTTCTTTGGAAGAGCATGGGGCAAGCAGTCACCTATCCCCTGAAAACCCCTGTAAGGGTAATGGGGTGTGAGCATGATCATTCCTCTTCAGAAGATTCCATGGAGGGCAGAGAAAGAACATCTCAGGGGAGTCTGGCCAAAGATATTTGAGGAAGGATGTAGTTAACATGGATCCCAGACAGTAATTAAGATTGCCAGTTCAAAATGGCATTTATCCACAACCACACACCTCACAGGCTGTCAAGGTGAAGAAGTTGATACAAAGACCTGAAGGAGAGGAAAAGGCACAGAACATCAGAGCCCGATACACACCCAGCCTAGTCACAGAGCTGGTGCTCAGCCCAGGAGTCTTACACCTGTGCTTTGGAGCCAAAGCTCCAGGAGGGAGTCAGGAGCAGGTCTTAACTTACCCTCTGCCTTGCCCCTCACGACCTAGTTCCAGGCCAGATAGAGACCTGGAGTGTCCCTGCACCTGGAGTGTCCCTGCACCTGGAGTTGGGGGTTCCCAGAGTCTCTGCATCTGGTGAAGCAGTGTGGCTGCCCACCCTCCTTTTCAGGACAGAAGAAGCCAGATCACGAATGTACAGGCTCTCCACGCTACCACTGGTTTCTGTGGAGTCTCTGCTCCCTGCCCACCTGCTCTAGAGCACTGGGAGCCAGAGGCAAAGGGCATAAGCTCTGTGCAAACAGCCTGCCTTCTCCCCAGGATATTTTCTTTAATAAAAGACTGTGGAAATGTCAGCCAATCTAAGCAAATAGCAAGTTTTATGGAGCATGGACAGCCTGCGAGCAACCCTGGAGGTGACTTTGGGAAAAATCATACCGGAAAGCAGGCACAGAATCTCTCAATATGGGAGCATTTAGGGTCCTGATTACTGAACCACATAAATGGGGACCCAGGAAAAAGGTGAAGGTGTACCCTGGGTCTGGATGTTGTGTGTTTGTTCCAGGTCTCTAAGGAACTGTCTTAGCTACTTTTCTATTGTGACAGAACACCATGACCAAGGTACTTCTAAAACAAAGAGTTTATTGGGGCTTACAGTTCCAGAGGGTTAGCCCATAACCACCTTAGCAGGGAGCATGGCAGCAGGCAGCCAGGCATGGCACAGAAGTGGTAGAGAAAGCTTACATCCTCATCCACAAGTATGAGACAACAGGAATGGCATGGGCTCTTGAAACCTCAAAGACCACCCTCAGTGGCAGACCTGCCTCAGTAAGGAACAGCTCCACAAACTGGGGAGCAAGTCTTCAAGCTTGTGAGCTTGTTGGGACCATTCTAATTCAAGCCACCACCACAGGGACTGAAGTCACTTTAGGTAAGTGTTCCCTCCTGAAAATCTCCAGGCAAAGGAACAGAGCGGGTGGATGACAGTAGACACTTCCTGGACAGTCTTCCACATATCACTCAGAGGCCTACCTTATTGGAGTATCAACTTTTTGTTCCATAACCTCTGTGTTAGGGAGGTCCCAAATCAGGACTTGGACCTTGTTAGGATTTAGGCATTATGCTGACATGCCCCATCATCTGGCCAGAGTCCTAATCTGTACACAGGTGCAAAGGTCCTTTTAAGAGACAAGCTCTATTCTGACAGGTGTAGATGGAATCTCACACTTGTTTTGATTTGCATTTA
>JAQHUG010000007.1:15933540-15951842 GCA_028555095.1 Dicrostonyx torquatus | reverse complement strand
CACCATCACCATCACCATCACCATCACCACCAGCCACCTAATTTTTTAAAAAGATGCCAAAAATACACAGTGGATGGAGAGAAGATGGCATCTTTAGCAATCATGACAAAGAAACTGGACATCTATATGTAGAAGAATGAAAGCTAACCTTCTCTCTCACCTTGCACAGCAATAAACCTCAAACAGACCTCAAGGTTAAGCCTGAAATGCAGGCACATGTAGAGGAAAGGGTATGGCATACCCCAGGATAACGACTCCAGTCTCACAGAACCAGCAATCTATCTATAAGAGGAATCATGAAATTAAAAAGCTTCCATCCACAGAACAAAGTGTTAATTGACTGTAGCGGTACCCAACAAAATGGACAAAGAAATCCTTGCTGGCTATATATCTGACAAAGAATTGGTGTCTAAGCTAAAAAAGAATAAAAACAATTAAATGTTAAGAAAACAGACAACTCAATTAAAAATTGGCGATGGGCCTGAACATAGTTCTCAAAAGAAATACAAATGGCTGAGAAATATTTCAGGAAGTGTTCATCACCCTCACCATCATGGAAATACAAATTAAAACCACTCTGATTTTCACTTTAACCAAGTCAGAATGGTTAAGAGTGAGGGAATAAAAGCACACAAATGCTGGTGAAGGTGTGGGGGAGGGGAACCTTTATCATTGTTGGTTAAGACAGAGCTGGCACAGCCACCCTAGACACCACTCCCTGACATAGACCCACACACGGAACTACATGCTCCTCCGCACCCATAGCTGCCATATTCACAACAGCGAGGACACAGAAACAGCCCAGCTGTCCATCAACTGGATAAATGGATAATTAAAACGTTGGATTTTATTCAACCATAAAGAAAAATGAAAAATTTAGGCAAATTAATGAACTGGAAAACATCATACTGAGTGAGGTCTCCCAGACCCAGAAAAACACACACTGCTGTTGTCATTCATATGTGGGTCTTAGCTCTGCATCTTTAGATTTCTGAGTTTAACTTGGAGGCCCTATAAAGACAGTAGAAAGGGGACATGGGGAGGGGAGCGCCCTTAAAGAAGGAGGATCGGAGAACATGGGTGATAGGAAAGGGAGAGGGGAAGTGATGCAATGGGAAGCTGAAGTTGAAAAGGGGATGCGGGTAGGGCAGAGGAGTGGGGGGAGAAGCAACTAACACTAGGAATGTCTGAAAAATCCACATGGAAACCTATTTTCTAAGCTCACCCTGTGGTGTGTGTGTGTGTGTGTGTGTGTGTGTGTGTGTGTGTGTGTGTGTGTGTATTCGGGTAACAGAGTTTAATTGGTGTCACCCTACATAGGGATGATGCTCCCCATAGAAGACATAGAGTTGCCAAACCTCAGTGCCAGCTTCTTTCCTGGGAGTTGTTGGTCAGAGGTGTTCCAGAGACTCCCACAACAACACACACGATTGCCATTGGGCCTGGCTGCTGACTACAACTTGATGACAGGATCCTGTTGTTGAAGACACTGTACATTTTGGCATTGGATACGGAGAATCAGGTGGCAGTGATCAAGAGACTCCATGCTGGCTAGTTTTCATGGTACTGGAAAATCTACATAGGGGAAAAGCCATCAGCTATAAATCTGTGCTACAGCAATGCCCCACATGGCAACATATGTCCGTGGGCACAATAGAGACACAAATGTAAAGAAGATAATCGACTACTTTTTGATTTAGTATAAGGACTGGTCCACAGGAAGAAACATATACCTAGTACTACAAATCTGGCCAAGAACCCTTGACTGGGGAGCTCATAGGCCCTAGGAATAAACCTACTATTATTATTTGATAAATTGACATATATCAAACTACCCTCTAAATTCATATCTGTATACTCATGGATTCATGCACCTCTCAGATCTCATTAGAAAAACTTCATTGTGCAGTGAACAGTGGTTTACACAGACGCTCATAACTAGTTATGAAGCATAGAAAGTAAGTGTGGTGTGCATAACCACAAAAGGGCCATCTCTATTACATCCCTTATTCCAAAGCTCAGGGGCCTTCAAGAACAGAGAGGATGTGAGGACCAGGGATCTGGGGAGGACCGGAGTACAATACTGTCTTTTGGACGCGATGGGACCACAGCACTCATGAACTCATGACAGCAGAGGTTGCCTGAGCAAGACATGCACTAGATGAAGCCAGTTAACACTTCTGTGTGGAAGAGACCTGTAACTGAGCAGCTAGTGACAGTTGGTGGCAGCTGGAGTAAAGAGTATCAGTTTCCTTTCAGCTCTTGGTAAGGCGGTCATTCTCCAGTGAATGGCCCCATGTCCATGAGAACACAGTGGCACAGCACTGTGCTGCTGGGTTATAGAGACAGAGAACATGAAGTTGGAGGAAGATTGGGGGATCTGGAAGGAACTGGGGGAGGAGTGTCAGTGACGAGGATCAAAATACATTGTATTCATTTATAAAATTCTCCAAGAATTAATAAAATACACGTTTAATTTTTTTTTTACTATTTTGTTTTTGTTTTTCGAGATAGGGTTTCTCTGGAGCTTTGGAGCCTGTCCTGGCACTTCCTCTGTAGATTAGTTTGGCCTCAAACTCATAGAGATCCTCCTGCCTCTGCCTCATGAGTTCTGGTATTAAAGGTGTATGCCACCACTGCCTGGCTTATCTTTTTAATTTTTAATTTTATTTTTTTGAGAATTTCATACAATGTATTTTGATAATATTCTTTCCCCTTCCTCAACTACTCCCAGACCCTCTCCAACATTCCTACTCACCCAACTTCATTTTCTTTCTTGTTCTTAAAGAAAAAAAACTAAATACAACATTAAAAGTACACACCAAAGAGACTACCAAAAATGGAGTCTGCTTTGGGTTGGCCAACTACTCTTGAATATGGGACCTGTCTGGAAGAGCTGTGGATATACACAGTATCCCTCCATTCCTCTTCTAGACGCTAGCAATTGCAAACACCTTCTTGCCTAGGAGGGGGAATTTGTGCCCACGTCCCCTCCTCAGTGCTGGAATCCAGTCTGGCTTGAACTTGTACAGCTCCTGTGCATGTTGTCACAGTGGTTACAGTCTGTGCGTGTGCATGCTGTCACAGTCTGTGAGTGTGCACGCTGTCACAATCTGTGCGTGTGCACGCTGTCACAGTCTGTGCGTGTGCACGCTGTCACAGTCTGTGTGTGCATGCTGTCACAGTCTGTGCGTGTGCACGCTGTCACAATCTGTGCATGTGCACGCTGTCATGATCTGTGCGTGTGCACGCTGTCACAGTCTGTGCGTGTGCACGCTGTCACGATCTGTGAGTTCATTTGTGCATCACCCCTGTTGTATCCAGAACCGCTGTTTCCTAGAAGCCATTCACCACCTCTGTCTCTTAAAATATTTCACCTCCTCTTTGACACAGATCCCTGAGCCTTAAGGGGAGGTATATGGTAAAGTAATCCCACGGTTCTGAATTATTATGGGTATGTGTTCCATTATTTGTACGTAGTTCTCTTGTGAATCTCTCTGTTAATCCCCATCTACCACAAAAGGAACCTTCACAGGCGAGGGCTGAGTGGGGCACTGGTCTATGGGTAGAGCAACATGTCTTCAGGAGTCGTGTTATTGCTCTGTTCACTTAGCAGAATAAAAGTAGTGGGTTGCTGTGGGCTCTGTGACATATCTAATTTCATGCCTTTGGCCTCATTAATAATATCAGGCATGTGTTTCGTCTCATGGAGCAGACCTTAAATTCCATCAGAAAGTGGTGGGTTACTCCTGTAGTAGTTAGGCCACTATTGCACTGCGGACCTTGCAGGCGGGTTACCACTGAAACTCATAGCGTTCACAGGTGGGTGAGACTGAGGATTAGTGTTCTCTGGCAGCGGCTGTAGCACCGTCTGGCACTAGGAATGCTAATTGGTAGGGGTGAAGCTTCCAGCTGAGCACCAGCTTAATTTCTCCTTCTTCTAGGACAGAAGTGGTATCTTCAGCAATAGAATCTTACTATGAGTTTGTGGAAGGTAACTAATAGCACTGGTAATAACCTGCAATATTTGGGTTGGGCCTATGTAACGCTTTGGCAACACCCCCCCACACCAAATTTAACCCATTCCTGGCATTGGGTTTTATTGGGATTTTATTTGGTAGCATACAATGTCTAGCAGTGGTATTGCCTCTTTTGTTGTATGGCAACTCCATTTAAACTCCTTTTTATATGTATATATTTTAGGAAGTTTCCAAAAGGAAAAGAGAAAAATACTCAGCTAGAAAAGTACTCAAAGAGGGTAAAAGTTGTACAACCCCCATGTTTGAAGTGATGTCAGCTTGTAGGTTCAAGACACTGAGTAAATAGTAAGAGGAATAAAATCAGATAAATCCATATCAAGACACGTTGAAATTAAATTTATGAAATATGAAGACAAAGAAAAACTCTTAAATGCAGCAAGAGAGAAACTACCCTTCAATGACAGCAGATTTTTCATAGGAATTATGTACTACGGAAGGGGCATCGTGTTTTTCAAACTCTGAAAGTAAAAATTTTTCAAGTCAAAATCTGTACCCAATGATACCCAGTGTAACCATCCTTCTTAGCCTCATCCTCAAATGGAGAATTAGGAGAATTGGTTGCCCAGGACTACACTAAAGGAAAGGCTGGAAGAATTTAATCAAACAGAAAGGGACACGAGGAAGGAAAGCCTGGAGTAAGAAAAACAATGGGTAGCCTGGCAGTGGTGGCGCATGCCTTTAATCCCGACCCTCAGGAGTCCAAGGAAGGCGGATCTCTGTGAGTTAAAGGCTAGCCTGGTCTACACAGCAAGTTCCAGCACAGCCAGGGCTACAGAGAGAAATACAGGCTCAAAAAAGAAAAAAAACAAAAAACAAAACAAAAAGAATAGATAATGGTTAAACATAATATTTTTTCCTTTTCGTCTTGGTTTTACTACATCTGGCTTGAGGATTAGGACAAAACTCTAACACTGATTGTGCTCAACATTTGAGAGGAAATTTTAAGCCAATTACATTGCATATAAAAGAAGCATAAAAAAGAGCTAAGGTTTCCAAACTGGAAACCATTCAACTTCCTTCTACCGTGTCCCACCCCTAAAAAGGTTCCACTACTTCCTGATGTCATCATAGGCTGCCAATCTTCAACACATGGGCTTTGTTAGGGAAGATCCGAGTCACAGCAAGAGCTGTGAGGGAAATTAAATGAAAGCTCCAGAGAGATAGCTAAAGTTGACGCCAGACATTTTCTGTCTCTGACTCCGTCTCTGCAGACGAGGGTGCGGAGAGGCAGGGCTGCTCATACATTGCCAGCAGGGCTGGGAAATGGTTAAGCAACCCTGGAGAACAGTTTGACGGTTGCTTAACAAAGTTTCAGGGTGCCAGGCATGGTGGTACATGCTTCTATCCTAGCATTCAGGAGGCTGAAGGAAGTGGATCTCTGTGAGTTCAAGGCCAGCCTAGTCTACATGGTGAGTTCCAGACTGGCCAGAGCTACATTGTGAGACCCTGTTTCAAAAAATAAACCAAAAATTAAACGTGGTGCAATTATTAATATGAATCAAAATTGTTATTCCAGAAAAACTGAAGGCTCATCATTTATACAAAAACCTACATATAAAAAATGATAATTCTTTCTTTATAACAGAAAAGCAATGGAAGGAACCCACATGTTCCTGAGGTGAACCTTTCAACAAATGGGTGCATCCGCGCCGTGAATCATGTTTCTCCACAGTAAAAAGTAGCAAACTGTTGGCACAGGAGCGACCGACTAAATAATGGTCAGTCCCCCAAACTGCACATTGTATATTGATTCTTAAGATGAAAAAACTATAGAGAGATGGCACTAAAGAGGAACTTGAGGACAAAAAAGGATGAGGGCCCCTCGAGGACCACAGTTGTGATTCTTGTAGTCTGGAAATGTCATTCCCACTCTGTCATCTATGACAGGACTGCAAATGAGCCAGCAGTAGCTAACTGCTGGCCTCTCTACGGTGTCTTTACGCCTTCAGTATCCTAGAGTTTTGTAAGATTTTACCAAGAATCTGGAGAATCTGAGATAGAGGGCATAAGGATAATACATTATCTGTAACAATTGTGCGAGAATCTACAATTATCTGAAAATTTAAAAAATTTTCGTTAACAAGTTCATATATATATGTAATACATTCCACCACATTCACCAGATGCTGACACGCGCAGGCTTGCATACTGACACTGCCCAGAGTAATCTTCTCGACACAAACAGCAACACTTTGAAAACCATATGGCAGCTATCACAGTCTCCCTTACTAGGCAAACGTTGAAAATGATGCAAAACATTCCAGACCATGAACTATTAAGAGACAAGAAGCAGTTTATAGAACAGTGCATATAATCTTGTCTTTTATATTTAAAATAAGACATGTGTGGCACATAGGTGGGTGCATTTGTGCACTCTTACGTTCTACAAACATGTTCCTATATGGGAAAGCCTTGGCAGCTGCTCTCTGATCTCTCAAGCAATGCTGTTTCTCTGAGATGGGGGTGGGTGGGGGTGGGGAGTTATGACGTAGAGTTTGCAAACTTGCAATTTTACTTTATATACTTCTTTCCCTAATGTTAGGTTACTTTCCCTCTTTTATTGAAAATAGATTCTTTTCTCATACAATACATCCTGATTATAGCTTCCCCTCCCTCTACTCCTCCCAGTTCCTCCTGTTTCCCCTCCCATCTGGATCCACTCCTTTCTGTCACTCATTAGAAAGGAACAGGCTTCTAAGAGATAGCAGTCAAACATAACAAAATAAAATATAATAAGATAAAACAAGGATCATCATATTGGAGTTGGACAAGGGAAACCAACAGAAGAAAAAGAGCCCAGGAGAAGGCCCAACAATCAGAGACCCACTTGTTCACACTGAGGCGTCCCGTAAAAACACTAAACTGGAAGCCATAGTGCACATGCAGAGAACCTGCTGCAGACCTGTGCATACCCTGCGCCTGCTGCTTCAGTCTCTCTGAGCGCATATGAGCTTCGCTCAGCTGATTCAGAGGGCCTCGTTCTCCTGGTGTCTCCATCTGCTCTGGCTCTTACACTCTTTCTGCCTCCTCTTCTGAGCACCAAGGGAAGGGATTTGATGGAGGCATCCCATTTAGGGCTGAGTGATCCAAGGTATATCTCTCTGTCTGTCTCTGTGTGTGTCTTTCTGTCTCTCTCTCTTTTCGAATAATGTCTGGCTGTGGGTCGCTGTATCTGCTCCCATCTGCTGCAGGAGGAAGCGTCTCTGATGACAGGTGAATAAGACACTGACCTATGAGTATAGCTGAATATCATTAAGAGCCATTTTATCTCTATATTTTTAAAGACTGTAATATTTGATTTTACCCTAGGTCTCTCTGGGCTATCCAGTCTCTGGTTCTTGGTCACCCAGGCAATGTAGGATATGGGTTCCATCTCATGGAGTGGACCTTAAGTCAAACCAGACATTGATTGGTTGCTCCCACAAGCTTTGGGCCACTCGCATATTTTGCAGGCAGGAGAGATTGTAGATCAAAGGGTTTATGGTGTGGTTGGTGTTTACATTTCTCTTTTGGTAACCTGGTATAGGAAGGCCTTCTATTTTTGTGTTGCTTTCATTGGTGAATAAAGAAAGCTGCCTTGGCCTTTTGATAGGGCAAAATCTTAGATAGGCAGGGAGGACAGAACAGAATTCTGGGAGAGAGAAGGCAGTCAGGGAGAGCCGCCATGGAGTCAAGAGAGTCAGACACACTGAATCTTTCCTGGTAAGCCACGACCATGTGGTGAACACAGATTAATAAAAATGGGTTAGATCAATATGTGAGAGTTGGCCAAAAAGAGGCGAGATATATTGGGCCAGGCAGTGTTTAAATGAATACAGTTTCTGTGTAATTATTTCAGGTATAAGCTAGCTGGGACCAAAAGCAGGCCTGCGGCGGGGAGCTGGGCAGCAGGACACTCCGCTCATTACTACAGTAACCTGCATAGTAGCTCCCATAATAAAGACACTAGAACGTAAGGGTAAAGGTTCTCTGTAGGCACCAGCTTAACCTCTTAATGTTCAATGAGTTGTGTGGGTGTTGTCTTCAGCAATAGGGTTTTGCTATCAGTTTTTTGAGCTAAACCTAGCATCTTGGCAATAGCCTGGGTTGTTTGGAGGATTTTCATGGGACTCCTTTGGCCAACAAATCAATTGGATATAACCTGGACCCAGTACTGGAAACTTTATTTGGTGACAAGAGATGGCCAGTTGGGACTCTGTCTCCCCCATTATATGAAGACTTCATTAGAATTACCTTCATATAATTTTGGAAGTTTCTACTGTACTAGGTTTTCATACCATCTCTCAAATGTTCCTCAATTCTAGCTATATGTTCCCATACTTCCTTATCCTCCTACCTGATCTTCCCATTCCCCCTGCCCTCAGTGCTCCCATAAAATCTATTCTATTTTCCCCTGCCAGGGAGATCCACGTGTCCCCCCAGTCCCTTCCTCTACATCTAACCTCTCTGTGTCTATATTGTAGCTTGGTTATCATTTACAGCGAATATCCACATATAAGTGGATACATACCATGTTTATCTTTCTGAATTACTTCACTGATTTTTTAATATTCAAAGACTGTATAATAGCCATCTATTTCCTCTGTAATTTTTAAAGTTTGAATAGATAATAGGCCAAAAGAGGCAGCCAGCTCACCCAGCCCGCAAAATGACCCAGCCTTGTTGAAATATACTAACGTAGTTTTAAATGTGAGAAAGGCGTGTTCATCTGAAGCAGGCAAATTCAATTTCATAGCAAAGCCAGAAGAGAAGGCAGAGCCTATTTTGGCCATGTTTACCAGCGATGCCCTGAATAGATGTCATACTGATCTGCCTGTGGTCCCAGCCATCTAAGTGGTCTGTGGGGTCTTCCTGGCTTCCCCTGGATATTCCATAGGGAAGAAGAGTGTGATAACTGTGAGCCAGCCACAGGGCAAGATGCCCAGGTGTGGCTGAATAATGCTTTACTGTCTCCTCATCTCATAGATGGAGACAGGTGTGTGCTGATTGGAAGAACCAATTGTGGCATAGACTATGTGAAATCACATCTGCCCCACAGCTTTCAACCTGGACTGCATCCCCAATTCCTCTGTGCTTCATTGCCAATACAGATAAAGTGTCCACCATAGCTTTGATGGTAAGAGCAAACTAGTAATATACCAAGTGTG
Source organism: Dicrostonyx torquatus (assembly GCA_028555095.1). NCBI lineage: Eukaryota > Metazoa > Chordata > Mammalia > Rodentia > Cricetidae > Dicrostonyx > Dicrostonyx torquatus. The sequence continues at coordinate 15,942,655 of JAQHUG010000007.1, read as the reverse complement.
TGTGTGTGGGGGGGGGTTATATTATTATTTTCTGTAGGAGTAGCCAGCATCCTGTCTTCTTGTCTTAGGATGCAATGGGAATAGAGCCAGGATTCCATTTCCCCATCTGAAGTTGGCGGATAGTTTGCTGCTGCAGTGGGATGCCTCAGCAAGGGATGCTTTCAGCTGCAAGAGTTCCAAGAAAAGCAGCTTAAACAAAGAAGGTTTTGCTGCCATTCATAACAAGACCGCAGATAGCTGCAGGACTGGAGTCTGCAGTTTGGCCAGTCAGAGAGTCGTCGTAGAAAGTACTTAGCTTCTCTTGTATGTGTTCTCCTCCTAGTTGCTATGTGGGTGACCCAGCTTCTGCTACCATCATATCCACCTTGGGACTGGCCCACCAACCGAGACAGTGTGTCTGATCTATTGGGAGTTCATCAAATCCAGCTGGACCAGGACTGAATGAGCATATGACCAAACCGGACTCTGAATGTGGCTGCCAATGGGAACTGACTGAGAAGCCAATGGCAATGGCACAGGGACCTATCTCTTCTGCATGTATTGGCGTTTTGGGAACCTATTCTATATGGATGCACACCTTCTTAGACTGGGATGGAGCGGGGAGGGCCTTGGGCTTCCCACAGGGCAGGGTATCCTGCCCCCTCTTAAGGAAGCAGGGGGAGGGAGGTGGGATATTGGGGGAGCGGGAGGGCCTGAGACAAGGGGAGTAAATGTAAATTTTTCTTTTAACAATAAAAAAAAAGAAGAAAAGAGATGGAGAAGACCTAGAAATACCAGCAATACCAGCTATATTTGGTTCTTTGTCAAGAGAGCAAGCCTTCCCAAAGTCTCTCAGCTAACTGGCACCTAACTGCTATGAGTCTATTCTACTAAATCTGTATAATTTACCTACAGTGGGTTTAAGAAAAGCAAGGAATATGGACAACCTTCAATAGTGCAGATTGCAAGGCAAAGAAGATTGGGAGCATCCCTGTAGAATGAGCGTCTATTTTCTTGCTCCCATTAAGAAAATCTGTGAGACTCATAGTCTAATGAACTGGAAGACCGGCAGACTTCTCACCCAGAAGTTCATTTCCGGGTGAGGCGGGGGGGGGGTCCATCCATAGAGAAGCCCACCTGCTGAGAAGCAGTTAGACGTGGGACCAGTCGGCTGTGGGGCCAGCTGGGAGCTCACACTCTCTGCAGGACGTGGCAAGCCTGATTTCCATGCAGCCCAAACTGGAGGGTAGACAATCCAACCTCCAGTGGCCATCCTCTCAGGCTCTGCTCTCAGTACAGACGTCTGCCAGGGCTGGCGAAAGTCGCTGGAGGCCATCAGACCGCTCATTTCCTCCTAGCTCATTCAACCTGTTCTTTATCTTCTATGCTCCCAGGAGCCCTGGGTGACCAGGGACCCAGTGTGCACAGCCACCACCTCCTTTCACATCCGCCAGGCAGCTCAACTGATGGTATCTAGTTCCTGAGACCCCGCAGTGAACTCAGACCCCAGATAGTCTCTCTCGATAAAAGCCTGGTCCCTTTTCATCTCTTAACAAACCTCAAACCCTGGCTGAGGCTCAAACTTGTGGCTGGGGACCAACTGCTGGCTCAGAATCTGGGCTGCTTTCCTGACGCAACCTGATCTGCAGTGGGTGGTGGAAGAGAAGAGGAGAGTGAGCTTGGTGCCCATGCAAGGTACCACTTGTCTTTGGTAAACTGAGGATACAGACCAGTGTGTACTGCTTGCTTCCTTCTATACACAGTCACCACGTTCATAGTGCCCAGGCTCGTTACAACTCTGCCGGCATCTGGTAGATACTTCTACTGCTGCTGTCACACGCATGGCATTTCCAACATAGTACATGCTGCACACCATCCCCAGCCTCGGGAAAAGGTGGCTCATTTTTCCTGAGTTTGTAGAAAACACCCCTTTTGCAACAATGAATACAATAATATCTTTCCCAGGAGGCCAAAGAAAGAATGAAAATTTACTTTGTTAAGATGTTCAGGCTTGGGGCACCTGTATCCCCCAAATATGTCCAGGTCTGGAGCACCTGTGTCTCTCCAAGAACTTCCTGAGGTCCACATGCCCTGATTTCCCAGCCAACACAAGTCAGTCATTTTCCTTGGCCTCCGGAAACACTGTCCCCATGGTCATCCCTCGCTTCTGAGCTCTGGGTATCCCCCTGTCCCATAAGGTCTTTCTGTCAGCCTTCAAAGACACTGCTGTTTCCTATCTTTGCCTGACCATCTTTTCTCTTCAGCTGTACCCCATTGCTTTGCTCTTCTCGATGATAAAATTGCTTCAAAGATGGAGTCTGTCTATTTGGGTTTACCCCTTGAACTTTCTGCCAGGCTCTATGGCATCCTCAAGGCTTCTAATTGTACCTGAACTCATGATGGCCATCACTGGCCAACAATTAGTCCTCATCCTTAAATTAGTATCTTCCCCTGAATTCTAGGTACTAAGACCCCTCATCCTCTCTCTCCCTTCTGGCATCTCCTCCACATCTTCCCCTGAGCCTCCCTTTAACCACATCTATAAGCTCTCCAAGTTCTCTGCCTCCATCTTCTACATCAAGGCTAAATAGACTCCTGGGCTTTACCTGTGGACCCTAATAACCAGGACTCCCCTAAACCTGCCTGTTGTCACCTTTTACTTTGATGTAAAATGGCCCTCTTCCTTCTCAACCCTGTGATGTACCCTGAAGTCTCCTTTTAAAGTAAATCTCATATCTCTGTCGCTTCTACTGCTACCCACTCCCCACTCAACACACCTGATGTCTGAGCTGTGCATTTCCCCAGACTCTTAAAGATTCTGACTTCAAGGTGAAGAGAAATGCTAATGGATCTCCCCTCCTTCCTCTCTCTTGCTCATGGCTCTTGATCCATCCCAGCCACCCTATCTCCTCAGAACTCTCTGAAATGCATCTTCAAATCATACAAGCCCCAGGGTCCTGGGGCTCCCCTCTATCTTTCAAATAACCCCATCCCTGCCACTCTTTTAAACAGCACCCCAACACTGGGAGAACCCATCTTCCTTATGTTGATTAGCCATACTGGGTAACAACAAAAACCAAACAAAACTTGGGTGTTTACAATATTTGTTATTTCAATTTCTGTGGATTAACAAATCTGGGCCTAACTTAGCTGTTTCTCTGGTCAAGGTGAATCTTGGCAACCCGTACCTATCAATTCTGAATATAGCATGAACCAGTGGGAAGACAGAATTACCCAGAGGGTCTGCACCAGCAAGTGAAGCTCTTGCTAGGCATGCCTGAGGATAACCTGAGCTTGGCTGCTCAGCACTCACATAATCACTGGACACTTGCACACACCTATAACCTCAGCTCTGGAGGGCAGAGACAGGCAGCTACATAGAGCTTGCTGATCAGCCAGTCTAGCCAAAATGATGAGCTGGAGACCAAGCACAGAGAGACCCTATCTCAAAAACAAGGTGGAGAGTAATCACGGAAGACATCCAGTGTTGACCTTTGACCTCCACCTATGCTTGCATAGACACGTGCACCCATATAAACAAGTTCACACCACACCACACACATACACACGAGAAAGAGAGAGAGAGAGAGAGAGAGAGAGAGAGAGAGAGAGAGAGGAGAAGAGAAAGAGGATGAGATGGAGGAAGAAGAGGACGAGAAGAAGAAGGGAGGGCTGAGGGGAGGAAGACGAGACAGAGATGTCAGGAGTTAGGGAGAATTTTCCTAAACCAATGTGGCAAGGTTGTTACTGAAGACAGGCCAACACGATCACGTATCATCTGGGAGATGACAGAAGGTGGGAACCCAGTTAGATCTCAAGATGCAGTTATCGCTAAAACAGTGTCATACAAGAAAGTACACGGGGCTCAGAAAAAGGTTGAGCAGGCTACTTGAAACCTGACCAAGCAGAGAAAAGAATTCTCTCCAAAGAGAACAGGAAGTAAGGGTCATAGAGTTCCACAGCTAGTCATCGGGCAAGACGGCAAAGTGCCAACAGAGAATGGGGTATGGGCTTGCGGGGACCTTCTGGACCTCTAGCTAAGGTTCTGCTGGTGCACATGCACTACTTTGAGCCATTTTAGGGCTGAGTTCTGGAATGTGATGCTTTTTTTGTTTTGTTTTTTTTTGTTTTTGTTGTTGTTTTTCGAGATAGGGTTTCTCTGTAGCTTTGGAGCCTGTCCTGGAACTAGCTCTTGTAGACCAGGCTGGCCTCGAACTCACAGAGATCCTCCTGCCTCTGCCTCCCGAGTGCTGGGATTAAAGGCCTGAGCCACCACGGCCCGACGTTGGAATGTGATGCTTATGAGGCAAGGTGAGTTAAGGAGGGACTCAGCAAGTGGGCTGAGGAAGGGCAGGGACCCTGGTGTGAGGGGGAAGGGCTGGGAGAGTGATGGGAGAGCTCCGAGTTGTCTAGGGCCCACACATTTTGAAAGCCTCCCAGGCATGGGACTGCTGAGAAGGCTAACGGGAGTGAACGAGCTGGCTCTTGTCTGTCTTTGCAGGCATTGGAGACAGCTGGAGTGCCTCCCAAGACTCACACCCAAGGTTTCCATCGGGAACATAGACAGTTGTAGGGAACTTCATCCAGACACTAGAAAGCTCCCCCTTTTCTGGGGCCTTCACAATGCCTTGCCGGTGCTTAGCAATGACCCACTTCTGCTCTAAGTGTCAGGTTCTCCAAGTCATGACCAATCATAGCTCAGTCTCCATCCTGAGAATGGCCAGAGCCACAGAGGGACCTCACCCATGTGACCCTGGGGTCCCAACCAAGAATCCCTCAAAAACCAGTACCGTACTTAACCTTGTAGGAGGAGTGAGACCCCTGGAGCCCATACTCCTGGGCCCTCATCTCTTAACACACCTTGTGGTGAGGTGGGAACCATTTTTATATTAGGAGAGGCAGCAGTAGAAGAACAAGAGGAAGATCCAGGCTCTACTCTTCTCTGTCACATCTGTACACTGACTCTTGTCCTTTCTCCCTATGCTTGTTCCTGCTTATTGGGGCTGAAGGGACCCAGTTCTGATTCCAAAGGCTCAGAAAATAATGATGAGTGATCAGACCCCACTCAACCCCAGCTAAGTGTCCTCACTAATAGACCAATCATTCAGATGATCCTGATGAAGGTGGGCTCAAAGTCCTATGGGGTGGGTAGCCCAGGCACAGTCCAGCCATCCCTCTCCACGTGTCCTTGATCAGAGCATCTGCCCTGATGACATCACCTCGTGCTAGCCATGCTATTAGTCACAGGATTACAGTCTCTTAGGCAGCTTGATAAGATTTATAAACGCCCCGGGCATGACGAAGTCTCCTTGTGAGTGGGCTGCTTCCTGAAGGAGACTCCAGGGACGGCTCACAGCATAGATGGAAGAGTGCTGGCATGGCCATTGGTGCTTGAGATATTTGTGATTGTTTTCTGTGTGAATGGCCTCAGCGTCAGAGAGAACACTGGTCTCCGTGGATGACTTGTACACACTTGTAGAAATGTAGAGGTACTTGGAAAGATTGTCCCTAGTACCTAGGACATACTTGATACCAGTCCCCTGGAGACTCCCTAGAGAGATCCCCAGTTCATAGTATGATGGGTGGCAGTTTCTAAAAATGACCGAAATGTTTCTGTCCTGTGTGTTCCCCCAGGGTCTTATTAGTCCCAAGAAACGGACCCTGTTTCCTTTCTTTGTATCTGAGCTAGCTGTTCTGTGTCCCACAGGCCGTAGAGACACACACACACACAATGACTGTGGGGACTTCTGAAACTGTGTCCTACAAGATAACATGCTTTTTAAAAGTACCTAATTACGTTAGTTGAATTTTATTTAAATTGGTTTTTAGTTTTTTTCTTTGACAGTTTTATACGTGCATATAATTATTTTAGTTGTTTTTTATCCCCCATTGCCCTCTCTCATCTCCCACTGAAACCCCTTCCTTCTCTAACTTCTGTGTGTGTGTGTGTGTGTGTGTGTGTGTGTGTGAGAGAGAGAGAGAGAGAGAGAGAGAGAGAGAGAGAGAGAGAGAGAGAGAACATGCATAGATATGAGGCACACTGAGTTTAATTAGAGTTGCCTGAATGAACATAGGTGAGAGGAGATTATTTCTTGGAAAATGGGCAACTTAACGGTGGCTACACCACCGAAGACAATGACAGCCCCGCTTCCAGCAACCATCAGCTCTCAGTGACGACGAAACATTGATGGGCCCAATCTTGTGTGGGTCTTTTGTGAATAACCACAAGGGCAGCACACTTTCCCACTCTTTAGCCTAACAGTTTTCTGTCCTGTCTCCCTAGATATTCTCTTAAGAGGGTGAGGGAGTTATCCCACTCAGGGCTGAGCACTCCACCATGTAACATGCTTTTGACTGGCATGTTATAAGAAAGCTCAGAGACTCCTGGAGAGTCCATGCCAGCAGACAGCCAGAAGTGGTCACTGGCTATCAGATAACAGTGATGTGAGAAGGATTCAGACATCAAGCTACCAGTCCGAAGCCAGGCAGAGCACAGAAGGGTCAAACAACCCTTGTGAGTGATGCTCACACTGCCTATCTGTGGGCAAAGGAAATGCTGGCACTATTCTCAGGCACTCCATTTGGGGGTGATTTGTTACGCAGCAGTAAACAAAGAGAACAATGCCCTCGGGTGGACACAGGGCCAGGCCCTGACTGTATCAATGCATCCTGGCTCTGCATCCTGGTGAACTCTGACTGGGCATAAGTGGCTTCTGGATCTGGGGTAAGAACTCTAAGAGCCAATGTAACAGGAGCCCAGTGGCTGTGGTATTAGGAGGCAACATGCCGCATACGAGACGCTCTGACTGGGGTTTTCTATGTGATGGGAACTGTCTCCATAGCAGCAGAAAGCTGTGTATCTCTTAAGAATTGGGTATCTCTAAGAAGGGTCAGTAAAGTCAACGTGACTCCAAAGTGAGCAGGGGTGAGTATGTATAGATCTTCCCAGAGCCTTCTCTGCCAAGGGCAATATGCACAGATCCGAAATCTGATCCCACCAAGTTACTCCTGAAAAACTGGAGTTTGTGCGGTCGATAGGGATGAACCGGCCATATCTACAAGGCAGATGGCCATCATGACAGGTTACACTAGGATAGACTGACTGACCATTGTATCCAAGAATGTGTTGTATCTTAACATTTGCAATATTGATAGTAAAGCAGTAATTCAATAGCTGGACCCCATTAATATTATTTCTTTTTTTTCTTAGTCAAAAATTTTATTGGTTTTGCTTTAGATGTTTTAGATTAAAAATAAATAAAATAGCCCTGAAGTGCAATTTCTGTTGAAAGATTTAAAAATAGGCCATGGATTTGTACCAGCAAGTACCGCTTACTTTTGGCATTTCATGGTCAGGGGCTCATAGAATTTCTAAGCTGACAAGACAAGGCCTCGGTAAGCAGAAGACAGGAAAAAAATGCAGAGTTAGATGTTGGAGGAATGGCATAGGAAAAAGCCCAATGCTAGCAAGCAAATACTCCAATACAAATAAGATATTCTGCTGGGCAGTGGTGGTGCAGGCTTTTAATCACCAGGAAGGCAGAGGCAGGCAGATCTCTCTGATTTCAAGGTCTACAGAGCAAGTTCCAGCGCAGTCAGGGTTACACAGAGAAGCCCTGTCTCAAAAAAACCAGAAAAAAAAAACAAAAAATAAACAAACAATAAAAACAGACAATATGTCCAATAAGCAGTTCAGAACAAGCCAACAAACCACCAACCAAACAAAAGGGAGACCTAGACCCAGAAAGAGCTCAGCAGCAGCCGCCCGAGGAAGCAGCAAGGATGATCAGGCACAAGTGGCCTGTGCTGGTACCTGATGCTAGGCTGATCCAAGAGACCACTGCAGTGGAAGTGATCATCTTAGGGGCTTGCACTGAACTGTCAAACTGCTGATGCAACCACTCTCACGCCAAGGTGAATAAGGTCATCTATTCTGAACCAAGTTTGAGTGACTACAGCCTGAGAACACAGATGTGAGACATCCCAAATGACAAGGTCCGCCATGGAAGCAGTCACACAAACTTTTATAGATACAGAACAAGTACAGTAATCAATCAATTCATATACCAAACCCATAAGTGATAACAGCAGGTGGTGAGTTAGGAAGCAGATGTAATGTGGCCTCCGTAGGCTCATAGGGAAGGGCACTATTAGGAGGTGTGGCCTTGGAGGAAGGATGTCACTGTGGAGATGGGCGTTGAGGTCTTTATGCTCAATCTAGACCTGGTGGGGAAGTCTCCGTCTGCTACCTGTGGATCCAGATGTAGAATTCTCAGTCCTTCCCCAGCACCATGTCTGCCTGTGTGCTACCATGCTTCTCACCATGACAACAATGGACTAAACCTCTGAAACTGTAAGCCAGCCCCAGTTAAATGCTTTTCTTCATAAGAGTTGCTGTGGTCATGGTGTCTCTTCACAGCAACAGAACCCTAGCTGAGACAGTGGGAAACTCTGCTCTGGGTTTCACATGTTGTCTGATGCCTTAACTTTTGAGATTGTAGAAGTAAGGGGCTTGATGAAAAGTCATCCAAAATGTTTATCTTGGCATAAAAGGGATATTTGATAGATACTGAGGTGAGCAATAATAGAGGAGCTAAAGATCGCCTGAGATAATTCTGGCATCCAGTCTGCAACATCCAGCACTCCCCAACCAGGGATCAGTCAGTTGACACCTTAAATTCAGGAAAGCAAGGCATAAGAAAGAAATGAAGAGACTTGAATAGAAAAAGAAATCAAATCATCCCTGTTTGAAAATGGTATAATTCTGTACTTTAAAGACTCAATTAGAAAACTCCAGTACCAGAATACAAAGCCAACGTATATAAACCAGTACCTTTCCTATATGTGAATAATGAATTTTCCAGGAAAGAAATCGGGGGACATTTTATTCACAATAGTCAAACGGACAAACAAAAACACCCGAGAATAAACCCACCCAAGGAGGTAAGGACCTCTACAAATGAGAAGTTTAAAGCCCTGAAGGAAGAAAGTGAAGAGGAGAGAAGATGGAAAGATCTCCGATGATTATGAATTAGCAGAACCAATGTTGTGAAAAAATGTCTATATTACCAAAGCAATATGCAGAGTCACTGAAAAATGTCCATAAAAAAATTCAACAACATTTTCATAGACTTAG
>JAQHUG010000007.1:15882513-15932101 GCA_028555095.1 Dicrostonyx torquatus | reverse complement strand
GCTGGTGGAGCACTCACTAGACTTCTGCAGGAGCAGAGGTGTTGAGCACTGGTGGAGCACTCACTAGACTTATGTAGGGACGGAGGCTTGAGTGCTGGAGGAGCATTCACGAGACTTATTCAGGAGCAGAGCTTGAGAGTGGGGAGGATCTGCAATACATGGTAAGAAGTTGGCACATCAGGGCTTTAGGAAGCCTGGTGGGCAGTCATCTCTAAAGGAAGGGAACCCATAGGGGAGCTCGGGCCTGGAGGTGCAATTGAAGGATGAACACCTGTCCGCCAGTGTTGACACCATCTCTCCAAGGCTTCCTGATCGAGGAACAGGTACTAACAGGCTCCTCTGCCCCCAGGAGCAGGACTCAAGGGAAACAAAGGAATTGCCTAGAGAGAGATACCATGGCACTCTACTTCATCTCCGCTTCAGTGTGGCCCTTACCACTGAAGAGCATGGGGGACCCAACACTGGCTCTGCCCTGCAAGACAGTCAGCCCCACCCCACACAGCTGTGAGGCTCATCACCCTGAGAGCTGGAGCCCAACCTGAAGCTCCTTACAGGAGAGGGCAGAAGCAGCCAAGAGCCAGGCCAGGGAAAGCAGGGGACTCATCAGGAATGCAGGAGTCTAGATGTGGGGGTTGGGACTTAACTGCTGCTCAAGCAAGCTTCATCATAGCCAACATGCTCAGGTGATGGAAAAACTAACCGCCCAGTTCGGTGATCGTTCATCTACTGGAATATCATAATTACTCCAAACATACAAACAGTCCTGATGTGCTGATAAAGCCTTGTAAATAAATAAGACTGAGTGCCAGGTGTGATGGTGCACACCTTTAACCCCAGCACTCAAGGAGGCAAAGGCAGATAGATCTCTGAATTCGAGGCCAGCTTGGTCTACGTAATTCCAGGACAGTCAAAGCTACACAGGGAAATCCTGTCTTGGAAAACAAAAACGAAAAAAAGAAAGAAAAATAAGACTGAATGTGCCAATCCCGAGTGGAGATCTACTCCGACCCCAGGTCCTGTAGGAAGGCTGTCTGTACCAGCTTTGGGCAGCCTGGCCTGGGTGCTTCCCATAGCCCCTGGGAAAGCTTTCCAAGAAGGTTCATGGGCCAGGGCACCTGCCAGTTTTATCCAGAGTTCTTCAGAGAGGCTGGGGGACTGGCAGGGATTAGATAGGTCCCCTACTCCCTCTGGCCCAACCCAGGAGGCAGGCCCAGCTGGCCCCATTTCTCATCCCTATTGATTATTGTGGCAGAAGCCCTAGGAGCAGAATGTAAATCAGTGTCCCTGGGGTATTTAACCTAGGGAGGGTTAGTTGGAGGTGGCATCCCTTATAAGTCCCACATCTGATGTTTTTATATTAATTCCTATAGTGGCCAGATTAATTTTTATTCCACTGACTGTTATCTCTTCTTCATTGACTTGGAGACATTTCTCTGAAGTGCATATCTCAATGAGTATCAGTCATTTAATGGGGTGCTGCCCCTGGCTGCAAGGTTTTCATTAAAGGATGAACATTCCTTTGATCCAAAGACTGAGTCTTTGGAAATAACAATGCACAGGCGAGCCCAAGTCACTGTCACAGCCATCACCACCTGTGGGGGAGGGTGGAAGCTGCCTAGGAATCCACGACCATGGGGAGAGGGTGCCCTTCCCCCACCCACATCTCCCTCCTGTCTTACCCATGACTCAAGCGATCAAGCCATCATACTTGGCAGAGGCACCCTGCCCACCCCCAGCGATGAACCTGTGGTCACCAGCCTTTGCTTTGCACTAGGCACCCCCCATACCTCTCCTGAAATCAGCACCCCTTTCCTTGAAAACATAGTAAAGCTGTTGCTATGGCCTTTGAAAGGCAAAAGGAATGCATTAGCCAGAAATTCCCAAAGTCCAGTACTGAACTTGGCTACAGATCGTAGGTAGGGTGAGGCTCAGACCATGAAAATGATCTGCATCTTTGCTGGTGGGGCATAAGCAGTAGACTGGCAGGTGTCAAGGAACCTGGGTCTGGCTCAGGAAGGAATGGCAGAACCTCAGCACTATATGCAAACACAGGTGCCCACAGAGGGCAAAGCGAGTAGGTTTGGGGAGTCTAACTGAAGCCAGGGCTGTGGGCACGAGTCACAGGGGCAGAAACTGAAATCAAAGGAGCCGCAGGAAGAAGGGACACAGTACTGCAGAGAGAGCTGGCTGGCTTTGAACACAAGGGAACCCCACTTCTCTCTCCTGCGATGCCTTGCATTAGAGCAGTGGGTTCCAAATGTGGTCTGAAACCAAGAGCATCTGAAGTCAGAAAGCCTGTGACAAGCACAGCACATCCCCTCCCACCTGACACTCGGGGACAAGCTCCCCACTAGCTTGAGAGGACAAGCAGAAAGGAACAAGAAAAGCGTGGTAGTTTGAACGAGAAATATTCTTCATAGAACCAAGAATTTGAGTCTTTGGACCCCAGTGGGTTGGTGCTGTTTAGAGAGGTTATGGAGGCTTGCTGGAGGATATGTCACTGGGGCATGCTTTCATGGTTTACAACCTCATCTCGCTTCCATATTTTTTTTCTCTTTTTACTTCCAGTATGCAGAGAAAGATGTGATCAGTCAGTTTCATGCTCCTGAAGCTAAGCCTGCCACCTACTGCCATGCCTTCTCTATTGTTGCTGTCTCTCTCTCTCTCTCTCTCTCTCTCTCTCTCTGGAACTGTAAGACAAAAGAAATGCTTTCTTCTATAAGTTTCTTTGGTCATGGCATAAAAATAATAACTAGACAAGGTCTTCAGAGAAAGAGGGCATGCTATTATGATTTGGATTTTAATTGATCCCCATGAACTCATGTGTTAAAAGCATGAACCCCTCACTGTGAGGGTCTGGTAGATGGGGTCCCTGGGGATGTGCCTTTGAAGGTGATACTGGGACACCCACGATCAGGTGAGCAATCTCCTCTGTCACAATGCCTGCTGCTATGAGGTTCTTCCACACAACAGGTTCCAAAGCAGCTGGGCCAGCTTCGTAAACCATGACTTAAAGTACACCGTTTGTCCTATCAGCTATGTTGGGTATTTGGCAATAGCAGAGAAAGCGACTAACACACCAAGTTTGTGCCTCCACAACTTCGCCCCGAAAGCAGAGATCATGTCACCATCTGGAGGTGTTGCGCTCCCGACTGTACTCCGTACACTCTGTGTGTCACCTCTCAGGCTGCTGCCTCTTCTAGAGGACATGATCCTCTCATGTGATACCTCTCAGAGTGAGCTCACTTGACTCACCCAAAGTCAGGCATCTGTAACTAGACCGGAGCCTTTAGGATTTGGAGAAGGTTGATAAATAACAAAAAGCCAACAGGTAGCCAGGCCACACTCCCTCCCTTGCATATCTGTTCCAGCAGACCAATCTCTGCTCTCAATCCACACACAATTCCTGAAAGTCCAGAGGATCCGCGCCCTGTTTAAGGAGCTGCTTTTGAACTTCTTGGAAACTACTTCCATGAAGCAATAGCTATGGCTGTGAGTCAGCTGCATCCACAGGCCTGAATTCTGCAAGGAAGTCTAGGATGAGGTGGGGTCCATGAGGGAGGGGCAGACCTGTGGAGAAGGAGACCCAGGTCTGGCTTAGCTCCTTCAGCATCCACTGCCTCATTTACGGCCCCAGAAAGCCAGATGGTCGGTCACACATGATCTCATTAATGAACAGTCTCTGAAGATCCCCCATGAGGAGTGGAAGGCTGGGACACAGTGGGGAATCTGAGGCAGCCCTTGAGGGCTAGGCTGGGGACGGTGGGGGGCAAAACATCCACGGAAATAAAAATTCTAAGACAGATTTTTTTTCTCGGTCCTAACCGCTGGAGATGCAAGAAGCATGGCTTCAGGTATAAGGGAACACACTCAAACAGAAGGCAAGCTTTGTGAGGCACCCCACTATCATCATCATAGAGTCTCTAAATAAATGCTCCTCTAACCCTAGGAAAGAGACCTAGGAAATAGTAGAAAACATTTGGCCTTCTTGCCTGTTTTCCACCAATGACCTACTAAGAGCCCCCACTCCCCGCCCAACACATCCCTGGGCTGCTTCTTCATTCACATTCCTGCCTGTGTGTTCTCTGCCAGTCAGATCCAGGGGCCAAGGTGACCCCACCTCCTCCTGCGTTTCATACCATATTCAGCATGCTACAAAGACAAGCTTACCAGGATCATACCCTGGAAAGTGACTCTAGCACAGGCCATCTGATACGTATTTATTTGATGTTTGATAAAATACCACTTGGGAGGGGATTCAGAGAGCAAAACAACTCAGGAAGACATACTCAGCTCCCCATGTCTCACCTAAGCTGGGCAGAAGGCAACTGGGGACCTGACAGAGGCCAGGATGGGCAGGTAGAGGCCCATGTCTATGCCCCAAGAGCAGCTTCCAGACATGATTGCATCTGACCTTCTCCCTGAGTCTCCTGTCTCTGGCGCAGGGCCCATGGTGAGCTCAGCTCCTTCATGCTTCTGGGCTTCGTTGTAGAGAATTTTGTAAAGCGTCCAATCTACAGAAAATTGCCAACTTCTGGAATCATAGGAAGTATCCATGTCCTCTGAAGAGGGAGAGCCCTCTTTATCCCTGATGACCGCTTGTCCAATCTCCTCTCTGGGGATGCAGTAGGCTGGGGGAGGGGAGCTTCCTTGAGCCAGCAGGATGCTTCCAGCCTTCTACTTCAGGTTTCCAAGAGACCTTCCAGCCCAGCTCTGCTGGCCTGAAGCACTGAGGCTTCCAGAACCTTCCTGAACATTCCTCAGTTGAGCAATGGCAGCCCAAGCCAAATCCCAAAGGAACCTGGAGTGGGCAGGCCCCTCCCCTTTCTGAGGTGGCTCAGAAAGTTGAAAGGACCAAGGGAAAAGCATTCCTGAGCTTTTTAGAGAGTCTCCACAAAACACTTCCTGATGTTTGCCTGACACTAAAAACCTATTAAAGTCGTAAACTGCTCCTGCAGAACGCTTCTCAAAAATGTATTTATCTAAAGGGCATCTGTGTTTGGTCTCTAACACAAATGCTCCAAATGTCGGGCCCCAGGTGATTTATTCAGAGCGCTTTGTTCTCTCCCTGCTTAAGGCCTTTCAGCTTCAGACCCTAGTTGTTGGCCCCTTTACTCCTTCCTCTTCCATCTGAGGGGCAGCCCAGAGGGAGAGGGGTACAGGGGAGCCTGTGAGCACCCAGTGGGAACTGCAGAGGGTGGGACAGGGGTTACTGCTAAGGAGGATGCTCATAAAGCCCTCCTGCAAGCATGGTCACATTCCTCCATGCCCAGACCTTGACTAGCCTCTATATCCCCCGGGATTGCAGGTCAGCTCAGCACATTCAGACGAGGCTGCTCCTGGGACCTGGTGCAGCATCCACAGAGCATCTGAGCAGGAGATGGCTGCTGAACAATCAAGAGTTGGGCATGCAGAGATCCAAGAATAGACCAATGGGGGTGTCAGTGCTGGGGAGCCCCAGGAAGTCTGTTCGTTGGGAAGATAGGTGGGCTTTCCTTGGAGGGGAGAAGCGCTAAGATCCCAGCTTTGGTGAGTAGGCCTGAAGGCCTCAGGCTGCAGCACAGAGTCCCCTGACAATCCTTCATTACAGCATCTTAATATGCATGAACTCATCAGCCCCTTTGCAACGAGGCCCTGGAGAGCAGGCCCTGCTGGGGCTGCACTATGTTTGCTGGCAGTGGGAGAGATCTCAGAAGGCCTGGGAGGCTAGGGACTCTGCCCGAAGATGGATTAGGACTCCCCGGGTGGGTGGATGCCCAGAGGGTATTTCCACAATGCTATACTTCTCTCTTGGGCCTTGGCATCTTCAAGCCATCATCAAGTGAGTCCACAGAGCTGCTGGGGCAGTCTGGTGAAGCCATCACAGCACTCCCCAGCACCATACTGCTTCTCTGGCACTCCACTGGAAGAGATTAGGCCAGACGCCCATCTTCCCCTACAAGAATCTTATGGGAGGAGTTGGAAGGGTGTTTGGTGGGGGCGGGAGGGTTGTTTTATTTTAGAGCCATGCTGTCTAGTAAGTATACTAGCCACATGTAGCTATTTAATTTTACATAAATACATTTTTATAATTCAACACAATTAAAATTTCAGCTCTTCTACCACACTGCCCCATGGCAAACGTCCAGAAAGCACAGAATGGAACAGAACCAGCATGGCAGAGCCATTTTCATTGGACAGTGCTCTTAAGGACACTTCTGGCGAGGAGGCTAGGGCAGCATCTGGTCCATGGGAGGAATTGATGACGTGGTCAGAAGCCTGAGTAGACCTCCTCGCTGACAGCGCTGCTGAGAGGAAAGCCGTGAGCTGGAGCTCCTGAGGCGTGTCTGTGGCTCCCTTCAGAGCTGAGTTGCAGAGCAACCTAGGAGTTCCTCAAGACAGCTGCTGGTCCTGTTTGCAAACAGAGGGCTAAGAACTGCGAGGGCTGCGCCCCCTCGCTTTGCCCCTCTGACCAGCTCGCGGCACTCCTGTGCCAGCTCGTGTCTGCTAGCGAACATGTGCAGCAAGCGAACAACAGCCATATCCGTGTCTACAGGCCTGAGCTGACTGTGGACGCCATGTCTGCAGCCCACAGAGCTCCCGGGTGAGGAGAGCATGCGGAGGCCATTACAGGGCATTAAGTCAGTGGCCCTCCTATTTGCTGGTGCTCCAAAAACACAGCAGGTGTTTTTGACTCTGAAGGCAGAAACTCTCAGAGACCAAACCAGAGAGTGGGGACAAAGGCTACAAGGAGGACTCATGTGGTACCGCCCACACTTTCCAGGCTGTGTGGGGGCTGTGTGGGAATTCCAAACCATTCATGTCACATCTCCTGGTATCTACAGGGTAGCACTGTGTGCCCAGTTCCAGCCTCTTTGCCCAAAGCCAGCTACTCCAGGACCCCAGGCCTGAATGCCACCTTCCGTGTCCCTTCCAAGCTTACATGTCAATGAGCATATGAGCATGTGTCTGCCAGCTCAGGGAATGTCTATGAGACATAGTATGGTGGGGAGATCTTGGGTTTTTTTCGCTGTAGGTCTCCGTTTTTCTTGCACCTCAAATATTGCAAGCACCCAACAAATAAATGCCTTTCTCAAGGTAAAGTAGAAACTAGGCAGCTTGGTTTAAATGTAGCTCCACGCTGCTGCAGGACTGAGACCCCTGCCCCTGTCCGCTCTGAGAAAGCCAGCCAGTGTTTCCAGGTCTGGGCTATGCTCCTGGACTCATGACCCCTGAAGACCCTGAAGGTCAGGCTCCTGTCCCTGCACTGAGCTTCCCTGACATCTCTAGATGCTTCCACACTATGGTCCCAGAGAATCCCATAATCCCAAGTCTCTACTTTATCCCTAGTTTATCACTGCAGAGTCCATGATAGGCTAAGGCAACACTGAGGACATTAGCAGCCAGGGTGGGACAATAGGGTCACTAATCCTATTGAATGACCTCTTCTTCTGCCTTAGCCTCCTGCCATGGAGAGAGCATCTCTGGGTCCCCTAGATGTCTCTGCCCTCCTGCAGAACACTACTACCCAGTCTCTCTCTCTCTCTCTCTCTCTCTCTCTCTCTCTCTCTCTCTCTCTCTCTCTCTCTCTCTCTCTCTCTCTCTCTCTCTCTCTCTCACACACACACACACACACACACACACACACACACACACCACTGCACTATAGATCAAATCTAGGAGCATCATCCATCCTACTGAAGGTTTAGCTATTTTAGTCTGAAACTTGAGAAGTTGGAGATAGGTTTTGTGATGATAAAGGTAAGCTTAATTTTTCATTTCCCTCCATCTAATAACTGACTGAAAATAGGCCCGCCTCTGCTTCCAGAGGCCAAGGGAAAGGAAAAAGCTTCCTGGTGACAGGATAATTTGTCAGAAGTTATGAGTGAGTTCAGCAGAGCTGTATAGGAAGTGTATATTGAACAATATGACACACTGGCTTCTAATTGCTTCTGCCTTTCTGATCAATAATACATGTTTTCAAAAAGCCTTCTGTTTGCATTTACACAATGGACGGTAACTACTGCAAAGGATCCATTAAGACCTATTTTAAAAAGTGCATTCTTAAAAAAGTTGTCTAAATCTGCATTACAAGGCAGATTATGAAACTGCCTTGGGAGACGTTTCTTCTAAAAGGCATCCAGGCCACTTCTGCCGGACTTGCCAACTGTGCTCACTGCCCTCTCCATGGCTTGCTGGCGAGCCAGAAAGCTTTCTCCACTGCTCCAGATGATACACCGAGACACAGTCAAGCCGGAGGCCTCCACAGCAGCTAGCTGAGCCCTCCGCCAGGACACAGAATGAGCAAACTCGCCAGGAGTCAGGGTAGGTGCAGTCATGCATCCACCCACCGCTCTTAAAACTCGGCTAGAGTCAGAAGTGGCAAGGGGTAGGTTCTGGGGTTCTGGGACTCTTTCCTTCCAACACACCTGTGGGTCAGAAGGCCTGGAGCCAATGACCAAGTCAGGAGGGTGGAGGACAGGCGTTAGCTCAGGCAGGCCAGGCTTGCATTTGATACAGCGGGGTCTTCTCCTGGCAGGTGAGAAACCTGGCACAGAGGGAAGCAGGCAGTTTGGAGAAGGGACCACCAGGCTTCACACACTACCTTATCAATGACCTCTGATTATCTCTGGCTTTCTACTTCTATACTTGATGGGAACACTCGTAGGGCTATTCATCGAAATTCTGGTGGGCTCTGACTGCGGGGTCCCTCTCAGGAAACCTGGGGAGAAGGGACTGTTTCACGTGAGGCCACAGACTTGAGACAGAGAAAAGCCTGAAAGATGAAAAAAGCACCCACTGTCCACCCAGTCTGTCTATATCTTATTGCTTCAGAGCAAAATAACATGGCTAGGCAGTTGTCTTGTCAGACCAGTGTTAAAGAACTCTCTGGAAGATGCTGAGCGATGTAGTAACCTGGGTCTTCTTCTGGGTGAAAAGAAAGGGATGGGATTCCTCCAAGGGAACGGAGAGGGCCAAGGGGGAGGAGGGGAGGGCAAGGGGAAAGGAAGAAACTTGGGAGACCCGGCAGGAGGAACACAGGGGAAGCTGGGGAAAGAAGTGCAGACAGTCATGTAGCTCTGGGCAGTCCCCAAGGGCCTCAGTTAGGCCCTGTTGTTTGCCTTCATGAGGTAGGGGCTCAGGTCTCAGGTGTGTCTAGTCAGGCCCCAAGAAGGTATAAGAGGTGTGTATGTCTTCTCACAGACTTAAGTCCCATGGGCAAGTGTCTTTGGTGGGCACCGAGGCAGGCAACCAGGCAGAGTATGCCCTTTGGCTATGCTATGCCAGCCCAAGCTATCCTGTGAATATGTTGATGATGTGGCGTAATTACTGGGAGCCTTCCGAGGTAGCTGTTGGGCATGCCTTTCTTCTTGCAGCTCCCTGGAGGGCAGCCAACAGCAGGCAGGGAGGTAAACTATGGAGAAGCAATAGGCCCACCCCCACCCACCTCAGCACCCCACTGAGGTAGCAAAGTGCAGTGGTAGGTAGGTGGAGAAGAGGTGCTAAGTAGTACCCACAACAAGGTCACAAGATCGCCGTATCCATGCTCCTAACTATTGTGTCGCAAGTCCTGCAGGAGAGGCGTCCACATCTGCTCTGAGGGACCTAGCCTTCTACAGCTTTCCACTCTGGGCTGTACTTATGGACTTGTGACCCCTCTTTAAAGACCGTGAGGGCCACATTCCTGTCCCTGCCTTGAGCTTTCTTGATACCTCTGGACCCTATGTAGCACTACACCTATGCCTACATATTCCTAGAGCACCTTGCCCAGTCTCCCATCCAAAAGTAGCTCTTTTCTACTGGAGCAATCCTGTGCCAGCTGGGATCTCTGTTCGCTCTGAACCTGGCCTCCACCCTCTTGTCCTTGGGTTGTGTTTTGGGGACAGACCCAAAGGGCTCCAAATGGGCCTCACATACTCAGAATCCAAGTATGCATGTTCTGCAAGGACACCATGTGAGCTGCCTATCCATTAACTCCTCCTAGCCATCAGTCAGCTCCTGCTGGGCGGATGACAAGGTGGACGCAGGGAGAACTGCAGAAGTGCCAAGATCCAAACTCAAACTAAGTCACTCTAGTATCTTTTTGTTAAGAAAGAAAGAAAGAAAGAAAGAAAGAAAAAAGAAAGAGGAAGAAAAAAAAGTGTCTCTGGATGAAGTTTAGTACCTACTGAACTATGCCCAATTCTAGCTCCTAGAGCACTTGTGGCCTTCAGTGGGGAAAGGGCAAGGTCAAGTTCTAGGGTAACCTAGGCAAAACAATGGTTATGACTTGCTGGGCACATAGTCAGCGTTGACACTGAGTTGTGTCCATAAACAAACTCCTCTTTTAAAATAGTAAGTCCTTTCTCTGAGAGGAAGATCTTTAAAGCTGGGGAAACTGAGGTTCAGAGTAAATAGATTAGGAAGAGTCAAAAAGGGAAAGTCAAGCCTCCTGCAGACCCTCCCCCCAGAAGAAAAAGGAAGGTAAGAAAGCGCGAGGCTCCCTGAAACACAGGATAAGACCTTTGCATTCTAAGACAGCCTGGTCTCAGACCTGCACAGTTCCCTCCTACTGCGCTCAGATTCTGAATACTGAGTTCGTGTCTTAGGCTCATGGAGAGCTAAGTTTGGACCTTCCACATGGGTTCTCAATTCCAGCATGTCCAGCACTTCCCTTTGATTGAGACACTGCTGTCTCTGGTCAGTTGGCTGGGCATGCACAAGGGAGGGTAACATATGAACTCAAGTACATGGGTGTCTATGTATCCGAACATAGGCACATGCATGAATGCATGCATATGTGTTTGGAGTTCACACAAGAGTCCACTCAAGATCTTCTGAAGAGAGAGAAATGTCCCCACCATGGTATCTGGACACTCGAGGGCACAAAGGCTTGAGGGACAGACAGGAGTGGATTCTTGCACAGGTGCTTTAAATGGCTGGAGTTTACCCTGGTGTCAGTGGAGGAGAGATCAGAGGGAGGCAGGTTGGATGAGTGGACCAGGCCTTGTTTTCCCTCTGCATTTTATTGGAAAACAGCCACAGGAACTGTTTGTAGCCAAAAGCTACAAACCTTCCTCCCTCCTATTCGGATCCCTTCCTCAGGCTCAGGACCAAGTAATAATTCCGGAAGTCAGGTGTATTGGCACCATGTGACTAACTCCAGCTTTGTAAACCCAAAGACCAGGGCTCTCAGGATGCCTCTCCAGGGCTGGAAGGCTGGTGGTCTGGACACCCACCCACCAGCACACAAGCCTGAATAACATCTCAGCTGGCCTGGTCCCAAGCCAGTCTGTGTCTTGGCAGCTTCTGCTCCTGCCTGTGAGGGTGACTTCACTTTGACTTCATATCTGCAGAGTGATGTACAGTACAGATTGCTTATTCAGCCCTGAGCTCAGCCGAGCAGGGGGGTGGGGCTCCGCATACTGCAGGAGAGGAACAGCTGAGCCCTCCCTGGGCTCAGGTTCTGGGACCTGTATGTTCACTCCAAGATCCCACAAGAGTCTGTTTTCCTTTCCTTCCACTAGGTGCAAACCAGGCTTCAAAGGGCAGCTGGGAGTGGGGAGAGCTGGGCTTTCCCCCACAGAGATCTAGAGCCCACATCTGACCTTCCATTTCCCGTCTAGAAGCGCCCGTATCAGGGGTAAATATATTTAGGCATAATTTCTTTGTGGGGGGAATTAGATTCTTCTGGGAAAGTTGTTTCCATTCCCCCAACCCGCACGCACCCCTGTACCAGCTGCCGTAGTCTGTCAGTTCACAACCAAAAAGCTCTTCTATTTGGTAAGTACAATTCCAAGTACTGCGTTAGACTACAGCAGCGGGTCTCTTGGAAAGGCGTGCCGTTACCCAGTTTTTGATTTTATTGGTTGGATCGGTCCTGGGCTTAACAAACAAGCCCAACAAGACCCCCACCCTCTCCATCACAGGATATATTGGACACTGGAAGCAGGCTCTCTGGCCCTCTTTCTCTTGGTCAGGGCTCCTCCCCTCTTCCCGCCTCTAGCTCCAGAAGAGGCTGCAGGCTCCAAACGCACTTCCCACTCCCGCCCCCCTGATAAATGGCGGAGGATGCTCTCGAGTCCAGAGACTGGAGGGACATCCGTCTAGTGTCTGGGTCTCTTTGAGGGTATAGGTAACCAATTGGCCCAGACCTTGAATCTTCTGTGTTGCTCTTTCTGGGAGGCGGGAAAGGACAAACGCAGAAACAGCAAGCAGACGCACAGGGTGAGAAAGTGGCTGTGCCAGCAGATAATCATGAATTCAGACTGCCTATAGTGGACCAGCACCCGCACGTCAGCCTAAACGCACCCAGCTCCAACCGGCCCTCAGTAAGAAAGGAAATCGCAGTTCCCGCAACAGTCGGGTGCCGCCCCACCTTGCCCCCACGTAGTACCTGGAGCCCCGCCCCTACACACACACACACACACACACCCGCACCCCCCCCTGGTCCCGCCCCTCCCTCTGCCCCTCCCTCTGCGCCCTGCCCTGCCCCAGTCCGCTCCCGGGACGCAGCCAGCGCAGGTCTGCAACTGGAACTGTGCACGCAGCAGCACAGAGCGGCTCCGAGTCCGCACCTGGGAGTCGAGCCCGGACGCAACGCGCCCGCAGTGCCCGCTGCGCCCGGGCTGGTATGGGGAGGCCCGGCTGAGCGCCGCACCCCACCGCAGAGATCCGCCGGCTCTTCAACCGTGGCCCTCGCGCGCACGGGCGATGGCGAAAGCGACGTCCGGCGCCCCAGGGCTGGGGCTGAAGCTGTTTTTGCTGCTGCCGCTGCTGGGCGAAGGTAAGTCGTACGGGCGTCTGGGACGGTAGCGACCGGGGCGAAGTTAGTGCTGCGCACCGAACCGGGGAGCTGACGCGCGCAGAAGCGCGCTGACATTGGCTGGCATAGGCCGGCTACGCGCCTGGTGGCCTAGGGGCCTGGGAACCGGGTCTCTGCGGCTAGCGGCTGCACCCGGAGCGCTCGGGCCGCCGGCTGGGCGGGGCTCCGGTCTGTGCGGGTACCCGGACAGACGGCGTGGTGGGTGCTCCGCCAAAGCCGCAGCTGCGCACCCTAGGCTGGTTGCGCCTCCAGCTGCGGCCGTGTGCCCGGGGGAAGCGGACAGGTCTTGTCGCTGTTGGGGAGCAGCTGCGAGCGGACGGGGTAGGCAGCCCTGGGAAGCCCGCGACTTGCGCCAGCGCTTGAAGGTTGCTGCTTCCAGTTCCTTCCACGTCTCACTCCCGCACTTTCTGTAGCTTCTCTCTTCTGGCTGAAGGGTGCTGAGGCTCTTTGGTAAAGGGTGTTTTCCCTTGTGTGTTTTTGCCGACCTGGTCTTTAAAAACCAAAAAACCTGTGCTTTCTGTCGTGTCTTCTCCCTCGAGAATGTCAGTGTTCCCAGCCCTGCCTGGTATTCAGCTGGAGCACCTGAAAGTGTGGCTTTTGGGGGTGTAGTAGAATCCAGGGCTGACATTTACCCAGTGCTTTGGGCCCGGCCACTCGGGAGTCGAGTGTGGCGATGTGCTCAGCATCATACACACATAGGAAGGAGTCCTATATTAGGTGTGGCTTTTAAAGGCTGGTCACTGTTGTCATTCCTATACCCTGGCCAAACAAACCCTTAAGGATGCAGGATGTTAATTCCCGTGGCTGCACCTGTTAGTGTCCTTCCAGCCGACCCTAACTTGGTCCCCCTGCTCTGGAAAATACATACACACCAAGTTTCTCTGCTATCAGAACGGAGCCCAGGCCACCCTCCTCTCCTTTCTTACAAAGGGCTTTTTCCCCCTTCTTTGCAGCCTTTGGAAACAGAAAAGGCCTTGACCACCTTACCTAGCCCCATGTCCTTCAGAGACTGGATTCACAGACTAGCTCAGGGCTGTATTTGTGATCCTCCTCCGAGCACCTTAGAGATGGAAGCCTAGAGGGGGATGGGATAAATAGTTTATCATCCCTGGGGGTGGGGGGTGGATTGGAGAACCTTTTCTAGTGCTTAGGGTACTGGGTCACAGTGCTGCAGAGGGCATGTAGGCTGGAGGCTGTGTAAAAAGTTAACACTCTGGAGCTTCTCTGCGTCTTTGGATTTCAACTTTATAGTTTCAGGTGTGTATTCAGGAGTGAAGTAGGAAGAAGACATGTGCCAGGCAGCTTCCCCAAACCCTCCTAGCCCTGTGTTTAGCAAGGTCTTCAGTGGTTGCTGTGACCCAGCTCAAGGGTCTGGCCTGGGCATTTGGTGGGATTATAGGGAGCTTTCTGTGTGAGACCCCTGGCCAATTGAATTAGGTAGCCACAGATAAGTGTATAACGTCCAGGGACTCTGAGCCACTGTCCGTTTCTGGATGGCCAAGAAACTGTAATAGTGGTCTGGAGAGGGAAGCAGCAGTCTCATACCCAGGAAGAAATAATTGGGCTTTTGGAGAAGCCCTATAGCCTCGACTCTGAAGCAGCGGTTGTGACACCAATGATCTGCTCCAGACTGCCACCAGAGAGCTCGGGTGCGGTTTCTCAACGTGTTAGAGGGAGCTGCTTGGCCTCCTGCGCCCTCTAGTGGACACGGTGTTAGTGTCGTAGTTGCTGGACCGTTTGGAGTGGGTGTGTAGAGAGGGAGCCTTGCTCAGCTCACACTTACCCTCATTTCAGGTCACCATCAAGACATGCTCCACCCTTTCTCATGAATGCATGCTCAAGAGACCGGTGGGCACACATGTACTCCCACAGCATGGGATGGCTCCCTTCCCACAGTACCGTAACCTCCCTCCATCTTCTCATTACTGCCGGGCCCAGTGTCCTAGAACTAGAGATGGCAACCTCCTTCTCTAGTTAGAATTTTCTGGATTATTTTCCACTGCTCAGTACAGATACAACTTGACTGTATGGATGAGGATACTAGATTACAGCTTTTCGGCTCCCATACATATCCCAGAGTGCCTTGTTTCCCCCCATACCCCTCATGCCCCAGCTACTTGGCATCTTCCTGGCATGGCATCTTGCTTAACATCTCAATCTGTAAAAACCAAAGGATCTGGCACCATGTCATGGGAGGGTCCCTTTCTAGACAGCCCTTCTGTAAGTATGAGGGGCTCATATCTATATACCCCAACAGCCTTGTGATTAAGCCGCTGATGTCAGGAACACGCAGAATGACCTCTCTGTTTCCTTTTTCTTCCCTTCCCCTAGAGAGCCCAGAGGATCCTGGAGATTTGTCCTGATCCTCCCAGATGCAGGCTCACCGGGGTCCTTCCTTGGCTCTTCCCTCCAGCTGCTGAGCCCCAGTGCTCATTCTCTGGGCTGGGCCAGCCAGGAAGCTCCTGAGGCTGGGGCCTGAGAGCACACAACAAGTGGAGAAGTTACTGAGCCCATGCACTAAGTTGCCTTTATTTTGTACAATTGCACTAGGAATGGGCTAAGTAAATCACTTGTTTCCTTGGTGGTGTGAAGAAAATGGGATGCATTCACCTAATGGGGTGCTAATGGCCTTTTAGCCAGGGGAGGGGAAAACTAATTAAAAATTATGGTATCTGTTGAAATGGAGCCTGGGATAGGAAGGGAAAAGGGAAGCTGGAAGCTGCTACCTCCCTCGGGATCATCTCTGCAGCCTGGCAGAGAACTGTGTTGCTCCCATTTCCTGCTAACCAGCGATAACTACCCCGGTCATCCTGTGGACAACTCTGTGAGGGTTGTCATTTTTCCCCATTTTACAGGTGAACAAACTGAGGCTGTCCCAATCTGTAGACTCTGGAACCCATGGAAAGCTAAGGACTCGCCAGCTCCTGGTCTCCTGTTTTTAGCAAGTCCTATCTGGGCCAAGAGAGCTTGGTTCCAGGAGTAGAGATGGGGAGGAGCATTGGAAAGTTTCCCTGCCTGTCACACCATAGCAAGTCACTCATGTTTGACAGCAAGTGCTCTAGAGAAAGACTAGACCAGATCTAGGAGTGACATGTGACATATAGCACCACCCACAGCCGTGAGGTCCGAGCCCCTTTGGGTCTGAGCGGAGTTGTAAGTGAGATGCTTGCTGCTCTTACTGACAGACAGTGGGAGTCCCACGGGCTAGGAATGAACACTAGGCCTGGCTCTCTCAGAGCTGTCCTGGAAAGGGAGCCTGTGTGCTCCAGGTATGGCTAGAAGACATGTTTGTGTATAGCCCGAGGGCTGGTGGGGACAAACCACTCAAGGATTGTCCTCTGTGCAGTGTCTGCTGAGGCACCTGGTGCTTTAACCACGGTGCTGTGTTAGGGGAACTGTGTGCCATCATCCAGGTGGAATCCACGTCCCCAGGGCACTAGGAAAGACTGACAGAGGAACGCACACTGCATGCCCAGGAAGCAAGGGCAGAGCTGGCTGGGAGTCCAGCCTCCACTCACTAATTCTTTCCTTCCAGATCCGTGGCGGTGATTGCACTGTGGAGGAGTGTGTGTGGAGGGTGCTTGTGGGGTAAGGGCTGGGGCGTGCCTACTGCTGTCTCTTACCTCAGTCTTCCTCCATCAGTGCCCTGCCTTCCTCCTTTTCCTCCTTCCCCAATATTTTTCTGTGTGAATGCCTTGATGGTACTAATCAAAAAGAGCCTCGAGTGTTGTTTTGCAAGGAGGAGCTATCAGCAAAAACCACACCTAGTAGTTTGGGAGAGAGGGAAAGAGGGAGGGAGGGAGAGAGGGAGAGAGGGAGAGAGGTGTATAGTTCAGATAGAGCTGAGCAGTTGGCAGCAAGACAAGGTAACAAGGATGCTGGGCAGTCCCAACAGGGAGCAGCATTGAACGTGGACCACAGAGGAGGTGATGGTAGTGGGGCTCCCTGTCTCTGCTGTGTAAGGGCTGTCCTCTGTGCTCTGGTATGAGGTGATTCACCCTAGGAAGCTGTGGAGTTGGTACAGTTATCCCCATTCATAACAGCAGCCAGGGCTTTGTGTCCTGTGATTTGGGAGAGGCTGGGGCTGTGCCATCTTCAGCAGGGCTCCAGTTCCTCTCAGAGGACAGAGATCTTTTCCTGACAGAGGTTCCAGGACCCCAAAGAGCTCTTGTGCCTGTTTCCTCCCTCTTTGTTTCCTCAGCTGTCCCTTCCCTTATCACCCACTTCGCTGTTTTCTGCCGCCATGGAGAGGCCCTGAGCAAGCCCCATAGCCATGTGATATATCATAGGGGGCTTCAGAGACCATTCCCACCCCCAGGCTGAGACTGGGGATCTGTCGAGATATCTACTGACTATTGGGTGGAGTGCTGTTGGACTCCTGGCAGCTTCTTCCCAGGCACGTGGGAGCCCCTTAGAAGGCTTGCTGCTGAGACCTGAAGGGCTGCTTCTGAGGCACCACCTGGGCTCTGAGGCGAGCAGGTGGCCAGCCACAAGCAAACACTTCTGTTTGCTTTTGACTCACAGGCAGCTCCACTCAGCAGAGCAGCCCAGATGCTACTGCAGGTTAACTGTACCTGAACAGGTGTGCGCCTGCCTGGTGAGCTGACGGTGAAGCCTCATCTCTTGCCTGTGGCCCTGTGGCCCTGGGTGGTAGCAGACGGAGCCCTTCTTCAAAACCCAGGCGTATCAGATGCCCCTCATTGTGGTCCCTGGTCTTCCCTCCTCTGTGACCTGGGGTGCTGGTGTCTGAATTCTTCAGAGCTGTCTGAGGAGCAGTGTGACCCCAGAGCAGATGAGGGAAGCTGTCAGTGTTCATTGAAATTGATTCCACTTCCTCACATGGTCCTTGACACTTTCATATTTGAATTCCAGGGAAAAAAAGGAGGGGGGCAGTTTTTAATTATCTTGAAATTTAAGAAACCAGAGAAAGCTGTGAGTGCCAGAACCTGAATGGGGGGGGTGAGAGTAGAGCTATGGTGGACACAGTGAGTGGCAGAGAGATTCACTGAGTTTTTTGGACATTTTTGCCAATGTAACAGGAAAGATGGGGCCTGATTCGGGGTGACACAGGGGCTTTGTCTTCTCCAGTCTTCCTTTATGGCCCTCTACCCTTACCTGGGGCACGTGTTGCATTGTGGAAGTCAGGAATCCATTTCTGCCCACCAGCGATCCAAGCAGCAAATGATGCTGGGAACCACCCTCCTCCCAGGCAAGCCGGCCTTAATGTGCTCTATTTAGCTATTTATTTGTGCTTTGCCCCGTGAGTGCCCTGCCTGGCTTGTGACTCGGCACAGGTAGTCAGTTGGAGGTTGCCCTTGCGGGTTGATCCAGCAGGTCCACATCTGAAGAGCCCTCGGAAGTCTGGACTGAGCAACATTTCAGATGTTTGCTTCTCTTGCCACCCCAGCCTGTATCTGCACCTCTGGGTAACAGACCCCAGCTTCGTCTCCGTGACTTAACATGGGTGCCCATGTTAGTATGTGTGACATCCAGGAGTGCCCTCTCCCATGAGAAGCTGCACCCCAGAGCCTATGCCTTGGGATGTAGGCACAGAAGGATCCAGAGGTTGGCGGAGCCAGGCTTGGAAGGGCCTTGTGTTGCTTTGCCTGTGTTGTGAATCCGAAATGTCAGAATCACAGCACAGCGCCAGGTAGCCTGAGAGTTAGAGAGAAGTGGCTGAACCCAAGCTGTGGTGCACACATTCTGGGAGTGAGGGGTCTCCAGACTTCAGACCCTTTTCTGTTGTGATCACCACCATGACATAAAGCAGTGTGGTAAGCAAGAGGTTAATTTTTGTCTCACAGTTTACAAACCATCATGAAGGGAAGTCAGGGCAGGAACTGGAGCAGAGACCGTGGAAGAGTGCTGCTCACTGCTTTGTTTCCCACGGCTCAGCTTGTCTTTTTTATATATAAACCAGGACCGTCTCTCCAGAGATGGCATTGTCCACCGTGGAATGGGCCCGCTCACATCAATCAAGAAAATTCCCTCACAGACCCGCCTACAGGCCAATCCCGTAGTGGCATTTTCTTAATTGGGTTTTTCTCTTCCAAGATGACTCTATCTTGTGCCAAGTTGACAAGCAAAAACAAAACTAGCTAGCCCGGAACCCATTAACTGGCCTCTCCAAGTGGGTCCCTCTGCCCATTTTCCTGGATGGTGCAGTGGGGGCCTATGCTGTGCCCTGTAGCTGTGAGGGAGGGAGGTGACAGTTTACTGAAATTGTCTCCTTAAAAACCTTTAAAATGAAACAGACGTAGTGTAAGGGTAACTTTTAAAGAGGCCCGTGCAATGGCACTTATCACAGTGTCCGGGTCCATCACACCCTCATTATCCCCAGAGGATGCCATATATGCATTAAACAGTTGTCCCCTTTCTTCATGCTTGCTCCTATCTCCAGATCTGCTGTTCTGGGCAGGCCATGTACATGGTTCAGTGTTTATGGTAATAGTTTGTGTGTTCGTCTTCATTCTTTTGTTTGGATAGCCAGCCACACTTAGGTTGGCCTGGGGAGGTGTGTCTTCCACTGTGAACAGTGTTTCTAAGAACGCCCTCTGGACTGCTTCTCCTTGCTTAAGGCGTTGGTGTTTGGTCTTTGAGCAGCTGCTGAGCTGCCCTTCCCCAGAGGCAGGGTCGTTTTCAGCCACTGTGTGGAAAGGCAACACTTCACCCACATCCTCTCTGCCACTTGCCAGTCCCTACTGTTTACTAGTCCCTGCTCTTCGCTAGTTCCTACCACTGTTTGAATAGTCTAGCCTTCCCAGTGGGCTCAGAGTGGGATTTCATTGTGCCTTTGGCTTGAGTTTCTCTAAAGATGAGTGATCTAGTTAGTCCTAAGACTAGATGAGCTGCTGTTGGCACATCATTGACTGGTTTTTCATATTATTGGACCAGAGTCTCTTCAATTTTTCTCTGACAGTTTGATACACACACACACACACACACACACACACACACACACACACACAGAGAGAGAGAGAGAGAGAGAGAGAGAGAGAGAGAGAGAGAGTGTGTATTTTGTCTTGACTGAGAAGACATTGATGCCCTTGGATGGACCTTGAGTCTCTGCGGTCCACTGAGTGTCTGAATTTCTCAGGAAGCCATGACTTTTGCGCCACATTGAGCACAAATGTTCCAGAAACGATGGCATTAACAGCTGGTGCAGGAGAAACAGATAAGCCTGGAACCTCCATGTAAGGGGAGGATGCTGGAAAGCAGAGACCCACCCCACACCCAACCAGGGAACTGGCTGCCTGGGAAGCCAGGGCTGCCCTCTCACTCTGCCTCTATCTGGACTAAAAATAACTGGGCAGATTGGTCTAAGTTGATTACGGTAATTGCTGCTGTGATGTCATGCTGCCCACCAGAGCTGTGTTGCAGGGATCAGAGCCTGTGAGGAGGCAGTAGCCTCTCTCCTGCATTCCCGCTCAGGGTTTATAACCAGAACCGACAAGGTCCAAGTACAAGTGATGGGCCTTCAGCAATGGCCTGCCCTGCCATACCAGAGACCCCAGGATTCCGGTGCATTTGACCCTGGGTCCTTCAAAGCCAGAAATGACTCCTGTGTGGTCTGAGGCTTCTATCCCCCACCCCCACTATCCTCCAGAGTGGAAGCTTGGAACTTCTTTATCTGTCTCCCCCTTCCCAAGAAGAGGCCCATTGCTTCTGCCCCAGAGACCAAAGTGGCCTCTTCCTGCTGCTGCACCTTGGTCAGGACACCCTGAACTGCCCCTGACTTTGCAGCTTCCCACCTCATCCTGAGCAGATTCCTGCAGCATGGACACATGGAGCCATACGGCAGGACTGTCAGATTTGGGTGTACGAGTTGTAGATTGCAGGCATGTCACAGGCATGGTACCCACACAGAAGCAGGAATGGCTCTGCACTGCCTGCAGCATTCACCTTCTGACAAGTTCAGTGGTACTGGGACCTTTGGCCATTAAAGAGTAGGACTCCGCAATATGCAGTCAGTTCTCCTCCTCTGGCCAGTGAGTTGGGCACATGAGAGCCTGACATTGAGTTCTGTACCTGTGGTTGCTCCTCCCATGTAGTAAACTCCAGTGGGATGGCATCCCTGATCTAATTCCACCTGGCCTCACATTCCTGAACCCTCACTTTGTTTGGGGGCTCCTACTCTGACCCCATCTCACTAAAATATTTAGGAGCCAGTTTATAAACACCAAAGAAACTTCAAAGGGCATCCACCTTTTTGAGGAGGAATTGGGAAGACATGTATGTATCTCCTTGGTAGCATTTTTAGCTTGCTACTGCAGGCATGTAAGTGGAGGGCCCCTTGTCCTGGATCTCTGTGACCTGATCTCTCAAAAGCACTATATGAACAGCTGTCACTGAACAGAGGAGCCTGAGTCAGTCTAAGTCCTAAATGACTCTGGATGGCCTGGGGCCATTCTCTGTCTTGGTTTATTGCTTAGCGAGATGGGAATCCTAACATCCATTAGGCGTTTTGATGTACTTCAAACATCACTATAGAAATGTCATCGATGAACACTGAAGGTGACACAAAGGGCATTAGGATGGAGTGTTTAAAAGGAGCTCGAGGTATGTGGGGTGGCCATGTTCTGCATCAGGCTGCTCTGCTGGGTATGCGGGGACAGCTGCACAGTCCAGAGTCATCAGGGTCAAAGCTGATAGTGTCTTGGCCCAGTGGCACCAGCAGTAGTTAAGGCCACAAAGTACTAGAGAGAGCCCTGAAGCTAAAGGGGCCTGGTCTCCCACACACGGTCATCTATAGACCACTTGGGTGGCCAGGCCTTGCCCTAGGAAAGAAATTAATTGTAACCTAATTGGCAGTTTCCTTTGTATAAAAGCCGGAAGAAACTGCCAGCAAGACCCACGATTAAGTTGGTAGCAGCTGGGAAATCATATTTGGGTGGGAGCATCCTTCATCTCAGTGAGGCCGATGCAGCTGGTCTGGGTGGGTGTGGAAATGCAGGTGGTAGCTGCAGTGTGTACTGGATAAAGCCTGGTGCCCATTTTCCTTGGAGAAGAAGGCTGGGTCTGTGTGCAGAGGACAGCTCTGGGGTCTGGCTATCCAATGACCAATTAAACCCTAACCCCAAGGGTGTAGTAGATTCCCCTCCCCTCCTGCAGCTGAGTACTACATGAGGAGGTGAGGCTTCGGAGGGCTAAGCCCTGGGGGCAGAATTAACATAACTGAGAGATGCTATCCTGCAGCACCATTTCAGGATGGGCAGGTGAGGACCATACCTGGGTGTGCACAGGAAGAGCAGAGCCTCCCAAGCCAGTAGCAGCCCCACCCCGTACCAGGTCTCTTCTGTCCAGCTGCTACCAGCCACCCTGCTCTGGAAGCCTAGTAAGACAGGTGTCTACAGAGATAGTGCACACCGAGTCTTCTGCCTTATACCTGGGGTCCAGACTTGAAGGGATGATGTGTGTGGACTCTGAAGATGGGTCTGGAGGAGATGCTAATAGTTGTGGGAAAGATGAAAATGACGGTTGTGATTGTGCAGGTGGTTATGGTGCTGATGGTAGATTATGGAGACAGACGTCTGGGGTTGGAGATAGAGGTGTGGGGATGGAGATGATGGAGATAGAGGTGTGAGGACGGAGATGATGGAGATAAGAGGTGTTGGGATGGAGATGATGGAGATAAGAGGTGTGGGGATGGAGATGATGGAGATGATGGAGATAGAGGTGTGGGGATGGAGATGATAGAGATAGAGGTGTGGGGATGGAGATGATAGAGATAGAGGTGTGGGGATGCAGATGATGGAGATAGAGGTGTGGGGATGCAGATGATGGAGATAGGTGTGGGGATGGTGATGATGGAGATAGAGGTCTGGGGATGGAGATGATGGAGATAAAGGTGTGAGGATGGAGATGATGGAGATAGAGGTCTGGGGATGGAGATGATGGGAATGGCAGCAGGCAGCAGTCACTGTTCTTAGAACTTCACATCTGTCAACTAAATTTTGCTCCCAACAATCCTATGAAGAGTAAAGGCTTAATCTCCTTGGGAGAAGAGGGGAAAATAGTCAAGACACAGAATGAATGCACAGTCCTTGCCCAAGCCAGTGCCCCAGCTCTGCCAGACATGGTGCATTTTGTCACCCCAGACTTAGAAGCTGATTCGAACTGTCATTTCTGACAGGGCTTCTGAGGTCATCGTCTCTTAGCCTGGAGAAGCTAGAGTTCCTGTCAGCATCTGCCACTTTAACCTCTCTTTTTCCTGAACTTACATATTCTTCAGTCCTCTACCCTCCAGGCCAGGCTACCCCTGTCCTGACACTGTCTTCTCTTCACGCTTCCTAGGAGAGTCCCACCTCCCTGGCCTCCATTTGTGGCTCCAGCCAAATGATTCGGAACTAGCAGCTTAGGTTTGGATAGTTATTTTCTTGTCATTGTGTCTAAATGCCTGACAAGAAACGGCTCTTAACTGTTGAGCCATGTCTCCAACTCTTGGTTGAATTTTGCAAATGGCACTTGTCGTAGATGGGTTATTATTGCTAGGGTAACTATTGCTGTGACGAAACAGTGATGGAAAACAAGTGGGGGGAAGAAAGGGTTAATTCTGGCTGACCCTTCCACATCAGAGTCCATTGAAGGAAGTCAGAACAGGAACTCAGAAACGGGGGCAGGTTCTGCTGAAGAGGCTGTGTTTATTGGTTTGCCCCCCATAGCTTGATCAGCCTGCTTTCTTACAGAACCCAGGACCACCAGCCCAGGGATGTCAGCACTCACAATAGGCTGGGCCCTCCCCCGCAATCACTAATTAAGAAAATGCTCTGTAGGCTTGCCTTCATCATTTTCGCAGTTGAGATCCCCTCCTCTCTGATGACTCTAGCTTGTTCAGATTGACATAAAACTAACCAGCACAGTATCGGAATATCTTTCCTTTAAGATTAAGGCTGAATGTCGTGTGGCTGTTCATTCCACATTCTGGGTACCCATCCTTAGGCACTAAAGCCGCATCCGCCTTTGGCTGTTGTGATGAATACTACTATAAAATGGAGTGTAAACCGCGGTGGAATTTAAGTTATTTGGGATGATGCTCTGAGATGGAGTTGCTGGATCCTATGGGAGTCTGGGTTGCATAGTTTGAGGAATCTTGACATGCTTTCTATAGCCCCCACACCATTTCAAACCCCTGCAGTATGCACAAGGCTTCTATAAAGAGCTCTTAATACTGGTTGAAACCACTATCCCGAAAGTTACTGTGCATACTACACAAAATCAGTGTAGCATGAGCCACAGCCAAGGCCAACGTTCCCAGCTCTCTCTGATTAGTACTTCTGTGACTCTTCCTGGCCTTGTGTTAGTTTGTTTCCATAGCTGTGACCAAAACAACGTCCAGAAACACCTAGAAGAGATAAACATGTTTTGGCCCAGGGTAAAACCAAAACAGGATCTCCATTGTTGTTCAGGAGCCACATTGTGATACATTGTTATTAAATCCCTGTACCTTACAAGAATGTTTGTTTCCTGAGCCTAAGGTAGCCTGAAAACCATGCTTTTCAGTCAACACTGAACTTGTAGCCCCTTGATACATACCTACCCCTTTGCCTTACTAAACTCCTAAATCTGTGAAATATGATTGCCCCTTTGCCTTACAAAAGTGTCCCCCAAGATACCTTGATGATTCTCCTTTTGTATGATGTATTCCTGCACTTACCTACCCAACAGGCAACCTTGAACCCCGAGGCCCCCACTCTTCTCTCCAGGTGCTGATAGCTAAGTATCTTGGCAGCTGTGACATACCACCCCTAACCCTTCCCCATAAGAGATCTCAAAAGCTAATGAGCGCCTGCTGCTCCCTGAAATCCCGACTTTGGGGGAGGTAGCCAGATCTAAATAACAGTTTGCTTTAGTCGGACAGTCATGGAATTGACTTTTTTCTCAGGTCTAACAGCGTAAGTTTGTCCTGGCTGGAAGGGCATGATGGAGCTGGACAGGAAGCAAAGACAAATTCCTGGCTCTCAATTTTTCTGTTATGTCATCCAGGCCCTCAGCCTTTGGGACAGTGCTGATCACCCCTTAGTTGATCCTTTCTGGAGATGCCCCACAGACACACCCAGAGTGTATGTGTACCTCACTAAACTCTGAGGTGCTTGTTAATCCAGACAAGTTGACAAGATGAGCCATCACAGATTGAAAGACAAGCATCTTACCTCTACAGTGTTAGGAACTAGATTATGCCCACATGACCTGGCTCCTCATCAGGACATAAGGTATTTTCATTCCCCCCAAATTCACCGTCTGCCACTCCCAGGCTGTCAACCCACCAAACAGCCCTCATGATCACCTGAAACCTGCTGAGGCTCTGCCTGACTGCTTCCACTGGGCAGGATGTCTGTGACTCACCCAGGTGAATGTGTGCAGCAGTGGTCCATCCCTTTTCATTGCTGCCCTAGAGTTCTATGGCACATCTCCGAATCCCCACTAAAGGGCATCTGTGTTGCCAGCTCTTGGTTGCTTGAGTAATTCTGCTGCATAGTACTAGGATACTTGATGGATGGGTGGTTTAAGTTCTGCTGGATGAATGCAGTGGACCTGCTGGGTCATATGTAAGAGCATATTTTGATAAAGATCAATCACTTTTCCTCTTCGGTGCTCTCTGTTTCTGGTGACTGATATCTACCCTGCTTGTCTAGCAGTGTCTCGTATCTTTGAAACCTCCTCTGGCCCCAGGTGATTTGTTGAGAAGCTTATTGAATTCCTGGATCATGTATGATCCCAGGGCTCACCACACTGGGGTAGCTGAGAATTATTTTGCAACTGTTTTGTACTTTGCCCTACCCCCTTTTCCTTCTTTTTAAACTGTATTTGCTTTAATATGGTGTAATTATCAGTTATGTTTAACTATGTTCATGTTCCTTGGACTTGAGGTGAAAAATTCTTGCTAAGGTTAGAATTTAAAGTTAATCATGCTTTTTGACCATGAAGAAGCTGTTTCTCCCACCATTGCTCACACACTCTCCTGTCTCCTGCAGCCCCACTGGGCCTCTACTTCTCAAGGGATGCTTACTGGGAGAGGCTGTATGTAGACCAGCCAGCTGGCACACCTTTGCTCTACGTCCATGCTCTACGGGATACTCCTGAAGAAGTGCCCAGCTTCCGCCTGGGCCAGCATCTCTATAGCGCCTACCGCACACGGCTGCATGAAAATGAGTGGATCCGCATCCATGAGGATACTGGCCTTCTCTACCTCAACCAGAGCCTGGACCACAGTTCCTGGGAACAGCTCAGCATTCGCAGTAAGGGAATAGCTTGGCATCCCATCTCCATTCCACCTTGGCCTTGCCCTCAAACTGCCCTCATCTTAGCTGCCAGTCTGTGGCTAGGGATGGCTTCCTCAAGGCTCCTGTGGGCAAGGGTGTACAGTGTGGGGTGAAGGCAGCTGCTTTATATCCAGTTTAATGAGGGACCCATGACTTTGGGAACACTAATTACCCCTGGGCCTCCTGAGGCTATTGGGAGTTGGGAGGACCATTCAAATGACTTGGCTCTTTCTGTCTAAGTGGAGCTGATGCTGTTTGCAGTGGGATGCTAAGGGTGTGCAGGTTATGGGAGAGAGAATGTCCAAGGAGCTTGGAAATCCCCAGGGGTCTAATTTAGCTGGTGACCTGGAACTTGCTGAAGAATACCAGGTCTCTCCCAGGAAGCATGTCTCCCCATCTGCAACAGGCTGGAGGAGGTGTCCAGGAAGGAAGCAGAGCGGATGGAGACCTAGACAGCAACAAAAGCTGAGTTTGGAGCTGCAGTCAAGACCACGTGGGATGCTAGCTAGCTCTGGTGGGGAGAATGGGGGATCCGTGTGGCGGCATGATGTGGTGGTATGAACCGGGTAGCTCACACCTCCCAGCACTTCCTCTGAGGCATGATGTCACTCATCATTACACTCCTGTCTGCTAGTAAGGGGCAGGGTAGAATACTGTGAGTACAGAGTGGGCTACATAGCCCGGGATGTGTAGAGTAACTGACCTGTTTGACGAACACAGCCAGTATTTTAAGATGGGAGGGTGCCCGAGATGGACAGATACCTGTCAGCATGCTCTGTTCGACTGCTTCTCAACCTGTGGGTCGCAACCCCCACACAATCGCGTAGTGATATTTACATCAGGATTCCTAACAGTAGCAACGTCACATTTAACACACAGCAATCTGGACAGTTTGTTCAAAGAATGTTGGCTGCCATGGGAGTGTAATAGTGTAATACAGGCTAGGAGAAACCGAACAGCACCCTGTAGCCAACTAACCAGGTGTAAGGTGGAGGCCCAGGGAGACACGTGCCTCGGCCAAGGCTTAGACCTCACTAACTTAGAATGTGGTACCTCAGTGGTAGAACAGAACTGGAAATTCTTCCTCTAAGTGTTGATGAAGTATGTCCTTGGGATGTATCTGGGGAAAAATCACTTGGTGTTAGTGGCCAGGGAGTGCAGCTGGTGCAGGAGCCTATGCTGTAAGGTCACTCACCTGAAGGGACCAGGGAATGTTAGGCCCAGGGCTGGAGCATTTCTCTCAGGAGGGGCCATTTGAACCGAAGCCTGAATGATGAGACCTCAGCATCCTGCGGCAGAGGTGGGGAGGTAGCAGCTGGGGCTTTTGTAGACCTAACCCTGGCATGCCTGCCCTGCTCTTCATCCCTCACTGAAAAGGGGCTGTCTTCTTTTTTCCCTGTAGATGGTGGCTTCCCCTTGCTCACCATCTTCCTCCAGGTTTTCCTGGGGTCTGCAACCCAGCGAGAGGGTGAATGCCACTGGCCGGGCTGTGCCCGCGTGCACTTCTCCTTCATGAATGACTCCTTCCCAGCGTGTAGCTCCCTCAAACCCCAGGACCTCTGCATCCCGGAGACAGGCCTGTCGTTTCGCATCAGGGAAAACAGGCCCCCTGGCACCTTCTACCGGTTTCAGCTCTTGCCTGTGCAGTCCCTTTGCCCGAACATCAGTGTGGTGTACAGGCTCCTGGAAGGTGAGTGCCAGCCTGGGTGGGTGGGTGGGGACTATTCTGTTGCACAACAGGCATAGTGCTATTTCCTTTGGGTGAGCCACCTGTCATTTTTTGCCACTGTTTAATATGCCAGCAATATCTCATTAGTGTCTGCCATGGGCCAACTATTGTTGTAGAAGGTTGGGGTACAGCTGTAAACAAACAGGACTGGCATTTTGCCTGCTTGCAGCCTCTAATTCTCGAGAGGATAGAGCCCTGTGTCTAGGACACTGGGTGGTTTCTGGAATGAGCGAGGGGGACCAGAAAAAGCAGGGGGACCAGAAGTGATGGTGCATACTTTCAATTGTGTGATCAGAGCAGAGGCCACTCAGGAAGGTGGGTTGGCACCAGATGCACAGCTCAAGCACCCGACGCTGCTAAAGTGAGGTCTTCGGTGGCTGGAGTGCAGTTAGCCACTGGAGGCAGGGACCATTTCAGGGTTTTGTTCTGGTGCATGGGGAGAAAGGCAGGCAGGGGGAGGGTATGAGAAGTCTCCACTTGAATTTGAAAGGCTTAGTCGGACTTCTCCGTTGGGTATGGTTCAGGGTCAGGATTATATATGATGGTGGAATTATCGAGACGAGGTACCAGGGAGACCTCTGAGTGGGGGGATGGACTGTCATGAGGCTGGAAGTGGCATGAAGATCGGGGAGTGTTCTGGCATGCTCTTACAGAGACCTAGATGGCTTCTTTCTGAGCTAGATACAGGGTGTTGATCCCAGTTCCATCAGTTCTGCTAGTATCAACGAGCACGGTGGACCTTGCTGGGGAGGTGGCCCTCCCTTTGGGCCAAGTGGACCTGCACCCTTCGAAATCCTGTCTGCTATAAAAGAAATGAAGGCCCCAAGAGACCAATGTGGTCACACACCCAGGACATACACAGCAGAAATGCAAACCTCACATCCAGAGTGTTTTAATGTCAATCATGCCCAGATGTCCACTGTTTGTTTTCAAGTCAGGAAACTGTGATGCTGTCTCACATTATCTAAAATGAGAACTACCACGTCTGTGGGTTTTTTTTTTTTAAAAAAAAAATAGCTAACAATATTCTTAAACCAGCTGGTACCTGAGCTGGCTCTCAGTCTGCACTCCTGCCCTCCTGGACCCCACCCACAGCCCACTACAGAGGTTGGGAGTCCCTCCCCGGTCACAAGAGACCTGACCCTGTGTCAACAATTGTTTGCCTGTGAGTGAGTTGCAGCCACGAATAAAGGCGGTAAACACACACCTCAAGCTGCCTACATTTGGAGTAGCGAGTGCCATCCCCCTGGAGCTACAAGAGGGACAGACAGCCGCTAGGGTGCCAGAGTCTCAAAAGAGTCCTTCTTCGTTCCATTACCCGCTCTGGGTAAAAGCATAAGGAAGGCAGTCCACGCCCCATCCTCTACTCTGTGGTAATGTGAGATCCCCTTCTGCTTGGTGACAGGGGAGAGTCTGCCCTTCCATTGCGACCCCGGCAGCCTGGAAGTGAGCACACTCTGGGCGCTGGACCGGGAGCTTCAGGAAAAGTACATGCTGGAGGCCGAGTGCATCGTGGGCGCTGGTGACCGCGAAACGAAGGTGGCCGTGTCCTTGCTAGTGACGGTGTATGATGAGGACGACTCGGCGCCCACCTTTCCCGGAGGTGTGGACACTGCCAGTGCCGTGGTGGAGTTTAAACGGAAGGAGGTTTGTTCACAGTTGTGTCTGTCTGTCTTGTCCTATGTCTCTGTTGGTGGTTTATGTCTCTTGATCTGTTTAGCTGTTGCACCAGCCATCCGGTCCTGTGGTTCTCTATGTGTCCCTTTTGTCTTGGCTGGCCGGCTGACTGCCAGCCAGATAGGCAGCAGGAAACTGGACTCTGAAGGCCCCAACCTGGGGTGCTTAGCTTGTGTCCAGTCAGGCCAAGGGCCCCAGGGACAGCATTAGGAGAACATTCTGGCTTGTCTGACCTGGCAAGAAGGAGGGTACTCCCTTCTGCTGGCAGCTGGCCAACCTGTCAGAAGAGCCTCTGAGGCAGTCAGGAGCCAGGAGGTAATTCTGAGAAAATGTCCTTGCCCATGCTGCTCTGACTAGGCTAGGTGATGTGCTACTGCCACCTGCTGGGCATCATACCACTCTGCAGACTGAACCTGCAAGGGGGGAAAAGTTACTTCCTGGGGAGTGAGAGTAGGTATGAGGAGAGGAGAGAATGTCTGATGGGACAACCTTAGGGTGACCCAAGTGGTCCTGTGGATTTGCTCACAACTCTTACTGAGGTCCAGGGAATAAAGCATTCAATTTTGACGGTCTGCCTTTGTAAATTCTGGGCTGTGCTAGGTCGTGTGGTCTTCTAGCTATACCTGCTCTGACTGGCACTGTCTGCTACCTGCAGGGCACTGTCCTGGCCACTCTGCATGTGTTTGATGCAGATGTGGTGCCAGCTTCTGGGGAACTGATGAGGCGGTACACAAGCACTCTGCTCTCGGGGGACTCCTGGGCCCAGCAGAACTTCCGGGTGGAGCACTCGCCCAACGAGACCTTGGCCCAGGCCAACAACAACTCTGTGCGGGCAACCATGCATGATTACAGTAAGAAGCCAACGGTGTGATGTCTTCCCAGAACTTCAAGGCACTCTGCACAAGCACACACCACATGAAAACTGCATACGTTACACACATATAACCATTCATACCAAAACCACAGAGCACATGCCTCCAATGCCACAAGCAATCTGCATGTGAACATGTATGTTCTGTGTATACAAATGCTATGCAAACGCCCTATACATAAACCCATTTACACATGCTACTTCTGCACACACCCCTCATTAAATATATCACTCGCACATGCCATAACCACATAACACACTACACCCACAAAAATGCACACTTACTCTGTATGCATATCAAATCCCAGGGCATAATATATATAAACACACACCACGCATATGCATGTGTACCTTCTGTCTCTCTGAAACACGTGTACACACACGTGAATGTGTACACACACACATTAATCTACTCACTAGAGATCTAACACAGTAGAATTCCAGCTTTTAAATAACCAGTACTATGGCAAGGCTGCCCACCAGGCCTATTTACTATCTGGGCATGTACATGAAGGTGTCATGTGTGCAGGGTTGTATGTTGAAATGGGAGTGTAGCGTGTGGCATAGGGCATGATACTGAAGCATAGTAACTGGCTTTGTTTCATTGTGTCCCCCACCTACAGAGCTGGTTCTCAACCGGAGCCTCCCCATCTCAGAGAGCCGAGTCTTGCAGCTGGTGGTCCTGGTCAACGACTCAGACTTCCAGGGGCCTGGGACAGGTGTCCTCTTCCTCCATTTCAACGTGTCTGTGCTGCCTGTCACCCTGAGTCTACCCAGTGACTACTCCTTCCCAGTGAATAGGAGGGCCCACCGTTATGCCCAGGTGAGCCCACGGCCCACTTTATGACATGAGATTGGGGGTCCTAAGACTGCAGTCGGGGTTATGGGTCGTTGGCACCTCTTCCCTAGCCTGCCAGTGTAGAGTTAGTATAAGTGAAGCCATGAAAGGTTCCAGGGGGAATCTTGAGCCCCTGTGTGTACCTTTTCACCAGAGAGGGCACTTAACTCCTTCTTAGCTCCTGGAGTGAGCCCCCCTCCCATTTTTACCATCTCACTTCTTTGTATATTTAAAGCCTTTTCCACTAATATAAAATCATCTCCTGGTAACCCTACACAAGCCCGCTTGGAAAGATGTTCCTGGTGTACTGATCAGCGGGCAAAGGGGTTTGAGGACCCACTGGCCTCTGGTGACGCCATCAGTGCAAAAGCAGATTTTTGATGGGGAGAATCTGAGCGTGCGGGAGACAGTGGGTGGCAGTAGTGCCCTGTGGGAATGGGTGGCAGTAGTGCCCTGAGGGGAGAAGGCCAAGGTCACATCTGCTTTTGTACGCTTACGTGCTAGAGAAATTACAATGTGATGTTTGTGTTTGTCTTCAGAAAATTTGTAGTTGTCACGGGGAAGTAAAAGACTGGGGCCGTGTTTAGTAGTCTAGAGCTTTCCTGGCAGGTACAGGGTTCTCTCCTGAGTGCCCCTAAAATATGTGACAGCTAGAAGAGTGGAAAACAAGCCATGAGTGTTCATGGATAACGGGGAAGGGAGTAGGTCCGTCCTTCTCCCACCCATAGCCACCATTGATAAGCATTTGTGTCCTCGCTTGGCTTTTCTTAAGTGTACTCTGGGTTTATTTGAAGTCTGGGTATGCATGGCTTAACTGGCTGCAGGTTGATCCATCTTCAGAGTGTATGTTTAGGACTGCCCCCTATTGTCCCCAAGGTCTTCCCCATTCGTACAGTCAGAGCTCCAGACCCCCACTGACTCCTGTCACCAGCATACAGGAACACACCTCCAGATCTATCCCTTGTCCCATTCTTCGGGGTGTTAGCATCAGATCAGAAGTGGGAATGAGAAAACTCAGGGCTTGGGGAGGAGTTGGAGGCCGCAGTTGGAGGTAGATCCACCTATGTTTGACAGACTGTGAAGCCCTAGTCACTGTCCTTGTGACTTTCTGACCCCATAGTTTTTAAAACTAGATTGAGGCCAGTGACCTGGATAGTTTTAAGGGTCATCTGAGAAGACTGAATGAGCATTCTTTGTAGGGGAAACCGAACTGGCCAGGAAGCTGATTTGTTAGGGTGTCAGTGTGGCTTGTGGGCACCTGTCCCTGCTCCGGGCCTTAAGAGGCTGGCCTCTAGGCCTGTTCTGCACCTGTAGACAGGGCCCCACATCCAGGACCACTTCTGCAGCTCCTAGCAACCGTAGCTCACTGGAGCGGCTCAGAGATAAAGGGTCGGTGGCTGACTCCAGAGCCAGGCATCCTCAGAAAGGGGTCTCTTTCCAGAACCCCAGAGAGGTCTCTTAACCTCAAGTGGGACAAGTGACAGCATTGCAATCACACAGCTAGGGTACAGCACGCTAACAGTTGGGAGACCCAGACAGGGATTCTGACCCTCACGTGTGATTCCTGATGGTGTGGCTATCTGGGGAGTTGGTATATCTGGTGTGGGTATCTTAAGTGGAAGGTTGGCCAGGCAGGTGGGCCTGGAGCTTCAGAGGCTTAGAAGGCTGTACATTGAAGAAGGCTGCCATCCAGGCTATGTTGGGGACCATCCTGGGACTTGGGCTACCCAAGGACCTTCCCAGTTACTGACTGAGGGGCACTGGTGCCACCCTCCTCCCTCCAGATTGGGAAAGTCTGTGTGGAGAACTGCCAGGAGTTTAGCGGCATCTCCATTCAGTACAAGCTGCAGCCCTCCAGCACCAACTGCAGCGCGCTGGGTGTGGTCACCTCAGCGGAGGACACCTCGGGGACCCTATTTGTAAATGACACAGAGGCCCTGCAGCGACCTGAATGTACCGAGCTCCAGTACACGGTGGTAGCCACTGACCGGCAGACCCGCCAGCAGGCCCAGGCTTCGCTGCTCGTCACAGTGGAGGGGACATGTGAGTGTCAGGCTTCATGGGGGTGGGGTGTTGTGGACGATCGCAGAGAGCCGGTGTTTGTTGTTGCTCTGAAACTCTGGGATAATCGGTCACCTTCGCTGGTCCCTCACGTCCTTCCTGCCCTTATCTGCTCCTCAGACAGGAGGATAACAAGTGCCTTCCTCTGGCTCTGGCGCCCCAGCCCCTTTCATAGGACACTCTAGTTACCCCAGAAGCCACAGAGCCTCACTACAGAGGCTGTGGAACTGTGGTTATACTCTGTCCACCGTGGGTGAGGTCTAGAGATTGGGCCCACAGCAGCCCTCGTGACCTTGGCTTGTCTGTCACTCCCAGTTGTTGCTGAAGAAGTGGACTGTCCCAAGTCCTGCGCAGTCAACAAGAGACGACCTGAGTGTGAGGAGTGTGGTGGCCTAGGCTCTCCAACAGGCAGATGCGAATGGCGTCAGGGAGATGGTAAAGGTAGGCCCAGGAGCTGGCGGGGGCAGGCGGGAGTCTGTACTGGCCACCAGGAGTGAGGTTAGGGGTTCCTACAGGCGCTGCCAATCACTCCAGTGAGCCTCCCCAATTCTTGCCTTCTGAGCTTTACCCCTTGTGTGGAACCAGTGCCATCAGAGAAGGCAGGGTATAGGGTCACAAGAGCCTTGCCACCTTGAAACTAGAGGCTCCTCAGTTGGATTTACTCTGGGCTTGGAAGGGATATATAGGGGACAGAGTGGATCTTCCAGAAGGTCGCAGTCAAATGGTGTATCTGTCTCTCCGTGGCTGTGCCTAGCACTAAGTCTCACACTGGTAGTATAGTTTTAAGTGGTCTTTGCCTTTATGTGGTCTCCTTAAAGGAAGGCTATCTGCAGTCTTAGGACTCCCCAACACTTCAGCCCTTAAGGGACACCTCTGTCCCATCGTTCCTCAGCTGACAACTGAGGTATATGTAGTCCTCACTCTCCTCGTCCGCTGTCTTCCTAGAGAGGCGGGTTTAGTTGGGGGGACCATGGTAGGATATGCCCGGGTGGGTGACACCCTACTGTGTGTTCCATCACAGGGATCACCAGGAACTTCTCTACCTGCTCCCCCAACACCAGGACCTGTCCCGATGGCCACTGTGATGCTGTGGAGAGCCGGGATAACAACATCTGTCCCCAGGACTGTCTCCGTAAGTCCATGCTAGGCCCACGGTGATGCATTTTATCAGTATACAGGGAAGGACAGAGGCAAGGATGAGCTAGCAGCAGAGAGCTTGGAAAGTCCAGCCCCCACCCACACAGTCTGAAACCACATTTCTCTGATGCATAAAGCTAGGCTGGGGTATAGCACTATGGCTGTGTACCGTCTTAGCTTATGTGAGGCCATGAACTCGTCCTCAGAACCAAAGAACAGAAGTCATAGTAGGTTCAAACAGGCAGGATGTGTCAAACCGGTTCTACTATCTCATTTGAATGATTGTTGCTATGTTCCCCAAGACTGGGCTTCTGTAGTCTGACCTGTCTATCCGTGGCTGACTCACGAGCTGCAGTCCCCATTCTGCTGGCTCAGGGCCCACCTTCCCTTTGGTCTATTTCCTACATCTTTACTTTTATTGAGGGATAGCTATGGATGATGCCTTCTGGGACCTCAGTGATGACTCTAAAACAGTCTTGGTTCCCCTTACTTTCATAGCCATTGTAAAGGGACATTGTGTTAACCCCCTGCCCAGGCGGAAGAGCTTCTGAGCCTTCACTGGGCCTGAGCTACTGACACCAAGCTGAGAAGGCTGTCACAATCTGAGGACTCTGAGGTGTCAAGCTGCGCCAGGAGACTGAATAGGTTGCCTATGTCCTCAGGTGGCAGCATCGTTGGGGGGCATGAGCCAGGGGAGCGTCGGGGGATTAAAGCTGGCTATGGCACCTGCTACTGCTTCCCTGACGAGAAGAAGTGCTTCTGTGAGCCAGAGGACAGCCAGGGTAAGGACCACCCCCACCCCCACTCCAACAGGGCTCCCTGAACCTCTCCAAACCCTGAAGAGGGTTCTGAGGTCCACCAAGGAGAGAGACCATGGGGAGGCCATTGGACCCCAGGAGGCTCCCTCCTTCCCTTTGGGTCTCAGCTGCCCTTTGGTGCAACCATGAATAGGGGCCAGAGTCTAGCCACAAGTTCCCAGGGAAGGATGATCAGAAAACAGTAACTTGCTCAAACTCGCTGCACAGACAGTGTCTTGCTTGGCCTCTGGCTCTATGACACACTCCTGGCAATTGAGAGCTTTTGGCTCTTTATTTTCTCTTTCCTACCATCTCATAATGACCATCCAGATATTTGTGACAGGAAAACAGTACAGCTGGTGTGGCTGGCATACTACCTCTGTA
This sequence comes from Dicrostonyx torquatus, assembly GCA_028555095.1. NCBI lineage: Eukaryota > Metazoa > Chordata > Mammalia > Rodentia > Cricetidae > Dicrostonyx > Dicrostonyx torquatus. The sequence continues at coordinate 15,896,564 of JAQHUG010000007.1, read as the reverse complement.
GTCTGACCTGGGCAGTGTGCTCAGGCCCCGTGTTTGCCACGAGAGGGTCAACAGTGGTCTAGGAGAACCAGCACAGTGGTACCGCGACCTGGCCTGTGTCCTGTCAGACCTTCACAGTGCCGTCCCTGCCAGGCTGCTGACACCTGTCCCTGTGCCCTGCCACAGGCCAGCTGTGCGATGAACTGTGCCGCACGGTGATCACAGCTGCCGTACTCTTCTCCTTCATCATTTCGGTCCTGCTGTCCACGTTCTGCATCCACCGCTACCACAAGCATGCACACAAGCCACCCATTGCTTCCGCCGAAATGACCTTCTGCCGGCCAGCCCAGGGCTTCCCGATCAGCTATTCCTCCTCGGGCACCCGACGGCCTTCACTGGATTCCATGGAGAACCAGGTCTCCGTGGACTCTTTCAAGATCCCGGTAAGGGGCCTCAAGAGGTAGGTGGACAGTGTTGGAGGATACGTGGCTATTTACTGCTTGGGGCACCCACAGGTAGTTGATATGGCATTGCCTATATCTCTTGCCACATAGGGCCAGTGGCAGGGGGGTTCTGTCCTTATACAGTCACCTTCCATTGGGAAGCTGGCTTTGTAAAGGTCGGCTGTCTAGGAGGGATGTGACAGGCACTGATGTAGATGAGTCTGACTGGGATCCAGGATGTGGGGCCTTGAGGTTCTAGGGAGTATGGACTTGGTCTTATCTAGCAGGGGAGGTGTGAGCTGAAGTCCCAATGGATGGAAGCAATAATCCTACACACACACACACACACACACACTCACACCACCACCACCCACCGTGTGTTTTATCTCAGAGTAGGGGCAGTGGAAGAAGCCCATGTTCTGTAGCACTTTAACAGGCTACTCTCTTGAGAAGTGGGGGCACAGGGAGTATTTGGATACTGAAGTGCTGCTTCTGAGTTCCAGGGAAGCAGCAGTATACAGGGTAAATACTAGGCATGGATGGAGGAGGCCCTGAGGACACAGCACAGAGTCCCAGCCACTCTTGAGATGGAGGTGCCTATTCTTGGGCGCTGCTCAGAGCCATGCTACCCCTGAAATCTTACAGTTCTGGGCTTGCCACATGTGGCTTCTGCCCTCATGCTCAGGTAGACCCTGCCCCTTCAGCATCCTGCCCTCGTCTATCCAGGACCTGGAAGCCGGGTGTACTCTGGGAACAGCACTCTGAGACAAGGGGCTTGAACAGAGTAAGCCATAGGTTTGGAAGGAGCTGTGATGTGGACACATGTGGGAGTTCCCAGTGGCTATGGGGCCTTGGAAGTTTCCATTTCAGATTGAAGTGGCCTTAGGTGGTTAGGAGGTCCTGTCTCCCCCAGGGCCTGTATGAGTGACACCCAACCCTTGGTTGGGTTCAAAGAAGCCCTTCCTAGATGTGCCTAGGCGGCTTCCTTCCCTCTCCTCCTAGCTTGTGGTTCCTGCTCCTGGAAGTAGCTGGTATCTACATGCTTCTGGAATGAGCCACCAGAGGTCTCCATAACCCAGATAGCACAGTGAGGCCATATAGCAAGGCCATACTGCCATTCCCAAGGGTAAAAACATACAAGTCTGTCTGCTCCAGAGCTAGCGTAGCAAGAAGACCCCAAATTCAAGGCCAGACTAGACTGAAACAAACAGTAAGGTACTGCATTGACCAGCCTTCTGCAGCTCAGGAATTGGGGTGGAGCCATGGAGTCAGTGGACTGATCACTCAATTTGACTTTTCTATCTAAGGGAGTAAGACTTAATTATTGGGGCTGATAAGCAGGGGAAAAACTTAATTCTCTGGGGCTGGCGCCAAAGGGACACATGCAGATATATATAGATATAGATATATAATATATATAATACATATATACATTTTATATATATTATATATGTATATATAATACATATATATATATATACACACACACATGCACACACACACACCTTTAGGGTCTTTCTATCTTCTCTCTCATCTCTTCGTCTTTTCTTACCTGTATCCCAATGTATCCCTTCTGTGAATTCTTAATATTTTCCTTACAGATTATATACCCCAGCACAACCTTTCAAACAGTATAAAATTACAATGTGGTTACATTTTATTTAAGTGAATGATCACAATGAATTCAAGTAAAAAAAATCATGTTTTCCATATCCCTTACATGATTAAACATTTTACATATTACAGGTGAAAATGAATCATCCCCTAGAACCCACATATATTCATGTCCAACTTGTTATAGATTAACAGAGTGTAAGCAAGCCAGTTATTTTCTCAGCCAGTTCTGCTAGTGGGCTGCATTTTGTGGTTACAAAGAAAGGATCAATCACTTTATTATTTATCTCAAAAGGTAATCTTACAAAAAATCTTGAATCACAAACCTGAACTTTTATATATGAAAAACAGTCAGCTCTATTCTAAATCCTCAGGGGGTACGCTTACTCGTCTATAGTTATTTTTATATCAGGAAGCTGAGGGCAGAAATGGGTACAGGAAATTATTCATCAGCTTTGATCACCAGCCCATCCTAGCAAGAGAGGAACATTAGCAAACATGCGAAGGCACAGCAGTAGCAAGAGACATTCTGGAGATGAAGCCCTAGAGCTCGGGTAGGTGGGGGGCGTGCCTATCTGAGATTTACCCATCACTTCCTGGCTTCCTGGTGGGCCCATCTCCCGAAGCTCAGTCGCCACCTGGTGCTCCTGACCTGGCTGCTTGGAATAAAGATGATTTTTCTTAAACTTTTTATCTGTTATTTTTATTGCTATTTATTGAGCTCTACATTCTTCTCTGCTCCCCTCCCTGCCTCTCTCCCCACCCCTTCAACCCTCCCCCAAGGTCCCCGTGCTCCCAATTTACTCAGGAGATCTTTTTTCTTAAATTTTTAAAGGCTTAAGTTCATAACATTTTTCACATCCTTGGTATAGTCTCTGGTGTGCCCCACATAGGTTTCTAATCCCTGTAATGGAGGTGTGGCAGTGGGGCTTTGACACGGGTGCTATCAATGCTGTGTTTGTACCCGGGAGGCTTCAGGAAGCACCAGGATCACTCAGGAGCTTGCTAGAGTGTATGACTGTGTACTGAAAGGAGGCTCTCCCCACATGCCATGTAGATGTCAAAATACTTCCTCTGGCCTAGGGAAGCCTGAAAGTGCCTTGCAAACAGTAATTGAGGTCTACATTCAAGAGCACGGGAGATGATAGGCATGAAGCTGGTGCCAGCGGCATAGGGTGACTGCTTCCTGCAGGATTGTACATGGCTGGTGAAAGTCTAGGCATGAATCCAAAGTGGTCATATGGTTTTGTGTGGGTAGGACTTCAATGGAATGCTGGGAAAGCAGCCTGCCAGCCAGAGATGAAGCTGGGGTATAGTAAAGTGGGGGTGCACAGGTCAGGACATGGGAGGAGCAGCTGCCTCACACTTCAGGGTGGGAGTTTCCCCAGGGACTCAGTGACGTCTTTCTTTAGCAGGCAGCCACATGGGGAGGGTGGTGTGGGAAGGCTTTCTGTATATGTGTTGCTTTTATTGGTTAATGAATAAAGAAGCTGCTTTGGCCTGTGATAGGGCAAAATAGAGTTAGGCGGGAAAACTAAACTGAATGCTGGGAGAAAGTAGGTGGAGTCAGTGAGAGTCTATGTAGCCAGCCTTTACAGGAGATAGATATGCCATAAACCACAGCCACATGGCAATGCACAAAGTAATGGAAATGGGTTATTTTAAGATATAAGAGCTAGCTAGAAACAAGATATAAGAGACAGCTAGAAAATGAAATAATAGAAATGGGTTAAAGTAGGTCGAGTCAGTGAAAAACATGGAGTTGCTGCAGGAGACAGACCCTGAACACCAGATGGAACCTTACTGGTAGGCCTCAACCACATGATGATTGCAAATAATAGTTTTTGTGTGATTGTTTCCAGTCTGAGCTGCCAGGAACAAACGAGCAGCTTCAACCAACAGGTGGGGGTTGTTCAGAATGTTTCCACTGTGAGGAAATTATTCTGGACTGAGATGTGTCCTGAGCTATGGGTGCCCATTGTGTCCAGGCTCTTCCCCTGGAGACTCACGGCTTCCCTGGGCTGGCTGTAGTTTCCTCAGTGGATGAGTTTGAGATGGCACCTGTGGCTCAGGCGATGACCAGTTCTCTGCCTACCGACTCTTGTCAGGGCAGAGCTAAGGGTTGGTATTAATGGACTTGCCTTCTTGCTCAGCTTTGCCCGTCACACCTTCCTCCCATCTCTGCTAACAGCCTCATCTCCACCCTAATACAGGAGGATCCAAAGTGGGAATTCCCCCGGAAGAGCTTGGTTCTTGGGAAGACCCTGGGAGAAGGAGAGTTCGGAAAAGTGGTCAAGGCGACAGCCTTCCGTCTCAAAGGCCGGGCAGGATACACCACAGTGGCTGTGAAAATGCTGAAAGGTACCAACTAGGTGCCACTTCTGCAGGGTGACTCTGACCCTCCTTCCATGAGAACCCCTTTGCAGAGCTCCCATTGCTGTTCTGTGGTAGCTGCCATCTGAGCACCCCATGGAGACGCAGCCAGTATTCTGCAGAGGCAAGGGAGGACCTTGCTGTGGTGGAAGATGCTGTCATACAGTTTCTGCACCATGTCTGGGAACAGTCCAGTGTTTGGGGGGGTTATACCCCAGTATGCCCCATTCCTCTCATCCAAGAGGCCATTGTGGTCCTAGTGAAGCGACCCCTCTCTCTGTGTAAGGACTATCCCCCATCCCAGCAACCCTATGGGTCTTCTCTGTTCCTGTGACCTGTCATGCCCTGGTCTGGCTCTCCATGCACACACGTACCTTAATCTTACGCAGGGGGTGTGATTCTGACCAGAGGTTATAGCTGCACTGAATGGCGGGTAGCCTTCACTGTGGTCAGGTCTCCAGCCTTGTGAACTGAGGGTCCCCGTGGCAGCCGGACTGTGTGTTGAAGAGAACATAGCTGAGTTCAGTGCCATGGTCAGGGACTGCAGGACGGAGAGCTCTGTGTATTTCCCCAGATACTCAGACCAATTTCAGCCCTCAGATTCCTGGCCTCCCTAGACCTGGCTTAAGGAGACCTGGCACCCTATCTCCCAGCTGTGTCTGTCGTTCATCCATGATGTGTCTCAGTGCCAGAGGTAACACTGTGCCACTGGCCGGCCAACCAGGAAGGGTGCCTGGTTACATGTCTGACACTTAGTGTACCTTTGTATTCAAGTGCCTAGTGAGAACCAGAGCCAACCCTGGCTGCCCTCGGGACATGTTTCCTATGATTTCAGTGAAATCTGATCATTTGCACAACATGCCAGATGCAGTTAGGCACTCAAAGGAAGCATGGCACTCTACGCCACTGGGGACACGCAGGCCTGATGTGTGGGAAGCTGTAAAATGCTAACGCTGCCTTCGCTCTGCTGCCTTCGTGCAGTATCTCACAGTAACTGAGCACGTGCTCCAAGCACACAGTAAAAGCATTAGAGAGGGCCACGCGACTCCAAGCTGGTGTCGGGCAGATTGTAGACTGGGAAGTCTGGGTTCAACATAGGGGCCTCTCCTTTGTCCAGCACCTGTCTCTACAAGCAGGTGTGTGGGGACATAGGCAGGACAACTTCTGGGAACACTTAAAAGGGAGAGAGGTGTTCTCTGTTGGCTTCTCTCTGAAGATGGCAGCTAAAGAGATGTGTTGCCGTGTACATGGACAGTGGCCGTGCAGACTTGGGTGGGAAGACCCTGCTCTTGTGGATGTTAGCTCTATGGGCTCCTATCCCTGGGATAGAGCCCTAACTGTTGGAGCCCTAACCAGATGGGTGCTGAGGGCCTCCATTTAAACCCAGCCCATGGGTCTGTGAGGGAGAAGGCAGTCCGTTTCATACTCAGTGTGATCACGGGGATCCCAAGCCTGTGACAACACAGGTTTCTATGTGTTGTGTTTCAGAAAATGCCTCCCAGAGTGAGTTACGAGACCTGTTGTCAGAGTTCAACCTCTTGAAGCAAGTCAACCATCCCCATGTCATCAAGCTGTATGGGGCCTGCAGCCAGGACGGTAAGGCTGGCCAGATGATAGGGCGGGCGGGCGGGCCGGCAACCTCCGACAGGGCTGGGACCATCTTCTCCCCTTTGTTGTATTTTACCCACTTAATTGTTCTTTCTGGAAGTCTGGGTGTCTGGCTCCACTCTGTTCCGGAGAATGTCTATGTCTGCTGGCTGAGCAGGCACCTCTCCCAGAGGTTCACGTTGTAGCGCTCCCTAGGCCTGCTGAGGGCACGTCTGCAGCATTGGCACCCATTCTGGGGAGCTCCAAGAGTGAACTGTATTCTGGCAACCTACAGAATAGCAAGCGTGCTGTTCCCCACAGGTGACCCTAACCCCAGCCCTGCAGGGAAGGAGCATTGTCACCTTCTCAGATAAGGACAAGGGAGCTTGCACTGTCTGTTAGTTTTTCATGCCAATTCTTTAACCAAGAGACTTTGATGCACATGTGCATATGCACACACGCACTCACACACGCATACACGCACACACAGTGTGAGGAAGGAAAAGAACCAGATGGAGGCCTGACTGCACCCCTAGTAGTTGAAGGCAGGCAGGAGCAGGGAGATGGATTGGTGCAGAGCCAGCTGGGGCCAAGACTGATCTGTCAGAGTTGCACAAGCCTTAAGCCTTCTTGCTTTATTGACTTTCCATCCCCAACCTGCAGGACCAAAGATGGAAAAAGGTATAAAGTTCTAGTAGTGGGCCACGGTAGCTCTCAGGGTAGGGCTAAGAACAGAGTTCACTCATTAGGCACCGTGGGGACAGTCTTAGTCTACCTTGAAAGGGGCTGATGTCCATGTCATGTTCAGTGTGGGCCAGGAGTGAGTTGGCTTTCCATAGATTTCATGATCCATAGAGCCTTGACTGCTGACTGTCTAGAGCAGGTCTGTCCCCATCCATTTGCTGGTAGGGTGACAGAGCCTGCAGCCTCCCCCACCGTACTCGAAGCCTGAGGCTGGCCTCATCCTATGCCCAGGGCTGCCTCTCTCTGTCCCCAGGGCCACTTCTTCTCATTGTGGAGTATGCCAAGTATGGCTCCCTGCGGGGATTCCTCCGTGACAGCCGCAAGATTGGGCCTGGCTATGTGGGCAGTGGAGGCAGCCGCAATTCCAGCTCCCTAGACCACCCGGATGAACGGGTACTCACCATGGGTGACCTCATCTCCTTTGCCTGGCAGATCTCAAGGGGTATGCAGTACTTGGCTGAGATGAAGGTGAGTGCCACAGACACTGTGCTGCTCCTCGTGCTTATCCCGGCTCCCACCCACCCTGGCTAGTCTGAGGGTTCCTGCTGTTTTCTTTCTGCAGCTTGTACACCGGGATTTAGCTGCCAGGAACATCTTGGTGGCTGAAGGACGGAAGATGAAGATTTCTGACTTTGGACTGTCCAGAGATGTTTATGAAGAAGATTCCTATGTGAAAAAAAGCAAGGTACCTGGCCCGAGTGTGCTAGCACATTTCCAGGTGGGGCAGTGGGTTCACAGCTGGACTGACAGAGTTGGGTGGCACCCTTTGAGTGACTGGAGAAGTGGGACTCTATCCCTGGGTGCCCAGGACCCCAGTCAGACCTTTCTTGTATATGATCTTCCTGGGGTTCCTGATACTTCTAGTCACTTTCCAAGACATCCCAATATGTAGTCTAATCTGCTGCCTACAGTTGCTTCAGTTCTTAGAATAAGGCCGCTGACCGCTGTGATCTTTGCTCCTAGGAGGGTGAAGTGGGATAGGCAGGCCCATGATCGTCCTTCTGTTGTTGTTTTACATAGACATCTCCCTGGGGTCTCTGGGTAAAACTGGGTCCCAAAATGCACCTCAGGGCTCTTGAGAAATTCCTCCAGGCCTGAGCACTATATGGACATCTTACTCACTAACATCATCGTGTTTCTATGGTAACTGCCTTGCCTTGTCACCTAGCATCTGTCCTCCCAAAATTCCCATCTGACAACGCAGGCGTGAAAAGTTCATGGGCGTGCTTGGGGATCTAATGACCCCAGCGTTCGAGGCAGCGCACACAGCTTCTCTGCTTCAGCCTTGCTGCAGGGTTGTCGATTCTTTGTGTTAGCACAGGTTATGAGGACTGTCTTTGTTTGTTATGGGGTTTCTGTGGTGACAACAGACCTCAAAACCGCATAGAGGAAGTAGAAGAGGCTGCTGTGCCACACAGTAGAGGGTGTGACAGAGACTGCTGTACACAAACACACGTAAATTTCTTCCAGGGAGGACTGTTGTCACAGTGGTTGTACACAGGTATAGCTTTTATACGGGCTTTGGCAGCCCTTGCGAGCCCAGACTGCAGGCTCCACAGGCAGCACCGTCGGAAGCACAGTCATACAAAATCATACATCATGAACGGCGTTCATCATCACAGAGAAACATGTTTGAGCAAATAGAAATGGTCATGGATGTGTGCTTTCACAAATGAGATGGCCTTAAGATTTCCTTACTGAGCCATCCTGCGCAAATGGTGAGGATAAAGGACAAGGTGTGTCCATTAAAAGCCATTAAAGAAAAGGATTTGTTCAGTGAGATGCCCACATTGCTGCTGGGGCGGGGGAGCTCATTCTGAGATACTGAAAAGGTCCTAAGAGAAGGAAAATCCAGCTTTGGTACGCAAGCATTTCTTCCCTCAAGGTTTTGCAGATGAGCCTTGGTGGTGGCATTCCAAGTTTATGGATGGAAACTAGGAGTTGGTTTCCCAAATGCATCTGTTCTTGGGATAGTAGAAATGAACTTACCTTGCAAGACACGTTTTTGGATCTGCACTTGCCCCTCAGGGTGCCCTGGGGCCCTTGCAGCTCTACAATAGGTGGATTTCTTGGGTTTTTCTTTGCAGGACTGTGGCATTGTAAAAAAAAAAAATGCCATCTTTGACTGTGGGTGGTTTCCCTGACTCAGTAGCATCTCAACAAAGCCAAAGGTTCAGGTTCAGGCTGAAGTGTGATCCCTTCAAGATTGTGCATTGTTGGTCCATCCCAGGACCTGGCACTATGCTTCCTCTGGAGCTGGAGCTAAAGGGACATGGCCGAGTACCTTGGTTACGGAGCTCAGAGCCACACTGATGCCTTCTTCTACTACCTCTAGGGCCGGATTCCTGTCAAATGGATGGCAATCGAGTCCCTCTTTGATCACGTTTATACCACTCAAAGCGATGTGTAAGTGTGGGAGCTTCCATCCTGGGATGGTGGTTTTGGTCCATAATGCCTGTTCCTGCAGCTTGGTTCCAGATATCCAGCTGCAGTGTCGGTCATGCACAACAAGCTCAGGCTAAGTCATCAGCCATTCATTCAGCAAATGGCTGGGCCCAAACAGCGGTTCTGCCAACCACAGTGGAGTGGGGTGGGGTGGGGCAGTCGTGGCCCACTTCCCTCCATGGCTTCCTCTGCACTTCCCTCCTCTCCTCTTGGTGGGACCTGCAGGCAGCTTCTCTCCCATGAATGCTGGAAGGAATATGACTCAGGGAATCCAGTGATGTTCACCTGCCCACAGGTGGGGGTCGGGGATCCCCCTATAGTTAGTCTTTCATGAGTTTGTGGACTGGTGTATCCCACACTGCTTAAAGATGTGAGCTCGTACTTGTGGACAGATGACAAGACATGATTTGTTTTTCTAAAAACAAAATACTTGCTTCTAGAAAAGAAAAAAGAAAAAAAACTTGTTTCTAAAGTGGTCTGCAATCTGCAGTCTTGTAGATCTTGAAAAATATGGGTTATGAAAATAGAGATGTTTCTTAAGCAATTTTAGACAGTTTTTTAATAATACAAAGTTGCTTTAAAAGAACTGGAAAATGCAAAGAAGAGACAATAGGCGACTAACAGCCTTGAATCACACTGGGCCCCTCCCTCCTGGTGCCCTTTGGATAGCTTCTGTGGTATGCACGTACATGCTTTATTGCCAGGTGATACATGTTTTGTGATACTTTTATTTCCACCATGTCGTGTGTTCTTACTATTAAATATTTTCTCTCAAAGGTGCTCCAAGTCTTTATAAAAATTGCACAGCACACCCTAAGCTCTGTTGCTGGGGTCTCACCCCTTTGAATGCAGTTGCACCAATGGCAGTGGCTTGGGAAGGACTTGAGCATCCCAAGGGTTGGTCCAGCTAGGCAGGGGGACCTCACCCCGTTCTGTTACACACCTGCTTGTGCAGTCCGAGCTAAGCTAAAATCCCTGTGCATCATCCACTTAGGCACTGGAGGCTAAAAATATAAACATCTGGGTTTCACCAAGGAGGCTTCAGGAGCCAGGAAGCTGCTTACTGGTTCCCTTGCTCACCACAGGTGGTCCTTTGGTGTACTGCTATGGGAGATTGTGACCCTGGGGGGCAACCCCTACCCTGGAATTCCTCCTGAACGACTCTTCAACCTCCTGAAGACAGGCCACAGGATGGAGAGGCCGGACAACTGCAGCGAGGAAATGTGAGTAGGCTTTCCTTGCCGCTCCCCCAACCCCGACACTCATGCCGTGGACCCTGGGCAAAAGGTATAAAACAGTCATTTATTCTCATCTCATCCCCAAGAAGCCCAGTGCCACCAACCTGGAATAAGGTGGGTGATGATAGGGTAGAGGTCACACAGCCATCAACGGGTAGGAAATAGATGTTGGGGCCCCTGACCGCATGAGGGCTGGTGGACTTCCTCAGAACTTCTGAGAGCTGATGGAACTGGCAAGAGCCCCAGTCCTCCTGCAGAGTGTGTGGGAGGACTTGCTTTAGGGGAAGTGTAAGGCGCAGAGGAGGGCAGAGCCAGCCTTAGCCTAAGAGTCCCAGACCTGTTGTAGCAGATGATCCAGGTTAAGACGGGAGAGGGAGGCTGGGGGTATTCATGCCGCAGTCAGTGCCTAGCCAAAAGCAAGGTTAGACATGCCAGGGTGGGATGATGCCTCCTTGAGCACCTGGGCTGCCAGCTGGCCACCCACTATGATACCTACATGACAGCTCCAGAGTCCTCAGCCATGCCCAGCCCTTGAGGAAGCAGAACTGTGGGACAGAGATAAAAAGTGATAGCCAGAAATGTGGTTGTTAAATTTCTAATTCTTAAGAATTCCATGGAGGTATGTAATGCAACATAATCACACCTATCCCTTTTCCTCCCTCCAGCTCTTCCACATCCCCGAAACGTGGCCCCTTCCCAATTTCACGTCTTATTTTTGGATAACTCATGAGGACCAATTAGTGCTGCCCATGTGTACATGGGTATGAGGCCATCCACTGGAACATGGGAATCTTAACAGTGCCATACCCTCTGAGGAGAAGGATTCTCCCTCTCAAAGCGACCATCCACTGTCAGTAGCCCCTAGTAAGGGATAGGGCCTAGAGATCATCTACCCTGTCTACGCCAGAGTTTTGGCTAGCTTGATCTTGCACTGGTGGTGTACAGGTAACCACAGCCTCTGTAAGTTCATGAGTGCAACAGCCATGTCATGTCCAGAGGACAACATTTTATAACACTCCTCGCCATTCTCTGGGCCTTACCTCCTTTCCGTCTTCTTTTCCTTGATGTTCTCTGAGTCTTGCTTGGGAAGAGCGAGAGTTGATAGTATGTCCTGTTTATGGTGGTGCACTGAGTAGAGCTTCTTATTCTGGGCACTTTGACCAGTTATGTGCGCCTCTGTTGACAGCTGGTCACTGCAAAGAAAAGAAGCTTCCCTGATGAAGGCTGAGCCTAGGTCTGTGGGTATAAATATGAATTATTTTTAAAGCAGTTTGACATCATGACCATTTAGCAAAATACCAGCAGCAGGTTCTACCCTAGGGCCCAGGACCTCTCCAGTCACGGGCTTTTGACTAAGGTTACAGAATCAGGCTTGATATTCCCTCCTGTGAGCAAACCTCAAATCCAGTCAGAAGGTTGTGACAACGTGACATTATTTATTTCCACCCAGAAGTCCTCGATTGGTTCCTCCTTTGTACAGATTGTAAGGACTTTGCTTCCTACCCAGCCACCATAGTGGGCACAGATTCAAAAACTGCTTCTCGTGTTGATGTGAGGAAAAAAAACAGCGAACCCCTCTGGAGAGAAGGCCACATTGTCAGTGCCCTGCCCTTGGGTTGGGACCAGTGAGGCTCAGAGCTGCAAATGGTCCGGAAACAGCATACGGAGTGCAGACTCTGGGTGTGGGGGCCCTGGCAGGGTGTTACCACCTGCCTGTGTTTTCCTCCAGGTACCGCCTGATGCTGCAGTGCTGGAAGCAGGAGCCAGACAAGAGGCCAGTATTTGCTGACATCAGTAAGGATCTGGAGAAGATGATGGTGAAGAGCAGAGTGAGTCCCAGAGTCACTGCCATAGGCCACGGCGGGATGGTGGTTTGAGGCTCTCTGCCCCCTCTGTAAGGCGAGAGGAAGGTGACTGTGCTGTCCCATAGGGCAGGCAGAGGGTGAAAACCTGCCCTTCGAGCCAGTCCTCTTGAGCCTCTTGAGTAATAACATCTTGATTTCTAGCTTGTCTTCAGACAAGAGCTCTTCACAGGCAAGTACTGGAGAATATTTCAGAATTCTGGCACCCGGGAATGTGAGCGTGCCTTCAAGGGCATCTTGCTTTCACCGGAATAGAAGTTCAGGCCTGCCAGCTCTTCTGGATTTTAAGAAGTTTATGTTTTCCTCCAAATTTTATTAACTGGTCCTGTAGATTTCCAAAGCCGAGTGTGAGCCAAACACAACATGTGGTAATAGTCAGTCTCTGTGCCACGGTGAGGAGGCCGATTGGTTTCTGCCTAATATTTGTTGAGGAACTGTTTGTTCTGTTTTTTACTGGATGCTAGGGAGACAGGGAAACGGGAGCAAGCAGCCATCTCCTCACACTTCTTCCATAGAGGCCTTGTCTTCGTCTGTGCTAGAAGTACTGATCCTTCCTTCCAATTCCAAAAGCAGAAGTGCATGATCTAGGCCCCAGAGATAAAATTCAGCAGTTGGGGTTGCTGAAGGGAAGGCTTAGCTGGTAAGAGCCCCTGCACGATCATGAGGACCTGAGTTCAAATTCCAGCATCTATAAAAAAAGCTAAGTGTGGCCAGTGCTATGAAGGACAGGGACAGAAACAGGAGGGTTTCTGGGACTTGCTGAGAACCAGCTCCAGATTCAGTGCAAGGCCCTGTCTGAGTGGAGGGATTGGTGGAGTCAGTTCCCCTTGGGGCTGAATGTTCAAGGTCTCTCTCACTCTGCACATGATCTGGCTGTAGGTCCCTGTTCCTATATACACAGGAGGAAGTGTCTCTGATGATGGCTGAGGAAAGTACTGATGTATGAGCATAGCAAAATGTCATTAGAGGTCATTTTATTGTCATGTAGAATTACTAGTATTTGGTTTTCCCCCCAGATCTTAAGTTCTTGGTCACCCAAGCAATGTTGGGCATGGGTTCTGTCTTATGGAATGGGCCTCATGTCAAATCAGATACTGGTTGGCGACTCCCACAAGCTTTGTGCCACCATTGCACTAGCCTGTCTTGTTAGGAGGGCACCATTGTAGATGGAAGGATATAGATGGATTGGTGTTACATTTCTCCTTTGGTGTGTGTGTGCAGAGTTCCTTCCAGTACCAAGAAGACTAACCTGTAGAGTTGGAGGCTCTAGGTAGGCACCAGCTCAAGGTCTCCATGCTCAGTGAGTTGTGTAGGTGTTGTCTTCAGCATCAGAGCCTTGCTAACTCTGTGGAGTCTAACCGATAACCTTGGCAACAGCCTGGGTTGTTAGAGGGTTCACATTGAACCCCTTTGGCCAACGATTCAATAAGATGTAACCCATTCCTGGTACTGGAAGCTTCATTTGGTGAGAAGAGATGGCCAGGTGGGGGGTCTTTGTCCACTGTTACTTGGCAATTTCATTTATATTACCTTCATCTATGTATATGTTTTAGGAAGCTTTTGCTGTATTAGGTTTCCATGCTATCTCTCTAATGGTCCTTAATTTTAGCCTCCTCTCCCTGTATCCCTGCCTTCATCCCCACTTCCCTCCCCATCGCCATTTGATCATCCCATTCCAGCCCCACCCTTGTCTATTCATAACTACACTATTTCCCCTGCCGAGGGAGGTCCCTCCCTCCCCCAGGTCACTTACTCTATGCCTAACC
>JAQHUG010000007.1:15830009-15882073 GCA_028555095.1 Dicrostonyx torquatus | reverse complement strand
TCATTGACTTAACCTAACCTCTGTGGTTCTATGGACTATAGCTTGGTTGTCATTGACTTAACAGCTCACATTTACATATAAGCAAATATGAAGCTTATTTGTCTTTTTTGGTCTGGGTTACCAAACTTGGGGTGATTTTCTTTCTAGTTAATCCATTTACTTGCAAATTTCATGTTTAATTTTTAAATCTAAATTACATCTGGGTTGTTTACAGTTTCTGGCTATTATGAATAGAGCAGCAATGAGCAAGGCTGAGCAAGTGTCCAGTAGTAATACGGAGCATCCTTTTTTGGGTGTATTCCCCGGTAGATAGAGCTGGGTCTTGGGGTGCATCAGTTTCCATCTTCCAGAGGAAGTGTCACGCTGATTTCCATAGTGACTGTTGAAGTTTGCACTCCTACCAGCAATGGCTAAGTGTCCCCTTACTCTCCATCCTCACAAGCATGAGCTGTCATTTGTTAGCCATCCTGACAGGTGTAAGATGAAATCTCAAAGTAGTTTTGATTTGCATTTCCCTGTTGACTAAGAATGGTGAACATTTAAGTGCTTCTCGGCCCTTTAAATTTCGTCTTTTGAAGATTCTGCTTAGATCTGTACCCCTTTTTGAATTAGGTTACTTTGTTTTCTTGATACACAGATTTTTTTAATTATATATTATTTTTATCTTTTCTCTTTATTAGATGTAGGGATAGAAAAATCTTTTCCCATTTTGTAGGCTGCCACTTTGAATGATGGTGTCCTTTGCTGTACAAAAGCTTTCAGTTTCATGAGATCCACTTATTAATTATTGATATTAATTGTTATTTTGGAATTATTTGCCAAATTAAGTGAAAGGAAAGGGAGAGTATCCAAATTGGCAAAATTAAAGATGAAAAGGGGGTCATAACAACAAACACTGAGGAAACTAGAGAATTAATAAGGACAAGTCTGTACTCATTCAAACCGGAAAACCTAAAATAAAATGGCTAATTTTCTCAATATATATCATCTGCCAAGGTTAAATCAAAATAAGATAAGCGATTTAAACAGACCTGTAACCCATAATGAATAGCAGCAGTCTTTAAGTCTCCTTAAAGCAAAGACACAGGGCCTGATGATTTTAGCACATAATTCTACCAGAGTTTCAAAGAAGAATTAATACTAATACTCTTCAAATTATTTCACAAAATAGAAAAAAAATAAACTTTGCCCAATTCATTTTTTGAAACCACAATTACCCTGATATCTAAACTACATAAAGACTGAAAAAAAGAAAATTACAGAATTTCTCTTACATATATAAGTGTAAAAATTCTGAATAAAATACCTGTAAACTGAATCCAAGAACACGTCAAAACACCCATCTTGATCAAGTAGGTTTTCTCCCAGAACTGCAGGGATGGTTCAACATGGGTAAATCTGTCAATGTAGTCCACCATATAAACAAACTGAAGGACGGCAACCACGTTACCATCTTACTAAGTGCAGAAAAGACGCTTAACAAATCCAACATCTCTTCATGATAAATATCCTGCAGAGATTAGAGATTAGGGAGGCAACATAGTTTAGAGCATGCCTGTTGCCAGCATCAATTTGTAAAGAAACTCCAGAGCATTTTTATTAAAATCAGAAATGAAAGTTACCAACTCTGTCCATCTATTCAATATAATACTTGAAGTCTTAGCTAAAGCAGTAAGACAACTGAAGGAAATCAGGGTGATACAGATGGGAAAGGAAGAAGTCAGAGTATCTGTTTGCAGATGATATGATAGTATACATAAGAGACCTGGAAAATTCCACTGAGAAACTCCTACAGCTCATAAACACTTTGAGTGAGGTGGCTGAACATAAAATTAACTCAAAAAAAAAAAAACAACCCATAGCTCTCCTGTATACAAACGATAAACAGACTAAGAAAGAATCATGGGGAAAACACCTTTTGTAATAGTGTGAAATGATTATAAAATACCTTGGTAACTTTAGCCATGCAAGTGAAAAACTTGTACGATAAAAACTTTGAGAAAAAAGAAATTGAAGATAGCAGAAGATGGAAAGCCCTGCCATGCTCACACATCGGTAGGATTAATATAGTAAAAAATGGCCATCCTACCAAAAGTAGTCTCCACCAAAATATCCACACAGATCTTGAAAGGACAATTTTTGGCTTCACATGAAAACACAAAAATCCATGATAGCTGAAACAATCCTGATCGGTAAAAAGAGCTGTGGGAGGTCTCGCAACCCCTATTTCAAGTTGTACTACAGAGCTGTATTAATAAAAAACAGCATGGTATCAGCACAAAAATAGACATGTTGATCAGTGGAACCAAATTGAAGACCCAGACACAGATCCACACACCTATGGGCACCTGATTTTTTTTTTTATAAAGAATCAAAAAATATACAGGAAAAAGACAGCATCTTCAACAAGTGGTCCAACTCAAACTGGATGGCTGCATGTAGAAGACTACAACCAGATCATACTTAGCACCCTGCACAAAACTCAACTTCAAATGGATGGAAAACCTCAAATTAAAATCGATAGAAGAAAAAGTGGGGAACTGTTTCTTGAGAAAGTCTCCCAGATCTGTAGGTACAGGGCTGTCCTGGGCATGAGTATGGGCATGAGTAGTAGCAGATGCCAAAATCACAGTGTTGAGAAACTGCCAGGATGGCACTGGAACTGTCTACATAGCTAAACAGTGCAACATAGGTAACAGGTGCCTGACACTCATTATTCATGGGTGTGGAAACCTGTAACACAGACTGCAGAGGTCCTGGGAGGGAAGCTGGAAAGCACCCATTGGGTTGAACCTACTGCTTGGCACTCGGCTTCTGCAGGAATGATGTGACCACAGTTAGTGCTTCTAGACCCAAGAATTTGCAAAGAAGCCACTCCTGTAGCCTTATGCTCTTGGGTGGATTAAGGAACCTTAGTGCTGTATCTCAGTGCCATCCTCCCACTGTGGGAGAGCATTCTGTGATCCAACAGAGAGGCCAAGAGAAAAGAACAGGGTAGGGACACAGCCAGAGCCTCTGCCATTAGCTTTAAGGAGCCTTGAATGTTTAGGAATGGTTCAGGATCAAAGATGATTGGCCATCTCTCCTTCTCTCTCTTCCAGGACTACTTGGACCTGGCAGCATCCACGCCGTCAGACTCACTGCTTTATGATGATGGCCTCTCAGAAGAGGAGACGCCCCTGGTGGACTGTAACAGTGCTCCCCTCCCGCGCTCCCTCCCTTCTACATGGATTGAAAACAAACTCTATGGTAGAATTTCACATGCATTTACTAGATTCTAGCAACGCTGCTCCCTCTGCACCATCCCAACTCTCTGTAATGCTTTTAAGAGTGTTTCTGACCCCAACGAAACCAAAGCCTCCTCTGAACCCTTTTCTTTGTAAATATCTGACTTTGCATCCAGTTTACATTCAGGCATTTTGCAGCTATGTCTTTCTAAAAGGATGTGAGTTAAGTGTCATTCCCACACAGCCCAGCAACTTACGATGACACAGGAGAAGCGGACTAGAGCAGAATTCTCAGGGGACATAGGGAAGCAACTCACAGTACTTGACTTCGTTACCTAGATGAATTTGCGTGATCTGGGGAGGGATTCAGTTGAGCAAGGGGAAGTTGGCATCCCCAGTTTGCAGCGAGAACTCGGCTAGAGGGCACCTGGGCTCAGCCTCACGAAAGCCCTTCCACACTCCCGCTTTCAGACACTTGTCCACCGCCATACAGTGTGGGGCATTGGGAAAACCATGTGGGCCCTGGGCAGACACCAGACTGCGGCTGTCACATCCTTTGCACCGTACCCCAGTTCCAATGTTGTCCCTTACGAAGCCAGTGCTAAACACTGAGCCAATGCTTTTTGAAAGAACATAGTCTGTGGTGCTGTGGCCTTGCAATGGACAGTAAATACGGTTCTTGCCAAAACTCCTTCTTTGTCTTGGATTAAATACTTGAAATTTTTTCCGCTTTCTAACTTCATCCTTGTTCCTTTTTGAAGTCTTGAAGTGTCAAGCTCTTTCAAGCTAAGGTAGGTTCTTTCCACATGCTTCCTGAGTCATAGGTCCTCACTGGCTGTGAGTGTAGTGCTATCTGCCCTGAGTACTGCCGATGCTGCGGGGCCGCCTGTGTGCGCCCACCGTGGGACCGGAAGCCTTCCTCCTCCATCTTAGCTGGGATGACAGAACGTTTTCTACAGTGTTCCCACTACAGGAAGCTGTGTAGTCCAGCTGTTTGCTGATGCTTTTACACTGTCCTAGAACAGACACTGAGATGGGTAGAATCTGCTAAATTACCCTTGCCAGGAGCGTGTGGTATTGCCCAAAGTCAAACAGTGTTTTGGAAACCTGGGATGCAAAACCATTAATGTAATTGGCACAGAAAGTGCAAGTTGGTTTAACCGTCAAAGGGAGTTTTGCCAAGGCCTTACTGTCTGCACATGAAGTTTGAGTTCTTCAGTGCAGAACAAATTATCTGTTTTCATTTTTAGGCATGTCAGACCCGAACTGGCCTGGAGAGAGTCCTGTACCACTCACGAGAGCCGATGGCACTAGCACTGGGTTCCCAAGATATGCAAATGATAGTGTATATGCTAACTGGATGGTTTCACCCTCAGCGGCAAAATTAATGGACACATTTGATAGTTAACATTTCTTTGTGAACGGTAATGGACTCCCAAGGGGGAAGAAACATGCCAAGAGCACCAAGTCCACCGGCCTCTTTGTGCACATCACACTGGCCAAGACCAGCCCCAGGTGGCAGACTTGTTTTCTGTAGTTTGTTTTAGCTGGTTTCCAAAGTGGTTTTACTTCCGGTAACCGGTGGTCCTCCCTCCTAGCACACCGGCCCCACTGGCTGGGCGTTCAGGTCGCTGGTTAGATCCCCTTTCCCTTTAGGATTGGGTAGCACCTCTGTTGGTCTGTTCATCAGTAGACACCCATGAGCTCTGTGTTCACGTGTGGGGTCTGCCATTCACAACTTGTATGAGAAATTGTACCTGAACTGTTTGGTTTTTCTGGTGGATAAAAATCTACCACACCCAAAGAAAAAAGGTTTTACCATGAAGCACACATTCAAACAAGAACATCTGTTGAATCAAGAGGCCAGGATGACCTGTCCTTGTTTAGAATGAGAGAGGAGCCCGGTAAGGATCTCGGTGGCAGCATCAGAGCCCACCAGGGCTGGGAGGGAGAAGGGACCTCAGGGCAGTATATGACATCCTGAATATAGATTTTTGTTTGTTTGTTTGTTTTTTAAAAAAAAACACAACCTTATTTTTAGGAAAATGTTATGTTTCTGTCATGGTTAAATGACTCGTAGATTTAGCACAACAGAGAGGTTGGGTGCTGCCCTTGCTATATACAAGGCAGCTTGAAAGCAGTGGCCCCACCAGACTTATTTTCCCTTGACCCCTCTGCATCATTCTCACGCATTCAGCATTGAGTGACTACTACCAACTGACCAGAGCAGGATGAAGACAAGGGGACATTTGGAGCGAAGTTTCCTTCAGGCCCAGAATTGCTGACAGCAGAGGCCTTGAGCCACAAATGCTGCCCCCCCCAGCACACCATCCTGTGGTACATCCCACTTTCAAAGAGTGTGCTTGCCTGGGCATCCGGGGCAGGTGGGTTTGTCTCGATGTGATTGGTATCCCGTCAGCGCCCAGAGGGAAGACCAGTTCAGCTAGTTGTAAGAAGTTGCCCTGGTAACGACTGAGGTGAGAGAGCAAGGTTTTGGCTCTTATAGAGCTTGTGTGGAAGGCACATGTGTCAGCCCTTCCTGTCTGTCATTTATGCTGCTATGGCATGTGTTTTGGTTTCTCCGGTTCTGACCATGACTCATGTGGAAGGGTCTTATCTTTCTGTACTGATGGTTTGTAGCCATGGACACTCCACCCTCCTCCAGGGTTCAGGGGCGGCTCTTAGAAGTCTCTGCAGCCCTTTTGGCTGTCTCTGAACTGTCACTTTCCAGGAAAATGTACATTACCAAAACACTGCCTGGTCTTCAGACTTAAAGCACTGTGATAGGACTTTTAAATAATTGTAGTAAAACACTATATTTTATGGGCATTTCACAAACACTATAAAGTTGTGCCATTTTACGTGGCTGAGAATGCTCAGATAAGTACACCAGATAGAGCCTTAGGAGTCTAATATCTGTGTGCACACACAGCCAGGCCAGAAAGATGAGTAAATACTTAGGCATGTAATGTGGCTTTAGTTTGGGCCATCTTTTTTTTTTTTTCAGATACACTGTGATAAGTTTTTTTTATAACTGTCTCTCGTTATGGGACCCTTTTTGTTTTTCAGATTGCTTAATGATAGTTTTATTAAGTGCAAAAATAAGGATAAACTCAGATTATTCAACATGCCTACACAGTAAGTGCAGATTGCTACAGCAGGTTGGCTCTCATGGGCTGAGAGCTCCAACTCTGAATAGCTGGCCCATCTTTGGGGAGTTAACACTTAGTAACCACTTGTCTGTCTGTTCCTGAGATAGAAAAGTACCCATTCTTGTTAGCACTATCAGACAGATTTTCATCTACATATATGCAGAAATTAGCACATATTAAATGTTATTGAGTATTAAGTAGCAATCTGTCAGCTATTAAAATTTGTAAGATCTATTTAAGAAAGGCCATACCGTGTTGGTTTGTTTTTGTAATCAAGGTGACTAAGGAAATAATTTCAGTTGTGTAAATAAAATAGTGAATCATAAAATGTGTCCATTTTTCTTCTCCTAAAACTTCTGGTTGCAAAACTGAAGTCGGGTTGTTGATTTTAAAGTTTATGCACATAACTAAAACATCACACTCTGTGGAGCACCCACGGGAGAGCAGCAGTGACGAAGGTGGTGGCGTTCGTAGGAAGTGTGGGAGAGCAGCACTGATGATGGCCATGGTGCTGCTGATGGATCTCGTGCAATGTTCAAGTGGTAAGTCACCTAAACGTGCAACACTAGGATTTCATCCCTGCGGGAAACCTTCCTTAGAACAAAGCAGTGGCCTGTGTTGGTACTCGCTGTCCTCTGGAATTTTTAGCTGCTAATTTCAGTAATCTTGTCCCAGTTATTAAAATCTACATAGTGTAAACAAAAGTCACAGACCGTAAAGAGAAACTGTCAGGCATTAGGAAGCTTAACACACCAGCCACTTGTGTTCGTTAGGCTCCTCAAGCCCCAACGGCTCCTCCATTCGGGGCAAACTCCCTAGTAATGCCAGGCTTGTCTGTGACCACGGTGTATGTCGAGTCCTAGGAGCCCGAGTTCTTTCCGTGCTTGTGTGTTCAACAGACTCCATGTGTGTCACCAGCACTCTCCTCACCCTTCAGAGCCAAACTCCGGGCCATCCTGCCATGCTTTGCTTTTTCTTTTGTGGTTAGTCCGGACCACAAAAGTGGAAAGAAATACTCAAGGCTCAGCTGTATCTTAGGCAGTGATTACATAAATATGTTGGAAATGGCTAGGTTGTTTTTTTTTCTTCTAACAGTGTAAACTCCATGAGGGTTTTGTGTCTTCGTGAGTATGTGTGTTTTTTTCCTCCTAAACATACCAATTCCATGAAGGATTCTTCCATGTCCTGCCATGGCCAGCTTATTTGAGTGGAAAACTTGCTATCCGAGAGCAGGTCAAAGATAAATGTTTTATATGTAAAAATTGAGGTAGAAGCATGCTTCCCACTGTGTAAAGAGCATAAATGAAAGCTGCTTAAATGCTCCTAGACAGACGGAATGGAGGACCACCATCCTCCTTCAAACATGCATAGCTTCCCCACATAGCATAGCTTCCCCAGCCTCCCTCTAGAGAGCTGGTCAGGAGGCTGAGGGTTTCACCTCTGTGTCTGTAAGATACAGAGAGGAAGCGTGTGTGGAACAGCGAATGTGTGTCCTCCTCTTCAGTGTACAGATTGTTGTGATAGGGCCACTAGTTAGTTCCTGGCCACTTTGCCCCACACCAAAACTGCATTAATTAAAGCCACTGTTTGGCCCATTAGCTCTAGCTTATTGGCTAACTCTTACATAATTAACCCATTTCTAATAATCTGTGTATTGCCACATGGCAGTGACTTACTGGCAAAGTTTCAGTATATCTGCCTCCAGTGGGGCTGTGTGGTTTCTGTTTGACTCTGCCTACCTTCTCCCAGCATTCAGTTTAGTTTTCCCCACCTAACTCTGTTCTTCCCTGCTCTGCTATAGGCTCAAAGCAATTTATTTATTCACCAATGGTATTCACAGCATACAGAGGGAACTCCCACTTGCTGGTCTGGCATCTTAGCCCACACAGGAAGTCTGTCTTGTGTCTTTGATTGTAGCACCTTAGCTTCATAGGATGTCCCACTTCATTGGGGTGCTAGCAGACATAGGATGGATCATCTAAGAGAAATCAGATTTCGTATACAGAGGATAGTTTAATTTTGTCCCATTGCCGTGCCCTGTAGCAAGGACGATCATCCCCCTAGAGAATAAGCAGGTACCCTCCATTTCCAGTTTTAACAGGGTGACCATTGCTTGTGATTACAGCATTGTGTGTTGTGGTAAGGTGTGTTTTCAGCTTTGGGGACATGTTAAATTACAAGACCTGGCCAGTAAGATCTCTCAGCTGAATCCCAGATACAGGAGACTTGGCAGGGACATCTTGCCTGTGGTGGCATTGCAAGGAATAGGGTTGGGAAGTAAGGAGAGAACCTATAGCCTGGAGAGCATTTGAGCCACTATGATGTCACCAACTCCAACTCCTCCCTTCTGTACCAGGATACCAGCGTCAGGTGACTCACTAATTCAAGATAAGCGTTGATAGGAAAGATAAGAGGGGCATCCTACAGCTTAAATACAGTAGCCAGTTTTCAACTTGAAATTTCATAATGCAGGTTCTTACCTTGAAAACTGTTAACTTCATGAATAAAAATCTTAAGTTCACTTTGAGTATTTCATTTTTGTCACTAGTCCAGACCCAAGACCAGAGCAACTGTGTCTTGTTTGACTGTTTTCACCTCCCCTGCACTCTGATCCTTTCATGGGTTTTGAAATGCCTAGTCCATGTGTAGGTAATACATAAGGCGACTTGTGCTACCAGGGCCTGAGACTATAGTAGATGGGCGGTGTTGCATCACAGCCCTGTTACGAGGCCTCCATTCCCATCGAGGCTATGGCCTTCACATATCTTGGGTCACCCTGAAAGTTTTAAAGGACTTGGGAATTTCCCTGGTGCCTCTGTGGTCATGGGACCCGAGAGTGACATTCATGAATTTCCGAAAACCACGGGATGAAGAGTCAGACCAGAAGCTTGAAGAGAAGCGTCCTCAGTTTATAGATAGAAAAGTGGGCTTATAGTGATTTCTAAGAATAGGAAGAAGAACCCAGCAGGGGAGACGCCAGGATCACAGTAAGAGTAGTGCGCTCCACACCTGGGAGGCTGAGACAGGAAGGTCACCACTACGGAGGGAGGCCTTGCCTCCAAAGAAAGAAAGGAAATGCCATTAAGGGTGGGAGAATGCTGGTGTCCTAGAAGGTACCCGATGGAGGAAGTACTGTAGCGGTGTGTGTGTGTTTACAGACCTAGTGCAGGAATTGCCCACATTGTGAATGCCTCTTAGCTGCACAGCCTGTGTTTCCTAGCTGCTAGGACAGGTGAGTCCAACCTTTCAAAGTGCCTGTGAGAGATGCTGGAATCTCCAGAGCTCTGGCTTTCATGAGTTGTTGCCTGTACTGGAGTGGGCATTTGCGGACACAGCTGCCTTGGAGTCAGACATGCTCCTCTAGTGACCCTTCTCTTAGTGACCCAAAGAAACCTATCTGGTCTCCAGGTCAGACCTTGGTGCTGTCACAGCTTTTCTGCTCCTGGTTCCCTATCTGGGAGACAGACAGTTGTTCATATTGCTCAGGCACAGTGTCACACATCAGATTAATCTGTCTAATCTGAGAAATTTCATAGAGAAGTCTACCTAATATCTACCTGACATCATTTGGTGCTACAATACCATGTACTCTGGGGCATCTGAGGTTAGCTAAGAATTAGATTTTCCCCAGTCTTCCTCCTTGGAGTCAGGCTCTAAACATTGTGTTTTGTAAGGCATACCTGAATCCCACGACGGGTTCATCCTTTGACAAGCTACTTGGTTTCGGCCATGGCTTTGGGTAAGCCTCCTTTCTTAGCATAATACCTTTTTTTTCATACTTCAACATAATCCGTTTTGACAGAGTCCCCCTCATTTGAAACAGCCCTTTTTCTGGAAAATAGAAGTGTAAAAGACACTTAACTTGTTGGCTGGACATTTTTGTTGGTGACTGTGTCCAAAGTCATGAATATCCAAAGCCGTGTGCATTCCAAAAACATATTTCCTGTCTGTCTTCTCCGTGTTTGTTCCATGGCCAGCTAGTTGACAAGTCGTATGTGCTGTCAGCTGTGTAGACTGCTGTTTGACTCAGGTGGAGGGCTATATTCTAAAGGCGTGCTTCAACTGCTGCAGTATATCCCACTCGATAACTTAGATGCTAAAACTGGACCCATAAGTACTAAGTTCAGTTTCTCATGAGGCTCTAGTAGATGGGAGCGAGGTCAGAGAGTAGGCCAAATGAAGTGGGACAGTCACCAGCTCCCTTTTCTGGGGCAGCGGAGACGCAGGCTTCAGGATGAAGCGTGGTGTAAGCAGGAGAGCAATTGTATCTCATCAGGTTAGCTGACCCGGGAGTGGGAAGAAAGTCAAAGGGGCTAATGACAAAGGTCAGTGTTAAGCAAAACACAATGATGTACACAAATGAAAATTTACCAACAAAACCCATTATTTTAAAAACAAAGCTTCCCACCTTCTTGGTTTCTTCAACAGCAGAATGGAGGTGCTATAAGTACCAGCCATGAAACATTCTTTGGGCATGTATTAGGGTTCTCTAGAGAAACAGAAAAATTATGATGAAATCCATTACAAAATGGGGAGAGTAGATTGGCTTACATGGTGTCTTCATTATACTTTTTATTGCTGTGAAGAGACACCATGACCACAACAACTAAGAAGAAAACATTTAATTGGGGTGCCTCACTCACAGTTTCAGAGGTTCAGTTTCTTATGATGATGGGGAGCAGGGAAGCATGCAGGTAGACATGGTGCTGGAGTTGAGAGTTCTACATCTTGCAGGCAACCGGAAGTCAACTGACTGTCACATGGAGGAAAGCTTGAGCAAAAGAGACCTCAAAGCCCACCCACCATAGTGACACACTTCCTCCAAAAAAGACCACACCTCCTAATAGTGCCACTCCCTTAGGGGCCATTTTCTTTCAATCCACCATACATGGTACAGGCTGTGTGGTCCAACTATCATTGTCTGCACATTGGAGAGGCTGGAAACTCAGAAGCTGTTCAGCCACTGAGGCTAGACCTGACAATGAAGGCCTGGAGAATTCCCAGAGGGATGCCAGTCTTTATTTGATTTTGAAAGCCTGAGGAAGCTGGCTTCCATGTAACAGGATAAATGCACTCACCAAGGACCATAGGCAAACAGGTAACAGTGGTCCTGATTTTTCCTTAGACCTCTCTGTACTGCCGCCACCATGGGTAGGTGCCACCTGCTCTCATAGAATATCTTTTCCCTCAGTCAATCTTCAGGAAGTACCCTTATGGGTCCACTTGGAAGCATGTTTCTTCGTTGGTCCCTGATCAAATCAAGTTGAAAGTCAAAATTAACCATCATAGGATGGAAACACAGGTTTGATCATTTTTCTAGTTCTGCTTTTGAGGCACATTGAGTAAGCATGAGTAATGGTAGAACCTACTAGAACTTTTGATTAGTCCTGCTCCTGTCATTTTCCCCTCTATCTGTGAAATCTTGATTCCTTAACTAGTGTCTGTGTAATATGCAGAAAGCAAAGGTCCACACAGGGTAATGTCAGCCTGCAGAAAGAGCAGTGTTTATGTGAGAGACCATCATGCTTGCTATTCAAAGTGAGTAGGACCGTATTCCTCAGAAGATGCGTTTCAGTCCTCATTCCAGAACTGCAGACCTTCTTTGGAAGTAGGAAGGTTCATATTATGGAAGCAAATTAAAATGAGGTTATACTTGCTGAGCGGTGACACACCTTTAATCCCAACACTCGAGTGGGGTGCAGAGTCAGGCCGATTTCTGTGAGTTCAAGGCCAGCATGGTCTACAAAGCAAGTTCCAGGATGGGCTCCAAAGCTACAGAGAAACCCTGTCTCAAAAAATAGAACAAAACAAAACAAAATTAGGTTATACTGGATTAGGGTGGGTCTGACTCCAGTGACTGGTGTCGTCAGATGGAGAAGGCAGTGTAGCCATGAAGAAAGTGTTAAAGAGGTGTGCTTGTAGTGTTGGAGATTTATAGCATACCAAGGGAAGCCAAGGAATGGCAGAAACCACTGGAGGAAATGTCAGAAAGGCATTCCACAGAACCTGGGAGTCAGACTGTGACACCTGGCTGTTGGACTGTGACCTCCAGAACTGTGAGAATCAAATGGCTGTTGTCCCTGTGTTCGCTGATTTGTGCACTAGAAAACAGTCGTACCACCCAAGTCTATAGTTAATTTTCTTTGAGTATTAAAGGCCATGGTAACTTACCAGCAATTTCCTGTCTCTGGAGAACTTCATCAACCTTAGGGAGTTTTCTTGTTTGGGTTCCTTTTGTAAGGTATCTCTATGCCCCAGGACCCCTCCTATTCGCACTACTGACAACCTCCCTTGTTGAATAGATAAGATGTGCAAAGTCACAAGTTTACTTTGGTTCCTCTCTTGTTTTTGTTTTTTCCTTTAAAAATTCTAGTCTGGTGTTGCAGCTCAGGCCAGGGGCTATCTCTTCACTCCTCTTCCGTTACAGAATCACACCTCCAGTTCCAGGTTTAACTCCACAGAGAAAGTTATAACAATGCATTTTCTATTTTGTATCTCTTTGTTGGTTTGAATGAGATTACCTCCATAGGCTCATATGTTTGAATGCTTGAGTCCCCAGTTAAAGGTGTGGCCCTGTTGAAGGAGGTGTGGCTTTGTTGGAGGAGGTGTGTCACTGGGAGTGGGCTTTTGGGTTTCAAAAGCCCAAGCCATGGCCAGTCTCTCTCTCTCTCTCTCTCTCTCTCTCTCTCTCTCTCTCTCTCTCTCTCTCTCTCTCTGCCTGCAATATATAAATCTCTCTGATATAGGCTCTCAGGCACCGCTCCAGGGCCGTTGCCACACCTGAAGACCTGCTGGTTGCTATACTCCCCACCATAATGATCATGAACTAACCCTCTGAAACTGTAAGCGAGCCTCCAATTAAATGTTTTCTTTATAAGTTGCCTTGGTCATGGTGTCTCTTCACAGCAATAGAACAGTGACTAAGACAACCTTTTATATTGTCTTTTTGTTGTATGATTGACTCATAATCCAGTCTTTTAGTTTAAAATATTTTAGATACAGTTTTAAGAGACTTCATTCTCATGGTTTGAATTGTGTCATGAGCTGTGTTAACACACAGGGAAATCCTGCGAGTCCTTTCTGTTCAACTCCTGCTGCTTTTGCCATCTAGAATTTTGCACGACAGAGTGGAAATAGATCAGGTAATCCTGGATCATCGCCTGCCCCTCTGCCAAATACTGTTATTCTATGACTAATTGCCAGTATTATCTAGGAAAATCCTTAATTATAGTTTGCTTCTAGTATTTTCCTTTTACATTTTTATTACATTTACCCGCCGTGTGTCTGTGCACACATTCACATGCTGCAGTGTGTGCAGAGGTCAGAGGACAGCTATCAAGAGTCTTTTCTCTTCTTCCATCATGTAGATCCCAAGGATCAAACTTGGGCTGTTAAACTTTGTAGCAAGTGCCTCTAGCCATGGAGTCATCCCTCTGGCCCTATCCAAGGTTCACATTCTACAGCTGTCTGCATATGTGGCTTATAGGAAGTGTGAGCCTTTAAAGAAACAACTAGCATTTGCAGGGAGTAGGCAGGGATCTGAACAAAAAGAAGGAAGTGATGGACAGCTGATGGAAGGAGACAGATGGGAGCAATTTGAGGGGGTGGGGCATGGATGCAGGGAGACAAGTAGAGGATGCATCTACTAGGAAAACACATGTAGTATTTTGCTATTAACATTTATCAAATTGGATTCATTTTTGAATTGGACTTTCACTTGGAGACTTCTGCTTAGTGATTACAAACTACTGCACAATGGGCCTGGGAAGCGTTTTTCCCTTTGGTCTGTGAGCTGTCTCTAAGCTGAGTGCTTGTGTCCAGTTGCTGGTTTCCAAATGCTCCTTGGTGAAGTGAATACTTTTCAGAGAGGGTGCAAAAGCTGTGGTTGTAAACACAGTGCTGGTGCTCCTTCACTTAAAACGAGGTGACATCCTGCTAACCGTAGTGTAAACAGAGAATGCCAGCTATTACCGTGTACTTACTCCACCTTGCCAACCGAATGCCATAGCTTAGCAATGCGACCTACGTAGAGCGCTGCCTGGTCACTCTTAGAACTGTGTGGCTAACTGCTGTGGCTCAGCAGGAGAGCCCACTGTTGCAGATTACCAGTGAGGGGAATAGAACAGGGGACAGCCACAAGATGGGGAACCTGAATTAATTTGCTACCACCCTAAGAAGAGGAGTCCTGGGAGATAGCTGTGCAGAATGACAAGCCAAAAGTGCAGGTGGCAGGAGTCTGTAGTCAGGCAATGAAGTGCTGATAGAAATGTTGCCCCGCCTTTGCTTACTGGGGACAGAGCTTATCCATTAAGATTAAGCCTGGTGCTTGTAGTCTGGAGCCTAAACTCAAGGAGTAGGACAACCTCTGGCGCTGCCTGTCTGCCACTCATGACTGTGAATCTTGAGGGCTGAATCTTCAGTGCTCCTGCTTGACCCTGAGCTGCACCCCTCCAGCAGAGTGACTGATGGTGAGGGGGTCTTTATAAGTACGAGGACAGAGTCTCACCAGACACTAAATATCAAGGCTGTGGTTGCATCTACTCCCCAGCAACTGGGAAACACATCGTAGCTAAAACAGCCAACTCAGAGGTATGAGCTTTGAAGATGCAGAAGGGCAAACCTGCCCAGCCCACAGACTGCCAAGCTTAAGTGAGACTTGAGTGGCCCCTGATACACAAGAAAGGAAATCTATTAAAATTAAAGCACACCTGGCAGACACAATATTGAGCCAATAGAGGCTCAAACCAGCTTAAACCATAGGAAAGAGAAGAGTCCAGTGAGTTTGACTGAGCCTCCCTCATGCAGCCTCCAATTTTTAAAAACCAGAATGTACCAAAACTTCCTCCACATTTTTCCCACCTTGCCCTTCACTCTTTTTGTTTCTTTTAATTGTCATTTTAGCAGTGCTTTAATTATTTTCTTCTTTATTTATCTTCATATATACTTTAACTTTGTTTACACATCTTTTTCATTATTGAACTACCTTTTTTCTTTTCTTCTTATTCTTTTGTGCCTCATGTTTATCTCCATTCTCCACCTTTTTGTTGTTTAAAAACAAAAACCCAGGGTCAGAGAGATGGCTCAGTAGTTAAGAGTACTGGCTGTTCTTCTTAGAGGACTCATGTTTGATTTCAGCTCTGACATGGCAGCTCACAGCTGTAAGTTTAAATAAAAAGACAATAGAAAACATCACCAGTTTACTTGATTAATAGGAAGAAAGAGCATCAAAACTGGAGGACAAACATGAAGAACTACTACATTCAAACATTTACAAGAAAAAAATATGTAAATAAGGGGTGGGAAGATGATTCTGTGGATATAGAGTCTGTAAACAAAAGTCCTGCATCCATTCAGTACAAAGAAATACAAAGGCTTATATTAATTACAAATTGTTTGGCCTATTAACTCAGGCTTATCATTAACTAGCTCTTACAACCCAAATTATCCCATAATTCTTGTCTATGCTTAG
Source organism: Dicrostonyx torquatus (assembly GCA_028555095.1). Classification (NCBI taxonomy): domain Eukaryota; kingdom Metazoa; phylum Chordata; class Mammalia; order Rodentia; family Cricetidae; genus Dicrostonyx; species Dicrostonyx torquatus. The sequence continues at coordinate 15,866,225 of JAQHUG010000007.1, read as the reverse complement.
CCACATGGCTTGGTAACTTTTCTCAGTGAGGCATTCTTATCTTGTTTCCTCTGCATCCGGCTGGTATCTGCCTCTCTGCCTTTCCTCTTTCCAGAATTCTCTTATTCTGGTTGCCCCGCCTATACTTCCCGCCTGGCCACTGGCCAATCAGCATTTTATTAAGCCAATATAAGTGATAAATCTTTACAGTGTACAAAAGCATTATCCCACAGCAAGAATCTGCTGTTGGGAGAACTTGATGGTCAGGCATTGTAGTTTGTCATGGCCTGAAAGGTCTCACCAAAGTTCGGCAACATGAGGGACTCTCTCCCCAGCTAGACTTCCTACTTTCTACCTGCCCTTATCTGGAGGATGTCTCTAGGCCCAGAGGACTGACCTTATCTGAAAACTGTCTCTAAAGTCTGGAAGCCTGATTTACCTCTAGCATGACCCTTGGCACAGTGTCCTGCTAGAAGCCTCCCATGCTGCTATATGGTAATAAACTTGTACTAGGAGCTTTGCTATAGGACCCTGCTGCCACATATGAAGTGTATGATAGGAGTGTGCCACTTAATGCAAATTAGAGTTTGTCCCCAGACTCCCCAGTCCTGTGTATTTCCTATACTCTGGAATAAAGCTGAGCTGATTTACCTAAGTTATCTCCAGGAGAGTTGTCTCCATCATTTCCATAGCCACTGAAGCCAGCTCCTCACTTTTATTCCCTCCACCCTTGTAGACCAATGGGTCCCCAAAGAAGAAGCAGAGCCCATGGTCTGCCATGCAATCATGAGGGGCTGACTTCTGATCACCATGGAAAAGTCATGCTTGGCAGTGTGCATCTGTAAGCCTAGTGAAGACGAGTAGAGACGAATGGATCCCTATAGCTTGCTTTCCAGCCATCCTTGTCTCTTGGAGAGCTTCAGGTTCAGTGAGAGAACTTTTCCCAAAAAATAAGGTGGAGAGCAATAAAAGGAGGCACTTAGTATAAAGATCTGGTCTATACACATACAAGATATGCATATGCTCGCTCTCTCTCTCTCTCTCTCTCTCTCTCTCACACACACACACACACACACACAACACACAAAATATTGTAACATAAAAACAAGTAAGTAAGCATGGCCACAGAATCCAAGAACTCTGGGATATGATCAAGAGCTCAAACCTAAGAATTCATAAGATAAAAGAAAAATCTAAGCTAGTGACTAAAAGCAAAGAGAAATATTTTTAATTAATTTACAATGGAAAAATTCTAAATTTAATAAAATTATATATATATGTATGTGTATATATACATGTACATATACACATACACATATATATGCACACATATGCAAGAGACACATAGAACCCAACCTGAGAGCACCCTTCCATGGCACATTATAATGAAGATGCTAAAACTACAAAGATAAGAAACAATATTAATAGGTGCAAGGGAAAATACCAATTCACCTACAATGGCAAACAGAATAATATCAGATCTATTGTCAGCAACCCTAAAAATCAGAAAAGCATTGAACACTATATTTTAAGGCCTAAAATTAAGTGCCAACCATCACTGCTATGTCCAGCAAAGCTATCTTTATTATCTTTTTAAAGATTTAATTTTTTATTATGTATGTGGCATTCTGCCTCCATGTGTGCCTGAAGGCCAGAAGAGGCCACCATATCTCATTTTAGATAGTTGTGAGCCACCATGTGATTGCTGGGAACTAAACTCATGACCTCTGGAAGAACAGCCAGTGCTCTTAACCTCTGAACCATCTCTCCAGTCCATTTTTATTTTTTAAATTTAATTAAAATATACTTATATGATTTCCCTCTCCCTGTCCTCCCTCCAACCTCTTCCATACCCACACCACTCCCTTTCAAATACATGGCCTCTTATTCTTTAATTATTATTGTTACATATATATTATATATAAACAAATAAATATGCAAATTCAACCACGGAGTCGGTTTAGTGTCCATTGTATATTTTTAGGACTGACCACGTGGGACTGGATAACCATTTAGGAGGTTCATCGTTGGAGCAAACTCATGTTCCTTCTCTCAGCAGCTTGAGGCCCCATGAGAGTTCCCCCATCCGTGTTGGCATGGCAATGGTAATATCATCCAGGTCTTGTTTAAGAAGACATATTGTTGAGATTTCATGGGTGTAGCTTCCCTGCCACATCTGGAAGATTCAGTCTTACAGCAGACATCCTGATCCTTAAGACCTACAGTCTTTCCACCCCCTCTTCCACCATTTTCCCTGAGCTTTGGAATGAGGGGATATGTTGTAGATGATTCACCCACAGACAGTTCTCTACATTTTGAGTAGTTAAAGCTTTCTGTAATTGTTTCCATCTCCATCTATTGCAAAACCAGCTTCTTTGGTGCAGGATGAGAGGTTCCTACATCTGTGAATAGAGGATAGGTAATTAGGTTGCAGTTAGGAATTCTGTCAGTTTAGGGATGTAGTGGTAGTAGTTCTCCTATGACCTCACTATCAGTGACTAAGTTTATGGTACCAGGAATAGCTTCCTTCATGTTAAGTAGCTCTTTAGTCCAATTAGGCAGCAGTAGCTTACTGCCCAGGCATAAGCATCATTACTGAACTTTTAGGGACGTCTTCCTGTGGTAGTTTGAATGTAATTGGCCCCCATAATCTCATCAGGAGTGGCACAATTAGGAGGTGTGGCTTTGTTAGAGTGAGTATGACCTTGTTGGAGGAAAGGTGTCACTGTGGGGGTGGGCTTTGAGGTTTCCTATGCTCACAGTGCCTTAGTCAACTTCCTGTTGCCTGCAAGATGTAGGACTCAGCTATTCCTCTAGCACTATATTTGCCTGCATACCACCACGCTCCCCACCATGATGATAATGGACTGAACCTCTGAAACTGGAAGCAAACGGCCCAAATTTAATGTTTTTCTTATAAGAGTTGTTGTGGTCAGTGGTTGGTGCATGCCTTTCATCCCAGCATTTGGGAGGCAAAGGCGGGCGGATCTCTGTGAGTTCAAAGTCAGCCTGGTCTACAAAAGCTAGTTCCAGGACCAGCTCCAAAGCTACACAGAGAAACCCTGTCTTGAAAAACAAAACGAAACAAAAAAAAGAGCTGCTGTGGCCATGCTGTCTCTTCACAGCAGTAGAGCCCCTAAGACGCTTGCCATGATGACCATTGTTGTGGTTCACAGACATCACATCTCGACAAGATTCAAATGCTTTTCTCCCACGACAGTTTACATAACTCTTTCTGTTCTTATGAAAAGTAGTCATCAGACCTTTGATTCAAATCCAATTTGATTCTCCCAAGTCTTGTGTCTAAAAAGTGTTGTGTCTTTAGCAATAGGAACTTGCCTTCAACTTCTGACAGACAACCAAGGGGAACAATCATAGCCTACATTGTTTGGGGATTCTCTTGGAATCCTTTGCCTAATAACTCAAGGGGGTTTCTCATGACTTGTGCTGGAACTGATGTCCCTCCCCCTCCCCAATTAAAGCCCCTGTGGTGGTTTGAATGAAAATGGCCCCCACAGACCCATAGGGAGCAGCACTATCAGGAGGTGTGGCCTTGTTGGAGGAAGTGTGTCACTGAGGGTGGACCTTGAGGTTTCAGATGCTCAAGCCAGGCCCAGTGTGACTCTCTTTCTGCTGTCTGCTGATCCAGATGAAGAACTCCTAGCTCCTTCTCCAGAATCATGCCTGCCTGCATGCAGCTGCCGAGCTACCCACTATGACAATAATGGATCAAACCTCCGAACTTGTAAGATAGCCCCAATTAAATGTTTTCCTTTATAAGAGTTGCTGTGGTCATGCGTCTCTTCAGAACAATAAAACCATAACTGACAGCTCCTCCTCCATTTCCTTCTCTTTTCACCTCAACTCCCTCCTGCTAGTCCCTTCTCTGGTGTTCCTCCCTTGTCTTCCTCCCAAAGCTCCCCTTTTCCCCTAGTTTCTGTGCTTACTCCATGTATACTCATATCAGAGGATTCGATGACAAGAGCTTCACACGATGAGAGTTTTGTCTTCAGATGCAGCATTTGTCTTTGCAGTTCTGGGTACCTCATCCAACACAATCTTCCCTAGTTCCATCAATTTACCTGAAAATTTCAGGATTTCATTTTTTTTCTTTTAAGCACACTAGTATTCCATTGTGTGTGTGTGTGTGTGTGTGTGTGTGTGAGAGAGAGAGAGAGAGAGAGAGAGAGAGAGAGAGAGAGAGAGAGAGAGAGATTCATTATCCATTTATCAGAAGATCAGAAGGACATTTATGTTGTTTCTATTTTTAGCTATTGTGAAGAGTTTGGCAACAAATATTGATGATAGGTGTCTATGGAGTATGATGGTAAGTCCTTTGGGCATATGCCAAGAAGTGGCATAGATGTCTCATATGGTAGATTTGGTTTAAGTTCCTCAAGGATTCTCTACACCGATTTCTGGAGTGACTGTACCAGTTCACAGTCCCACAAATAGTGAATGAAGGTTCCCCTTTTCTCACATCCTCACCAGTACCTGTTGTTAGTTGTTGACCTAAGCCATTCTGGTCGGCATAAGATATATTGCTCTAATTGCTAAGGATGGTAAACATTTTTTGAGATATTGCTTAGCCACTTTTATTATTTCTATTGAGAACTCTCTGTTCAAATTTATAGCCCATTTTTAAAAATTGGGTCATTTGTTTTCTTAAACTCTTTTAAAACATTTTTTATAAATTCTGGATATTAATACTTTGTCAGATGTATAGCTGGCAAAGATTCTATCCTACTTCGTGGGCTTCCTCTTTCCTCAGTTGATTATTTTCTTAGATATGCAGGAGCTTTTTAATATTTTAAGATACCAATAGTCAATCGTTAGTCTTACGTCTGGGCAAATGGAGTCCTATTCAGAAATTCTTTCCTATATCTAAATGCTGCAGGATACCACTTATGCTTTATTCTGGCATTTCAGCATTTCAGGATCCACTTTGAGATCTTTGATCTTTTTTGTATGGGGTAATAGACGCAGGTCTAATTTTATTCTTCTCCATGTAGACATCCAGCAGTTTTCCCAGCACCATTTGTTGAAGATGTTGTCTTTTATTCAGTGTATGTTTCTGACATCTTCAGCAAATATCATATTGTATGGAGCAGATCAATTCTCTAGTGAGTGTATTGTTGACATGAGCATGGCCAAGCCAAGGACCCCAATATTTGAAACCCATGGGACTGGCAAGGACTTTTCCTGGTCTGAGCATAGATCTTGACAGTGTGTGCAGAAAGTCTCAACCAAGCTTCGTCATCCCAGATGACTGTAGCCTGAGATTGCTTCTCTACAGGAACCTTCTGCCGAGATGAACTAACCTCCCCTTGGTAGTAGTGGTGCATGGTGGGGGGTGTGGTGCATGCCTTTAACCCTAGCACTTGGGATGCAGAGGTAGGTGGATCTCTGTGAGTTTGAAGCCAGCCTGGTCTACAGAGTGAGTTCCAGGACAGGCTCCAAAAAACTACAGAGAAACCCTGTCAAAAAAAAACAAACAAACAAACAAACAAAAAAACTTAGCTAACCCCCTCCCCATTCAGTTGTTTATAATAAATGCACCTCCTCATTCAACTGTGTATAATAAGCCCCTCCTTATTCAGCTGTATATAATGAACCCACCTCCATATTCAGTTGTGTATGACAAACCCATCTCCTCGTTCAGCTGAATATAATAAATATCCCTCTTATTCAACTGTATACAATAAACAACACAGGGTTCTATTCACCTGCAATGAAAGTTGAAAGCATGACTTCTGAGAAAAGGAAATAAGCCAGACTTAGAGAAATACCATATGTTTTCTCTGATATGCAGACTCCAGACTTGAATTTATGTTTTTGTTTATGTGTATATACCTGTGAGTGTGTGCATGCATGTGTGTGTGAGTGTGCGTGTAGGTCTTGAAGGTAGAAGAGATTGTGATTGGGAAGAAGTCAGTCCTATGGTGGTGTTGTGTGGCACTCCTGAAGAAATGTTTACTCGCTCCAGAAAGGGAACTGACAATAGATCAGAGTACTGAAGATACCACCGAGTCCAACTTGGATAACCATTGAGTTTTTTGGAATTATTTACCAGAGCAAAAATTCCCAAGGACAGCTGCATCGCCAGAAGCTTGCCGCAGCATGGGTGATAGCTCAGGAAAGCTGGAAACCTGGAGCTCACTGCACAGCCTGCAGGGAGATCAATACGTTGGAGATGATCTCTTTCAGATAGCTCAAGTGGCCTTTTCCAGGCAGCCCAGTTTGTCTGAGAGCATCCTTCAGCAGTCTTTATTGATTATATCTGTTTAAGAAGGGAGGTAGAAAATGTATCTAGTTAGTTTCAGGGACTTCCTGGAGCTTTTGAGTTGGATCCTGAGTTTAACTAGCTTTCCTGCAGGATGAAATGTTTCACCTTTCAAACATCTTGTGTCTTAAGGAACCTCACTCCAAGTTGGAAGGTTTTATTTATTTATTTATTTATTTATTTATTTATTTATTTATTTATTTATATTTGGGTTTTCTTCGAGACCATGTTTTTCTGTAGCCTTGGAGCCTATCCTGGAACTAGCTCTTGTAAACCAGGCTGGCCTTGAACTCACAGAGATTCGCCTGCCTCTGCCTCCCGAGTGCTGAGATTAAAGGTGTGCACCACCACTGCCCAGCCATGGAAGGTTTTAATTGAAGGAAGTTGCTACTTAACACTTGTGTAATGGTTCCTTTCTGTTGCTATACTAAAGCACTGAATGCATTTGACTTGGAGAGGAGAGGGTTTGCTTGACTTTCACTTCCACATCACAGTCCACCTCTGAGGGAAGTCAGAAGTACCCAGACCCCTGAACTGAAACTGAGGCCACAGAGGAAGCTGCTTACTTGCTATCTTTCCATGCTCTCTCAACTTACTTTCTTAGACACCCCCAAAAGCACTTGTCCAAGGGTGGTACCACCCACAGTGGTCAGGACATTCTCACATCAGTGATCAATCAAGAAAACGCCCCCAAAGATTTACCCGCAGATCAACCTGATGGATGCGACTCCAGCTGAGGTTCCATCTTGGAGAATGACTCTACTTTGTGTCAAGCTGATAAAGAGATAGCCAGCACAACCTGGAGTGTCGTCAGCATTTTCTTCTATGCGGTTCGTTTTCTCTCTGGAAACTGATGAACCTAATCATAGATTTGGGAAGGATTCAAAGATTCAGATGAAGGACTGGGAGACACACCCACTACTCATTGTGTGTCCCACGGAGAAAAGCACGTGGCTCTGCCTGTGGTGTGGTCAGGAAGGAAGGAAGATAAAGGGAAGAGAGCAGGCACATAAGGAACAGAAACCCAGCATCTGTAGGGCTAGCAAAGAGGAGGAAGAAGATGCTTGAAGTGGCTAGGAATGGATCTATCCTGAACTACAGTGTGCTAAGAAGGAGCTGGATCTGAATTTGTTTAATGGGTCCACAGAGTTCTCTTTGTGGAGACTTTGCAAGAATTCGTGCATTCACAAGTCCACTTAGATCAAGTCCACTGAGATGCCAGGAACTCTAGATGAAGTCTCATTCTTTCCACCATAGTACCCTTTCAATTTAAAGTGTCCACAGGAAAAATCAAGCCCAAGCCTAGAGGACACATTCCAAAGGCCCCCGATGTCTGTGAAATTTCTTACCTTTGGAGACAGGTTCTCAGTATGTATCCCAGGTTGGCCTGAAATTTACTGGGTAGTCCAGGCAGGCCTATAGATTATTATTCTTCTGCCTCAGCGCCTTGAGTGCCAGGACTACAGGCAGATGCCACACACAGCTTCTGGGGACTTCTCGGTAACTGTTGATAAAATGTCAAGTCTAGTCTATGTGGGCTTGGACATAAAGTGCCAAAACTGCCAGTCTGGCATCATGGTTCTCTAACATACTGATGAAATGCCATTTATTTTACCCTATTAGTCCCTTGGAGAACTTTGGTCTTATCTTGGAAATTTAGCAGTGCTGTGACTTTACCATTTGCTAGAGGTTCCCATGGTCCACGTCTCCTAGCAGAGAACCGTTGCATCTTTACGCTCACACTCCTGTTGTGTGCTCACACTTGTAGTAAATAGTATGACAACCCTGCGCACTAGAGACACTTTACCAGACTCACATGTAGCTAATCTTTGCCCAAGTGCTTACCCTGCTAACTGGGAAGAGAGCCGACTAGTGGGAGGCTGCTGACACAGTCAAAATGCCTTCTGCTCAAGGAAGGCCGTTACAGAGCACAGAAAAGATCCCTATGTGTTTTTATTTTAAACAATTTCGTTTGGTGGGTGCAAAGGACCAGGAGGTGAAAAGACTGGCCTGTTCAGGAAAGCATAGGCTAGGGGAGTCTATGTCCGAATGAGCTCTTTATCCCTGAGCCAGGCAGGAGGCAGGGAAATCAAAACTGTTTGTGTTTATAGTTGCTTCGAAATGACGAGGGGCAGGGAGAGTGAGATCTTAGAGTTGGGAAGAGACTGGATATTCAGTCAGCAAGCCTATCTCAGAAGTAGGTGGTCCAGACTCTTACAGCATTAAATGAGAATATTTGGACTAAAGATATCTCAACAACTGCCAGCCAGTAAAGTCATCTGTGATTAATGACATATCATCTCCCCTGGAATGCTGCTTCTATAGGATGCAACCTGGGAGTCGCCTCAGCCATCCATCTACCCTAATGCGTTCACAAACCACAGTCAACATGAGTTAGTCAACTGCTGCCTGCCAGCCATAATCCCAAATACTTCAAATGTAAAACAGCATTTCATTCGGAAATAAAAACATCATGTAGCTGGTTTAAGAAAACACTCAAACCCTTGCCCAAGTCCAAACTGCACACTTCTCAGTGGACTCTTGTGCAGTCAGAATGGTCTTCCTGAAGCCGCGGAGCTTTGCCTAGGAGTTCACTTTTATGAGCAATCTCTCCTTTTTTTTTTTTCATTCTCCCTTGTTGTGGTTCTTGCTACTTCAATACCCAGAACGGTGAACACACTTATCCATTGTGATAAGGGAGAGATTTGAAAAACCAACTGTGATGGTATGATGGGGCTGAAACAAAAGGGGAAGGCTGCTTTAGATGTTCTTTTCTGTGTCCCTTCGCCTACATTCCATGTTTCTATTTATGAATTAATTAGAATAAGGGACTTTGTAAAATTGTATTTAATCCTCACTGTTTTAGGAAACATATTATTGCTATTGGCCACTAAACAGATGAGAAAACTCGGGAGTCAGAGGGGCTAAGTCCAGATAGTCTGCCAAAACAACCCTGCAAAGAAAACAGAAGCAGAGAGGAACAGACACCAGAGCTGCCCCTTGGCACCTCCACAGTCCACCCAGACACACGAGGGCCTTGTGCTGCTAGCCGCTCACCTGACACTGCCTTGAGAATATTCCCTGAGCAATCATTTGGATAGCAGCAAGAGTGGGAGAGGTTTTATTTTTCTATTCACTAAAAATTATATAATTTCAGACCTTAAGACCATTTACCAGACTGCCTACGTAAACTCCATAATTTTAACATATAAGGAACCTTGGGTCTGGTGAAATGGAATGACTAGCCCAAATGTCATTGGCAAGCTAGGTTCATGGACTAGGGCCAGTTCACCTGAGAATGGTCAGACAGCTCTGGAGACCTATGGGTCCCTAACATAGCTACCCAGAACATAGAGTAGTCTCTTAGGGCGCTGCTGCCCAATCTTCTGGCAGGGATCTACAGAGCTAATCTGTTGTTTGGCCTGGTACTCCAAATCCCTGCAGGAGCTTGTTTTTCTGCCTTCATCCTTTTCTGGAGGTCCACAGGCACTCGGCTTTTGTTTGTTTGGTTTTAGGTGAATAAACACTGTCAGTTGTGAAGTTTTCTGTGCCTGGCATAGGACAGAAGAGGGAAGAATGGGCGTGTCCTGGCTGTAAAGGGCAAGGCCTAGCCGTGGAAGGGCGGGACTTGGCAGTGGAAGGCGGGACCTAGATGTAGAGGGCGGAGCCTGCCCGTGGAGGGCGGGGCCTGGATGTGGGGGGCGGGGCCGGTTGTGAAGGCAGGCGCGCGCGCGGCGGCGCCACACCCTCATTTCCCTCATTTCCTCGCGCGCGCCGGAAGTGGCGGTGCTCGGCGGCGGCGCGCCGGGCCGGCCAGCGCAGAGCGCTGGCCAGGTGAGCAGTTCCCCAGGGCGGCGGCGCTGAGCAAAGGGCGCGGTGAGTACCGCCCTCGCCTGCCGCGCCTCTGGGCGGCGGCCGGTCCCCTCCGAAGAGCCCTCCGGGACGGGACGCAGTCGGGCGCGGCGCTTCATTGACGCGCCCTCCCGCGTCTGGTCGGGTTTCAGGAGACCGCTGCTGCCAGAGACCGTTGGTTTGCGTGTCAGTTATGTGTTTTTTTATAACCTACTCGCCATCGTCTCTGCCGAGTGGCTAAACTTTTTACTGCGGGGTTAAAAGCTCCTCTGGCAGCAGTCCTCCTGGCTCTGACAAAACGGCCTCCTGTAAAAGATGCTCTTGGAGTAGGACTCGGTGACCCCCGGAGCCTGAAAAAACGGGGACTTGTCAGAATGACCAGATAGTTTGGGAATTTCTTGCCTATCTGAGCAAGTGGCTGTGTAATTTGTCAAACACCTCGGCGTGCTTGTGTCTGTCACCGGTGATGGTATTGGCAGCATGACAGACAGTTCAGTTACAAATCTAAAGCTTCCCCTCTTAAGCCCTTGTTAAATCTGGAGGTGTCTTGAGCCTGCTTTTGAAGTGTGTGTGTGCAGTGTCTTGACAGTCCGTGTCGCTGAAGGCCCCTGGGCTTTTAAAGCTTTGTAGATTAATGTGTCTTTTAAAGGTGTATTAAAATAGCACCTTTGGTTTGGGAAGTGACACAAAGTGTTTTATGGCTTACAGTTCAGGAATAGTTTGTATTATTATCTGCTACTACTTGTTTCAAATTAGGTGACTGAAGAATGCAAAAGGGATGTTGGATTTCCGGTATATGTGGCTTGGAGGATTTGGAGTTAAACATCCAGCTTTAGTTTCAGATAATTTAGAGATCACCTTTTTCCCTTCTCTGCTTCTTTTGTGGGGGGTATAAAACACACATGAGGCCCACAAACGCGTACAGGTTAACTGTGTAGGTCAGCGACTTTACATGCTTAGTCCCTTTGTTTCCTGCTACACACCCCAGGCTGTAACTGTAGAACATTTCCAGAGTGCTCTGCTTCTGCTCCCCATCTGTAGTCTGGCTTCTCTCCTCAGCCTTAGTTCCATCTATGTTGAGCTTCATTTTAATGGAGTTAACATGTAGTATTCTCAGAAGTCACCCAGTGTGTTTTACGGTATGGTGCCATTCATATCTGTGGCTACCGATAGTTCTTTGGTAATGTCCCACTGTGTTGTGACTGGTTTGCCGTTGGTGAGCATGTGTGCTTCTGGTCTTGTCTGTGTATGTGAATACATTTCTGCCAGGTGTAGAATGACTGAGACCTCCAATAGGGGGAAACTACACCTTAACTAATGTGGACTCTTCTTTTAAAAATGTAACAGGATTGCTTAACTACAATAGTAAAGGTTGGTTTTTAAAGTATAGCTGTCATAAGTTAAGTCATGGTGGTGCAAACCTTTAATCCCAGCACTCAGGAAGCAGAGGAAGGCAGATCTCTGTGAGTTCCAGGCCAGCCAAGGTTACAACCTGGAGTGCTGTCTCTAGCAAACATTTATACATTCACTGTAGTTACTATTTACACTTCATGTGTGCACCAGCAACAGTCTTCTCAAAGACTCGTTGAGTTTAATCATCTTTTACCCACAAGTCAGTTAGAGCAGGCCATGATATGACTCTACGGTTTGATAACAGTTAGGCAATAACTGTGTTACTCAAGTTAGTGGTCCTTAGGGGAAATGTGGTAGCTGTCAGAGGAAATGAAGCATCGAAGGATCTAACTAAAAATGGATTGGACAATCATGAGATTTCCAGACAAAAAAACATAGTTACTGTATTGCCACACAAGAACTAGGTGTGAATATAAAACTGAATTAAATTAATATAAAGTTAATTTTGGATGTGAATTTATTACAGTAGTATAGTTATATCCATAATAGAGAACAAAAATCACTAAACATCTGTAGGAAGTCAGATCATGTAATTTGGGCAAATACAAGAAGCAATTGAGTTGAAGAAGATGTTTAAATATTAGTACTCTCAAGTTTGGAAAGGTGTTTTGCCTACTGAACACACACACACACAGTGGGAGAGGGAGGGAAAGAGAGAGAGAGAGAGAGAGATGCATCAGGGGACAGAGTACTGGCAAACATAGATCAACCCTTCCCTCTCTAATTTTGGTTTATTGATCTGAGAGTATGATCTTTCAAAAGGGCTGTGGAAAGATAGTTACCTGTACTGTCAGCTCCTGATTGTCACTCTCCAACCAACTCACAGAAGATAGCAAATATGATCAAGAAAATAAGGATATTTCTCAAAGCAGAAGTGTATGAGTTTATGAGTAAATTGATACACCAAAACTAATAACATTGTTGAAGCCACACTTAAATACTGTCTAATAAAATTTATGCAGTGTGGAGATAAATATATAATTTTATAAGATTCTCAAAACAATGTTTTGTTTATTTATAAAGGAATAGAAAACAGATTTCCAAACATTGTATGACAATAGTTTAGGTTTCTAAATAGCCCATGGTAATAGGGCGTGGTCATACATGTGTGTAATACCAGCACATGGTAAATTGAAGATCATGAATTCAAGGTCAGCCTTGGCTACATTAGGAGATTCTATCCCAGAAAAGCAATCAATCAAACAAACAAACAAAAATGCCCATAGGACTGTTTTGAACTTGGAACTTTGTCTCTAAAATCATTTCACCCACATTCAGTAGAATATACAGGAAATACTCTATCAAAATGAAAAATTTCTGAAAAAATATATATGGAATTCAAAGAAAACAATAAAACATTTCTTAGCTCCAAGATGTAAATAAATTTAGCTAAGAAATTTAAATGTAATTCTAAGGATTTTTAAGTCTTTGTTTGTTTGTTTTTGTTTTTTCTTTTCAAGACAGGGTTTCTTCGTGTAGCCCTGACTGTTCTGGAACTTGAGACCAGGCTAGCCCAAAACTCAAGAGATCTGCCTGCCTCAGCCTCCCAACTGCTGATATTTCAGGCGTGAACCACAATGCCCAGCCTGAATTTTTAAATCTTTAATAAACTGGAGAAAAAATTTTAATGTGGCAGTTAGTCAGCTTTCCATTATTATAATAAAATACTTGAAACAAAAGGGGAAGGGTTTTTTTTTTTTCTCCAAGTTTCAGCTTGTGTTCAATTGGGCCTGTTGCTTTGCTTCTGTGGCAGCATAGTCTACATGGTAGCAGGAATAGGTGGCTTACCTTGGGGCCAAAAAGCAATGAGTGAGAAAGGACCCAAACTTCAGTATTCCTCCCAAGAGCAAAGAGCACACTCCCAATTACCTAACTCCCCTCTGCTGCTCCTTAAGTGGTTAGTAATGATTCTGCTACTTCCCAATAGCACCATAGACTTGAAGCGAAGACTTTAACTAACACATGGAGTCTGGAGGGACAGTCAGATTTAAGAGAAAGCAGTTGGAAAGTAGAAAGTAGTTAAAGGCATAGTGAAAACTTATCCTGGGCAGGGGACATTGTAGAAACTGATTACATTCAAGGGAATTTAGGCAGCAGTTCCATTTGAAAGATTTGTGTGTCAGTGAAGTACTGTGTTCAAAGTCAGGTATATGAAAGCCATTTGTGCCAAGATACTTAGTAGTGGCAAAAATTTTGGAAGGATACACAAAAATTGTGAGGATGGTAGGAGAGAGGCTTTTCACTCATTCCCTTTATTCATTTTTAACTTTTTTTTTCCAAGACAGGGTTTCTCTGTGTAACAGCCTTGGTTGTCCTGGAACTTGCTCTGTAGACCAGGCTGGCCTCAGACTCAGAGATCTACCTGCCTCTGCCTCCCAAGTGCTGGGATTCAAAGAGTGAGTCACCATGCCCAGCTACGTTTAACCTTTTTTATCCTATTCATTGATATTTTATAAGTATAACCCTTTCTTTTTTAAAGCTGGACGTTGTGTAACTGTAGTTCACTTCTCTAGAAGGCTGAGGCAGGATGATCACGAGTTCAGGGGCTCAAGCCTATCATGAACAACAGAGAGAGTGCGTCGTAGGGGGAAACTGAGACATGTAAATGTAAGTTTTAGAATAGGAGTTGCTGGGGCTGGCTAGTTACCTATGCTAATCTGACCTGTGGCCTAAGAGGGGTTGCTACGTTTTTAAATGCTAGGGGAGGTAATACACTACGATGTGAGGATTATATAAAGTTCAGACTTCAGGGGCCCTTGAAACTCAGCTCTATCTACAGTTTCTGTGCTGTCTGTAGCTCTATCTACAGTTTCTGTGCTGTCTGTGACTGCTGCAAAAGTGGAATTGACTGGCTTCGACCTGAAGTCTTTGCTAGCCTCTAGTTTAGAGGCCAGGTATAGAACTCTCTACATACAGGCATTTTGTCTGTGACTAAACTGATACTTCAGAAGGTTTGTAAAAAGAGTAATGAAACTTGCTTATCTGCTTGGGAAATAAGGTGCTAATTTTGCATTACGATTATTTCTGGTAAAGAAGCTAAAACTGAAAAGTCGTGTAGGAAAAACTTGGCAGATTTGACTATTAAAATTACATAATATAAAATGATAACTGACAGTTATTGAGTACTTAATGTTTGTTGAGTTTTGCTTGACTGTTATAGTAGTACTCCAAGGTAAGTTCTTTAGTTATCCCCACTTAGAGGAGGAAGCTCAAGCTCAGAGATGTGTAGGAGCTTGTAATGTAGAGCAGATATTGGAATTTTGGCTATCTAGCTTGAAACCATTGATACAGGCAAGCAAGAAGAACTGAGAAAATTAATTTACAATATATTAATGCCATTTTATAGGTATTATATGTGTTAGAAAGAACTATCTACTTCATTTAAATATTCCATTTATAAATGTCTATAATTTTTTATCTTTCCTAGTCTTTGTTTTTCAATATTGCTTTTATTTCATTTTTAAAATTTCTTTTATTTTAAGTATATGATGTTTTGCCTGCATGCATGTCTATGCATAAGGCCAGAAAAAGGCAGTGGATCCCCCAGAACTAGAGTTATAGACAGTTGTGAGCTGTTATATAGGTGCTGGGAATTGAACCCAGGACCTCTGGAAGAGCAGCAACTACTCTTAACCACTAAGCCATCTCTCCAGCCCTAAATTGCTTTTTATTTTTATTTTACTGTTATATAAATTTATGCATTCACATTATACACTAATATCTATTTATTTTTGGTTTTTTGAGACAGGGTTTCTCTGTGGCTTTGGAGTACACTAATATTTATAATTGTATAGTAAAACTCTTAAAGGAAGAATTGCAGATTACTGAAAGAGTGTATACATTTTAGTTCAATCGGTTCCACAAAAAGGGGGTGCGTATGCATGTACACAAATATATTCAATTTACCCTTAATTAAAGAAATCATAACATCTTAGAAGGAAAGTTGGCTAGAGATATGGCTCAGAGATTAAAACTGCATCCTACTCTTGTAGAGGACTTGAATTTGGTTCCCATCACCACATTGGGTAGTTCATAAATGCTTGGAACTCCATTTCCAGGGAGTCTGGTACCTCTTACTTCAGGGGCACCTATATAACACACACACACAATTAAAAGTAATAAATAAAAATAATAACTGTCCAGAAAAACTGCCTCATTTTATAAAAGAATTACAAAAAGGTTAAATATTATGCCCAAGATTTTATAACTGTTAAATAGTTGACTGTGTTCTCAAACTTTTTACTCTGCCACAGACTGGCCCATTTTGTGCCATTGTTTGGCCAACATTCAAGTGCTGTGAGTATAGTTTTCTCCAGAATCACCTTATCAAAGGATCCATTTGGTGTTGCCCTTGGTACTCAGCACAGTACTTGGCATACAGTAGGTGCTCTCAAGGATTTGTGGGAACGTGCTGCTTTCTGATGATCAGTCCCTTTGTTTCTAAACACTTAACAGTTGTAAGTGCTTAAGAAATAAATGGTTCTAGGCCGGGTGTGCTGGCACACCTTTAATCCCAGCACTCGGGAGGCAGAGGCAGGCAGATCTCCGAGTTCAAGGCTAGCATGGTCTACAAGAACTAGTTCCAGAAAAGGCTCCAAAGCTAACCCTGTCTCGAAAAACCAAAATGAAGCAAAAAAAAAAAAAAAACCTGGTATTTTAGGCATATATAGTCCAGTACTTGTAAGGCTGAGGCTGGGGGATTGCCATGAGTTTGAGGCCAGCCTGGTGTACATAGTTAGTTCCAGGACAACTGGGCTATGTAAAGAGACTTTCTTTAAAACAAAACAACAACAACAACAACAAAAAAAAAATTTAAAACGTACAGTAAGAAGCCAGTTACCAATGTAGTTAACAGTACCAGGGCTTTACATTGCTTTTTATAGATCTATTTTACTTTTTGTAGTACAAGTGATGAATTCTTTCAGCTTATTTTTATGTCCAAATTAAAGTATTTAGCCTCTGTTTTTCAAAAATTATTCTGATGAATCCTCGGTTGGTAGAGTGGAGAACTGTAGTGAACACTGTCAAAAGTTGTTTTTGCTGGGCATAGAATTCTAGTTTGGCCTTTTTTTTTGGAATGTTTAAAGTGTTTATAGAATATATTTTATATGTATGAATGTTTTGCATGCATGTAGTATGTGTACCGTGTGTGTGTGTGTGTGTGTGTGTGTGTGAGTGAGATGTCCTCAGAGGTCAGAAGAGGGCATAGATCTCCTGGTGCTGGGAACAGAATCTAGGTTCTCTGTAAGAGCAGCAAGTACTCTTAATTGCTGAGTCAGCTCCCTAGCTCCTCTGAGTATTTATAAGGTAATTCTACTTTTTCTCACTTGTATTGCTTCCAAGAGTTCATTTTGTTTCATTAATTTTTTGGAGATTTTATTAATTTTTATTTTCGTGTTTGAATGTTGTGTGCATATGTCTGTGTACCACATGTGTGCAGTAACTGAAAGGAAAAGTATCAGCACAGGAAAATGGCACTTTATAAAGGTGCAAGAGAAAGCCCTGTGTTAGAATGCTTAATTTTAATTGGGCAAGCCATTGGGCTTTTGACGGCCGAATTTCAGTACTTTGATTGCTGGATCTTGGTAGTCTGCCTCAGGAGGAGGAAGTGGCCAAATAAGGGAATAGACCATGGGGGCTAGCTTTAGGAATGTAATCAAATAGTTTTTAGCAAGGCAAAGGGATTGGGGGAGAAGGGCAAGACCTGCCAGAGCCATGCTCTTGAGAGGGCTAGTGCCCTTCGGTACCAGAGGAGGCCAGAAAGGGTGACAGATCCTCTAGGATGGGCAGTTCCAGATGGTTGTAAGCCTCCGTACAGGTGCTGTGAACAGAACCTGGCTCCTCTAGAAGAGCAAGTAGCCATCTCCCCAGCCCCACAGACTGTCACTCCTTTCTTTGTTCCATATGTAGATGCATTTTTTTGTATAGTCACTTTTAAAGTAGAATAACTTTAATATGAGTGTCAGATACTGTAAATTCTATTTTGTTATATGATAAATATTTTATATTCCTATAAATATTCTTGAAAATTATGACATCATATGGAAACAATTTAATTCTTACAGGTTTTGCTTTTAATATTTGTCGGCAGGAGTTAGATGAATGTTTATAGTTGGTTATTTTCCTCTACTATTAGTGCCAAGACTTTTTTGAATGCCCAATGCTTCATAAACTTAAAGTTTTCCAGTCTGTCTGCTAGGAGCATATACTATTCTTGGTCCTATTTAAATGTTGGGATTTGTGTCCTCGGGTTTTTTATAGTCTTTTTCCTTGGTTTATTTCTTTATAACCTACACTAATGAGCAAGCACTCTGCTGAATACCCAAAGGATGCCCTCTTTAGGTCTCTGGAGTTGTTTTGAACCCTTACTGCCTTGAACTTTTCAGACTATCGGGTCCATCCTGTCAACTCAGGAAATCTGCTGGGCTTTGCTTAGGCTGACCTTCCTTAGTATATACACATACATATTTATTATCAGAAACAGTTTCAGTAAGAAACAAGTAATCACTTGTTTCTCATTTCTCCAAGGATTGCTACTCAATTTTCCTGATGTTCAACATCTGGAAAATTGTTATTTCATGTGATTTTGGTTGTTTCAAACATAGAGGTAAATCTGGTCCCTGTTATCCCATCTTGGGATGAAATCTCTTAGTCTGTTTTTGAGTTAGGATTGATTACTTTCAAATTTTCTTTCAACTAACTTTAAAACTATTTGATTCTGTCTTATTTACCTTTACTATCTCATTTTCCTGTCACTACAGTATTCTTTATCTCTTCAGACCTTTCACTGGGTTTAGAGGTTGGTTGAATTAGCTCCAAACTGTGAGTGAATGTCATAGGTATATCATATAGACAGTGCACAGAAGATGGAATCAAGATGTAATAGCAGAAAGGGGTGCATGTGGTGTGAGGCATGTATGTGTGCATACGGGTGTGAGTGTGGGGTGTGTGTAGCATGAGGGCCTGGTTGGTTTCTGTCCTCCCACCAGGTCCCACAGCCAGCAAGTCCCAAAGAAAATCACACAGAGAGGTCTATATTAATGATAAACTGATTGGCCCATTAGCTCAGGCTTCTTGTTAACTCTTGTAGCTTATATTAACCTATTATTCTTATCTATGTTAGCCACATGGCTCAGTATCTTTCTCAGCAGGGCAGGTCATATCTTGCTTCTTCCATGGTCTGGGCAGGAATGGGAGGAATGGGCGTCCTCCTTCCCAGCTTTCTCCTGTTCTCATTGCCCTGCCTCTACTTCCTGTCTGATTGACCCACCTATACTTCCTGCCTGGCCAAATCAGCATTTATTTAAAACATGATTGACAGAATACAGACAGTTATCCCGCACCAGGTGTATGTGTGTGTATGCACACTCACGCACGCACATTACATTAAATTTAATGTTACATACATTAAACTGTATCTCTAGCTCTTCTAAGATTCTTAGTAGCTTATTACCATTATAATCTGGTCTTGTGGTATGTGGCCAGAGTTCCTTTTAGGAACTAGGCAAGTAGGATGTAACATCTACTATAGAGATATGCAAGTACACTCTAATTAATTATAGCAGCCTTTCTTTCATTGCAGTGGAAAACAAGGAACTGCAGCATTACATCACATAGATATTATAAACCTATAGTTTTATTAAAATGGAGAAACAACACCCAAGTTTTAATGCTTCCATTTAGTGGTTAAATAGCCTTATTTAAATCTCTTTATTTCTGAACAATTTTTCTTCTATAAAAAGAAGCTAATACTAGCACTATTCTGAAAGGATACTTTATATATTGTATGGAATATGTGAAAAATGGGTCTTAAACTAGTGTCTTTTAGGATTTTTAATCATAACCCAATTTTTACTATATTATACATGAAGTCTCATATATACATATACACACACACACACACATTTAATCATAATGCAAAACTTACTGCTACACATGTTTTCTCTTTCACTGAAAGGTAAACCTTTAGTAGTGACCCATTATGAATTATATAAAATATAAAATAAAGGAAATGACTATGCAGTGATCTATTAATAAAAAGATATGGTACATAGAGCATATATTGCTTTATGATCAAGTTTTACCTCAAAATCATTTGAGTATATTGTATGGTTAAGTGTGTCTATCTTTATTAACAGTTTTGGTTGCTGATGTTATTTTTTTCAAGGTAGAGTCTCACTGTGTAGCCCTGGTTATCCTGGAACTCACTATGTAGACCAGGCTGGCCTTGAACTCACAGCAATCCACCTGCCTCTGCTTCCTGAGTCCTGGGATTAAAGGTGTGTGCCATCAGCACTGGGTTTATTAACAGTTTATGAAATTTCAAGTGTAGCCTTTTTCCCCTAACAAGTAGGCTAGTCATGACTTTCACATAGTAGGAAAATGCCTCTCAGTGTATTTTGTCAGTAATGGCGTTCAGGTGGCTCTTTTGTTAATGATTATGTTTCTAAGAAATGGTAAATTCTTAGAACAAGTATTAGCTTTGCATTGTCTTTTAATTAGCTTGTTAAAAATTTAAATTTCCCCTATTTTCCTCTAACATTTAAACAAGATTTACAATCATCTTGTAAATATTGTCATAGTAAAGACACAGTGAATTAAATTTTTCAGGATACTTGGTTGTCACTTGGTTTGCTAAGGTAACAAATGGCTTAGGGAAGTTAAGCCTATTATTTGTGGTCTACTATCATAAAAAGTTTTAATCTTGCCTACATTTTAATACAAATCTCCACCAAAAAATACACAATGCAGAATTTTTGCAGCAGGCATCCAGGTTTCCTAGTGACTAAGAAAGCAAGTACCTAGGACTGATGTCCCTACTGTTGTGCTGACCTGGAGGAAGCATTCCTGCGAAACATCCCTTGTCAGGTCACATTATCCTGCTCAGAAACACGTGGTTGGATGAAAGTTCTATTCGCAGCAGAGGACTTCTTGCCTCCCTTGCCTGAGTTTAATCTCTTCTATTTCTAGAGTCAGTAATCCTTGGTTTAGAATTAGACTGGAACAGTTCACACAGCATGAAGGGTAGCATGTACTTTTGTAAATTTACTTTTTTCTCAAAGCAGACAAACATAATTAAATCATTTGTATTTTTTCTTTATATCAACTCCAAATCTTCCAGAATTGTAAGGAATCTTTTGCTGTGTCATACAGTGGAAAATGATCTAATGCTCAAGTAATCTACCAGAGGACTTTTGGATATAAAAATGTTTTAATGTGTTTTCCAGATGTCTGTGACCTTTTGAAATTGTACCCACCCCGCTTGATGTTTTAGGTTCCCTAGATTGGTTGAGTTGAGCAATAGAAATTAGTGAGCTAGAGTGAGTATAACTGGAGGAGCTTTCTCTCACAGTAAATCATTATTGTTGTAGTAAAAATTACATACAGAAATCAGTTCCCACATATTACATGCTCTAGTTGGAAAGTGGTGTGTTAATAAAGAGTTATAAGGAGTGTGATTATAAAATGATCTCATTAGAATCTATGTAAAAAACCTGAACATAATTTTGATATTTCTTTGCTCCAGGAGGTAATGAGTGTGTAAACAAATGGGTTTAAAGTTTCATACACAGTATTTTAGTATCTTTTATGGTATTTTTCTGTTTTCTCCCAGTGCTTACCTTTCTCTAAACTGTATTAGCACTTCCTGGACCTCTACTTATGGTAGTAACATAACTGCCTGCAA
Source organism: Dicrostonyx torquatus (assembly GCA_028555095.1). Lineage (NCBI taxonomy): Eukaryota > Metazoa > Chordata > Mammalia > Rodentia > Cricetidae > Dicrostonyx > Dicrostonyx torquatus. Next base: position 15,845,013 of record JAQHUG010000007.1, on the reverse strand, counting down.
TTTGATGTACTTAAAGAAACAAAATTCTGATTGACTCTGATCTGTTTCTTTCAGAAAAGTCACCAACCATATAATGGACTTTATAGATCAGATTGCTTAGTGTGGATGTCATGGTAACAATACAGGAAATATACTTAATTTCTCACTTCTGCAAGTAGTCATGACTGCTGAAGAAAGAATCTTTTTAAACTACAGCAGAGTTCATTTGGGTACCTTTTAAGGAAATCCTAATTTTGTTTTTCACTTTTGATAATTTTTTGCTGAAGTTATGAATAAGCCAAGAGCTTGTGTTGTTAGGCAAACCCACAGCAGTAAGAATGTCTAGAAGAGGACTGAGTCTTCACAGCCGGGCCCAGTGGCTGCTGTTGGGCCTGGCTTTGCTCTTCAGCTTAGCATTGTTTATGTACCTCCTGGAATGTGCCCCTCAGACTGATGGAAATGCATCTCTTCCTGGTGTTGTTAGAGAAAATTATGGTAAAGAATATTACCAGGCCCTCCTGCAGGAACAAGAAGAACATTACCAAACCAGGGCAACCAGTCTGAAACGCCAAATTGCCCAGCTAAAGCAAGAATTACAAGAAATGAGTGAGAAGATGAGATCATTGCAAGAGAAAAAGAACATAGGGGCTAATGGCATAGGCTATCAAGGCAACAGAGAGCAGACACCTAGTGATCTCTTAGAGTTTCTTCATTCTCAGATCGACAGAGCTGAAGTTAGCGTAGGAGCCAAACTACCCAGTGAGTATGGAGTCGTTCCCTTTGAAAGTTTTACTTTAATGAAAGTATTTCAATTGGAAATGGGTCTCACTCGCCATCCTGAAGAAAAGCCAGTTAGGAAAGACAAACGAGATGAATTGGTAGAAGTTATTGAAGCTGGATTGGAGGTCATTAATAATCCTGATGAAGATGATGAACAGGACGATGAGGAGGGCCCTCTTGGAGAGAAACTGATATTTAATGAAAATGACTTCATAGAAGGTAATATGAAAAATATGTTGGTAAGATCCATGCAAGTTGTCACCTGACCTCTACCCCCATGCTGTGGCATGTGTGCATGTGCATACAAATACAAATATAAAAACAATTTTTAGTATCTTGATAAATTCTTGGGTTAGTATGACGGAATACTAGTAACATATGCTAATATATCAATTATTGCCACAGTACTAAAGCATTTACATTTTTATCCATTTAGTTTCACCAAAAATTTGAAATGGCTTTTGGAAAAAGTTAAAATGAGGTCATAATCAAAATAAGAATAAGAGTTGTGAAAACAGAATAAATCTAAGCCTAATATAAGAATATTAACTTGAAGGGCTCTTGTGAGCCATGTGATTTGCATTCCTCTCTTATCTGGTGTTGATGTTCCTCTTACGTTTTTAAAAATGTATGAACTAAGGTTCAAAATTTGAAAAACATTTGATAAGGGAAGAAAAATATCTAATGCAGTAGGTTAATGATATTTTTCCATTTTGAGAGAAGCAAATGGTCACAGCGTCAAAGGGAATACATAGTTTTACATTTGGAAACATAAGGAAATAGTACATTTTCATAATACAGACTGCAAAATGGATATGGGGGTCTTTCCTTTATTTTTATGTGTATGGATGTTTTGTCTGCATGTATAATGCACCTCATGCATGCAGTGCTTGCAGAGACCAGAAGGTCAAATCCCTTGGGACTGGAGTTATAGTTGTCTGCCATATGAGTGCTAGGAATCAAACTCAGGCCCTCTAGGAGAGCAGCCAGGTCTCTTAACCTCTGAGCTATCTCTCCAGCTCCAGAATATGTTTTTGTGACTTAAAAGTCATGAAAATCTTAAATATTTGTTAATTGCTCTAAAAACATATAATTGTACATCCTTACCTGAGTCCATATTAATGCCCACTGCTAAATATTTAACTGCAAAGAAAATCCTTTTGGATATAAGTGATTTTTAAAAGTAAATTTTTTCTTTATTCTATAAACATCCTACCACATAAAAGCATTCTGTTTGACTCCGGATCCTCATGTCTGTCACTTGTATGGCTCTTGACGTCTATCAGGCAAGGCATTGTGCTTTGCTGGGACACTTTAGCTACCATCTTCATATGGCCTCCTCTTTTTTCCTGCTAATTTTTTAGCTAGTTGTTTTTCTCAAAATTCTTCTAACTTTCTGGAAAGCTTAGTTAGGTTTTTTGTTTTGTTTTGTTTTTGTATTTTGCAGCAGACTTGAAAGCTGAAGAGGAAATAGGATAGTTAAGTAGCATATGACATATCCTCATACCCACTCTGCACTATGACAGTTGTATGTTCATTAGTCCTGTCACTTTAAGGACTTTTCTTTGCCTGAAATAAGTCTGTCTTTTACTTTTTCTCCACTGTGTCATGGCTGTCTCTCTCCTAAATTAATTACTGGCAACCACTAAACAACTTCTGTTCCTCTTCCAGGTCTTGGTATAAATGTCATTCCTTCCAGGAAATGGCCTCTAACCTCAAGCTTAAAATAGTGATGCTTTCTGTGTGTTCTTGTCACCTCTATAATGCATCCTCTGTCACAGGACTTGGTGCATTATGTGGTATTGCCTAACCTGGTTGGTTGTTCTTTTTAGACTGTAAGCCTTAGGAGGGTTGGGGTAAGTCCAATCTTTTCGCTCCTCAGTGTTACACGTAAAACTCATATTACACAGTCAGCCTTCATACTGTCTTCCTAAAGATACCTCATTCATTGTATTGAAATTTATACTAATATTTCTTTGTCTGACTTATATATATATATATGTATATATGTGTGTGTTTATATGTATATGCATGCGTATATATACACATATGTGTATATACATATATGCATACACATACACATATTACACAGTATATTGTCACTGTTTTTCTGTCTTCCTCACTAGACTGACTCTTCTTATACTGAGACCACATGATCTCTGTATCATCAATGATTATCATGAAAGTACTTGATTCATGTTTGTTGAGTTGAACCAACTAATAAAAGTTTTGACTCTTGGGCTCAGAATTTAATAACGCAAAAGTAATTTGTTGGCACTATGGCAATAGGAGGTATTAAGGGGAAAAAGTCATGTGTAAAAAGGAATAATTACGATTGGATGTTATTTTGTGGATTGAATAATGTATCACAGTAAAAAAACTTCTTTTGTAAACCATTTCTTCCCAAGAATAGTTGTTTCTGGCTGTACGTAGGAGAAGGTGTTTTCCCAAATAAATAAAGTCACTACAGTCTGCTGTAATATTCTCAATCCTTGTCCGAGTGAAGTCTGTATTCCTGTTGAATTTAAACTTTGACATAACTTGGTTTTGTTCCAAACTCTTTTCTTTAGGCTATTATCGCACTGAGAGAGATAAAGGCACACAGTATGAACTCTTTTTTAAGAAAGCAGACCTTATGGAATACAGACATGTGACCCTCTTCCGCCCTTTTGGACCACTCATGAAAGTGAAGAATGAGATGATTGACATTACGAGATCAGTTATTAATATCATTGTGCCACTTGCTGAAAGGACTGAAGCATTTTCACAGTTCATGCAGAACTTCAGGTAACTCGGAACTTGAGATTGGCTAAGTTCTTTAAATGCCATATTTTGTCCATGTTTACTTTTTCTTCACCAAGTATGATTACTTACAATTTTAGAATGATTTTATAGGCCTTAAGGGATTTTGTTTTAGATTTCTCTCTTTCTTAAATCATATATATAGTATAATGTTTCTTGACAGTTTGAAGGTGGCAGCTACTTGGAAACTCCATTTGATGACTGTGTGTTTGAACTTAAGATGAGCTGAACTTTTTTTAAAGATTATTTTACTTGTATGAGTGTTTACCTTCATGTATATATGTGCACCACATATGTACAGTGCCCATGGAGACCAGAAAAAGGCATCAGGTCCCCTGGAACTGGAGTTCTCGATGGTTGTGAACCTCCATGTGGGCGCTGGGAACCAAATCTGGATCCTATGCTAGAGCAGCCAGGGATCCTAACCACCGAGCCATCTCTCCAGCTCCAATAAGTTGAACTTTTAAAATCCAACTATATTGAAGCCAAACTTACATATAATAAAAATCCACATAAGTCTAAAGATGATGTAAAGGATATTTTAAGCTTATGTCATATTTTCATGGCTTTTGGGAAATGTGTAAACCAGCAAACCACTACAATGAAAACCCAGAACATTTCCTTCTCCCAGCAAAATCTCTTGAGAGCTATTTGAATTGTAAGATTGAAGTAAACTTAAAAATGCAAACATTCAACTAAAAGTAGGAGAACATTCCATCTTAGGAAGCAGAGTGCTTATTGTGCTATTTTAAAATGCTAAGTGTTAAAGTGTAGTAGAAGGACCATTTAAGGAAAATGCCGCTTTTTGCAGAAGTTTATTGGAGACACACAGTAGGGACACAGGTTACACCCCTTCAGCTTTTTTGTTTCAGCTTAACAATTGTCATGTTTTAATTTACCAGTTTTAGTTTTTTTTTGAGCCTAATCTTTATTTACATATGTAAAAGTTAGTTAACTCTGTTCTGTGGTATATTATCCAGGAGTCACACTTCTGAGTTTTACCTGTCTGAAATAGCTCCTGTGAAATATGATTTCCTACAACTTTTTTAAAAATTGCCTTTGTTGGCATTGCTTTAAGAGGCTACATTGTCCTCTTTACTGGGTGACCTACATTTTGGCAGCTATTCTTGATGGCAGGTGCAATTAGCGCTGTGCCAGCAGCTGACTAATCTTCTGAACTGTTCCATTTGAGAGCAGTTTTCTTGAACTGAGACATTTATTTATATGATTCTGAACTGATTGGGCAACTTCCTTAAATAGTTTTTAATTTGCTACTGAAAGAAATCCCACTGCAAATGTTCCAGAAATGTTTTGAAATATGGCAGTAAAGTAGTCATGGCCCCCAGAAGGGTTGTCCTCACTGACACACAGACTGTGTGCCTTTGCTGTAATGCCTTCAACAATTGGGCAGGGTCATCACTTTCATGTTTACTTAATACTGCATGTGATTTCATTCTGTATTGATGGTGTCTTATTCATTTTCTTGCCAAAGTGTCATGTGATTCTTTTTTAATGTTGTACCTACTATGTTTTTTTGAACAAACTTTATCTTTCAATTCTCTTAGAGACGTTTGTATTCATCAAGACAAGAGGATTCATCTCACAGTTGTATATTTTGGGAAAGAAGGACTATCTAAAGTCAAGTCTATCCTAGAATCTATTACAAGGTTGGTGAGCCACGGGCATGCCAAAAGTTAGCATGTGTAAAGATGTGAATTTCAGAGTCTAAGTGTTAGTAATTTTAGATAGCTGCGTGAGCAGATGCTCAGTCAGACACTGCTGCACAAGCCTGAGGACCTGAGTCATCACAGCCATGGAAAGCTACGCTTGACAGCACACATCTGTAACCCCATGGTTCCTATGCAAGACAGGAGGCAGAGGCAGGAGGATATCCAGAAGTTCACAGACCAGTTGACGTGTGTAGTGACAACACAGAGACCCAATCTTAACATGGAGGGCTGTAACATGGGGGGCCTGCTTGTTGGGGTTACTGTCCCGCCCAGTACCCCACAGCCGGTAAGCCCCAAAGAAAATCACACAGAGAGTCTACATTGAGTTATACACTGATTGGCCCATTAGCTCAGTCTTCCTACCAGCTCCCATAATGTATATTAACCCATTGTCAGCCACATGGCCAGTACCTTTTCTCAGCTGGGCTGCTACATGTTGCCTGCTTGGAGATCTGCACAGGAATGCCCAGGAAGCTTCCTGCTTCCCAGAGGTTCTCATCGCCCTGCCTCTACTTCCTGTCTGGTTGACCCGCCTATACTTCCTACCTGGCCAATCAGCATTTATTTAAAACATGATTGACAGAAACAGACAAGTCTCCCGCACCAGAGGGCAAAGTAATACCCAAGACTGTTCTCTAGCTAGGCCACGGTGGCACACGCCTTTAATCCCAACACTCAGGAGGCAGAGGCAGGTGAATCCCAGGCCAGCCTGGTTTACAAGAGCTAGTTCCAGGACAGCTAGGACTGTTACACAAGGAAACCCTGTCTCAAAAAACTAAAAAAAAAAAAAGATTGTTCTCTGACATGAGCTTGCACAGATACACAAATGTGCACACATATGTACATGCATATACATCATATACACTCATACATCACACACACATAAAGTATGTGTACATGGGTCGGTGGTAATGATAGTAAGTTCTTCATTTCACATTTCATATGTGACTCTAAAGCCCATCTTTCCATAATTGGTAATCAGGATGTCTTGCTGTATCTTGTCCCCTTTTTTGAATCTAATTTCTACTTTAATACTGACTGAACTTATCTCACCTTTCTTCCCTCCTATGCCCACACTTCTGCTCCCTCCACAGTGGCACTTAGGTCTCCTGTATCTTTACACACACACACACACACACACACACACACACACACACACACACACACCCCGATTCTGCAGTACACAGTACATACTGCCTTGTCTCTGTTCTTTTATAGCCAAACTTCCTGGAAAAGTAGTTCTGTAACTCAGTCGCTCGTGTAGTACCTGACACATAGTAGATGCTCAGATTTTAATGAATGAATTTGGTAAACCCTCAATAATTTTTTGCTCTTTAAAATGAAATCTTTCTGTACAAATTGTGACCACGAATGTAAGACTCACTGACTGCCAAATCCAGCCTTTCTCTCGGATACCCCACTTGGTGGTTCTTTTACATGTGGTAGCCAATCCTTCCTTCTTTAAAAATGTTATGTGAGTAAACTTTTTATTTTTAATGTAAATATGCTGCCTACTGTTAGGTTAGTTGTCTGTTTTTACTACACTATAAACTATATATCTTTCATGGCTTTTTTACCTTTTTGCTAGTTTTGAGCAGCCATTTTTTTTTTTAATTGTTTAGCCAACTTCTTTTGGGTCCCACCTGCTATGTTCCAGGTCTGCTGCTTGGGATCTAACTCAGGCAGTTGGAAGAATGAGTATAACTGAGAGGGTAAAGCCTGCCCCTGTCCTGCAAGGACTCTCGCAGCCTTGGTGAACAAATATGTGACTCATCTTTCCCTCCCCACATCATGGTGGCCCTCTTTCAGCTTGAATCAGACCATTTTCATAGGCCCTGGGCCTAATACCTGAGAGCCAGAATCTTTTACTCTTTATTTCTAGTTGTCTCTGGTGAGTCACTTTCTGTTTGGGGTCTTTTTTGTGTTCCTTCCTTGCTCCTGCCACTGCCTAACCCCAGTTCTCACTTCGTGCATGCCCCACTTCCCTCTTTACTGCTTTTCAGCCACCTAGCAAGCACCAGTCATTTACCCTGGCGTGTCACTGAAACGCCTCCCTGTGTCGTCAAGATTTCTCTGTAGAAAACAAAAGAAACCTGAGCCCACTTAAGGATATTATAAGTGACACTGAAGAATCCTGGGTACCTCCCAGAAATGACAGGATTATTGCAAATAAATTCAGAGAAAAAAGTAATCAAAATCACGTTGGGACCTGAAGGACTGGAATCAGACACTTAAATACCGTGAAGACTTTTTTTGTGGTCTTGTCTGTATTCTGCATGTTGACTTTATTCTTCTGCTGCAGGTTGGCTTCTTCCACGTGGTGGGGATATGGATGGTGGCTCTGGGCTTAATCTTCTCAGCTTTATCATCAGAGACTTTGAGTAAAGAAAATCCCAGGGAAGAACGTTTTGCTCACCTTTGGACTACTCAGTCATTATGGCTGAGAGGAGTGGAGGCTTTACACTTGGCCACACATGAGCCTAGTCCTTACCCCTAGGAAATTAGGTAGAGTGAGGGATAGTCTGTGATGAGGGCATCCAGGCTGGCAGTGGGCAGTTTCTCAAAAAGAAGGGAGAGAGTTATGTACCATAAGATGGAGAGAAGGGCGTGGGTCCCCAGAGCTCTTGGAGTCACTCCATGCATGGTGCTGTTCCGAGAGCAGGCGTCCTCACCTACATCCCTGTTCAGTGGATCTCAGCAGCAGTGCCAGCGGCACCTAGTGGACGCTTTAAAACATAGACGCTAACTCCACCCCTTGATTCTGAGTCAGCGACTCTGAGGTGTGGCTCTAGAGCTTACCATCTGATTGATGCCTTACCAGGAGGCATCAGGTTCGAGGGCTTTGCTATAAGAACCACTGTCCTAGCAGAAAACCCTGATGACTCCTCCTTCTCTGTAAGGTACTAGCAAAAGTTGTGTGGCCTGAGATGGATGGTCTTGCTTTCCTCTAGGTCTCCTCAGTCTAGCTTTCCTCCCATTCTTCCTCTTTTACAGTTGTTAGTGTGACCCTCTCCTCATTGTTTCTGTATGTGTAATCTGACACAGCCACTTTCTTTGCTTCTAAGGATCTATTGAAATAACGTTTTTACTTGCCTTTTACTTTGGGATCCTACCAAGGTGTAATTCAAGTTCCCCGTCTGACGTTCAGTTACTGTCGGCACAAGCTTGTTTGTTCTTTCAGCAAACACTTACTGAGCTAGTACTGTGTGAGGGGCACTGTGCCATAGTAATGAAAACATAATCTGTTTTGATGGTGTGGGGAGACAGCCAAAGAAAGATGCCCCATGATACTGAGGGCTACAGCAGAAGAGGAGGGTAGAGATTAAAGAGCCTGCTTCCTGTGTGCTATGAGAGAGGAACCCTCTGACAAAGAAGCATTTGAGGACCTGAAGGAGGCTAGAGGAGCGATCTGTGTATATCATTTATATAGAATGAATTATTAGTTATCAGAAACTATGGCTCTTTTTCCTTGTCTCTTTGTTTCTTTCATGGTACATTTTTAAGATCTCAGAAGGCAGTGTGCCTTTTAAAATGCCATACTATTAGCATGTGACTTTAAATGTGGGCATTTGGTCCATATCTCTTCTTGATAATGAGCAAACACATGAAGGTAAAGAGTTCCTTACCCTGTGTGAATATATAACCAACATAGTAAGTTATTTGAAATGTAAAATATATTTTGTAAAGTCTGTTGAAGGAAGGACATTGTAAAACTTTAAATGGAACTTACCAACTCTTGCATGTGCTTTTCTCATAGTGAGTCTAATTTTCACAATTACACCTTGATCTCACTGAATGAAGAATTTAACCGTGGACGAGGACTAAATGTGGGTGCCCGAGCTTGGGACAAGGGAGAGGTCTTGATGTTTTTCTGCGATGTTGATATATATTTCTCAGCCGAGTTCCTTAACAGCTGCCGGTTAAATGCTGAGCCAGGTGCGTAAAACACTGTTAAAGGAGCTGAACATTGAGCTTAACGGAGTACCATTGCCTGCCAGTGTTGAGACACATTGATTTGAAGGAAAACAAGTTCTCATTAAACCTTAGGATGTTTTTACAAGTTACATCAGGCATGATTTAATTGAAACAATAAATACTGAACTGAGATGTTGATCCTCTGACGTTCAGATCCTTTGTTTTATTGAAGTCAGAGTCCAGTGATTATTTTGAAGGAAAGTAAAGAAATGCAGAGAGTTGATTGGGGTGATCTCAGTGGTGGAATGCCTGCCTAGTATGCATACAACCCTAAAGTGGGTGTAGAGGCATTCAGAGGAAGGAAATACAAAGGAAGGAAGTCTGGAAATTGATGAAAAGTAAGTGACAAGTCAGAAAGAGTCACACACAAAGGTGGTATAAAGAAGAGAGTTAGAAGTTCTTAGTTTCAGGAAGATAATGTGCCCCTCCCCCCCACATGAGTACACACACACACACACACATACACACACGCAAAATGTACTCATGCACACACCTTACACAGGCATGCAGAAGTCTGTGTACAAGTAGTATTTGGTCTCCAAATTATGCATTTTAAAGTGACTTACAGTATGTCATTGCATTACATTGTAGATATAAAAGAAATTTGTAAATTTATAAGTATAAAAAATAAAGATGCTTCTGCCAGTCATAGCAAGGGCTCCTTTACTGAGGGGAAATGGCCTAGTTAGATGGTAAGGTCCTTGAGTACCTATGCTTCACACAATATTCTAAGTATTTATGTTTTTATTGACTCTGAAGAGTGAAGAACAGAAATGTCTGAATTTCTTGGTGCTTATGAGAGGTTAATTTATATCTGTTACTGTGAATAGAAGATAAAGAGCAATGAAATAGGTCACCCGAGAGAACACCTGTGTGTTCCTCCACATAGTTGAAAAGAATAAGTGTGTTACACCCGTTAATGTGGTTTTCCCTGTTATTTTGCAGCTACAGTTTAATAGTTTGACCTGTTACATGTTATAAAATAGACAATGATATTTTGTAACTTTAGTATTGATAAAACTATCATAATAATAAAAGATACAAATGTAGTAATACAAGTCCTTCATTTGTAACCTCTTTGTGTGAAATAAGCATGCATTTTTATTTATAGGTAAAAAGGTGTTTTATCCTGTCGTGTTCAGTCTTTACAATCCTGCCATCGTTTATGCCAACCAGGACGTGCCACCCCCAGTGGAGCAGCAGCTGGTGAGACTTTATGTCTTTGGTTATGAAGGCCTCAATCTTTTCTTCTAGTTTCTGTTATGTTTGTTGTACAAGTAGAAGAAAGTTTCAATTAAAAAATGAGCTGTTTCCAGCACAGTTCCATAGCATTTGCATGCATAGCATCCCTTTGCACTCCCACCCCATCAAAAGGCTTCGTTTCTGTTACTTTAGAACCACGTGATAGTGGCAGGAGAAAACATTAGCCACAAGAAAAGCCCTCATGTTCCAGAAGGTAGTGATGGTGTAGTCACATTTCTGCCAACTTATTTTAGTAATACTAAAACTAAAATTAATTTTTAAACTCCATTAACTAGAAATTAAAACTGCTTTACTGAATGACTTTGAGGGAGTAGTAGACTGTTGGAAATTATGTGGAAAGTCATGAAAGGCAAATACCGTGCATCAAGTCCTGTAGCGATTGCCTAAGCTATACTTACATAAGCTTTTTCTTCATGTTAAATATGCTTAGTGTTTGAAAAGATGTGGTTTACAGAGGTGTCGTAAAGCTAGGACATAGTGTTCCTGTGCCTCATTCACCATGTACAGCGATAGTACAGAGCAAGTGTGGGCACACACACACAATTCCTGTCCCCTATGTTATGTATAGGCCAGTATTGGTTAGGAATGCATATACAAGTAGGACCAAAGTGGCAAATGATCACTCACATCCACCTAATCTCCTACCCAAATCTTTTCAAAAGGAATGTCTAGGGAAGGACAGACATCTTCAGTAGTATAGCCACTGATAGGGGGCCTGTGTTCCTGTAAATCACTTCACATCTACAGTCCTAAGCAACCCTAGTGAAACTTACTGGATGATAAGAGAAAAAAAACAAACAAACAAGAGGATGGGCAGATGTGGTGGGGGAAAAGGGTAATAGGGGTAAATATGATCCAAACATTATTTATGAGAAAATGTCATACTAAAGCCTGGTATTATATATTACTAATATAATGTGAATAAAAATATATAAATTCATAATTAAAATGGATATATGAGTATTGCAAAATGAGATCAAGTTAGCAGACATGCGTTTTAAGAAGTATACGTAAGATGACATAAGATTGCTGCTGGAGGGTGGGTGAGCTCACTCAGGTCAAAGCACTTGTTGTGTGAGCCTGACAACACAGATTCCATCCCTGGAACCCATAATAGAAGGAGAAATGATGAAGGATAGCATCACCAACGATCTTGTGTATCTCTGGTATGTGTGATACAAGAGATAGGGTACCTCACTTAGAGTTTCAGACAAACTCGCCCTAAGGGGCATCCTGAAAAATACCTGACCATAACTTCTTAAAATTCAATGTCATTAAAAACTCTAAACTCAGTCTCTTTGAGACAGAAACTTCATCTATTTAATATTTAAAGTGATATTAAAAATAAATAATAATCACATATAATAGAAAAATAAATTTAAAAGTTGACAGTAATTCACAACTATAATTAGTCAACTTTTACTAGAAATTATTTATTTTAAAAATCATAGCTGTGCATGTGAGGCTTGGGAATGTAGGTCAGCTCTCTGGGTTCAGGTTTGAACAGATTCATCTCTAATATCAGTTATCAGTAATATGTACTCCTGAGATCTCCGCTGAGCACATAATCAGAGCCTAGAATAGCAAGCATTATGTATAAGTTGACAACATTAAACACAAGCAAAACTCTAATAAGAAATTTAATAGTAGTTACTGTAGTGATTATTATATATCAAGAGGAGGGCATGAAATGTAAATAAATACCAAAGTGTAAGTATAGAGGAAACGGAACATTAGAAACTGAAACGTGTAGTCAGGTGGTGGTGGCACACGCCTTTGATCTCAGCACTCGGGAGGCAGAGGCAGGTAGATCTCTGTGAGTTCCAGACCTGCCTAGTCTACAAGACAAGTTGCAGGACAGTCAGGGCAGTTACACAGAGAAGCCCTGTCTTGAAAACAAACAAACAGACAAACAAAAGCAAGACATGTGACATGGGTATATATGTCCAGATGACTTTTTGTTGTTGTTTTGTTGTTCTCTTCCTTCCTCTCTCCCTCCTTTCCCCCCTCTTCCCTCCCTCCCTGCCTCCCTCCCTTCCTTTTTGAGACAGGATCTTACTATATAGCTTAAGGCTGGCCTTGAACTTACTGTCTAACCCAAGCTGGCCTCAGACTTAAGCCTCAGTCTTCCAAGTACTGGGCATCACAAGTGTGTACCACTGTGCCTGGATAGTAATAGCAGCTACTGTTTACATGCCCTTTCCTGTGTGCATGGCACTGCTCCATTCGGCCTATGTGTCAGCTCCTTTAATCCTCCTGACAACCTTTGTGGTGGATGCTTTCATGGCACCCTTGGACAGATGAGAGCACAGCTGTACTGCTGTTGTATCTAGTGAATGAACCAGACTGGGGCCCAGACGGTGTGCTCCATGGTTACTCTGAGGCACTGCACAGACTGCCTCTTTATATGAGCTCTTCTAATAGTAAGGGACTGTTCTGTGCCAAGCCCTGTATTTCACTGAGAACCCCAGTACCCATAACCCTCCATTGCTCACAAGATCTTTATTTGGAAGACGACAAAAATAAAGTCAGATAATAAACATGATTTAAACAAACTAAGTTGTAAAAACTGATGAGGTGATTTCAGGAATGAAGCTGTTGACAGCCATGTAATGGCTGGAAGGAAGCAGCTAAGCAGTGGCTGAGTGTCCTCGGGTGATTGGAGGCACAGTGCTGGGCTAGGTCACATAGAATTAGTGGAATCCCTAGAAGGAGTTTGCATTGTATGGTGTGTGCTAGCATTTAGAGAGAAGAAAGACTGTAACTCTAGCAAGAAGCAGCCAATAGGGCTTTTGCAGTGGGGGTATGGTTACAGCTGCGCAAAAGGTATTAATGGCATAGATGTCTAGGCAGTATTTAGACACGGAACTGATAGCTTGTTGTTGGCCAAATATAGAAAAGAAATGAATGAAAGTAGGAAAGGTCAGGTCTTAACTGTAGCAATGGTAGATGTGTGTTACTATAAACAGTCAAGGAGAGGCCCATGTTGCTACCTTTGTGGACCTGGCATTCCTGGGGATGAGACTGTGGGGGCTAGATATTTAGGTTATGGTTAGCCTGCCTGATTCATGTAGCAATATATCAATGCAGTAAGTATTAACAACTAGGATTAAAAGTTTAAATAACTTTCAAGATGAAACAGAACTAATTAATCATTTAGACTGATAACATTTGAAGAGTTTTTCTAGAAACTAAATTTTAAGAACATATTCAGTTCACCATCATAGTATGTTAGAATCAGAGTTAGGGTGGGGTAGAGATGTCAAAATAGGTAGTTCGCTTTCTTTAATATTCTGCATTGTTATATTCCTAAAGAGATAGGAATGTTAGACTTTAAGCCAGGCATGGTGATGCATTCCTGTAATTTCAGTACTTGACAGGCTGAGACAAGAGGCTCTCAAAGGCCAGCCTGGACTACATAAGAAATTCCATAGTAGCCTCAGCTATTATAGTCAAACCCTGGGTTCAATCTTTAGCACCATTTCAAAAGAAAAATAATATTGAAATTATTCTGTCAGTAAAACTATGCTTACAAAATCATTTATTTACTCATTTATCATATAAATTGAGTGATAACCATATGCTTTTCATTGATCTGTGTGATAATTTATCATGGGAATAATCAGAATTTGTGAAAGTCCTGCTGTTAGTGAGTTTTATATTTTAGAGGGGGGAAAATATGCCTGCTTAAGAACATGGAAATAAGAAGCTTGTCTTCACCTATTAATTCCCATCCAAGCAGAGCCCTCAGGGCTTCCTGGTTCATTCTGTTTTCTGATCTTATCTCCTATTTTGTACAGCAGCATTTTCAGACATCTGCACCTTTGTTATAATTATTAGTCTCTGAAAACCTCCATCTTCCTGCTATCTGTGTTCTCAATGACTGCTACTTAAATGGCTTGAGCCCAACCCACACTGTACTTCTCTGGGTCAGCCCTTCCCCTGGTTTCCATCTGGGGGCATGGCACATCATTGTCCCTTCATTCAGGACTGCAGCCTGTGTCATCTGGTGCTAGTCCTACCCCCACCCATTCAGTCACTTTGACTTACATCCTTTTCCTAGCTCTTTTCCACTTCCATCCACTTCTCTTTGTTCTGTGTAGGCCTCCAGCTTTGCATCCTTACTTGTAATTTATTATTTCATAAGTGGCCTCTCTTTTTGGCTTTTCTAACTTACTCTCTTTGCTCTATGATTTTTAAAAACTGTGTTATTCCTCCAGCTCAGAGAAGTTCTACTTTGGGATAAAAGCCAAACCATATGACCAGACACACAGGGCCAGTAACATAGGCTTGCTTATCCTAGGCCAGGGTCAGCAGCTGTGGTTCATGGTTAAAATTTACCCTTCCTTAATTAATGTGAACTGATTAAAAAAAAAAAGACTAGTTGTAATAGTTTAGATAAAACACTGTGGTACAGTTCCCCAAGGGGCGGTAGGCAGCGAGCCACAAGTGGCAATCAGGTCCCACCACCTGAG
>JAQHUG010000007.1:15766307-15792755 GCA_028555095.1 Dicrostonyx torquatus | reverse complement strand
TGGCTCAACATCATCCTGTCTTCTCCCAAATCCATTTGGATTCTTGACGTTTGTAGAACTTTATTAGTCATTTTCAGCAGGCAAGAGTTTTATGTTCCATGGTGCCAGAAACAGGGAAGAACATAATTTGCCTCCTTATCCCCTCTATATAACTGCTTAACCAACTTTGTTGACTATCCATACTAAGTGCCCTGGTTAAGGGTTGATATTTCTGGGGACTTTTTTTCTCTCTGGCAGGGTTGGAGAGGACTTCCTCCCCTTACTTATACTGTCATGACGTTATTTTTGAGATCAGTGATAGAAATTATGCTACCAGGTCTAAACCAACCTGTAGAAGGGTTAGAGAAACACGTCTTAAATTCTCCCACGGATAAGATTTAACAATGGAGTGGCCCCTTCACGGTGTGCTTCTGGTGGGCAGTGTTGGTCTTGTGAGAACAGAGTTGGTGCTGCAGGTGCAGGGTGAGGCTCTTTGAGAGCTGTAGAGAAACCCTCATCCAGCATGAGTTGTGTTCTCAGGGGGAGTAGGCAGGCTGGAGAAATGGGAGCTCGGCTTCCCATTCAGTACCCGGGTTCTCTGTCAGTTGACCAAGCTTTGTGTGCCCTACAGTGTCATCACTACAGCGAAAGGTCCTGTCTGAACTGTGTCTGGAGGAGAGCTTTATAGGGAGGTGTGTTAGATGCCTGCAGGACACAGAAGCCCCACAGCAAAAGATTATGACTAATATTTTGAGTGAGACATCCCTAACTTAGATGATCACACACTCCATCCTTGGGCGTGTTCTTGGAAAAGAGCAATTCTTCAACACTCATCCTGTGCATCCTTTTCTCAGCTCATTAATCCCTGAGAAGTCATTTGTCAGAATGTGGCTCCGCTGCAAACGAAACTCCTTGCTGGGGTCCCCCACTTGGATGGCTACAGTGGATCCCCGCAGTGCACCCCCCCAGCTCCTTAGCACACACAGGCAAGGGAGAAGAGCAACATGTTCTTTATTGATGCAAGTCCATCCAGTCACACCACAACTGACATCCTGCATATGGTACAGCTTTATACTCAGAGATCAGCTCCAAATACCAAAACATCAAATGAAGGGCGTATCAAATTGGGGCAATGAAAGAGCAATGTAGACACTTTCTCAAGAAGGGACTAGAACCAGTGACCCCTGAAGCACACATGGACTGAAGGCTCTTAACACATGTACAGAAAATGTTCTCACATTATATTCCAAATATATATTCTCAAGTGTCCAGCCTTTAT
Organism: Dicrostonyx torquatus; assembly: GCA_028555095.1. Classification (NCBI taxonomy): domain Eukaryota; kingdom Metazoa; phylum Chordata; class Mammalia; order Rodentia; family Cricetidae; genus Dicrostonyx; species Dicrostonyx torquatus. Next base: position 15,791,497 of record JAQHUG010000007.1, on the reverse strand, counting down.
CTCAAAGACATAAACAAATCAATATGTACTATCAATATACAATCTGTCTGTACTAGCTAGAAGGTCTGAAAAGTGCAAACACACTGTGACAGGACAGTGTAACTACTTGGCTCCCAAAGCTGAGGATGGCCACCTAGCCCACCTCCCATGGCCTAGATGGCCATCCCCAAGCTGTTCACAGAAGCTCTGGGAATGGAACGAACCATTCCATACTGAGCTTCTTGACAGGCAGCTCCCACCCAAGCGAAGCAAACCGGTGTAGAACTCTCCAGCTGCCTGAGGGACAGAGACACCCCACCCATGGACAGCAAGACCCAGGGCTCATGCCAGGAAATCAGACGTGAAAGATGAACCACGCTCCCCTGTTCAGATCAGAAATACACCGCTCCGTGTCGGACAGTTTGATCTGGAAGTGCTCCAGCGTGGGGAGCTGCCTGGCTAGTTGTCTGAGCTTCAGATTACCCATGGGGGACTCCTACCAAAGGGAGGGGGAGCTGTCTGTCTGCCACACACCCACTTTCTTGTTTGTGCACCAGCTTCAGAAGCCGCCTTCCTTCACTGCAGCGCCATGGCTCAGGTGCAGCCAGAAGACTGACAATGCTCCCGTGCCCTCCCTATATTGTCTTAGATTTTTCTCTCTTCTAAAACACAACTGAAGAACAATTTGCCAAACATATTCTCACAGAAAATATGCTGTCAGGCATCCCCTTGCCCCTCCCAACCCCATAAATCCCTGATAAAGGAAACTGAAAATGTAAACTTTGGAAAGCCCGTATGTAAAGGTTCCCTTCCAGAAGTGTGCACACGAGACCTCTTGGCCACTCCAGCCCTTCCTGTGGGAACCTGGTGGCCCAGGCTGCTGAGGGTGGGCTCCTTGCGGCACAGGACAGAGCTGGCTGCAGCTCCAACAATGGAACAGGAAGACTGGACCCCCAGTACCCTCTAAGGCACTAACCCCAACATCAGAGACACTGGCTGGAGAGGCGTCCGAGCAGGCAGGGCTCACATTGGTTTTGGTTGGGTTATTTTAAATTTCTTTCATAGGATGTTAATCATCAAAAGTAGAAAATAAAAATCTACATTTCATTAGAATAAGATGTTACCATGGTTACCATCTCCCATGATACTCTTTCCCGCCCCTCCCCAAAACAGGGCCCTGCCCTGTTTAAAATAAATAACAACAACAACAAAAAAAAACTTCGTAAGTGCCAAAGGCTGATGCATGGAATAATTACCATTTTCTTTTTCATAAAAGTTATATACAAAATGGACCCCAACCAGTGAGGCCTCCTCCTTTCTCATCCCACATCTGTCACCATTTGAACTTGGTTCACTTGCTATGTTTCATCCGGCATCTGCAGGCTGAATCCTTAGGCTCTGTTAAGGAGGGTGGTCCTGCAGATGGACAGAAGGGGCTGCATCAGGCTCCCTGAGCAGACAGAGGGCAGGGCCACATCTCTGTGTGAAGAGAGCCCAAGTCCAGCCCAGTCTTCAGCATCCTACCAAACCGTCCAATGGGAAGGCCAGCTTTGTTCTTGCCATGCCTACCCTCTCACTCCCTAGGCCCAGATGTACCTGGCAAATCCTACCTGAGCGCCTTCCAGCTGTCCTTCTCCATGTGGTTCTCAGGACCTTCGCTTTCAAAGGAGGCGATGAAGAGAGCTGAGGGATGGAGAGCCCCTGAGAGCCAACATCCCCACATGTGGGCTATTAAAAGTTACCCCTTCCAGGGTCACAGTGAGGCTCAGGACAAGAGGCCTGGGAACTCTACCTGGGCCCTGACTGTCTCCCAGGGCCACCTTAGGCAATCAAGGGGCTTGCATGGGCATGAGAACAATTGCTGTGCACTTGGGGAGATGGGCATGCTATGCACTCTGGGAGATGGGTATGCTGTGCACCTGGGGAGATGGGTGTGCTGTGCACCTGGGGAGATGGACATGCTATGTGCTCCAGGAGATGGGTGTGCTGTGCACCCCGGGAGATGGGTGTGCTGTACACCCAGGAGATGACGTGTTGTACACCCTGGGAGATGGGTATGCTATGCACCCCAGGATATGGGCATGCTGTGCACCCCAGAAGATGGGCATGCTGTGCACCCCAGGAGATGGGTAAAGTGTGCACACCGGGAGATGGGTTTGCTGTGCACCTGAGGAGACAGGTATGCTGTCAAAGAGATACCCTTACCTTCCTCGCTGTAGATGGGTGCCGTGAGCAGGTAACTTTGAATCTTCTTGTCCTTCTCAAAGGGACACTCTACCTGTGTCCATGTCATGAACTCATGGATCTGTCTGGAAATTTCCCAAAATTTCTGAAGAGACAAAAACACCAACAGGATGTTCTATACTTCACCTGGATAAACGTAAAGTCAGCTCTCAGAGAAATGGCTCCCACATCTGTCTACTGCTTATGTTACTAGTCCCAGCAGGAGGAAGACGTCAGTGCCAGTGTCGGCCTGGCTGACACCGAGGCAGCTTGTACAGCATCAGAGATGGAGAAAATCCTTGAGGCCACTCTGCCTTGCCCTCTGCAGAAGTCATCAGGCTACAGCAGAGCCTATGCCTCTCCTGCATGGGGACCCAGAAGGTGCCCTCTGTGACTCCAACCCAAGGCACTCCCCAGAAAGGCCCAGCACAGGGGCAGCAGCAGGACAAGCACTGTTCTCTTTACCGTGGCATCGGTATGAATGCACGGGACCCAACAACCCCTTACTGATGCACCTTACACTTCCCCAGGCCCTGCTCCCCACCTTGGCCAGGCACCCTCAGCCCACCAGGCTGGGTCCTCACTTTCTCTGGAATTTTGCTCAAGTCCTTTCTTACCTAAATCCCTCTTCACCCCCAAGTCCCTAGGGATGGTTCCTCCTCTGCCTCCTTAGCAGAGACAGCACTGGTACCAGGATCCTTGATAAATACAGGCCCTGTGCAACACGATCTGCCGATCCCCCCAGAAAGACAGGAGCTGCACTCACACCTAAGGCTGAAGAGCAGCCCTGAAGGACCTTCTAGATCTCGGGCAAGGCCTGGACACCAGCTCCTGCTACAGAGCCACTGTCTGGTAGCTGTGGTAGCACAGGAACGCTCTGCCTGCCCCACCCATGTTGGCACCTCAAGGGGCTGGGCTCACTTTTAAGTTAATATGCCCATTGGGCAGGTGATTGGTGTGGATTTTGTGCAGAAAGTAGATGTCCTTCACAAAGAGGTTGAACACAGGTATGACAATCTTCTCCCGACTGCTGTTGGCTGTCTGGGACCTCTGTGTTGCCCCCTGCAGGGCTGTACGGTAGTTGCAGAAGTTGCTGGAGGGGTCCATATGATGCTGCGGGCACAGGGAAGACAGAGTGAGTCCCTCGAACAGGTGCAGGATGCCCCTCTGTGGAGTCTGAGATGACAAGTGGAGAAGGCATGGTCCCAGGGGCCCAGCAGTGAACATGAGAAGGAAAGGCCACGAGCAGCCCCTGAGCCCGCAGGCCTTGGACACAGGAGGGCCATAGCCCTGCCTGCCCAGCTCCTTCCATGCTCCTTCCATTAAAGCAGAGCTTCTCAACCTGTGGGTCATGACCTCTATAGGGGGTCAAATGACTCTTTCACGGGGTTGCATAAGGTTATCAGAAAACAAAGATATTTACAATACAATTCATAACAATAGCAAAACTACAGCTATGAAATAGCAACGGAAATAATGTTATGGTTGGGGTCACCACAGCATGAGGAACTGTATTAAAGGGTCGTGGCATTAGGAAGGTTGAGAACCACTGCTTTAAAGTCTTCCTTTGCTCCACTACACAAGGAACCCACTTAGACCTCACTGCTCCACAAGGCACAAGGCACTGGTAGTCTGTGATCAAAGACATCTATGTGGACTTCAGAAGACTTGTCTGCCAGCCTCTGGGGACCCAGATGACCCAGGGGCAGGAGATGCTGACTACTCAGTGGCCAGTGTCACCTGGTCAAGCTCTTATGATCACACTTCAGGGCTCACTTTAGGTGTTCATTCCACCAAAGCACCAAGGCCAAAGGGAGTGTGTAAGTGCCAGGAAAGATGCCACCCTCTGCTGAGGACAACCCGAGATGAAAGAGGGGACAGACGCCAGTACCTCCAAGACATCGAACTTGGCTGTCTTGACTTTGGACCATGTTTTCTTCAGCCGTGCCACTGGACTGAGGTTCATGCCGGCTGAAGGGACAGTGAGCAGAGGTCAGGGCACGGAGAAGCAGGTGGCACAAGCAAGCCCACCTGTACCTGGATACTCACATATGATGGCCATCATGGAGTTGAAGTTCCCAATGTTGAAACATTCTCGGGCTACATCGATGAAGAACTCCAGCATGCGGGTCCGGTGTTTCTTCTTTACCACCTGCAAACAGTGAGTCTGCCTCGGCATGGAGCCACCAAGGGACCACTGGGCAAAGATGCAGGGAGGGCGTCGGACTTAGCTGCCAGACACCTGAGGTTGCATCTTCAGGGGACTAGATCTACATCCTAACACTGCTTCATCCTCGTCCACAAAAGGAATGAAGCCATCTGCTTCAAAGGCCGAGGATGGCGAAACTCACGATAATTGGCTCAGTAGTTCTGACTCCAGGGATGGGGTCGATAATAGCAAAAGTCATGCAAAAGAATCATTATTGTGTGTCTGATTCTGCTGGCAGGGGCAGGCTGAGTCCTGGTAGTAGCCACCATGTGCATTTACTTGAGACTGTGAGGGTAGGAGCCAGTCAGCCTTGCCGAGATATGGTGAGAGAGGCCATCTTACCCAGATCTGCTGTGGTAGGAACTTACCCGGCACACCTCCGTAGCCACCAGCATGCTCAAGCAGTTGAACCAGTTGTCATAAGCCTCTAGACTGTAGGTCTTAGTCATGTCTCCTCGGCACTAGAGGGACAAAGCGTGTCACAGGGAGCCCTTGGGACCTTACTTGGACAAGTCAGTCACTGTGGCTGGCCAGGTCCCAGGACCAAGGTATGACCTGGACCATGCCTGCCTGCTCCTCAGCTGTTCTGACAGGCTAACCCATCAGTCCAAGGACACACCGTTCTGTAGAGTTATCACTAACCCCCATGATAAATCACAGGAAGGCCACAGCTGCACCTACTGGGGGGCATCGTCCGGAACACCAAAGTGCATACCACATACTAAGTGGGACCTGCACCCAACCTGCAGGGCGAGGGAAGGGTGCAAGTGCCAGGCTTCAGCTAGGCCAACTCGCAGCCGTGGCTGCCAGAGCATGCCCGCTCACCCTGTGGTTGTCCAAGGAATCCATGTGGCTGATGATCTGCATGAGGTCCTCGGGGCGGATGCTGTTGACCCTCTCCTGCAGCGGGAGACAACGAGGAGAGGCGTCAGAGCTTCCAGGGAGTGGAACAGAGACTGCAGGAGCAGAAAGAGCCCGCCCAGGGCAGAAACTAGCTCCTCCCAGGCTGCTCCTGTATCCTGGGGCCACCACAGGCCAGTGTTACCATCCCCCCTTCCACTCGTACAAGGATGACACACTGTTAGAGACCCCAACACCAGATACGGAAATACCCATTGCTCTAGTGGAGACACAACTAGTCTGTGGCAGTAGTGGTGAGAGCTGGCATGCTCGCTTCCCTAGCACAATCCAGATGGAGCAGCAGGGAGGTATCCTTGCAGCACCCAGTGGCAAAGCAATGCCGAGTGTGGCCCAGCCCCACCCTGTACCATACAGAACATGCAGTGACACTCACCAGTTCGATGTGAGTCAGCTGCTGGGCCAGCACCAGGGGGTCACTGCACACACCCAGGATGTCTTTCTGGGCGGCTGGTGGCTTGGCCTTAAGGATAGGCCCTTTGTCCACAACTGGTGACCGGAGCTTCTCTCGAAGCTCCTGGAGCTGGCTTCTGGCAGCCAGGGACAGCAGCAAACTTTGTATCATTTGGGCAATGGCTTTCTTCACTGTGCCATTCTCCTGTAGGGGAGGTGGTCAGGGCTTCATCAAGGTGCTGGAGTGGATTGGCAGCATGGCCACCACCACCACCACAGAGATCCATCTCCCTTCTAGGGCTGTGTCTGACCTTCAGTTCCCACCCTCCCATCAAAGCCTGCATATACCTTAGGGCCCTTAATGACAACATGGGCCACAGAGTGGCGCCCTGGGACTCAGGGATTTAGCAGCCCATCCTGCTGGGGAAGGGGCAGAAGGCAGGGCTAGGGCTTTGGTTTGTGGGTCTGAAAGCAACTTTCCCAGAGGTTGTCAGCACAGCTGTTGCTCCCTGCCTCACATAGCAGGAGGAACCTGGAAGGCACCAGGAAGGGTTTTGTCCCTAGCTGTGGTGGGTGTCCTAGACTTTCTAGCCTCTCAGGAGTCTCTCCCCAGGCTTCCCTACCCAGCAAACAGGAGCTAGTAAGCATGGGGCTCTTCATCTTCAGGAGAGGCCATACAGCTCCTCAGTTCTGTTTCTACCAAGGGCAAGACACATCTGGGAGCCAGGAAGAGCAGACAGGTTCCTAGAGCTACCCAGAGACCCCACCCAGGCATGAGGATGCTGAGACCAGGATGGAGGCAGCAACTGCTGTGGTAATGCTGGTCCATCCAGCCCATTGCTGGCCTGCTAAGCTGTTGTCTGTGGATAATACTCTCTTACAGATCACTGGGAAAGGATCCACATATGCGGATATTCCTGCAGAAACTGCCCCCTGCCACCAAAAATACCCAAGAAGCCTGGAAAAGGACCAAGGGAGGACCTCACCTCATCACACTGAGTGACACGGTGTGCGATGGCCTTCAGCTCAGCCATGGCCTTTTCATCCTGGAAGTCGTAAGGGAAGGCCTCTGTCCACTCCTTCAGCAGCTGCACAATCTTGGTAGAGAAGGACTTCAGCTTGGCCTGGGACAGTAGGGGAATGTGTAAGACTCCCAAGTCAGAGGGAACCATAAGGTGGCAATGGTACAAGTTACCCTTTGCCTTAGGGCCATGGCCCTTCCCAGGCCATGTGCTGGGCGCACAGCCCCTGTGTGTATCCAAGGTTTTGCCAAAGCTATGCTACAATATGTGTCTCTTGTTTATTTCTCTGAAGTGGACTTTTTCACTTAAATTCACCTTTTAAAAACAACAACACACCACTATCATGTCAGAAAAGTAGTACTACTTGCTATAGTTAAACATTGCCCATTTAAAACAGCAAGAAAAATTGCATTAGATGCAAAACTGCTCTGTCCCTCTCTCCCAAAGTCCTGGGAGGAGATGTAGCCCTGAGGAGGAAGCCAAGCGGGACCCTGCACCCAGCTCTGAACTGTGTTTATTCTGTTCAAAATGCCCGTATAACCTCTGCCTCAGGGAGGAGATCAGAGAGACTCAAGATACTCAACTGTGCCCACACAGGCCAAAGCCCTCTGGCACTGTCATGGCTACTCCCAGGCCCTCGTTGGCTTACCACCATCACCACTGCCCAGAACAAGCCATAGTATTGTCTTCAAGATCCCTACTGCTATTAGGACTCACTCTCCTCAGACCCAGCCTGCATTCCATAAGGCTTTACCCAGCTCCGCCTGGCCTGGTACTGTCCTGGATACTGGACTAGTATATACTCTAGGCTACACTTACCAGGCCAGCAGCTCTGACAAGGCTGATGGGATGTATAAGGTGTTCATGGGCTCTGTCCACAAACCTCCAGTAGGAGGAGCCTGGACCTCAGAGCACTGGTGAGGCTGCACTCTGATGCAGCCCTGCCAGCTCCTGCACAACAGTGTACCAGACCATGGACAGACCCAGGCCCCAGGGCATCGGAGTGACGGTGGCTTCCTGACCAGTGTCTCAATCCAGAAGGACCAAACAGTCCAATGGGACTACCAGACAGTCCAATGGGACTACCAGACGGTCCCATGTGAGCAGATGTTATCCTGAGGGCACATCCACCTGACGCCTACAGAGGTGGCAGTGACCTATAAGACCAGTTCACGGAACTGGGCACTGTGGGACCCACCCCAGGAGGGTGCAAGCATTGTCACAGCTATTAGTCCCAGCAGCATAGCTTTAGGTTCCACCTCTAGACCTGAGGGGCCACTCTTCAGGGCTGCAGCAGAGCCAAGCAGCTCTGCCCACACTGGGCCTCCAGGCTGACCCATACCCTACCCTGACAAAGGGCCATCGTCCCCTCTGTGGCTTACCTTCTCAGGCCCAGCCTCCAGCTGTTGCCTCTGCTCCAGGCAGATCTGCCCTACTCGAGCCAGAAGATCATGAGGGGGCATGAAGACTCGAGAACTCAGGAGAAACGTGAAGATGTATGTCCTCTGAAGGAAGGAGGGGGTAAATGATGATCAGACTGCTTCCACAGGGGGCCCAGTTGTACCTGGCCTGGCTTCTCCCAGGCCATCACCCTGGGCCTTTGCTTACATGGTTTTCTTTATCTTACACACCCCTGTTTCTTCTACTGTAATGTCTGCACACCTAGGAGACATGTTCTGCTGGAATTCTCCAGTACCCTCTGTCCCACCCCATGATGGGGGTCCAAGCCAGATTGAAAGGCTTAGGTGACACAGCCTGGGGCCAATGGTTCTCATGCCTTGTGTCTCCCAGGGGTCAGTTGCTACAGGATCTTCGCAGGCCCCTGCCTGTGGGCAGGTAGTACTGCAGGTTGGGATCCTCTGTGGGACTCTACCCCACTTGGACCTCAGCCCACCCCGTTTGGCTGCTGTAGGCTGGACTGCCTAGATCCCTAGGCCCCAACTCCATGCCAATAGGATGGGAATTTACCTGCTCTAGCCTGAGGCCAGCGGGGCTAAGTCAGTGGGGAGTGCACGCAGACAGAAGCAGGGCATGTTTATGCCATAGGAGCATGCAAGGCTACTAGAGGTAGCTCCCTGGGACACTGGGTATTCCTCTGACCCTGTAAACCTGCTGTGACCTGTCCCAGGCTGTACAGCATGAGTGCCCAGGTACCGTAAACAACAGGTGAGACCCTCAAGGTCTACCTGACAAGTAGATGACTCAAACATGTAAGGAAAAGCTCCTAGCTATCTCCAAGGAGTGGAGATCTGATGTGTGTTCATGGCTTGCATGTGCTTAGCATGTACCCGGGGAGGAAAGATCAGGAACTCTGGAGAAGAGCTAATGCACTGGGGGACTTCCCTCTCTACTTCCGGACCTTGGAGGGGGTGGCATCCCAGGGCACAATGTCCTAAGAACTGGGTGACAGCATGTTGAGGTCCTCTGTGATGGCCCATATGGGAATCTTTCCTGGCTTTGGCACAAGATCATGGCCGCATAGCATAGTCAGTGTTGAGGGACTGTGGCCCTGCCCTGGGTTTCTTCAGGACCTGGGATTGTTCCTCTCGGCTCTGTCCCAATCTCTCAGCAGCCATTTCTGTATCAACAACACCATCGTCAGCCCTAACTAGTCTCTGACAGGGCTTACAAGATGGATGAAGGAAAGGGAAGGTTTGTTGTCACAGAGCCCAGGGAGGGCAGGGATGGCCTTGCAGGTGGAGAAGCCAAGCTGGCCCAAGCACTGCCACAGAGGCAGCTAGAGGGACTGGAGCAGTGGCTCAGCAGTTAGGAGCACTGGCTACTCTTCCAGAGGTCCCAAATTCAATTCCCAGCACCACCTGGAAGTTTATAACTATCTCTAACTCCAGTACCAGGAGTTACAGACATAAACACAGGTAAAATACCCATACACACAAAAAAAATTTTAAAAAAAGATAGCTAGGCATGGAGGCACATGCCTTTAATCCCAGAATTTGAGAGGCAGAGGCAGGTGGAGTTTGAGGCTAGCCTGGTCTACAGAGTGAGTTTCGGGACAGCCAGACCCACATAATGAGACCCTGTCTCAAAAGACCAAAAACAGAAAAGAAGAAGAAGAAGAAGGAGAAGAAGAAGAAGAAGAAGAAGAAGAAGAAGAAGAAGAAGAAGAAGAAGAAGAAGAAGAAGAAGAAGAAGAAGAAGAAGAAGAAGAAGAAGAAGAAGAAGAGGCAGCAAGAGAGTAGCTATTCCTCCTACCCTGAATCTGACCACCAGGAGCCTGAGTGTCTGCCCTGGGACAGATGGACAGGGGCTGCTCTAATGGACAGAGGATGCTCGAACAGACAGGGCATGCTTAGACAGACAGGGGCTGCAAGGAATGAACAGGGGCTGCCCAGCCGGACAGGGCCTGCTCAGATGGGACAAGCTTGCTAAGAGATGTCATCCATCAGAGGAGGACGGAAAGCCAAACATGGTGAGATACTGTCTCCTCTGTTCCCAGAATGCCCAATGTCACCTCAAAATGGTGAGGAAGGTTTTGAACTACTAATGAGCAGGGAAAGGGCTCCAGCATTTACACGCCTCAGAGAAAGGTGGCTCTTCCTGCAGAACTCGTGCTTCGGCTCAGGATGGGCTCCAGGAAGTAGTCTGGGCCATCAGGTCACAGGACCCCCATGCTGGTCTTACCCTTCAAACTCTCTTCCTCCAGGGGCAGCCCCTTTGTATGTCTCTGTTTCCTGCGTGTCCTCCCTTATTTCCCCCTACCTGGGGATAGTAGGGGAGTCACTGTGGCTTCCACTGGACAAGACTTTCATTGCAGAGTAGAAGGTGATAAAGGCCCAGGAGGCAGCACTGGCCCTGCTGCCCATCCACTCCGTGCTGCTCTGTCCAGCTCTACAGCCCCGCCTGGGCCTCCCTCTCCTCCCAGAAGCAGCCTTCCTTGAAGCCCAGGGCACCCCTCCCTGTTACTTGCCACTCCAGCTCTCCCAGATCCAAGGCACTCACATCAGGATAATAGTCCACTGTTGGGACCAGGTGCTCCATCAGGGCCTCCAAGGATCCAGAAGTGAGGCGTCCATCTTGGAAAATGAGGTCCCTGGAGCCATTGCTGGCCCCACCTCCTCTTTCCCCCATGCCGGGCTGCACCTGTCTGTTACAGTTGGGCCCAAGGATGCTGGAGAAGACCACAGATGTCTGGGGCATAGCTTCCTGGGGAAGAAGAGCAAGGGTGTGAGCTCTGTCCTAGGTGGCCTGCAGCCTACACACATCTATCTAGTCTGTGTGCACAGAAGGATGATGAGAAGCCTGAAGGAGAGGCTGTGCTGGGCAGCTCGGTGGTCCCCCAGGCACTGCAGATCTGATGAGAATTTCTCACACCCACTCCAGGCACACCAAATCTTACTCCAGGGACCCTGACTCAGTGTAAGTTCTCTGTGTCCTAATCATGGGCCTCCGAGGACCATATCCAGGAGGAGAATAAACTCTAGAGCAAGTACAGGGAGCCTGTAGTCAAGACAGCCTGAGTGAGGAAGTGTGAACGATGGATGTGGTTTGGATGGGTGTGGTCATTAGCTATACAGCTCCTGAGGATAGCCAAGGAGCATCCTTCAGGGCAGCAGACGACAACTTCCTGAGGCTGATGCATGTGAGTTTAATGGATCAGTAGGGATAGTGGTCTGAGAACTGGGTTAATCAATGCATGCTGTAGGGCCAGGGTATTGTGTGTTGCTGCTGCTGCTAGGGTTGAGAGTCTGCTCTGAGCCGAGGAGCTAAGGGATATGGCAAGAGAGGTCTTTGGAAGCTGATTGTCTGGTTTTGCTGGAACACGGGGAGGGTTTGTCTGGTTAAGTAGCAGCAGAGAGGAGGGGAGTGGAACTGACCTTGGGTACACTGAAGAACCCCTAAGCCTGAGCCTTTAGCAGCACGACAGAGGGGAGCAGACAGGGTCTGGGGGTACATCTGTAACTTGCTTCTGGACATGTGAGATTGGATGCTGAAGCAGGCAGGGCAGCATCCCGGTGGGACTGTTTACTGTGGATGGCCTGCCTTACAAGATCCCTACCCCATAAGCAGCTAAGTCTCTGCTAAGGCAGCGGCAAATCAAAAGTTCCCTGGACTTCGGTCTCCCCACTGCCCAGAGTAGCCAGCTGTGGTTGTTTGAATGAAAATGACCCCAAAGGCTCATAAGTTTGAATACTTGAACCCCATTTGGGGGAACTGTTTGGGGAGGATTAGGGGGTGTGACCTTGTTAGAGGCGGTGAATCACTGGGAGGGGACTTTGAGGTTTCAAAAGCCCACACCATTCCCAGTGAACTTTCTTTGCCTTGTGGTTGAGTCTCGAGACACGAACTCTCAGCTACCGCCCTAGCACCATGTCTGCCTGCTGCCATGCTCCCCGCTATGATGGTCATGGACGCACCCTCTGAAACTGTAAGCCCCAAATAAACTTTCTTCTAGAAGTTGCCTTGGTCATGGTGTCTTATCACAGTAACAGATGAGTATTAGACACACCAGCCAACTAGGGACCAGGACAGTGCAGGATTTGCCTGGTAGTTGCTTCTGAAACCTGATCCTGAGGGCATAGCCTCCCCATGTCAGCTAGAGGGCGCTACCCACAGTGCCAGTCTCTCCTCTCATCCCTGGGTTGCAGGTGCACACAGGGCGCTGGCAGCTGCGGGCACATGGAGGCCTCAGATCATCCAGCCATAATGAAAGCCACAAGCAGCACCTGAAGGGTTTGGAGGTGTGACTCCACACCAGCACAGCACCCACCTCACAGGCCCAAAGTCCTCCCTTGATCTGAGGACCCTCTCTGTTTAGAAAGCAGTGAGAAAGACCCCGCATTTTCCCTGGCTCTGTGAGCCCAAACACAGGGCTCAGTGCCAGCAGTGTAAATGCATACACGGCAGAGCCATACCTGCCTCAGTTTCTCCACTGTGCAAAACAGATAATAACCATGGCTACCTGACTTCCATTAAGTCATTGACTTGACAGAGGCCTGCCCCCCCACTCAGACACAATCACATACACACACACACACATACCTCCATAACCACACAATCACACACAACTACACTCACACAATCACACACAACTACACTCACACAATCATACACAACCACACACACACACCACTGTACAACAATGACCTCTCCCAAGAGGCAGTAAGAAGTAGGCAGTGACCCCAGTTTACCTGACAGGGAAACCTAAGCTTTCCTTGGAATTCTTGAAGAAAAAAAATATTTTGCCACACACAAGTGCAGGAACTCAAGCAAAGCCTCAGGACTAGCAGGGAGGATCCCACACCAGAATGCACCCCTTAAAGTTCAGGTTGTCAGTAGCCTCACGGCTGGGGCACCTCCTACCTGTTAGGTGCACATCATTTTCAGGCCCAGCCTGGTTCTGCTGTATCAGGAACAAAGGGGCAGGTTTGATATTGTGTCCCAGCAATTGCCAGGGATCCCTGGGTCAAGCTTGTGGAGCCCTGACTGGAGTAAGCCTTCATTTTTTTCCAGATTACAAAACTGAGGTAGTCTGCAGGTTGAGGGCTGGGTCTCCAGGAGGCCTGCCTTCTTCTCCAGCTGACCCATGAGGTCAGGGGAGGCTGCGTGTGGGCCCAGCATGGTCCTCAGTGGCCATCTCTACAACCAACACTGTCACCTGCAGCATCCCTGAAGACCTCAGGGTCTCACAAAGTTCACACAGTTCTGCACGATCAGAAGGTGAGTAGTAGGTGGTAGCCTTGGCCAATAGCACCTCCATACCCCATACCTCTGGAGCTTTGGACAAGAGGTGTTGTTGAAGGGAGGGATGAGGGAGGTATAAGCTCTACCTTGTAGTTAGGTCCCACTAACTACAAGGACCCTGTTGAGCCCTGGGGCAAAGCTACTATATTCAGCCTGCTGGGGGAACCAGAGCCTGGGGTGGGGGCTGCCTGGGTCTCCATATACTGTGATTCTGCTGTTACAGAGGGGACAGTGAGATTTTCTGCCTTTAAAGAGAGAAGTCTGAGGAACCAGTAGGATTCCCTGGGGCAGCCATGGTTCCCAAAAGGCTGAGATGCCCCACTCTGGGAATCTGATGTCTGCAGGAACCGCCTGGAGGGAACGCATGGCAAAAGCTAAGACTCAGCTTTGTAAATGACTGGAAGGGGTGGCACCAAATCATCCCATTCATTCTGTATTGTCATACCACTCTTCCCTGACAGCTCACACAGAGGCCAAGCCACAGCCGCAGGTCCCACAGACAAGTGAAGGAGACCAGGATACAGAGACAGCCAGCAGTAAACACAGGAGGAGACAGGCCTGAGCTGGGATCCTCAGCCTCTGGGAGAGGAAGCAGACTTCTGAGGTCTTTTAGGAAGCCAAAGAGCCTCTTTTAGGGTGCCTACACCACAGGTGCCATTGATTGATGCCACTAGGAGGCCACATGCCCACCAATGACACAGTGAGCCCATCCTGCATGGATTCTCTGTAACGTCAAACGGGGTCCTCTGCCGCAGCAAGAGCACCTGGTCTTGTTAAAATGCAAGATCTTGTTCCAGCCCTGGCCTGTGGACTGAATCTGTCTCTGATCAAGACACAAGGGTGACTCTTGTGTGGGTAAACAAAAGGCCAGGGAATCTACCCCCTGCACACTGCAGCCTCCAGTGCCCTGGGTCAGCTAAACGAGGGTCCCGCCACTATGGCTGTTCACTAGCACACAGGGACTTTTTAAAAGCCATCTTGTTCAGTCCTCGCACCATCTGTGGGCAAACTTGGCTCAGGCATTTTCTGAGAGTTTCCAGGTCAAAAGAACATCAGTAAGTTCCCTGCAAGGCTCTTAGCTGCACCCAAACCCCTGTGAGGCTGCAGCCACCCACGGGCCAGCCAGAGGGAGTCTAGGACAGACCTGTACTGACTGGGCTGGCTTCTGACTCTGCCCCTAGCCCGGTCACACTCCAGTCCCTATATGCACGGGGAAAGGCTATGCCGAGGCTGGCTTCACCATTCCTCAGCCCTTCTCCTCTGCTCAAGCAAGAAAACAAGCACCTCCTAATTACAGACCTAATCAGCTCAGTAGAGTGCCTTGCAGCCAGACAGAGCAAGTGACTCACTGTCTCGCTGCAGACAGCCCTTGAAAGCTTCTTGATTCCCACGTCAAGCCAGGTGGTGTGAGGGCAGGTCCTGGGATCCAGGCTGCTAATCTACTGGAAGGATCTCTCCTGCCCAGAGGGGAGAGAAACTCTTTCCATGCCTGGGTTTACTGGGCTCTCTGGAGCCACCACGGAGAGTTCTCCTGGCCTGAAAGGAACTGAGGTTGGGGGAGCAGACCCTATCCATGAGACCTTCAGGGTGGGGACGGGCATGGAGGGCTGACTGGCAGAGGGGAGCCTGAGAAGCCCTTTGCTAGCCACCAAAATGGATGAGTTTCAGGCTGGCCTACTGGCCAGAGATGAGACAAAGAGACCATGTTTAGGCTCCCCTGCCACTGTACTTCACCACAGCCCTACCCTTCCCTCAAGGCTCAGCCCCAGGGTCCACTGACCATTCTTCTTTTTCTGATTATGAAGTGTTTCCTGGGCTCCTGCTGCCAGACTCACACTTGCTGTCCCTCCTGGGACCAGCACAGACAGCACGCACTTCCTTGGGGTGCTCCCACCATGTGTCTACACCCCCACCTATGACCATCCATGCCCTGCTTCCTAAGTCCTCTCCTGTGACTGCAAGTCTAAGGCCCAGGACATGGGAGACAGCTTGGGATGGTGATTCAAGAATATTATCTGTTTCCACACCTGGGATAAAGCTTCTAGGCTTCTCTGAGCCGAACGGTGCAGTAGTGGTCCCCGATTTAGAGCATGGCCTCTGACCTCATGCTGCAGAGCCATCAACACACACCAAAGCGCTTGCTGAGGCATGACACAAGCAGACCCATTCTGGATGCACACAGCAGAGTCTGGGGCTGTGACAGGTAACACCTCACAACTTTACACCTTGTGTGCACATTTCAAGGACACAGACCAGGAAGAAAATTCCAGCCTCTCCCCTAGCTAGTCAAACACTTACAGCTCTGCCGAAGACACCACGTAGTGTGCAAACACACTCCTCTCTCTACGCACTGTCTGCTATTCCCCTGGGACCACACAACAAAGTGCTCACACACAGACTTCCACTCCGAGGACCCGGGGCCCAGAGGAGAGCAGTCATTGTTTCGCTTCTGGGCCCCTCCAGCATCCAGAACATGCTCGCGGTGACAGCTCCAAAGTGTCAGGAGGGAGGGGCGCGGAGCCCCACACCTAGCCAAGAGCCAGCTCCCCTCCAGCTGATAGGAGCAGTCATTCCATCTTCGTGAGTCTCAGGACCACAACTGCAGACTGCACCATGGACCCCTGACTATAGGAAACGTCGTAGGGGGATGCAGGGAGGATGGCTTCATGCTTAGAGCGAACATGTGGAGATGTGAGCCAGGCGGGCTGCAGTACAGAAGATGATAATGGCCCCGGATGTGGAGATGCCTCCAGCAGGCACATGCTGGAGTTCAGCCTCAGCACAGCACATCAGCGGCAGCAGGTAGCACAGACGGCTGGCTCTAGCCGCTGTGGTGTCCTGGCTGCCCAGGTAGCACAGACGGCTGGCTCTAGCCGCTGTGGTGTCCTGGCTACCTTTCCTGTTGCTCTGATAAATGCGACTGAAGTGAGAAAGGGTTTGACTCACAGAGGGTGCGCACAGACCCTCATGGCAGAGAAGGCATGGCGGCAGGAGCCTGAAGCAACAGGTCTCATGACATCCACAGCAGAGAGGCAGTGCTTGGAGAATACTGCCCTCCACTTACGAACTCTAGGTGGGCTAAGAGACTCTGCCCCCACATGGGAGTCCTGGGACTGAGAGAGCTGCTGCCATGGAGAGGTCATCCAGATGAGTGGTGCTACCTTATCGCGTTCTGCATGCCATGTGGCATCTTCACATCTGCTCCTGTGCTTGTCCAGGCCTGGACCATTGCTCTGCCCTTTCCCACTCCTATGTGCTTTTCCTGCTTCCTGTACTGAGGATGCCCAAGGAGGACAAGAGCTAGTGGAGTGAGGAAGCTGGGGTGCAGTTTGGTCTCCCGGGGGTCACCGTGCTGCCAACAATCAGCCAAATGGGACCCAGGTACAGGACGGATGCTGACTGCAGAGCAGGGTCAAGTTGCTGGACTACCCCTAAGCAGGCTGCTTGCCTCTCCTGTCCTGGAGCCTGCACCCCACCCTGCGACTGGACCCATGTTTGGGGTATATTCTCAGAAAATACACTTTCATCCTGTCAACCTCTAATGTGATGCCTCAGAGGTGCCAGACAGCAAGGCAGGGATGAGGGAAGGACAGAGAAAGGCTCCAAATGATCAGCTGGGGCAGGAGCCTTATCTTTCAGGAGCCCAAGGGGGACAGTGCAGCCTATTTCAATGGCCAGATCTGGATCCTCAGCCAGCTGAGGCCCAGCTACCTGCTCCGAGCACCAGTTCCGAGCACCAGTTCTCTCTGGCGGGCTCCTACCCAAAGAGGAGGCCGGGGTCAGCAGCATTTGTCTCCCCAGTACACCTGACCCAAAGTGACTAGACAGCGTGACTCTCCATCCCAGAGACTCTAAGGGGAGAACTTTGGATGGTAGCCCCAGAGGGCCAACTGGCTATTTGGCTGACCTTAGACACAGTCAGTGACCCTTCCCATCAGAGAACAAGACAACAGCCTGAGGAGGGGACAGTCTCTTGCGCAGCTGGGAAGCAAGAGTTAGGCATTTTCTTTACAACCCTGAAAGAAAGAACTGTCTGGAGCAGGATTGCCAAGTACAGAATTCCAGGACCCTTCCCAGATTCTAGAGTCTGTGGTTCTAGAAAATTCTAAGAAATGTAAAAGTAGCTTTCAACTAACCTTGTTAAGCTTTAAATGTCTGTTACTAGAAATTAGAGGAAGCCATGAACTAGGCATCAATGTAACTTGACTCACGTAAGCGTGGCTCTTCTATAACACAGAAATATTGCTTTCTCGGATGAGGACACCAGGTCCTGGTCCCCACGACCTGCATCCAATTGCTCAGGTTGGCAGTGATGTGCAGGTGAGCCCAGGCCTGCCTCCCGCAACAGTCCTCCAACATCCCCTCTAAGTGTCCTAGCAGAAACCAGCCCCCCTCAAGAGCATGAAGGCCAGGATGAAGGCTGACCCTCTGCCCAGATGGGCAAGTGGGCAAAGGTCCAATCCCGCAGCACTCTGCACATGCTTTTAGGGACTCGGGGAGGGGGAATCCCAAAGCGTTGTCCATGGGCCCTGAGCAAAGAGACCAGGACTTCCAAGAAACCAGGACAAAAATGGCCCTGAGGGTACCCAGGGTTCTGTCAGAAGGTGTAGAGAAGGCACCAGCCGGCTCCCTGTCTCTGCCAGTTTGGGGATGGGGTCTGCTTTCTGAGCAGAACCAGGCTTCTATTTTTTAATCTACTCAACAAAAACGGAGACTATTTTTAGCTCAGCAAGCTGCAGGACATCACAATTAGCAACTGAAAATTACACATCCTGCCTGTCTCTCCTCTGCCGGCTGGGCAGGGGTGCTCCAGGATGGAGCTGGGCCCAGCCCTGTGCTCCTACCCTCAAGGGCACAAAGCCAAAAGGGCAATTTCAGAGACCACAGTCAGGACTATGCTGGCTGCTTGGACTAAGGTAGAGGGAGGGCACATGAGCCCAGCTCTGCCAGCGACCCTACAAGATGGTTCCCGATTGCTCTTCCCAGAAATCATTTGCACTGAGCTGGGGCAGGGAGTGAGGTGCCAGAGCTTTTACTCCTTGCTCATTAATGAGACGCTTGTTTGGATGCTCACCACATACAAAGCCAGCTTCCTGGTGCCAGTACAAACCTTCCTGTAAGCCTTCAGTGGGCCAGAGAATTTGCATCAGAGGCTTTGGGTCGCTGTCACATCTCCCAGAAGGTTGCCGTCAGGTTGCTGGCAGGGCCACCACTCTCTAGAATACAGTGGTTCTAAATTATAACTAGGAAACTGAGCTGGGGGCTGGGAAAGCACAAGGAATAAAAGGCTTGGTGTGCTGGGTGAGACAAGGGGCACACCTACCTACAGGCTCTGCCACTCAGCCTTGAGGAGAGGGGCTCAGAGTCAATCATCTCCTAGTTGGGAAACTACTTGGGCACTCACTAAGGACAGCAAGCCCCCAAAATGTACACACCCTTCCCCACCTTCTACCTATCTTTAGGGTCAGTTCCTTCCTGCCAACAGGAGGCATAAATAAGCCTCGCACCCTGGGGCTCTGTCTCAAAAAAAAAAAAAAAGAAAGAAAGAAAGAAAGAAAGAAAGAAAGAAAGAAAGAAAGAGAGAGAGAAAAGAAAAGAAAAAGGCAGAGCCTCACATCTCCTCTCCAGTCAGAGTTCCCTCAGGCCAGTGCAGGGGCAGGGACCACCCCATCACCTCACCGGCCCCTCTTCGTCATCTACCATTCCCTGACTGGGTTCACAGACCAAAAGATTTAGGAGAAGGAAGCACTGGTCACAGATATGTTGCTCCATCACAGGTTGAGGTACCACTTGCACTGAGAGGGAGTGGGAATCTAACTGGCAATGGGAGCCCCATGTGTGCAAGGAAGGACTTGGCGAATCTGCTGAGGGAAAGCAAGGCATCCATGGAGGGCACAGGCTACCCCAGCTAGCCTATGCTACCAACAACTTTCTCATCGGTTTCCCTGCCCTCTGATATGCAGGTCCTCATTTCTTGCTGGCTGAAGTTCCCATCTCCACTAGAGGCAGATGGCACTTGGGAGCCTAGCACAAGTCCTGAGAGAACACAAGACTCTGTCTCCCAGGGTATTACACAAGCTACAGGTAAGACACAGCTGCCTGAGAGTCTTCACCTCAGTCTACCCAGCCCAACAGACTCCCTGCCTCAGTTTCCCCTGGAGACTGTCTTCCCTCCTTCAAGCTCCAGTCCCAGGTCAGGGTCCATAACCTCCCTTAAGCTCTCTTGTTTTCTGATTGATTTCTTCCTTGACTGTTTATGTGTGTGTGTGTGTTTTACCTGCAAGTATGCTTGGGCACCACCTGTGTGCGGAGGTCAGAAGAAGATACTGGAGCTACAGGCAGTTGTGAGCCATCATGCAGGTGCTGAGAATAGAACCAGGGTCCTCTGCAAGCGCCATTAGGAGTCCTTAACGGCTGAGCGGAACCCTCTCCCCAGCCCCTCCCTTGAGCTCATATTGATCCTATCTGCTGAAGTCACACACAGCAGAAGGGCAAGGTCTGGGCCTGAGCTGGTTAGGAGAGAGCAACTACCTTTCGGCGGGGAGCCAGCACCTCCCCCCTGTGACATGTGACAGGGGAGTGACACTGTGAGGCTAGGGTTGCACCTGGCTGCTTTGACCAGAGCAAGATACAGATGTGGCTGCCCCACTACACAGACTAAGAGCCGGCACTCACCTCTAACAGCTAAACCCCTGGGCCCCTCTTAAAACCCTGTGTGTAAGGCAGCCAGTTGGTCTATGGGACAGATGGAGAAAACAGAGGATGCCTCCAATTCCTGACAGGTGAATCCCTTGATCCTTTACGCACTGTGTCCCGGGCATGGAGGCTCAGAGTGGCTGTGGCCTACAGTGAGCACTTGGCTCTTGTCCGTGTGAGGGATATAGAAATATATATTTCCTTCTCTGCTGATAGGCCCCTCGGGTTGGCACCGCCTCGCTCTGACCCCCTGCTATCTCGATAGCAAGGAAGTTTTGGGAGAGCAAAGCTGGCCCTCAGTCTAGTGGCTGGGCTGTGGGAGTCCCAAGTCTAGTGGACATGAGTGAACTGGAGGACAATGGGCAGAATAACCACGTAAGCCAAGCTTTCAAGAAGTCACATTCACAATGCCATAAAGAAAAGTGGCATTTGGGGCTGGCAAGAGGGCTCATCAGGTAAAGGCACTGTGTTAAGCCCAAAGATCTGACTTTGATCCCCAGAACCCACACAGCGGTAACAGAGAACTGGCTCTTACTGGTGTCTGACCTCCGCGTGTGTGCCATGACACGTGTGCCTCACACATGAACACAGAAATAAAGAAGGGCCACATTTGCGTTCATGTGCTCTTAGAACAGGCCAGGGCCTGGCATAGGGTAGCAGGCTTGGCTCCCACAAGGAGGCGGCTGCCATGGGAACCAGAGTGCCAGCCGCAGCACCTCCTCTGGTGCCTTCTCCACAAAGGCAGGGCCTGAGCACAACACTGATAATTAAAGCTCTGTTATGGGCACATGGTCCGTTTTTCCTCCTGAAATCCTCTCTATTACCATATTTACTATGAGTTAACTAGAGGAATCTTGCCATCTCCACAGTCCTAACCACAGATTCTGCTACGTCGGAGACTTCGCCTCCCTTTCCACTCCCCCGCTTGCTCTCTTTGTCCATCGGCTTCTGCTGGTGGCTGCTCGGGTGACAGAATGTCATTGTCCACAAATAACTACCCTATTATTGAGGTTTGAGAGGCGTGGGGTGGAAGCAGGTGGGATTTCAGAGAATCCCTGGACTTTCCCAGCAGGCCGAGTGCTGCAAGCCTGCCTCCCACTGACCCAGGGCTTGAGCAGTCACAGCTCGTGGCCTGTGACCTCATCTGCTCTTCAGCTGAATCTGTGGGACTTGACTGCCTCCCTTGCATGCAGTTTGGCTTCCAGGTCTTGGACTTCTAGAGCCAAACTGGCCACAGACCCAGACAACAGGCAAACTGGGAATCTTAACTGGATGTTCACTCTCTACGAGTTTTCCCGGGGGCTATGGAAGAGGGAGGACAAAATGATGGGGGAAAGCCATCCTTATGGGGTTCTCTTTCTTAAACATCCCCTGAAGAATGCTGGAATAGTTTGCCCTGTGGCTGGTCAGAACCTAGTATGGTTCAGGACTTTTGCCCGGATCCAAAAGGAAACTGCCCATGCACACTACAGACAGCTTAGTCCGTGTCACAGCCCTGCATGGGGGGGGGGGTGGTAAAAGAAGGATGGATGGTGGAATGGGTAGTGCAGGTGTTTCTGGGAGCTGTCAGCCACCCTCCATGGCTGCCTGTGAATGCTGAATATAGAAAAGGAACAGGGGGTCCTTTAAACTTTAAATGACACATAATTCGACCGAGGAAAAATTTTTTTCCTTTGTGTTTAAAAACAAATCATTTCACTCCCTTGCATTTTCATCTTGGCAGATGTCCAGAGAAACATCCCTGAGACCCATATGGCTTGGGAACAGGGAGTGTTCTGTGTGCCCGTGAATGGGATGGTTGCTGGAGGGGCACCCACCTCTCTGCTGAGCCTTGTCCGATGGCTGCAGAGTCTGAAACATGTCCAGGACACGTGTCCTAGTCTCCTCGTCCAGTCTGGCTCTAGAAGTCCAAGACCTGAAAGCCAAACTGCCTGCAAGGGAGGCAGCATTCCTGTGTGTCCAGGCCCTGAGGGCTCGTCTGGGGCCAAGGGCACAGCCACCTCTGTTCTTCCCTGGGGCACTACCTCCTGCTTTCCAGGAAAAAGCACAAATGTCCAAAGGGATAAGCCATCAACCCAGAACTTACAGCTCATAGGGTGTCTAAGACCTGTGAGTGTGACCACCATCATCAGGGGCCCCTCACCTGGCCAGCAGGAAGGAACTCATGGGAAGTGCGGGGCAGCCAAATGGAATGGTCAGATCCTGGGAGACCAAAGCAGGTTGGGCAGCCCTCACAGAAATTCTAAATAAAACATAGTTACAGCAAAGGAAACTGAGGGAAGGTAAATAAATAGATTTAACTGAAGGGAGTAGAACTTCTTAAATACAAGAGCTAACTCTTTTGGAATACAGCCAAAAAGGTAAATCTTGCAATGGGGCACAGAGCTCCACACCTATAATTCCAACACTTTCGGGGGAGCTGAAGCAGGAGGGTCATGAGTTCCAGGTCATCCTGGGCCACCCAGAGAGACTCAAGTCACAAAAACAACAAACTAACTTTCCTGGGATGGGGGAGGAATTTCAGCTCAGTGGCCAGTACTTGCCTAACATGTCCAAGCCTCTGGTCAGGGAGAGAGAGGCCGTCTACACCTAAAAATGCTAACCAATAAAAGGAAAGGAATATGGAGGGAACGAAAGAAGGGGGAAGACACTTTCTACAAAGTCCACCAGGCAACTGTAAATGACCCAAAAGCCTTTTATCCTTTGTAGAAAATATGAATAACCAAAAGAGACTAACCTTGTCTAGAACTTGGACACACCAATAGCCGCAGTACACATTAGTACGTCGACAGTCAGCTGAACCTCAGGAGGAAACAAAGCCAGGTCCTGGCTGAGAGTTTCTAAAATGAATTATTTCAGGCCTTTGAGAAGATGTATGATAGTTAAATTACTCGGAGCCAGACATGGTGATGCAAGCCTTTAATCCCAGTACTCTGGAGGTAGAGGCAGGCAGATCTCTGTGAGTTCAAGGCCAGCCTGGTCTACATTCTAAGTCTAGAACATCAAAAACTAAATAGATAGATCATTTTGGGGAAGGAAGAAAGGAAGGAAGGAAGGAAGGAGGACAGAGGGAGGGAGGGAGGAAGAAGGAAGGAAGAAAGAAAGGAAGCAGGACAGAGGGAGGGAGGGAGGAAGAAGGAAGGAAGAAAGAAAAGGAGGCTAAATAAAAAATTAACTACTTCAGCTACACAATCACACAGAAAAGTTTTCCTGTTCAGCCTATGAAGCTAGCATAAGCCAAGACCTCCAGATGTGATAACATCTGTAGAATGGAAGTGTGCAGCGCCTATAAACATGATTGAAAATACACCAACAAACGAGAATTGATAAAATGAACTCAGTAACATCTTAAAAGACAGTCGAGCCTGACCTGGCAGGATTTATCCCAGGAACATAGGTCAACACCTTAATTTGCTCAAGAAGAAAGACAGTCAATGGCTCTGTTAGCTATAGGAAAGCCATGATGAAGCTGAACATCTGTTCTCAGGGAGGCCACGGCCAATGAGTACAGGACTGGGGGGTGACAGCATCTCCATACACTACAGGGCCAATGGCAGACTTAGGGAAACACCGCATTCCTCAGTACGGAGAAGGCAGATCAAGAATGATCCTGCCACAAGGAAATGTTGCTTCCTGGCTTTTGAGAAACACAATCAAAAATTAGAAGGTACATTAGAAATGGAGAAGTGGTTCTTTCCTATGAAAACATAATATTCATTTCCTTGTTTTAGGGAGCCAAGTTAAGAATTTATTCAAAATAAAGTCCGGTGGTGGTGGTGCACCCCCCTAATTCCAGCACTTGGGAGGCCAGAGGCAGGCAGATCTCTGAGCTTGGGACCAGCCGAGTCTACAGTACGAGTTCCAGGACAGCCAGGGCTACACAGAGAAAACCTGTCTTAAAAAAACAAAAACAAAATAAAAATGTAACAAGTTCGGTGATCAGTTATCTAGCATATATTCATTAAAAATCAAGGGCTTTCCCGTTTCCAGGTCCCCTGAGTGCAGGCTTCCCCACCACAGTAGGACAGGTTCTGGACGCCCTTCTAGCAGCAGGGAGACGGTGGTATGGTAGGGTTCTGTGCTATGGTTTGTCTTCATGTAACCATGTTTGTGTAAGCATCTGTGTTTATCCTTGTGTCTGTATATCTGTCTCTGTGGTTGTATGTCTCTCTGTATTTGTCTGCATACCACTAGTGTACCTCTCTGCATATCTGTGAATATGTAGCTGTGTCCATGCGTCCTTGTCTGAGTCTGCATGTCTATCCCTGTGTCCCTGTATCTGTGTGCATCTCCTTGTATATCTGTGGATGTGTGTATTTCAGTGTGTCTGCATATCCTTATCTGTGAGTCTCTGTGTTTATCTCCACGTCTGTGTATCTCTGTGTGTCTGTTCATATATCTCCGCGTCTGTATGTTCCCGTTTGTATATTTCTGTGTCTTTGTGTGTATCTATATTTATCTATGTATTATCTATGTATGTGTGTTTTCCTCTCAGTCTGTGATCTCTATCTATGTATTGAATGTCTTTAGGTGTCATCTGTTATCTGTCTGCACACTTCTGTGTGTCTCTCTCCTTATGTATCTTTGTCTGTGTATTTATGTTTCTCTCTGCATAACTGTGTGTGTATCTGTGTCTCTCCTTGTCTGTGTATCTGTGCCTGTGTATCTCATCTGTGTATGTGTCTTTGTGTGTGTTTCTCCATTTGTGTGTCTGTGTGTCTATGTATCTGTGTGTGCACGCATCATTGTGTTTGTGTGTCTTTCTATGTGTACCCATGCATCTGTGTACCTCTGCTTATGTGTGTGTGTATGTGTGTGTGTGTTTGTCTTGTGTATCTTGTGTGTCTGTGTGTAATCACTATATCTGTGTGTCTGTGTATACATCAGTGTGTGCGTCTCTTTAATTGTGTGCATCTGCACCCAGACTTTCTTCCAGTTTCTGCAGCTCCACAGACATGGCTCAGAGACTCACTGTCTCCAGGAGGCCTACACTGCTAACCAATTCACCTACCCCTGGTCACGGGGCCACACACACACACACACACACA
>JAQHUG010000007.1:15695006-15712138 GCA_028555095.1 Dicrostonyx torquatus | reverse complement strand
GTCACAAGCCAGGCCTCCATCCTCTGCAGTGCTCTCAACACTTTCACCTTCCAAGCACCTAAAGAACATCCACTGGGATCTTAACACTCACTGACTTTTCTAACGGAAAGTTCCAAAGTCCTTCCACAGTCCTCCCAACAGCACGGTCAGGTTTGCTACAGCAACACCTCACCCTTGGTACCAACTTGTCTTAGCTAGGGTTTCTAGTGCTGTGACAAAACACCATGACTAAAAAAAAAGTTGAGAAGAAAAGTGTTCATTTGGCTTACACTTCCATATTGCTGTTCATTATCAAAGAATTCTGGACAGGAGCTCAGTGTCTTCTAAGATGTCAGGGCCACTGCAGTCATGAGTTCACAGCAACTGTGACTGCCTGCTTACATAACCTGCACAAGATCAATAGAACCGACATTCTAGCAAGATGCAGGAAGATCACAGGAGCCCCTACTCCTAGCTGAAGGCTGCTAGGGATCCAGTGCAAGGCCTCACACTCAGGCATATATGGGAAGCACTTGAGACTCAGTGGGTTATTCCATTATTAAAAGGAAGACATGAAGTTGGGAGGGAGATTTGGGGACAGAATCTGGGTAGAGTAAGATGGAGGGATGGGGTTGAATATGATCAAAATACATTGCATAAATGTATAAAATTCTCAAAGAATAAATTTAAAATATCACACTAAAACGGAGCCATTTGTATTAACATACTACTGAGAAACTGCAATAGTTGTTTTAAAGGCTTAGCTGAGAAAGGAAGGCAAACCTCGAGTGTGTGGACACCATCCAATGGGCTGGCATCCTAGACCAATGAAGAGAGAAGCTGAGCTGAGCTCCAGCATACATGTCTCTCTGCCTCCTGACCACACAGGGGACCACTGGCTCCACCCTGTGGCTGCCACGCCTTCTCTTTGACAGTGATGGTGGACTGCACCCCAAACCATGAGCTAAAACAAGCCCTCTCTTCCTTGAGCAGACACCAGCACTGAGTTCCTGGTGTGGTGCCATTTCCAGCGTGACCAGCCAGTGAACTGGTGGCAGAGTGACCACAATGTACCACTTCCATTGTTGGAAGTTGGTACTTGTCTTATTACTGGGACAGTTATTCTAGGTGTGAATTTTATTATCCTGGCGGTAATTCTTTCACCAAAACTACCATCCATGCAGTTACAGAATGCCTTTTTTCACACGGCTTCTGACAAGGAATTTATTGTAAATGCAAGAGTGGGCCCATGCTTCTAGAATTCTCTGGTCTTGTCATGGTCCCCACCAACCTGAAGCAGCTGACATGATCAGTGGGATGGCCTTTTCAAGATGCAGTCACTGTGCCAACTGGGTGGCAACAGCTTGGAGGGCTGGAACAAGGTTCTCCAGAAGGCTATCCATGTTCTCAGCCAGCATCCACTGTATGGTACCGCTTCTCCAGTAACTAGGAGCGGAAACAGGACTCACGCTCTGTCCACCTTGAAAGTCACTAGCAAGGCTTTTGCTTCCTGTTTCTGTACCTTTCTCCTCTGCTTGTCTGCAGTCTGGGCTCCAGTTACAGAAAGGAGAACGGCAATTGTCATGAATGTTTGTCCTATTTTATTTAAAATATGTTTATAGGGACTAGAGAGATGGCTCAGTGGTTAGGAGCACTCACTGCTCTTCCAGGAAACCTGGGGTTCAGTTCTCAGCATCCACCTGGTGGCTCACAACTACCAACTCCAGGGGATCTTATACCCTCTTCTTGCCTCCATGGGTACCAAGAATGCACATGCTACACAGACATACATGTAGGCAAAACACTAAAATGAATAAATAAATCAACTTTTAAAAACATCATGGACTTCATATGTAGAGGTCAGTAAGACATCTCATTGGGAATTTAAAGATTAAAAAAAGAGTATTGTGTGCACATATTTGCATATAGTAAGGAGATAGATGTCTGTGTTTTCTTCCCCTCCTGTTCCATTGCCATGTACATCACATCAATTGAGTTGAGATCCATGCTTAAGTATTATTAAATCTATATAATTTATAAAGTATGGATTAAAAGAGAAAGCATTCATCAAGAGACTGTCATCTATTCTGGAGGGAAAATTTATGCCTTTTTCCACTGTACTTGGGATAGTTAGATTATATTGAGTGGAATTATAGTGTTGTCTTCATTTGGACCTTAAATATAACATAAAGCAATGTGATTGGGAATCAAGCTGACAAGGGCAGACCCATGATGGTTGGTCTGCCATCTTGATGGGATTTGTATCAACCTGAGAGACACACCTCTGGGCATGTCTATGAGGGCATTTCCAGAAAGGATTAGCTGAGGGAGGAAGACTCACCCTCAAAGTGGGTGTCACTTTCCAACAGGTGATTGCCTGCCTCCACTTCCTCTCCCTCAGGAAATGCCTCTACCATGGTCTTGGAATCTTCAGACTTCTAAGATAACCAGCAACTCTGCAGGGGGCTTCCAGGCCTTTGGCTCCATAATACGACTGATGACACTTCTAGCTTTATGATCGAGCAACTGCCAGGTTTTCTGCCTCTCCAGAGTGAAGACTGGACTACCCAGCTCCTATTATGCTAGTCAAACCAACAAATCATATGTGTGTATGCATATATGTGTGTATATATATATATATATGTTTGGCCTGTATATTACATATATATCCTATATATTGCCCATATATTTTTTATCCATATAAATATTATATATTACCCATGTTGGCTGGGCATAATGACTCTTATAATTCAGGAAGCTGAGCCAGGAGTTGAATATTCAAGACTATACTGGGCTATACAATAAGACCCCTGTCTTAGAATAAGTTTGAATTTAAAACGTGGCATCAGTACATTAACACACAGCCAAAGCAAGGAGGCAAACAGGAAAGTCTAGAAGTACCCCAAACACGCAGCTGAGTGTGGGGTGAAGGTGATACTGCAGGTCATTAAAAAGAAGGTAGTTAGCAAGGGGCGTTGGTCACATGGTAGCCATCTGGAAACACAAGCTGGAGCCCTACCAATGGATCCAACAGTCAATGTGAGAAAGAAAACCATCAGCCTATGAAGGAGCACAGGCGATTTCTTCATAGTTGCAGATAAGACCTTCTTGCTGGTTTGAGAGCTCTGGAATTAGAGGCAGGCAGCTGTCTATGACCCACAGAAACTTATTTCACTGGGCTCATACCCAAGATGAATGGTTTTAAAACTCCAAGTCAATTTGAAAGCATCGGTTTTGCTACCTGTATTTTAAAATGTCTTCAGAAGTCCAGACACACAAAATGAAAACAAAACACTGAGGGAAGTATTTGTAACTCAACCTCAAAGGTACCTATTTCCTAATATTAAAAGATCTTATATCTGGGTGTGGTGGTGCACATGTTTAATCCCAGCACTTGGGAGGCAGAAGCAGGCAAGTCTCTGAGTTTGAGGACAGCCTGGTCTACAGAGCGAGTTCCAGGACAGCTGGGGCTACACAGAGAAACCCTGTCTTATAAGAGAAGAAAGGACCAGCCAGCCATGGTGGAGCACCTCAGGAGGCTGAGCACCTCAGGAGGCTGGGCAGGAGATTCCGTATCCCAGACCAACCCACACTACAGAGTAAGATGGACGCTGTGTGCGGCTGAAATCATTGCATAATAAGAACACCAGATTAATAATAAAAACACAGGTAGATTTTTTTTTCAGTGCTGGTGACTGAACCTAGGATTTCCCATGTGCTAAGAGAGTATTTTACCACTGAGCTCTACCGCCAGTCCCAGAAGGATCGTATTCGTAGGAAAAGGTGCCCATTCCAATCCAATCCATTACATGAGAAATGGTAACTAAATTGGGCTAAGGTGTCTCTCATCCATCAGAGCGGCAAGGAGAAGGAGTAGAGAAGCAGGCACCGTGCACACTGGAAACGGAGTCTAAAAACGTAGTACTGGTATGGCAGACGGTTTGCCAAAATTCAGCAACATGAGAACTGCACCTTCATGTCACTCTGTCACAACAAAAGGGCCACTCCAAGATGTGCCAGTGTGAACTCAAGGCACATAACCCCTAACAGAGCCTCTGCCACATAAAATGAAGCGACACATTGCTGTATTACAGACCTGGAATGTCCAGAGGGAACTTCCAAAACACAGCAAGGGCGTCTGGGGCCAGCCTGGAGACAGAGAACCTACTTCCACGGGGACCGTGTTACTTTCTGAATGCTATTAACATAAGCCAGCGCTAGGACCTACGCACTGAGGAGGGACTGGGGCTGCGCGTTCATGCTGGCTTTGCACCATTCTGTACTCAGACCCTGGGAGTTTTCTCTCCACCCTCCCACCTTCCCACCCTCCCGCCCTCCCATCCGAAGATCAAGGATCAGTTGGTCCGTGGCTTCTCTTCCTCTGCTCCCCTGTTCTTTGCAGACTGCCTCTCCCATCAGCTTTCAAGGGTGAGGCAAAGGGAAGGAAGCTTCGCTGGTCTGTTTCCATGGCAACAGAAGGAACAAGAGGCAAGAAACTCAGGCCAAGCCAGCTCTGCTACATCCTCCCTGAATGCTGAGGTATTTCCCCTTTGGAATGGGAGTGCAGGAGGACCCAAAGCTTCATCAGTTCTTTGGTTCCCCCCAGCATGGATGGACTGTAAGGACCCCCACTTTAGATTAACAGGGACCCTGAGGCTTTGGAGGAGTCGACCTAAACTGGAGCCCTGAACCGAAGGCCAGCCTGGTATCCTGGGCCGCCAACACAAGTCCATGGAGACTACACTGGTAGGCAGTCTCCGCTCCAGCACCACTAACTCACTGGACACTCAGATACACCAGGATGTTCATCTCCAGATGTTATTTCATCCCCCTCCCCAGTAATCCCAAGAAGGCCTGGGCTCGTTTCACAGATGTAAAAATTGAGGTCGAGAAGCACAGAGAAACTCACCCAAATGCCTTACACATTTTTGGCGGCAGAGTTGGGACTGGGAATAAGTGGTTCACTCTCCAGTTATGGCTAAGCTTCCCTTTCTTTCCTGCTTTTCCATCCTAACTTGGCCTCCAGGAGATGCAGGGGTGCCAGCCTTTTCCCCACTGTATTTTCCAGAGTTGCAGCTTTGTACCTTCTTTGTTCCCCATACCCCCACAGGTATGTGGGGGAAGCTGTCCAGGGCAGGGGAGGCTAAAGAGAAGGGAACAGAGCCAGCCAAATGTGCAGCCACCCACAGACACACCCACATGCCACAAATGCAGGCTGACTGCTGCTTAGTGAGGCCCTCCTCAAACCAAGAAAGTATTAGAATGCTTTTATGGCTCTGTTGCCAGAATCTAAATAACAGTTTCCCTCCCACACTCCCTACTCACCCATAGCACTGTCTCCTCCATACCAGCACCACCTCTCTGCTAACTCAACCCTCACCAACACGTTCACCATCACCACCACTACCATCACCAACATGTCCACCACCACCACTACACCTGCACTTATCGACACCACCACCCTCACCAGCACGTCGTCTACCATCACCAGCACCACCAGCACCACCACTCCCATTACAATCACTACCACCACCACCACCACCCTCACCAACACGTCCACCACCACCACCCCCACCAATACATCCACCACCACCACCCTCACCAACACATCCACCACCACCACCCTCACCAACACGTCCACCACCATCACCATAACCATCATTACCACAACCATCATCACCAACACCTCCACCATTATCCTTGCCATCACCACCATCAGCACCATTCTCAACAACTTCATCACAACCATCATTGTCTCCTCCACCACCGCTTCTATCACCAACACCATCACCACCACAGGTCTCTCCTACCCCGCCCCTACTACCCACCATCACCACCATGCCTGACATAACCATCACTGTCTCTTATCACTGCCTTCATTATCAACACCACCATCACCAGCATTTCCATCACCCCTTCTGCTGCTGCCATCACAACTTCAAATGCACCATGCCTGCCACATTCTAGAAACATGCCAAGGGCTCTAGGTAAAGTGCTGTTGTTAGCATTCAACCCAGGGGACATACACTCTCACCACTCCTTCTCAGAGACTTGGGGTCATCAAAGGACTTTCCTGAGGCCACCTGTGTGGCCCAGCAGCCCCGCAGCCCCTGTGCAGCTTTGCCCACTCCTGACTTTTGCACTGCTAACCCTGTCAGAAGACTGCTAACCTCCAAACTTAATACCCTCTGCTACCACCATGACACAAGAGAGGACAGATCACGGCGGGGCTGCCAGGGACCCACTACAAGAAAGATGCTAAGGCCGGCAGTGGTGCCACATGCCTTTAATCCTAGCACTCGGGAGGCAGAGGCATCATAGCCTGATCTACAAGAGCTAGTTCCAGGACAGGCTCCAAAGCTACATAGAAACCCTGTCTCGAAAAACCAATAATAATAAAGTTTCTGTTCCTGCCCCCCCCAGGCCACCTCCATACTGTGGTAAGGTGGAAGACAGTTGGTATGTGGCAACAAAATGTCACCAGTAAGCCGAGGTTGAGAGGACAGACGCCAAAAGACATGAAAAGGAAACAAGACCAGATACCTGTAGCGTGGGGAGAGGTGATGGCAACCACCAGCACTCCAGAGTCCTGGAGGACCCGCAAAACTCTCAGCCCCGCCGCAACCCCAGCCAGAACCACTAGCCTTGAAGTCCTGGGGCAGGGACAGTGAGGATGGCTGAGCAGAGCCCGTGACAGGTGAGGCAGGGAGTGGTGGTATACATAAAGAGGTAGTGTGGTCCTCCTCCAAGGAGAAATCGAAACATTCACTGAGGACATCAACAGAAAACACAAGGGGGTCCGGCAAGCAGGGTTCTCATAGAGGATGGCCAGGCTGCCCTGGGCTCGGTGTGGAGAAAACTCTGAGAGGAAGAGGGGCAGGGGTGGAGAGAAGCAGGATGAAGGACACAGCTCCCTGGAAGTTGACCGCAACCTCTTCGAGAGCCATGGGACAGGGTGGCCGGGGAAGGTG
This sequence comes from Dicrostonyx torquatus, assembly GCA_028555095.1. Lineage (NCBI taxonomy): Eukaryota > Metazoa > Chordata > Mammalia > Rodentia > Cricetidae > Dicrostonyx > Dicrostonyx torquatus. The sequence goes on along the minus strand of JAQHUG010000007.1, from coordinate 15,705,188 downwards.
GCGTGGGACACAGGGAGCAAGGCAACAGAATTATTTGGAGGTTGGCGTCCCCCAAGAACGTATAACAACCTGGCTGCAGGCCATACACAGGGAACTTGGCTCTTGGTCTGGACCTGGCTCCTGAAATCACAAGGCCAACTGTGAGTAGAGAAAATGCCAGGAGCTTAGGCGGGAATGGGGCAGGTAGAAAGAGCAGGCGGACAGAGCCTCCAAGATGGCTAAGTTGGAAAAGGAAGGAAAGAAGAAGGAAGGGGAAGGGAAGGAGAGAGGGAGGAGTCCAGAGGTCAAAGGATGGGTGATGAAGGGTGCCCTCCAGCACCGCTCAATTCCCTCTGACAGGAGGGCAGTCATTCTGGACGGCTGCTCCCAGCACAGCTCCGCGCTGAGATAAGGCAGGACAGCCTGGGGTCCGTCTGTTCAGAGGCAGGCCTAGGACACACATTCTCCTGTTGCTGCGCCAGCCTTCATGCCACGTCAGACTGTTCATCATTTCTACAGAACAGCATCTGGGTGTGGCCGGGGGTTATTCTGTCTAGGTTTCCCCAGGGATCAGTGGGCCTCATTACAACTTCCCCTGCTGGTCTGGGAAGAGTGTGGCCACTGGAACTGACAGACTCAAGGGCCTCAGCCCAACCCTCTACCTGCTGTCCACAGCCTGGTAGGTTGGTCAACACCTGTGGACAAGCACAAGGCTGAAGCCTACCTAGTGAAGCCACCAGTCAGGCTGGAGAGATTTCATGGGCACGTAATGAAGCACTCTGTCCTCATGACCCATAAAGTCCCATATCTGTCCTGGGTGATCTCAGAGCTATGGAAATGGGACTATGCCTTATAGACACCTGGTACTCAGAGAACCTTTGTACTTAACCTTGCCTAATAGTTGGGGAAACTGAGGCATGACTCGGTCGAATTCAACCTAACAACTCACATCATCTGAGTAGGCAGGTATAGGGGTGTCTAATCCTGAGGTAAAACACCCACTTCTAGGTGGGCCAAGGTGATCCCATCCTGAGCAGGGGCTTGAAATAAAGACCAGGCCAATGGAAGACACCTCCTGAACTCCCTCATCTTTCATGACCAACCTGGCATGCCATTTCCCTCAGGGACACCAGTTATGCTGTAAGAGACCCTGGAGGGACTGTAATGCATCCTGCAGAGACAGAGTCAGTCTCTTGGTCATATTGGTTTGGGGGAAAGGATGCGTGGCACCTGTGGCAGGGAGGTTTGCAGGGAAGTGGTGGGTATGAGGTGAGCTGCTAAGCACACACAATGACAGAACCGGACACTCTCCCAGGCTGTATATCCACTTACAGTCCCTTGCCCACGCCATCCCGCCAAAGCCTCAGCAGGAACAGCATCGGCCCACTCTAGCCAGCCACACCACCTGCAGCTCCTTCCGGTCTCCACTCTGCAGCCTGACGAGGGCTCACCCAGACACAGACCTCACTGCAGGAGCCTCCTCATGGCTCTTCTGCCACAATGGTCCTTACAGCTTCCTATCCCAGCCTCCTCTCGAGACATCTGGGACCTGGGGCTGCAGACCACAACAAGGCAGCTTTCAGGTCTCTAGTGTCCTATGTCGTGAAGCAAGAGGCCCTCCAGACACAGTTCTAGTCTGGTGCCAGGGAGAGGCCAGGGCATCCCATACTCTCTCGAGCACACCTGTCCAGACCTCACGTCAACTCTTGGCCTCTCCACCACAGGGGCTGGGAGGAGGCTCTTGAATATGGATTTCTTCTCAGAGAACAGGGGTCAGGGGTTACCTACCTGCGGTCATGATGGCCACATTCCCAAGACACCCTTCACTGTATTTTTATCTATTATATCTAAGGTCCTCAGTTTTCATTATTCTTCCTAGACCCGTTGCCTATATGACCTCAAATCTTAGCCAATACTCAACTGTTGTAGAATTATCTATTCTGTTTTTCTGGCTCTCATGGCTTCCCTGGTGGTGATGGCACGGTCTGAAGAAGCGTCTTTGCTATCCACTGGGCTGTCTTCACATCCAGTCTGCAGCGGCTTTCACTAGACGCCTACTGCTTGTTCATCAGACACTTCCACATCTGCAAGCGTTCCATCACTCAGGGTGTGGCACAGGTGATGACTCAGGCTTGCTAGTGTCTTCCCTTTAGACCACATCTATGCAGAAGCTCTCCCCCGCCCCACATTGCCTGTTCACTCTCAGCCCTGGCCCTGCCAGGTGGACTGCTGTCGACACCTCCTTGGAAGTCTTTGAGAATCCCTACCCCTCCCCCCTTACATGTGGCAGGATGAATGACTTGGCTCAGGAGCCTTCACGGCAGAGGTTTCATGGCAGATCATAAGGTTCCACACTTTGGTTGGTTAGCAGGCTCCCAGGGACAACAGGGCCAGAGACAGAATAAGCTAAGAGCATAAGATGCCCTTCCCCAAAGTGCAGCTATCTGGAGGGACCCTGGACTTCCTGGACAGTGTAGGGAAGACCTAGGCTCTCCTACAAAGCTAACTGCTCACTTGCCCTTGGGCTGCTCTCCCAGGGACTCTGCTCTTCATTCAGCCTGCCAGAGTGGGATGAAACCCACTATTATGAGCAGTAATAAAATAAAAACCTGACATATTCCCCTTGCCTGCTCTGCATCTCAGTACCCTAGGACCTGCCCAAGTTACTCTGTAAGCCTCCAACCTGGTTTCCCTAATGTCCTAGCTATACCCAGCCAACCTTGGGCAACTCTCTCACAGCTCTCAGGACAGGGAATTGGATCTTCCCATCAAGCTCAGGGGTCCCACTCTGTGACCTGCTGGGAGCCATCGTTTAATCCAAACCATGATCAGAGAGGGGGAACAGAGCCAGTAAACATTGAGAGCCCAGAGGAGCTGGACCACAGACTCTCTGCAGGGGAAGCATGGCCTATGAATCTGGGCTTCTACAACTGCAGGGCCTCGTCTTAGAAAGTGTCTGGAGTGAGGACTGGATGTATTCCACACCCCAGGGAGGAGGCCTTCCTGAGCCTGGCCCTGTGCCCCAGCTATGGCTGGAATCACTTCACATTCACACTGGCTGGGTCTGGGTGCCAGAAGCCTGTAAAGCAGAAGGGGTCAGGGAGGGTCCTCAAGATCTGGGTGACCCCGTTGGGGGAGGGGAAATGCGGCTCTGCAGATACACTCATCAGAATGCACACCCTTTCCCAACACCCTCGGCTTCTGGGTGAGCCAGCCTCCTCCACAGAAGCTAGTCTTTGTTAACAGTGTTGTCATGGCAACTGCATCCAGGGAGAACTCTCTCTTTAAGGTAGAGTCTGAGGATGATACTTGGAGAAACTGAAGTGTTGGTGACAAGCAGGGCACTGGCCCCCTGGCTCTGTCCACACTAATCCCTCCTGGGCAGGCCTTCCCCCCACATCCTCTACCTGTCCCAGAGTTTTAAGTCCATTACTCTCTCCTCTCCTTGAAAGTAGAGAGCAACACGCCTCATCTCTGTACACAACATTCTGAGACTCAGATCTTCACCCCTTCCCCACGATGCCCAGCGACTCAGAGAATTCAATCTACATCTCATCAGAACAGCCAGTGTCCTGGAGACGGGAGTCCAAAAGGACTGAGGGAGACTGAGCTCTAGGGAATCACTGACAAGACACTCGGGGACACTCACTGTAGAAGCTTGAGCACCAGTACACCATGCCTGTATAGGAAGACTCACGCCCCAAATAATGCTAAGGGCCAAAAGGAGACTTAGCAGAGGCCATGTCTATAGGGAAAAAGTATCACGGTAAGGAAGTCATTGAAATGTTCAGGCTGGAGAATAGAGGGTTCAGTAAGTGGAAGGGGGTTCAGGAGAGGCCTGGGGTGCATTAGGCCAGACTGGATGTTATCTCAGTGCAGGAGGGGGCAGCAGCTGGCTGTACAGATGGCTTGGGGACAGGACACCCGTGGTCACCCAGAAGGAGCCAGCAAGCACAGCACATGTGCTGGGGCTGACAGGAGTTGGGGTCAGCTCAGCATGAAGAATGGAAGTTGTAGTGGCAGGGAGGACCCGGATCCTGAAAGAGAGAAACACTGAGTGTCCTGAGACAGGTGGCAAAGCTCTCTGGAGAGGCCTACAGAGAGGTCAGAGGAAAAGGAGGACCAAGAGCCAGGCAGCCAGACCTGGATGCAGAGCATCTGGGAGCAGGGACAGTGAAGCCCACAGCCTCTGCAGTGGGGCTCCCTGCGGGGAGGGGTGCATGCCAGATGGGAGTGGGCTGGCAGTGAGTGGGAAGTGACAATGCGGAGTAAGCAAGCAGAGAACACATCTCAAGTCAGTCTGCCTGGGATGAGGGTGGGCAGGAGCTGGAGAACAGGAGAGGAGGGGAGCCCTGTGCAAAACCCTACACCTCCGAGGACTACCACTTGTCAACCAGGGACCTGAAAAAGGCTCATGTTTCCAATGCTGTGCCCTGGTGTTGGGCAGAGTTCCCACCGCTGTGTGTACGAGTGTGTGTGTGTGTGTGTGTGTGTGTGTGTGTGTGTGTGTGTGTGTGTAGCATTGGCCCCAGGCTTTTCTACCTAGAGTCAATGGACATCCCAGAGGACCAATTTCAGGCCTCCCTTCCAGGAGTTAGCTAGCGCTCTGCTCCCTGAATTTACAAAGAATCCACGGCCCACTCAGGAGGGCTAGAGAGGCTTTCAAGGTTGTCAGCTGCCCTGGACAACACTGGCCAAAGCCTGGCCCCAAGCCAGAACGGTCCTTGAGTGGGGAGGGTGACTATGCATTAAGTAATTTATTTCACATCCCAGCACCAAGCAAGGATTCCCTGAGGAAGTTCTGTGTCAATTAAATGATGAGGGAGAGGCTTCTCAGGACAGGGTCACAGGAAGGATAATCCTAAATCATGTTCCACAGCATCCCTGTGATCCAAGGTGTTTGTACAGGGACATCCGGGGTCATCTGCGCCTCCCTGTGCAGTATCCCTCCTTGTTATCCTTAGCCAGGGACAGTCATGGGTAATATTTACACCCCAGCTCCCTCACATGACAGCTATCACTGTAGGATGCCTAAGGCAGCCACTGGCCAGCTCTCCCAGAACAAAAGTCCCTGAGGCCCAAGCCCCTTCCCAGCTCTGAGCTGACTCTGCCTCCCATGTTCTAGTTACATCAAAAGCTGCTGATGCCAGATGACTTTTCTAAATTATACCCTAGGATTGCTGTATGAAAACGTCCTGGTGACCCCCAACCCAACAACACTCTACTGACGGGCTCATAACAGCCTACCCACTCTGACCTGGGTCAGGACATCCCTTGTGTCTAACTTTTACACATACCAGTAGCCCCAGTCTCCAGGCCCAGGAATATGTGAGAAAGGCATAAGGCCAAAAGAGGGCTACATGTCTACCCCAGACTCCCAAAGGGTCAGGGACCCTGCAAGTGACCAGAGGTCACCAGGGCCCTTCCCCCCACAGTCATCACCTCCAAGATGCCACACGGTATCCCTGTCCCCTCGCTCTCTCCCTCAGCCCGTCACTTTCTTGCTAAGTGTACACTCACAGGCAGGAGGGAGGCGGGCAACTAGAGCAAAGGAACCTGGGAGGCAGCGTGGAGTGGGTGGAAATCACACAAGGCAGATTCTGGAAGCTCTGAGAGAAAAACAGCCCGAGCAGACCAGGGCTGGAGCAGATGGCCTCAGGAGGAAAAGCGGGAAGGAGAGAGAGGGAGTCCCATCAGAGAGCAGAAGGTAGGGACCTGGCAGAGCCCATGGATGCCCTGGCCAGGTCTTCTCCAACAGAGCCTCTCCTATGGCAAAGGGCCACGCAGACATGGGCATCACAGTCCACTGAGGCCCTCCCCCCCAGTCAGGAGCTCAGTGCCCCCTGACTTGGCAGGGCATCTTCTTTCGACCTATTTTGCCATGTGGCTTCTACGAGACAACAGTTTTAAGGTCATAAATTCCACCAACCTAAGATACTCATTGCAGGCCCCTCTGCTGTGGTTCTGCCAGTGAGGAGACAGACCATTCCAACATATTCCAACTTCCATTTAATTGCCTCTCCAGGACCCAGTCAGCAGGCTGACAGCCTGCTCCTCACCCATGCCCTGGGAGGAGGGACCTTACACAGGTGCAGCTTACCTCCTGGCAAGGCCTATGCGCTGCCCAGCACTTCCCCTTCTCTTTTCCTTTCTCTTCCTCCCTCTCCTTCACCCCTCCCTCCTCTGACTGCAGTTGCTAAGTTACACCAAACCCGCTCTGTTCTCTGTGAACGCTTCCATTGCCACAATTTGCCAGGTAAAAGGCAGCCATGCACTGGCAGCAGGAAGATATATCTCAGAAAACAAACAAACTCCTGCATGGTTTTGGGGGGGGAGGGGCTAGGTCACTGGCACCCCTGCCTGGGAACATCTGCTTGAGCTCCCAAACCCCAGGGGACATGTGCAAGAGCACACCACTTCCATACTTTATCATGGAGTCTGGTCACACTCGGCCCAGGAAAACACACGCACACACACACACACACACACACACACACACACACACACTTCAAGCTGACAACCACCCAAAGGGTTGCTGGACCACTACAATCCACAGCCCTAGAGACAAAAAACAGAAACGATGTTGGACAGGCAGTGAAGCCACTCTTCTGTCCCCAGACCACACAGCTAAGAGTCCCTGATGTCCTCCCACTCTGGATGTCTTTCCTGGGCTGGGTACCGTGGTCCTAAAGTGGTGCCACTGAAGACAAACATGGAAATGCCCCCAGGAGTCATCAGAACCATGGTGTCATTCTGCTGAAACCGTGTCTCAGAGGGGCCTGCAGCCTGCTCATGGCTCACAAGTCAAAACATATGGCCTCCCAATTCCCTACTAGGATAGGAGATACTGTTTTGCTTTGGAGAACCCAAGGCCCAGCAGAGTAGGTTCTGTGTCCACAGGGGCTTGAGTGGCCAAGAAGAAATCAGGGGGAAGTGGGAGAGCACCGAGGAGATGAAGGCTCTTGTAGGCCAACCTGACCCTAGGGCAGGAGACCATCTGAGTCTTCCCCCCTTGTCCCACAGTAGGATAAGGCTAATAAAAGCAAGAAAAGTGAACAGAAAAGGGCTTCACTGTACTGAATAGGAAAAGAGGGAGCCTGGCCACCTCCAAGTCTCAGGCCCCATGCAGCTCCCAAAGGCAACCTCTTGCCAGTATCTACTACCTGCGTCTCTCAGAGGTAGCCTGAGACCCATCAACACAGTGCCTCCTCACCATTAGGCAGGATGGACACACACATACACACACACACACACACACACACACACACACACACACACACATACACACACTTATTCCGACTAGAATCAACCAGCTGTACCTGTCGAAGTCTGCGCTCCCAAACGGTCCTTCAAATGACCCTGGCCCACGGGACAGAGGGACGCACCTCACCATGCCCCTCAAATGCAGAGCTTATGCCCCAATTCCTTGCCAAACAGCAAGTGCATGAGATGCCACCCCGGACCCAGAATGCACAAGAGCAAATGGAAACTTCCAACTGCGCAGCCCCGAGCTCCTAGGATCCCCGACCCCCTCCCCCACGCCAGGCCCTGGGCAGCGGACTTGCCAGTGGTACCCACGCCTGCTACCCGGTGCGCTCCCTCCATGCTCATCGCAGCTGCCCCGTGCGCGGCAGGTGCAGGAGGCACAGGGGTCCCGCCGTCCAGCCCGGGGCGGAGTTCCCGGAACTCCACGCGGGGTTCCACGTCGCCCTACCCGATGCCGGTCCCCTGACCCACGCCCGTGCCCGCGTCAACGACCCGAGGTGACGGCCCGTCGGAGGACCCGAGGGGCGCGGGGCTGCGGCTGCCTACCTCGGTCCGTGCCAGCGTCGCTCCCGCGTCGCCCTCGTGCCGCAGCCCGGCCCCGAGCAGCGCGCGGCCGGCGCCGGCGGCTCATGCTCGGCGCCCCGGCCCGCGGCTCCCGCCCACCCGCGGCCGCCTCCGCGCTGCGCCAGCTGCGGGCAGAGCAGCTCCCTCCGCAGCCGGCGCCCAGGAGCACGAGCGCGGGGAGCGGGCGGCGCGAGAGCGCGGGGAGCGAGCGGGAGGGCGCGGGGCGAGCAGCAGAGGGTGCGGGGCGAAGGTGCCGCGGGAGAGGGCGGGCCAGGCTTTCTCTGAAAATGGATATGGCAGCCAACAGCCCCAAAGATGATGTGGCTGCCTCATTAAAACCCATTTGGTCACTCTAGGAGAGCTGCGAAATGTTTATCAGCGGTACCTGGCAGTGAACGTGCTCCCTTCACCCAGGCACCCTGCAGGGTTGGTAGGCTTTGGCTTCCCTATGGGCAGATGAGTAAACTGGGGAAGACTAGGGAAGTGAAGTGAACCTCCATGATCTCAGTGCTGGCGAGTACAGGTCAAGGCTCCAAAGTCACCTTGAGAGATGCTATGGCTCCCATTTTTCCCAGAACCATGAGGAAGATCCGAGTCTTTTGGCCTCCAGTGGGACCTTCTGTCTCTGAGAAGGTAGCCCCAGGATCCAGAATGACCAGGGCAGACAGCCAAACTCAAACAAGTACAGCATAGCCAGGCCACAGGTGGCAGGCTTGGGCGAAAGATCTCAAGGGTCCCCAGCTCTTCAACAGCGCTTGAAGAGAACGGAGACCTTTCTTCTTCATTCAGCGAGTTTCTGAAACACCCACTATATGCTAGATGTCAGCATTGATCTGGGCCTGGCTGGAGCGGGTACTGTCATAGCAAGTGAACAGGAAAAAAAAAAGATGTCAGAGAACAGTTCAAGCGTTCAGCGGCTCCAGATCCCTGGAGGAAAGGATAGTAGGCAAAGGAGCCATGAAATGCGGATGTCGATGTTTGGGGTGGGCCAGCGAGTCTTTGAGGAGAGGGCATTTGAACAAAACTGTCGGAGTCAAGCCATGCTGGCTTAGAAGAGTGAACATCTCAGGCCCGTGCAAGGCCAAGGGCAAAGGCCCTGAGGTCCAGGGCCCCTTAGAAGGAGGCCAGAGTGGGTGGAGTGGAGAAAAGACCCCAGGACGTGCCAAGTGTCAGAGCAGTTGACCTGGTCACCACTGACCTGTTATGCTCTAAACACAGAGAGAGCTGAGGCGCTGCTGGAGGGTTTTACACGGTGACGTCATGACCTCACTTTTTTAAATTTTTCTTTATGGAAAATGTCAGACATTTACTATAATGGAGATGAAGGCTGGAGATACAGCTCAGTAGTAGACAGTTTGCCTCCTATGCATAAGGCCCTGGGTTAGAGCTCTGATGAAGAAGAAGAAGGAGGTGGTGGAGGAGGAGGAGGTCAAAAAGTAAGCATAGCATGCCAAACGGCCCAACTTTAATATGGTTCATTTTACTTTTTCTGTATCTCCGCCCACCATTCCCTTTATTTACTATTTGTTCATTTGATGTGAGCTTTAAAACCATTCTGTTAGTATAACACACAGACAAAAGCAAATGCGTGTTCAATAGACTCTAAAAATGCATCAGTGGTTCAGTGACTGCCTTGAATGGCGTTTGCACCTGGGCTTGCACTGTGAAGAGATTTTCTTTCTTTCGGTTCTTTCTTCCCCACCACCCGCCCTCCCCCCCCCCCGCCCGCCCCATCTTTAATGAATGTTAAGCTTACTTTTCCTATTTTATATAAACTTTTCATACAATATATTTTATTGTTTTCTCCTCCCCCCCCCCCTCCCCCCCCCCCCCCCCGCCCGCGCCCATCTTTAATGAATGTTAAGCTTACTTTTCCTATTTTATATAAACTTTTCATACAATATATTTTATTGTTTTCTCCTCCCCTGACCCTGACCCTTCCAGATCCTCCCCACCTCCCTACAAAAAAAAAAAAAAAACTCAAAAAACAAAATCAAAGCAAGCAAATAAAATAACAATAAGACAAAAAAAATGCCGAAATGAAACACAGAAAAACAAAAGGCCAAAAACCTGGAATGCATTTTGTGTTGGCCATCTTGGGCATGGGGTGTGGGTGAAATGACACTCCACTGGAGAAAACCGATTTTCCAGTTCCTAGCAGGAATCAGCTGAAGATGGAGTCTTGGTTAGGGGTGGAACCTCGCATCCATGTCCCCTTCCCAGTGGTGGGTTTGAACTGCTGCAGGTCTTGCAGGTGCTCTTACCGATTTCCATTTCTGCCTCTATCTTGCTGTGTCTGGAAGACTGGTTCTTTGGAATCACATCCACTTCCTGTCTTCCTTGCAGCCACCACTTCCTGCTCTTACAGTGTGT
>JAQHUG010000007.1:15634668-15657684 GCA_028555095.1 Dicrostonyx torquatus | reverse complement strand
TTGACCAAAGGTCAGAGAGTTGGAACTTACCTCTAGTTCCTTTATGGTTACTGTGTTTCCACCTCAAACAAAGGTCCCACCTAGATTCAGACCAGAGAGTTCTGCTCTCTCAAGGTTATTGTCAACAGGTGTATTTCAGGAATAGAGAAGTAGATGTTCCTACCTCAAACAAAAGTCTAAGGATTCAACTAAGGCTTTCGACCCCTTATGGAAATAACTTTGGATTTCACCCAGGGTGGTTTGCCTACAGAATGTTTTGGTCTAGGGTGTGAGCGTGACTTGTTTTGTTCTAGCAACAGAATGTTAACTATGGATGCAGCCTGCAACCTTCAATTGGTGTGTTCATTTCCTTGTATCATGTTAATGTAGTTTTTGTCTTACTCACACCTTTTGGGGTTGGGTATTTTAAGCAACTGGAAATTAAACACAGGAAAACTTCAATACTCGCTAGAGCTCCATCCCAATACTAGCCTATGTTTCTCCATTTTATTATTTTCATTCATGCCTTCGTATTCTTTACTATATTTCTAAATCCCCACTCCTCTACCCTGGCAAGAGGTATTTTTGTTGAGGCTGGTCCCTGACAACATATCTTGAAGCAAGAGAAGAACTCTGCCAAGTGCAAAGACCCCAGAAGCATCAGAGTGATTACAGGTGAAAGCTGAGACAGCAAGTCAGAAATGGAACTGAAGGAGAAAGGGAAACTTAACTGGAGGGAAAAAAAAAAAAAAGACTCAATGCATACACCATGGGAGCCTAAAATTAGGAAATTTGCAAGAGAAGTTCCCAGCATTGCCAAAGAAGTGGAAAAAAGCAAAAATACAACCTGACAGTGCTCGTCAACCTCAAGTCAGGGCCTCAACTGAAAGGACACATCAAAGTTACCTGGAAAGCCCAAAGACTGATTCCTGTAATCCTAACACCCAGGAGGCTGAGCAGAACTGTGACTGGGGAGAGGTAGCCTTGAGCCACTGCTGACTTCCAGTCCAGCCAGGCTACAGACACACTGAGTGTCATCAATAAAGCTGCCTGAAGAACTTTCAAAGATTGTCTGGCTTGGAGTAGGATGCAGCTTTTCAGTGGACTTCTAAACTGAGTTTAATTCAAACACTGGAAAACAACAACAAGACCACCTTGGAGGTGTGTGTGTGTAATTTCAGCTCTCAGGAGACTGATGGAGACTGTGAGCTGGGGACAACCTGGGTCACATACCAAGATCCCATTTCAAAACTAAAAGAAAAGCTTAGACTAAGGGCTGGGTTGTTGTTCAGTAGAGCACTTGCCTGGTCTACTCAAAACTCTCTATTTAGTCCCCAGGATCACACACACAAAAAAAAAAGCACTGACTCTGGTTGTAACTTTTTGTAAGAGTGGGGTTTAAAACCTCTGTGGGGAATTTCCTGTTCATAAAAACATAGTGATTTAAAGTAAAATCTATTTTTAATTACACAGAATAATCCAAACAAACGAGAAAGTCACAGCAGACAGAAATGACAGGTTAGGAAATGAAGGGAAGTCGGGATTTACCCTGAAACGCTGTCAAACAATGGAACGCTCTGTCTAGAAAATTGAACTAACAACCTAAAGAAAAACTAGGTCACAAAACAAAACAAATCAAATCCATTAAGGGGCTGCCTGCCTGCAGCACACATCGCAGCTATCAGCTATGGTGAGTCCCAATATACAAAGACAGGTGTCAATCATGACAGTAACTCAACACCACGACTGGGTAAATCCAACAAAATGGGGTAGGACCTACACAGATAAGAGTACAAATCACTCATATGCATTTTACTGGAAACTGTATGAATAAATAAAATAAATAGGCTGTGTTCCTTGATGGGAGAATTAAATATGAAACAAATGCCAACCTTTCCAATTTCATCAAATTCAGCATCAACGCCATTAAATAGAAATTTCCCTGTGTAACTGACAGGTTAATACTTGAAGATGAAAATGTGTGAGAATAGTAAAGGCAGACATCAAAGAGAAGAGGGGTGAGGTAAGAATTTCATGACACACAAAATATACGATAAACCATGTCACAAAAGAGGCACAGAAAATCCTAAGAGCGGGAAGACAGAGAGAGGGCCTGCCATGTGCCACCTTCAGGGTATGACAGCCATTGCAATCCTGTACTCACAGAAGCTACCTGGGCCTCAGCAAGACTGGCTCTGTCAACAGTTAGGTGTACATGGGGGAGACAGTAGGGTCCCAGTCTTCCTTGTTGAACTATTGGCTATGAATCGATTCGGCGGGGGTGAGGGGGTGGGGGGGTGGTCAGTATCTTCCGTTGTGTACCCACTGAGGAATTCACTGGTCTCCAGTGGATAGTCTCAAACATGTTCACACTGATGGCCCTGGTCACACTCAGCGGGTGACAAAATAAAAGGTGAGAATATGAGAAAGGGATCTGTAGAGAGGAGGAGGAAAGGTTGACAGGTGGAACGGAAGTAAAAGAGGAGTTAGTGTAATCAGAATGCATCATATAAACGTAGGGAACCACCAAAGAAGAAATTTAATTAACAATAGGCATAGTAAACTACTGTAATTGAAACGTTATGTAAAAATACATTAAAATATGTTCATTTTGGAAGAGAATAGTGTCCTGAAACTGGCCACTACATTTAGGAGCTTCTTAAAAAGTGGCCAGGAGTAATGTCGCACACCTTTAATCCCAGCACAGTACTCTGGAACTCTGAGTGTCTGAGGCCAGCCTGATAGAAAAAGTGAATCCCAAGAGAGCCAGGACTGCGTAATGAGACCAACTCAAAACAAACCAACAAAATGGCTCCTTTAAAAACTGGAAGCCACAGCTCAGCTGACAGAGTGTTTGCCTTGCATGCATGAGACCTGGATTCAATCTCCAGCCCTGCAAGAAGAGATACCACACTGACTGACGAGGTTTGTAACATCCTAAATAAACAGCTATTTCGCAGCGCTAAACAAAATCAATGCGATTAGTCTTTCCTAGAAATGGGTGCATAGATAAGACTGAAAGAGAAAATTTTTCATGGGCTCCCACTCCTAGACAAAACTACAAGCAACTAATGATTGCTGGGAGGAGTTAGCTTCTTATTGGTTGTTCAATACATAGTGGTCAGCCCTGAAACCATTTACACACTAACAACAAAAATGCACTCAGCATGTTGTATTTACATAGTTTTGCACAATTTACATATATGCATGTAACAATAATAATCAAGAAAAAGAGGTTTATCAATAAGATTAAAAGTGTGTGCCGGCCGGGCGGTGGTGGCGCACGCCTTTAATCCCAGCACTCGGGAGGCAGAGGCAGGCGGATCTTTGTGAGTTCGAGACCAGCCTGGTCTACAAGAGCTAGTTCCAGCGCAGGCTCCAAAGCCACAGAGAAACCCTGACTCGAAAAATACAAAAAAAAAGAAAGAAAAGTGTGTGCCGCCAAGCCTGGCTTGTCATAGTTTTGTAAAATTTTAATTGATTGTTTTTATATGCTTTTAATTGAAATAAAATGACCTTACTTCACCCCTCCCTTTCCCCCTTCAACTCTATCCGTATTCCTTCCACTCTCCGGGAAGCATGAACACAGGGTCTGCCTGCTCTCATGCTTTGTCATGGGGCTGAAAAACTGGTCACTTTGTCTTTCCCCAAAGACAGCGTGTGTGTGTGTGTGTGTGTGTGTGTGTGTGTGTGTGTGTGTGTGTGTGTGTGTATTATCTTCTTTACACAAGCTAAAACTTCCTGGGCAAAGTGTCTCAATGAGGGATTATCTGGATTAGGTTGGCTTGTAGCATATCCGGAGATGGAGGCAAGGCAGGGGATGAGGGGATCTTGCTTAACGGGAAGACCTCCCCCACTGTGGGTGGCACCGTTCCCTGGGCAGCAGATCCTAAACTGTAGAGGCAAAGAGAAGGCTAGATGAGCCCAGCAGGCATGCATTCGATGAACTTCTCTTGGATCCTGACTGGATGTCATGTGACCAGCTGCTTCAAATTCCTGCAGCCTTGCCTTTCCCTCTGCCAAGGCTTCTGTGCCTGGGACTGGGAGCCTAATAAGTGCTTTCTCCTTTAAGTTGCTTCTGTCGGGCAACTTATTACAGTAACAGAGAAGCAAATTCACACAGTGTGCGTGTATGTGTGTGTGTCTGTGTGTGTGTGTGCGCGCGCGCGTGCATGCGCATGAGCGTGTATGTGCATGCATGTGTGTGTGCGTGCGTGTGTTTTATATCTTTGCTTGCTTGTGAGTGTGTGTGATTTATTTGTAACACAATAGAGTTTTGAGGCAGGGTCTCACTGTGTGGCCCAGCCTGGTCTTGAATTCATGATCCTTTTGCCTCCGCTACCACACCCAGCCTGATGCTTACTTCCTAACGCTAAGACGCCAGTGTCCAGATCTTTCGTGTGCAGGAGCATGGAGCAGGCTTGTGAGGAGCCTGCACTGCTGTCTCTTGACTCTTCCCAGCCCCTCAGGGGGGCCAGATGTGCTTTCTTTCCTGTCTGGCTGGAATCAGGAAGGGTTGGGGAAGCACTCCCAAGACTGCTGGGCATTCTTGCTGCTTCACTGCCCTTCAGTGGTCTGCCGAGGGGTTGCTGGGGTCCGTAGGTCAAGGAAGGACGAGCCCATCAAATGGCGTTCCTTCAGGACTGTAGCCTGTGATGTCTATGGAGAGCTGCATGCTCCTTCCTGAAACAGGAGTGTGACACATTCAGTCAGGATCCAAAGCCCCGTGTGTAGGGAATCAAGAGGACAAGAAGACTTCCTGTCACTCCACCATGTGATGAAGGCAGTTCCACCCAATGTCACAGGCGCTCAGCTGAGTCAGTTCCCCAGAGACAAAGAATCATGAACAGCAGAGACAGGGCTTGAACTTAAGACCCGTGGCTCTGAGTCCAGTGCTCATTCTATTTAAAGCCTGTGATACACACAGAGTGTTGGCCAACCCCTGTGACATCCTGAGGGCTCAGCATGCTTCTTCCTGTCCGTAGAGTCAGGAAGTGATGCTATGGGGGCCATGGGATGAAGGGTAAGCTGTGCTTGGTACTGTTGCAGCCCCCTCCAGCTGATGATCTTACAACTGACCTTCTCCTACTCCAGCTGAGGCCGCCCTACACCCTACCTTCTTGATGAACCCAGGGTCTCTGAAAGCCCCCAGAGACACAAATACCCCCAGAAAGAGCAACAGTGTGAGCTTACCCTCCCACCTGTGGGTTCGAGGACCTAGGTGCCATGTCTGGGTTGAGGATGGGCCTTGTCCTGCCCAAGCGTCCTGAGCTGGTATCTGGGGAAAGGCTGACGTTCATTCTCTACAGCAAGTGGGAGAAGTCCGCGGTCCCCTGGGTTCACGCAGCACTGTGAAGAAAGCCTCTGGCCTTGAGAAGCTGATTCTGTCTCCTTCATGTGAGCGGCTGGGCTACCTTCTGGGAGCCCTGGATCATGGACAGAAAGTGAGAATAAGGAGGACAGGTCCTGCCAACACCGAATCTACTCTACCCCTAAGCAAGCTCATGGGGTGGGTGGCTAGAGGCAGGCTAGTGGCTGTGGACAGAAGAGCGGGACTGGCCCAGCAGAGACACTGTGGTCATCCTCGCCTCTTGGGGCTACTTCACTCCCCCTCTGGTCACACCACCCCCTCCTTTGGACACCTTCCCTGTGGGTACCCGCCCTCCCGACCAGTCTCACTGTCTCCTGAGACAGTCTTCTTCTGCCTTCCAGCTGTTTTCCTGAGCAGCCTGTGTCCCTCTGCCCACCCTCTTAGAGCTGTAACTACTGTTACATTCCAGATCACTCTGATTCTCTCCATGCTGGAGTGGATGGTTGCTCACCAGGCCCCTGATCTGTGTCTACACCTACAAGATGGAGTGGTTTTTATCCAAGAATGACCTGCTGTGGACAGCACACTTGGCTCTGGGTTTCTCCAGCAGCCCCTCCCCATCAGAATCTACATTGTACCCATGACAGATGGTGATGATGGGGTTGCTTTGGCCAAAGAGAAACAAGGAGAGGTGACCTCTTCTTCCTCTGAGCAGAGCAGAAGGAGACAATGTTGTCACCCATTGTTCTCCTCCCTTTCCCACAAGCCCCGCTGGCTCCGGGTGTGGCCTGCATCTTCACCCTGAGCCTCTGATACTGCAGACTTGTGCGGAGCTGAGACTGTTATAGGAAACATTGGGTGTGGCAAGCATTATTCCTGCAGGTCATAAGCCGCTGAAGTATGGGGCATTTGTTCCATCAGCACGCCTTGGCTGGACTGTGTGAGTACAAGATGCCTTCCACTTCTGTAAATAGTGTACTATGCTCCCATAAAAGCAACTAGAAAGAACAAGTCCCGAGGTGCAGAGGTAGGGAGTGTCAGGGGAAGGGTGGGTAATGCAGTGGAGGGGTGGCCAGGGCAGGTTGCTGGGATATCAGGCTGGGTGGCTCAGACCCTACCAACGTCATCACCCTCTCACAGGAGGAAGTTAACCAGCACATCTGGAGACCTATAGAAACTAACCGCTGGAAGTGACCTTCTTGGCTGTTTCGACAAGTTCAACTGCTTGTCTCCACGTCTGGGGCTATTCCATATGGATGGGATTGTTCGGTTGCCTATTCGGGAAGGTGAAAGCTAAGGGTTCTAGTTCGATGTGAAGTAAATGCCCACTATCTGGTCAGAGGCTGAGGCTGGGCACAATGATCAGAGATGGGTGCAAGAGGTGGGGGCAGAGCAGAGTCACTTAGAAAAGATTTGTGTCCTCTGCCTCAGGCTCTTTCCCAGGAGTCCTGGCAATAGTGCAGGTGGAGGGAGCCAAGCTGTGCCTGGTGCTCTGTAGAAGAGCTCATCCAGACTCCTGATCTGGAGGAGAGGGAGCACCTCTAACACAGGGACCATCAGGACTGGGTAAGCAGCAGAATCTTGCATTCTGCTCAACATTGAAAATAGTGACTCCAAAAAGGGACGCTTCCCTTGAAGACACAAGGTAACCCCAATGGGAGACATTTATCTCAGCAGGCATGAAGCCCAGCCACAGAGGTCTGAATGGAAGGAAGTCAGATTAACTCCTTGCTAATTTCATGGTTGACTTGACCCTGTGACTGTGCACTCAGAGGCCCTTCTCCACCCAGCCAGCCCTCTGTCTTCACTCTTGCCAGCACATTCAAGGATTCACAGGCCCCCCTCCTTTATGGGAACATGTTTATCTTGGTTGTCATGGGAGACACACTATAGAGGAGCAGAGAACAAGGATGAAGCAGCAGTCACTGGGGTCCAGGCTGGGCCGTGTGCTCATCTTGTATGTGTCCTATGAATTCTCCCAAGAGTTGATGAGGCGGCAGCTATCTGGAATGTGAGCTTTGGGATGAAGGTGGAATCACCAGCTAGATGCAGAGGAAGCAGCAAGGACAGTAGGGAAACATTAGGTAAATGAGCCACATGGCAGAACATAGATTAGTTTAAATGGGTTAATTTAAGTTATGAGAGCTAGTGAGACTCAGCTAAGGCTGAGCTTTCATAATTAGAATTCTCCGTGTCATTATTTGCAGGC
The DNA here is from genome assembly GCA_028555095.1 of Dicrostonyx torquatus. Taxonomy (NCBI): domain Eukaryota; kingdom Metazoa; phylum Chordata; class Mammalia; order Rodentia; family Cricetidae; genus Dicrostonyx; species Dicrostonyx torquatus. Next base: position 15,650,185 of record JAQHUG010000007.1, on the reverse strand, counting down.
TGGCAACCAATGAGAAACTACTACTACTACACACACATGCGCACACTCATATACATATAAAATATATACACACAAATTATAATATTATTATTGTTATATTGAACCAGGCATGGTGGCTCACACCTGTAATCCCAGAAGTTCTAGAACAGCTTGGTTATAAAGTTCTAGGCCACCCTTAGCAACAATGTGAGGTCTTGTCTCCATAAATAAATGGGCTGCTTTTGCCTGCCCACTTTCAGTTCTTGCTACTCTGTTGTGAACATGGTTGCTGCCATCCTATTCTTCAGACTTCTCCTGTGGACTGAAGGCCAGCGACTCTCGGAAAAATCCTCCCAACTGTTAGCATCAGGTTGAATTCTTGAGGATTCAGCCTTATGGATCACCAGTTATTGGTTCCCAGCCTCTCCAGTATGTAGACTGTAGATGGAAATTTCTGTTCTGCCTGGCCCCAAGCCGTTCAGTTCCAAAGAAACACACAGAGGCTTATATTAATTATAAACTGTTTCGTCTATTACCTCAGGCTTATTATTAACTAGCTTTCACAACTTAAATTAACCCATAGTTCTTTTCTATGTTTAGTCACGTGGCTTGGTACCTTTTCCCAGTGCAGCATGTTCATCTTGCTTCCTCCGCATCTGGGTGGCAGCTGCAGACTGAACCTTTCCTCCTCCCAGAAATCTTCTAGTCTGGTTGCCCCACCTATACTTCCTGCCTGGCTACTGGTCAATCAGTGTTTTATTAAACCAATACAAGTGACCAGTCTTTACAGAGTACAAGAGCGTCATCCCACAGCAGCAGCCAGCCATTGTTGGACTATTCCACCTGGATTGTGTAAACCAATTTAGGACATCCCCTTTCTAATAAACACATCAACTGGTTGATCAAATAATTGTTATACTGAAGGGGTCGGGGATGTGGCTCAGTGGCAGAGCACTTGAGTAGAATGCAAAAAACCCCAGTTTTGAGCCTGAATGCCACAAAAGATTTGTCTTGCTAGCTTCATGTCAGTGGTGATGGCTGGGTGCACCAGGATGAGTGAAACCCTAAGATGAACTGCTTTTCCTTGCTTTCTAAATGTGTCCACTAGAGCTGGCTCCTGTGGATCCAGGCAACCCCAGGGCAGCCCGAGGCCAGGCTGGGCAGGGCTCAACTAAGGATGCTGCATTTGTTGTGAAGGCTGGTAAAGGGGTCTCCTCTCCAGCTCTGAAAATGAAGAGCCTCTAAAGGCCCAACAAGGGACAGTGGAACCCAGGACAGGCCCAGTCTGCCACCACACAGCCTTCCTGGAGCCACACCTGACTCTGCTGCATCATCTCACCAGTGTCAGACATCCCGGGAGTGAGGAGATGTCTGTACCTCCCTTCTCCACACAATCTACCCATTCAGGGGGTAAAGTTAAAGACATTTGGCTAATTTATAGAATTGAACCACCAGCACCACAGCCGAGCTTTAGAACCTGTCCATCACCTCATTTTCCCTCCCTCATTTCCACCTTGTCTTGAGGAACCCATCCATTCATTTTCTGGCTCTTCGGATTTTGTCTGCTGAGTGTTTGATACACAAGACAACACCTCAGGCTTAGAGTGATGGACTGTCCATGCTGTAGGGAATATTGGTAGCATTGCCTGTTCATTCCCTTTCTCCCTTAGTGTGTGTGGGGGGGGGGTATTGAACTCATGGTCCCACACATGCTAGACAAGCAACAAGCCATCTTGTTATTTTATTGTTGTTGGAGATATTTTCTTCTTCTCACAAATAGCAATTTTGTTCTATTCCTAAATTCCCAGGAAGGCGTTTTAATCTCATCCGCGCTTTTGTAGCCTCTTCGGGGCCTGCTTCCCTTTCAGTATTCCAGCTTTCTCCCAGGTGATCTGAGCATCTTCCCACTGTTCACCTCTGATTTTGGAAAAGAAGGGATGGAGGAAGGGAGGTAGAGAGGGAGGGAGGGAGGGAGGGAGAAAGGGAGGAAGGGAGGGAAGAGAAAGACCCCTCTAGGGTCTGTCACAGGACAGAGCCCACAAGGAAACTGCTCTCCTCCTCTACTTACCTTTCTATTATGCCTTCACTTAAAATCAAAACAAACATTTTTTTTTTAGATTTATCTATTTTATCTTACTGAATGAGTGTTCTGCCTGCATGCACAAAGTGTACCACAAGAATGCCTGGTTCCTGTGGTAGTCAGAAGAGGGCATCAGCTCTTCCTGAGAGTGGAAGCATCCATGTGGGTGCTAGAACCCAGGTCCTCTGCAAGAGGAACAAGTTCTCTTAACCCTGAGCCATCCCTCCAGCCCTAAAACAGTCTTTTCATGAGTCAGAAAGCATGGCGTTCCCGAGTCCAACTTCAACTTTTCCTTTTTACGGGAAGCTCATTCTCACTGAATAGTCTTGAGCATTTACACATTCCGTCCTCAGTAACAGTGCTTAGGTTACAAACTGGCCTGTTGGGAACCTGGCTTCTTTTATACCCAGGCCCACTGACAATGGGGGCTGTGTTGTCTGATTGCCCGGTACAGATGTCTGATACACTAAGGGCACTGTCACTTCTCATGCAGCCCTTAGGCCCTAGCAGGGGCAAGCTGGTGGAGCATGTGGCACTTGAGCATCTGAGTTTGCCAGAACAGGAATCTTGGCAGGTGTCAGATCTGAACTAAGCAATGGGCTATCTTTGTTATCTTCTACTCAGCCTAGAAATCTGTTCCCAATGATGGTTTGCCTCTTCTAAAACAGAAATTGGGAACAGTCAATGAAATAGTGCACTGGTCCTTGAATTTTCCATTAACAAAACAAATCCTTAAAAGGACTCCAGAAACAGAAAAATCTGTTTTCCTTGGCTGTTGTGAACTTTTGGGCTTTGTTAGTGAGAGGCATGAATTTGATCTCTTCCTCCTGTGGATTGGCCATGGAGACACACAATTATTTGTCTTTCCATTGTGAGCTCATCAGCTCGTGACCGCACATGAGCTGTCACGAATATACACCTGTCTCATCCTTGTACATGCATCAGGGGAGGGGTCACAAGCATACATTTCCACTTGCCTGAAGGTTACTTTCCCTCTCGTTTTCCTAGCTCTCATGAATGAAAATGTTTTTGTTTTTGTTTTTAAGACTTGGGCCAGCATGGTGACCATGCCTTTAAACCCAGAAGCAAAGGCAGGTGGATCTCCATGAGTGTGAAGTCAGCCTTATTTACATAATGAGTTCCAGGACTAGATAGTGAGACCATGTCTCAAAAACAGAGAGAAACAGATAGACAGCCATGGGGGAAATTTAGATGGGTTTACTAACTGAAAGACGCCATTCTAAAAGGCTACTGGTATTATTCCAAGTACACAGCATTCTAGAAAAGGCAAAAATCTGGAGACAGGAAAAAGACCAGCAATTGCCAGAGGCTGGAGAGAAGTGGGGGACAAACAGTCAAAACACAGATGATTAAGGCGATGAAAATATGCTGTGATGTGGATAGATCCATGAAGGCGTCCATACCAATGCCTTGGGTGTCCCTGAAAGCACCTGTTGTAGGAGGAGCGGGATGCGTCCCACCGCCTGGCTAATTTAACCCCTGAAATAACCACACAGAAATTGTATTAATTAAATCACTGTCTGGCCCGTTATTTCTAGCCTCTTATTGGCTAACTCTCACATCTTGATTTAACCCATTTCTACCAATCTGCGTAACACCACAAGGTCGTGGCTTACCAGGAAACATTCTAACCAGTGTCAGACTCAGGCAGGAGCTTCATGGTGTCTGCCACATTGCCCTTCTTCCCAGCATCCAGTTCTGTCTTCCCCGCCTACCTAATTTCTGCCCTATCAAAAGGCCAAGGCAGTTTCTTTATTCAACCAATGAAAGCAATACATCGACAGAAGAACCTCCTATACCATGCACCCCTCTTCCACAATCTCCATGTATTCACCAACCCAGAAGCTCCCCAGAAACACAGCTTAGGGATTATTATGGAAGTTTCATTAGGTAGATAAGTGTGGCAGTCTGAGTAAGAACGACCCCCACAGGCTCATCCAGGGAGTGGGACAACTCAAAAGGATTAGAAGGTATGGCGTTTTTGGAGAAAGTGTCCCACTGGGGGTGGTCTTTAGGGTTTCATTCTAAATCCAGAGTCTCTCTCTTCCTGCTGCCTGTGGATCTGGATATAGAGCTCTCAACTACTTCTTGAGAACCACGTCTGTCCACGAGCCACCATGATGACAGTGGCCTAAACCTCTGAAACTGTAAGTCAGCCCCAGTTAGATGCTTTCTGCTATAACAGTTGCTGTGGTCATGGTGTCTCTTCACGGCAACAGAATGCTGGCTGAGACAGTAAGACTGGATGAATTATAGGTCATTGGTGACTGACACAACCTCTTTCCCTCCCTGAGATGGGGTAAGGAAGCTGAAAGTTCTTGCTTCAGATAAGATGGTTGGTCCTCTGGTGATAAGTCCCATCTTCCTCAAAGAGTCACCTCAGTACACCAGGTATGGTCAAAGGAGCTTGGTATGGAACCAGGGAGATGGCTCTGTGGGTGAAAAGTGCTTGCTCTACAAGCCTGATGACCCGAGTGTTATCTCTGGAACCCACGGTAAAAGCCAGATGAAGATCAGACATGGTGACACACACCTTTGATCTTGGCACTCAGAAAGTAGAGACAAATGGATCTCTGAATTCAAGGTGAGTCTAGATAACATACTAAGTTTCAGGCTAGCCAGAACTACATAGTGAGGTCCTTTAAAAAAAAAAAAGCCAGATGCAGTAACTCCAGAATTGCTATGGTAATCCCAGCATTGCTATGGTTAGGTAGGAGGTAGACAGGAGAATCTATCAGAAGCCCATGGTCCAGCCAGCCTGGGGTACACTGAACAGCACTGAAAAAGGTGGACAATGAAGACCATCTATTTTTTTTTTTGAGACAGGGTTTCTCTATGGCTTTGGAGCCTGTCCTGGAACTAACTCTTGTAGACCAGGCTGGTCTCGAACTCACAGAGATCCGCCTGCCTCTGCCTCCCGAGTGCTGGGATTAAAGGCGTGCGCCATCACCGCCCAGCTGAAGACCATCTCTTAAAAATTGCCTCTGACCTCTACATGTATGCCATGGCATGCATGCACATATGCATGTATGTACATGTACACACATACAAAAAGGCAAAAAATTAACCAGGCGATGGTGGCGCACGCCTTTATTCCAAGCACTCGGGAGGCAGAGGCAGGCAGATCTTTGTGAGTTCGAGACCAGCCTGGTCTACAAGAGCTAGTTCCAGGACAGGCTCCAAAGCCACAGAGAAACCCTGTCTTGAAAAAAAAAGACAAAAAATTAAGCGCTTATTATGAAAAATGAAGAAAACTCTTATTCGGGATTGGGAGCTCTGTGCCCGAAATTGGTGCTAAAACTCCTGTTCCCCAGGAGCCATTCCTTAATATCTGAAGAGACTGGTTCTAAGACTCCCCAGAGCTGCCAAAATGTATATGTACTCGGGGCTCATATAATGACATATATCCTCCAGAATCTTAAGAGTCTTCTGGTGTTGGGCGGTGGTGGTGCATGCCTTTAATCCCAGCACTCAGGAGGCAGAGGTAGGTGGATCTGTGTGAGTTCAAGGCCAGCCTGGTCTACAGAGTGAGTTCCAGGAAAGTCAAGGCTACACAGAGAAACCCTGTCTTTAAAAGCCATTTAAAAACATCTTCTGGTGATTTGTATGTAATATCTTAACAATAAAATGCTATTTAGATGATACTCTCTGTTATTTGTGCAATAGAGCAAAAATGTCTGCACATGTTTGGTGTAGAGGAAACTTTTTCAAAAATGTTCATCCATCTGTGGTTGGTTGGAGGACTGACTCTTCCTAGATAGAACTCCCTCACAAATTAAGCTAGAAGTGGGCATCCCTCAATCTAAAGATGTCCATCTGACACTAACCCAGGGACCTAATGCTTCACAGGGACCCTCCTGTACTGCAAGATTGACATGGGAAAGGCCCTGGCAGTAGAAGAGCCACTCAGAAATGTCCAAAGAAGCCATCTCCAATAGCTCACATCATAGTCTCTACTTCCTGGAGGCTAAAGCAAGAGGTTCACTTGAGCCCAGGGGTTCAAGACCAGCTGAATAACAGCAAGATCCCATTTTCTTTCAAAAGAAAAACCGAAGTTCAATGGTAAAGCACTTTCATACCTAAGGCTCTAGATTCAGTCTCCAGTATTACACAAGGAAGAAGGGAGAGAGGGAGAGAGAGAAAAAGGGAGGAAGAGAGGAAGGGAGGGAATGAGGGAGGAAGGGAGGAAGGAAGGAAAGAAGGAAGTTTGGGAGGTAGAGAAGATGAAAGAGAGGGATGGAGAAAGAATGGAAGGGAGGGAGCAAAAAAGGTAGAAAGAAAGAGCCAACTACACAGTAGATGGGAACTACCATCCCTCCTGTTGTGTCTCTAGACCCACGCCTGGAAGCCAAGGCCAGAACACAAGGACCTCCTCTTCTGTTGTTTTCCATCATTTCCAAGATCCCACAACCCATCCCCAGTAGTCTTTTTAGGTCCAGATCCAATGATTCAGAAACACAGATGGAGCAGTAAATGTGGGCCAGGTCCTGGGGAAGATGGTTAGGAAGGATTCTTTGGACTGGGGAGTCCCCCAAGGTCAAGGATAGAATATCCTAGAGACCAAAGCCACAGTGCCCAGTGAAATGATGGGTTGGAGGTTTAAGGAGATTAGGTTAGTTAGAAATCCAAGATGCTTACAGATCCCACAGAAAACAGAGCTAGAGGAGTCTGTTGAAAAGAAGAAGGACTCCACCTAAGGAAGGGCCTACCAATGCAGGGTGTTCCTACACTGGTATCTTTGGCCCTCTTGCTGGGAATCTTTCCAGAGGGCTCAGACACTGGGTGACAGTGAGGAAAGAGGCTTGTGGTAAATATTTCATATCACAGATGTATACACTACAAGGATTGAGGAGCGAAATGCTTCCCCAAGGCTTGGTCATGGAAACTGACTCCTTTCCCCATGTCCAACCCTAGGGAAACTGCCTCCTATCTCTGAGCTCAGACAGGCAGGACTCCACCCCAACCATTTTCCCTTTCTGGTTTGTAGCAGTGACAGCTCCATGGGCCCTGCTTATTATGATTCCCCAAGGCAACACCTACAATAAGTGCTCTGACTCATATGTCCTCTTCTTCTTGGGCAGGCAGTATACAGAAACATCCTTCACTGTTCCTTTCCCCTGACTCATCCGTGAGGGGAACACTCCCCGGAACAAAGTTTTCATGGACAACTGTGTTGGAGGCAATATGAGCCAGGGCATACGGTTGACTTGTGTAGGTCTTGTTGGGCTAGAGGCATAGATCGGTTGGTAGAATGTTTGCCAGCATGCACAAGCCTTGGGTTTGGTCTGTAGTACCACACAAACCAGGCATGGTAACACACACTTGTGATCCCAGTCCTCATTCTCCGGAAGTAGAGACAGAAAGATCAGAAGTTCAAGGTCATTTTTGGCTACAGAACTCAAGGCCAGCCTGAGCTATCTGGCACCCCTATCTTAAACTAAAGGAATATAAATTTTGCTGTGTGATTCAAGATTTTTTATTTGTTTGGTTTTGCTTTTTTTAAAAAAAATATTTATTTATTTACTTATTATGTATACAATATTCTTTCTGCGTGTATGCTTGAAGGCCAGAAGAGGGCACCAGACCTCATTACAGATGATTGTGAGCCACCATGTGGTTGCTGGGAATTGAACTCAGGACCTTTGGAAGAGCAGTCAGTGCTCTTAACCTCTGAGCCATCTCTCCAGCCCTTGGTTTTGCTTTTTGAGACAGGGTTTTGTTGTGGCTTTGGAGCCTGTCCTGGGACTCACTCTGCAGACCAGACTGGCCTCGAACTCACAGAGATCTGCCTGTCTCTGCCTCCTGAGTGCTGGGATTAAAGGCATGCAACACCACTGCTTGGTAATTCAAGTTTTTTGTGTAGTCTTTTTTTTTTTTCAATTTAAAATTTTAAGATATTGGATCACGGAAGACACCCAAGCTCCACTGGAGAGGTAGAAAGATAGAAAAACAAAGCACTGCTGGGTGGTGGTGGTGCACGCCTCTAATCCCAGCACTCAGGAGGCAGAGGCAGGCATATCTCTGTGAGTTCGAGGCCAGCCTGGTCTACAAGAGCTAGTTCCAGGACAGGCTCCAAAGCCACAGAGAAACCCTGTCTCGAAAGAAAAGAAAAGAAAAAGAGAGCAGTACATGAGCCATGGAGAGAGGCAGAACTTGAGACATGATGGCTGTCATAGGTGAGAGAAAGGCTGAGGTCCACATGTTGTCACTGTCCATGGGATGACATACAACAGCCTGGAGCTGATCCAGATACAGATGCAGACTCAGCCCCTGAACCTGCCACCCGACTACAGGATCCTCCTGACTCTGGGCAAGGACAGAGGCCTGAGATGAGGAGAGGTTCTCTTCTGGACCTCCTGAGAGGACCACGTTGGTGTTGCTGGTCCATGCTGTCTGTTGTCCCAGGCTGTGATGAAGCCATGTGGATGTATGCAGACTGTGCCACTGTGGATGCCTGGGTGATGTCCTCAGGCTTTGCTACCCTAGGGAGCCTTGCAGTTGTAACATCTGTAACCACCTGAAGCTAGATCAAAGTTCATGAGTGGGTCAAGGGTCCCGATACAGCCAATGACTGTGTTGATGTCTGCACCCCATGTTACCATCCATCCATGTGGATGCCAATGGTCAGGACTTTGGCCTGAAGCTGTGCTAATGTCAGTGGGCCTGAGGGAGCCGTCCCTGCACCTCAAGGGAGACCTGGTTCTGCCCACGGTGGCACCTGCCATGGATGTGTGAGAGTTGGTACACCCTTTACAGGAGAGCTAGTCCCATCCCATTCCCGGCACAGCACGGCTCTCCTCAGCTGATGGCTTCTGATGTGGATGAAATACTCATCCTCCCTTGGGGTCTGGCCACTATGAATTTGACCATGCTCCACTGAATAAAATATGAACACCACAAGTGGACTTGATTTTTCCCCCTTTTTGGGAGGAGTGTGGGAGGCATGCATGGGAAGACTGTGAGATTCCCAAATAATAAAAATAATTTAAAATAAAAAATTTTAAGATACTGTATATAGGAAAGATTATAAAATAAGGCATAGAAGAGACTGGGGTATAGCTCAGAACTCACTAGTGTGTGCAAATAACTGGGTATCATCCCCAAAATTACAAAAGAAAACGTGCACATGTGCACATGTGTGTGTGTGCATGTGTGTGTATGAAAGAGAGAGAGACTAGGGACCCAGGGCCCTTGCACATGGTGAACAAGGCTAGCACTGATCTAAATTCTCAGTATTTGTTTTTGAGACAAGGTCTATGTAGTCCTGGCCATCCTGGAACTTACTCTATAGGCCAGACTAGCCTTGAACTCACAGAGATCCTCCTGCCTCTCTGCCTCCCAAGTGCTGAGATTAAAGGCATGCACCACTATATCTAGCTGCTCCTAGCATTTTTATTTTTACTTTTCATTCGGAGATAATCCTGCTAAATTGCCCAGGCAGGCCTTGAACTCACTCAGAAGCCTACAGGCCTTGAAGTTTCAATCCTCCTGCCTCAGCCTCCTGCATAGCTGGGGTTACAGGTGTATACCACCTGGCCTGGCTAATATTATTAAGAAAGGAAAGACACAAAAAAGCTTTAATAGGTAAATGTTCAATCAATACATGAGGCAGGACACACCCTTACTTCTGATTTAGGTAACTTGCGTGTCCAAATCCACGCTCTGATGGAGCAAGCCCCCTACCTCCTTGAAGATGAGCAGAGATTGACCCGCTCCTAAACTCTGTGCTCATCCTTGCTTTTTTTTTTTTTTTTTTTTCAAGACAGGGTTTCTCTGTAGCTTTGGAGCCTATCCTGGAACTAGCTCTTGTAGCCCAGGCTGGTCTCGAACTCACAGAGATCCGCCTGCCTCTGCCTCCCGAGTGCTGGGATTAAAGGCGTGCGCCACCACTGCCCGGCTCATCCTTGCTTATAATCATGTCTTTCCTCACCTTTGCTGTGCTCCGGCATCTGTGTGGTATCCTTGAACACATCGGTTGACTCTGCATGTCCCTCACTAGTCTCTCTAACCATCTTCTCGGCAGCTTATGTTAGTCACCAGTACAGTCTATGCCAACACTTTCATGTCTTCTTTATGACCAGACACTAAAGATGAAGGAGGGGGAACCATACTCTAAGCCAGTGTTTCTCAACCTGTGGATCGCAACTCCTTTGAGGGTCAAACGACCTTTTCACAGGGATCATCTAAGACCATTTGAAAACACAGATATTTACATTACAATTCATAACAGTAGTGAAAGTACTGTTATAAAGTAATAACAAAAATATTTTATGGTTGGGGTCACCATAGCATGAGAAACTGTATTAAAGAGACACAGCATTAGGAAGGCTGAGAACCACTACGCTAAGCCATTTTGATGTTCCTGGACAGTCAGAGGCCCCCAGAGATTTGTCCTTCTCTTTACCACCTTGGTATGGCAATCCCATACAAATGAAGCCCTAGAAATAAAAGTCACGTGGTAGTGTTTGCACTTAATTAGGTCCACAGTTTTGATCTACTTACTATGAGAGAGCTGCCCTGCTGACCTGTTTATCTGGCCCGCAGGCTAGAAGAATGCTCCAAAACGTGGAAGTGAGGTCCAAAGGTTAACTCTGTGTATGCAAAATGTACAGAGTATTAATAGAACGGGGTATTAATAAAAATGTCCTAGAATTCTTACACTCTTCGGGGCGATTGCAGGGCCCCAGGCTGTGTCAGTGTCCTCACAGCTTTGCTCCCTAAGGACGTCATTATGAAACAGTTCTGTATCAAACCCCAGAAGGGATGATGGCTTGTCCCTTCTTCAGTGGCTGGTTCCTACAGGCTTTTGACCAGGCCACTCAGTCATACCACATTTGCCAAAAGACCCTTTCATCATTTTTTTCCTAGTACCGTAGATGGAACCCAGATTTCAAGCATGCCAGCTGGGTGCTCTACCACCAAAATACGCCTCTGGCTGAAGTCCCACTCTAAGCTGCAAGCCAAAAATTATATCTCCAACAAATGGTCATCTCAGGGCCAGAGTAGGAAAGACAGGTCAGGGTAGTCAGCAAATGATGCTGTAGGAAACAGATGGTAGGCTGTGCACAGTGGCAAGTGCCTGCAGTGCAAACTACCTGGAAGGCTGGGGGAGAAGGACCATTCTGATCCCAGAAAAGTTGGAGGTCAGCGTGGGCATATAAATCAAGACCCCTGAAGCAAGCAAGAAGCAACCAACTGATGATAGCACAGGTAGATAGATGATAGATAGATAGATAATGGATAGATAGATAGATAGATAGATAGATAGATAGATAGATAATGGATAGATGACTGATAGATGATAGATAGATGATAGATAGATAGATAGATAGATAGATAGATAGATAGATAGATAGATAGATAGATATAGATGATAGATGGATAAATAATGGATAGATGATAGACAGATAGACAGACAGATGATAGGTAGATTGATTGATTGATAGATAGATAGATAGATAGATAGATAGATAGATAGATAGACAGACACATTAGACAGACAGTCAGACATATAGATGTGTGTGTGTTACCTTCATGTATTTATGTGTACCATATGTGTACCTGGTACTTGCAGAGGTCAGAAAAGGACATCAGATTCCCTGGAACTAGAGTTATGGATAGTTGTGAGCCACTATGGGGCTGTAGGAAACTTAAACTCAAGTCCTCTGCAAGAACAAGTGCTCTTAACCACTGAGACATCTGTCTAGTCCTGAGCACAGGATTCTTCAAACCAGAAAACATGACCTTCAAGACTGAACCAGAGAGACCAGTAGGGCTCCTAGGACAGTGACTACACAACAGAGGCCAGCAAAATGCCATGCCACTACTGCAGAGGTGTGGGCGCCAAGGCTGGGAATCCATGCAGGTGAGCATGTAGTTACATTGTGCACTGGTAGCATATTGCTCTCACTGCAGCTGAAGTGAACATCACAGGTCTTCAGGCAGTGTGCCCTCACACCAACTTACAAACTCCACCAGCAGCAATGCGGCTCTGGCGGAGAGGATTGGTTACAGCCAAGCATATCTGCCTGCTGCCTGAGTCTGTTCCCCGACAGGTGCTATGTCTGGGGTGATGGACAGCAGACCAGATCCTCAGGGACATCTCTTTCTCGGGTCTGATCCTCCCCATCCATCAAGGGAAGTTGTGAGGTCAGGTGGCTGACCTGAGTGACTGGGTCAGAAAGGCAGGAAAATAATTAGGACACAGGAAGGGGAAAGATCCCTCACCCAAAGCCTGATGGAAGCCTCTCCCTAACACAATTACACAGTTAGCAGCACTGGCTGAAAAGGCTGCTAGCATAGGCAATGTTGTTTTCGTTTATGGATATTTTATGTTAAAATAACAGCAAACCAGGCTCAAGCCCCGAATATATATAATCTTAAAGCCTCATTCTTTTGCCCAATCTGGCAAGCAAGGGCTGAGGGTGGTGGGTAAGATTCAGCCCTGTTTTGCATAATCCCAGCTCCTCAGGCCTCAATTTTTCCCAGAGAATCTGCGCAGATCTCTCTGAGCAAGGAAGGAGGCTTCCTGTGGCAATGCTGCACAGCTGTAGCTGGCCAGGTGTTTGCCACACCACAGGAACAAGACATCTGGAAGACCCCGAGCGCCTCCCGAGGCTCCAGAAGCCTCTTGGTGACTAAGCAGGGGTGGGACTGAGAGAGGAACTGGACTAAAGCCTCTAGTGTGGGGACAGAAAGAGGCAGTAGAGAGCAAAGACAAGCACTTCAAACACCTGCCTGCCCCAAATGTACCTCTGCTGGCCACTCCTGAGCTCCCATATCCCCAAGGATACAATCCACAGATACAAAATACAAAAGGAAGGGATTGGGTTGTGCGATCTGTTATTCAGAAGGCCAAGGATTTCCTTCTATGACGTTCTTTCTGGGGCAGTTAATGACTGAAGCACAGATAAGAGAAAAAAAAAAAGTTGGTTGGGGTTTTTTTGTTTGCTTGTTTTTTTGTTTTTAACAAAGCAAGATTTTCTACTTTAAAAAAAAAGAATCTTGCTGGGTATGGTGGCTCATGCCCTTAATCCCAGCATTTGAGAAGCAGAGGCAGGTGGATCTCTGTGAGTTTGAGGCCAGCCTGGTCTACAGAGCAAGTTCCAGGACAGCCAAAGCTACACAGAGAAACACTGTCTCAAAAAGCCAAAAAGAAAAAAAAAATTAAATAAATAAGCAAGTAATCATAAACACGTCAGGATGACAGACAACAGTGAATGTCATGGCTCAGAGGCTGACCTAGAGTTCAGACCACTTGTTCTCAACCTGTGGGTCACAGCCCCTTAGGGGAATGAATGTCCCTTTCATGGCAGTCACATATCAGCTATCGTGCATATGAGATATTTACATTATGACTCATAACAGTAACAAAATTCCAGTTATGAAGCAGCAATGAAATCATTTTATGGTTGGGGTCACTATGACATGGGGAACTGTGTATTAAAGTGTCTCAGCATTAGGAAAGTTGAGAAACACTAGTCTAGGTTATGCATCAGGACACACAGAAAGGCCTAGAACAGCTTTGGGGGGATGGAAGCAGCCCACCAGGCACTTACTGGGCTCAGAGCCCAGCTCTGTGCAGTTCTCAGCATGACATCACAGGGTTCCAGAGGCTTTTCTGCCTGGAAGCCTAAAACTGTGTCTGCTAGGAGTTTCAATCATATAATTGTGGGGAACCATTTTCTTCCTTTTAAGATTACTGGTTATGTCGGGCGGTGGTGGCGCACGCCTTTAATCCCAGCACTTGGGAGGCAGAGGCAGGCGGATCTTTGTGAGTTTGAGACCAGCCTGGTCTACAAGAGCTAGTTCCAGCGCAGGCTCCAAAGTCACAGAGAAACCCTGTCTCAAAAAACCAAAAAAAAAAAAAAGATTACTGGTTACTAGCTCTCTGGATACTCTGAATAGTGTGTTTTGATCTTTCTCACTCCCTTCCCCTCACCTCCCAGATCAGATCATCCACACCCCACCTCCCCACTCATCCAACTTTACGTCCCCTGGTTTCTGGGTTTGTTTTTTTAATCCATTAAATCCAATTTGGGCTGCTCATATACTCCTGGGTGTGTGGCCCACCAGGAACGCCACCCTAATTAGACTCAGTGTAATAAATATTTGTTCACACTGACAGTCCAAAACTGACAACCAAGTTTACTTTGAACCAGAGGGCAGAGCTAGCAACTAGCTGATCAGAATTAGCCACAGAGGTTTCAGGAGACCCAGGATACATATAGAGAAACACAGGAATTGGGGGGGGGGGGCTTAGAAAGATTTGAAGGCCTTTTGGATCAGGAGAAGGAAAGAGAGGAGGTCACTGGTCGGTTCTTTGCTGCTTCTCTGATCTATTAGGTTTTTAACCTAATATCTGACTCCTAAGTTTTATTTAATAATAGAACAATATAAGGAAATGCTTCATCAGAGGGTTAGAAAAGAAAAAAGAGAGGATGGGAAAGCTGGAAGGGAGATAAACTGGGAGTGGAAAGAGGGAGTGGGGTGGATATGATTAAGATGTTCTTTTAAAACTTTTTATTACATTTGTAGTAGGCATGTGGGGTAGTCAGAGAATAGCTTGCAAGGGTCAGTTCTCTCCCTCAGCCATGTGGGGTCCTGGGGATTGAACTCTGGTCCTCAGACTTAGAGTCAAGGCCTTAAACCACAGAGCCATCTTACTGGCTATGAAATTGTCAAAGACTAAATAAAATTATAAAAAGGACTTAATGGCGGCTTAGGGATGTAGCTCAGTTGATTTAAAAGAGAAAGAAAAAAATTGCCTAACATGTAGAAAGTCCTGGATTCAATCAGACACACAGACACACACACACACAGACACACACACAGAGAGACACACACACACACTGTGCGGTGCTGTAGGAAGTATTACAGCTTGTATTAGCCCGCCTACTGGGGTGTGGCCTCTTTACTATTTACAGGGAAGCCGAGCATGCCTGTGTCTCTTCTCTCCTTCCCCTTGTTCCATGTACGGTCGGCTGTTCCTTTGGGTCGCATGATTCAACCGGTCAAGCAGAGAATTCTGATTTGTGGGTTTACCCCCTTAATAAATGCCTATCTATTTCTTTTTTCTGAGCTAGTGTGGGATTTCTTTTAAGCGTCTGACTGTAATAACTTCCGGTACAGTGGTGGCTTGAATGAATATGGTCCTCATAGAATATTTGAATGTAACAGTCCCAGTTAGTGGACTGTTTAGAAGGCATTAGGAGGTGTGTCCTCATTGAAGGAAATGTGACTGGGATGAGCTTTGAGGTTTCAAAAGCCCACTCCAGAGTCAGTCTCTGTGGGAGGGTCCACCTGTATTTCTGTGTTTTGATTGGTTAAATAAAGGGCTGCCTGGCTTATAGTTAGGCCAACCCTTAGGTGGGTGGAGTAGACAGAATGGAAGTTCTGGGAGGAGAAGAAGGAAGGAGCAGAAGCCCCAAGCCACCA
>JAQHUG010000007.1:15543381-15606743 GCA_028555095.1 Dicrostonyx torquatus | reverse complement strand
TGGGATTAAAAAGGCTGGGCTGGGAATATAGTTCAATTGCTACAAATAAATGAATTCCTGGATCTGATTTCCTGTATCACATAGACCAAGTACGATGATGCTCAGTCTGCAATCCCAGTACCCTGAAGGTGGATGCAGGGCATCCAGGGTCCAAGGTCATCCCCAATTACACTGGAGCTATGGATAACCTCGGACACTTGAGACCCTGTCATTTCAAAAGAATACATATTTAGAAATCATTCTATACCAATGCACATGGGTAAAAGGTTGGAGAGATGGCTCAGTGGTTAAGAGCACCAGCTATACATACAGGAAGATCTGAATATTAATTTCTAGCATCCATATAAGATATTTGGGCACAAATGCAAAGCTGTAACCCCTGGTGCTGCTGTTACCTGTGGTTGGGATCTGGGCCTGGGTATTCCCAGGTTCTTGGCCTCTGATTCAAAGAACTGAAATAAAGGCTCACACAGATTCCAAAGTAGCAAGAATCGTTTATTAAGAGCAAAGCAACAGAATAGTCAGATACACTATTAAGAGTGAGAGACAATCACACAAGTCAAGGTGCCTGGTTACTGTTTGAGGCTTCTTTCTACAGGGCTCAAGAAAAAGAGGAGTTTGGTTAATCAAAGTGTAGTTTGGGTGGTTCTCTATTTATTTACTTATTTTGGTTTTTCGAGACAGGGTTTCTCTGTAGCTTTGGAGCCAGTCCTGGAGCTAACTCTTGTAGACCTCGAACTCACAGAGATCTGCCTGCCTCTGCCTCCCGAGTGCTGGGATTAAAGGTGTGCGCCACCACTGGCTGGTTCTCTATTTTTGACTGACAGATTACATAACCGTTTCTCTATTGCACATGTCCCTTCCCATAATGCATCTGGTTTTAATCATATGCATGCCCAATTACATACAGATATAAGATGGTAAATATAGGACTTTTCCCCCTAAAACCTTACTTAAGGAAATAGTTGGCCTTATTGCACAGGTACCCCAAACTAGTTCAAGCCAGATCATCTCTCCTACCTTTGTATTTGCAAATAGCTGAAATATAGTATAATTTAAATTTGATGGTTGTTATGGAGAGGAGAAAATTATTCCATTGTTGGAGTGGGGTGTGAATAAGCTAGGGGCAGGTGGGAGGTCCCTGATAGCAGGGTGGGAAGTGCAGTGTCTACTACATAGGACCGTGTGTTCATAGTACATGCAAGTAAGGGCCTTGCACTGCCAAGTGCATTATTAACAGAGGTTTGTGCTATTCCCTGAGCTTTCCAACCTTAACAATTTCAGGGAGGGGATAGTGTAGTGAGATCTTGTTTGTGTTTTAACAAATAGAGCTTGCCTGAAGATCAGAGTGCAGAAAGAAGCCACTAGAGGACAGGCAGTGGCTTTAATCTCAGGACTCTGGGGACAGACAGATCTCTGTTAGCTTAAAACCACCCTGGGCTACATGAAACTGATCAGGTCTAAAAGAGAAACAGAGCTCACACACAAGTTATCCCAGCACTTGGGATCACGTGCCTTTAATCCCAACACTAGGGAGGTGGAGACAGGAGTGATATAGCTGGCCAGAGAGAGGAATATAAGGTGGGAGGAGACAGGAGCTCAGAGCAGTCTGAGGACAGGATGGCCCCTTTGGTCTGAGTATTGGTAGAGGTAAGAACTCTCTAGTGGCTGACCACTCTGCTTCTCTGATCTTCAGCATTAGCCCTTATATCTGACTCTGGATTTTTATTATTAATACCAATTAGAATTCATGCTACAGGGTAGAAACAGGATGACTACTGGAGCCTGGAAGTCAGTCAGCCTGGACAAAACTTTTGTGCTCCAGATACAGTGAGAGACACTACGTCAAGGAAATAAGCCAGAAAGTAAGAAAACAGCCCCATGTCCTGGGTATAGGTGTATAGAAAGACAAGAACACACACAAAACCATATAAAGAAAGATCTCAAGGCTGGGTTATGTGACATGTGCCTGTAATTCTAACACCAGGGCTGCTGAAGCAGGAGGATCACTGACAATCAAGACTAGTCTCACCTACAGAAATGGCTCAGCAGTTAGGCCTGCTCTTCCAGAAGACCTGTGCTCCAGACATAGCACGCTCAAGGCAAACCACAATCATGTCACTGCGGCTCCAAGGGATCTGACACCCTCTTCTGGCCTCCACAGGCACTGCATGCATGTAGTACATATACATGCAGACAAAACACCTATACACATGCCTTTAAAAAAAAAAAAAAACTAGCCCCACATTAAAAAAGAGAAAGTCTGGAGTTTTCAAAGGATTCTGGAGTTGTTGGAGCTTGGTGAGGACAGGAAGGCGCTGAATGAGTTCAGAATCATGGGGTTTCAGAAGTCAAACAATGTACTATAGCACAAATTATAAAAACCTAGAGACAGATATTGGGGGTCAACCAGAAAACCAGAAAAGCAAAGCATCCAGCCACTAGAGAAGTCTTAATTCTACCAAGGCTGGGCGACCACAGACTAAACAGAGCGAGCCTCTCTCTCCTCCCATTTTATATGCCCTCTAGTGCTGGGACTAAACACATGACTCCCTAGTCCTGGGATTAAAGGTGTGAGGCACCACCATCTGGATCTGTTTCAGGGTCAATCTTGTGTAGCCCAGGGTGGCCTTGAACTCACAGAGATCCATCTGCCTCTGTCTCTCAAATCCTGTGATTAAAAGTGTACCACCACTGCCTGACCTCTAGTGGCTTAGCTTTGTCCTTCTGATCTTTAGGCAACCTTTATTTATTAAAATATAAATAGAATATCACTACAATGTACTTTATATGATTAGCAGAGGAAGAAGGGGATGATTCACAGATAAAGGCA
This sequence comes from Dicrostonyx torquatus, assembly GCA_028555095.1. Taxonomy (NCBI): domain Eukaryota; kingdom Metazoa; phylum Chordata; class Mammalia; order Rodentia; family Cricetidae; genus Dicrostonyx; species Dicrostonyx torquatus. The sequence continues at coordinate 15,603,910 of JAQHUG010000007.1, read as the reverse complement.
GCAAGAAAGTCAGGAATTGATGAACGAGATGGATGTGGTGGCACAAGCCTTTAATCCCAGCATTTGTGAGGCAGCAGCCGACCAACTTGGTGAGTTTGAGGCCATTCTGGTCTACACAATGAGTTTAAGGCCAGTCACGGACCATGGCAACTCTTACAAAGGAAAACACTTAATTGTGACTGATGTACAGTTTCAGAAGTTTATTCTGTCTCTGTTGTCATCATAGTGGGACATAGTGGCATGCAGATGGGCATGGTGCTGGAGCAAGGAGCTGAGAGCAGAGAAGAAGCTATATCTTGATCCCACAGGCAACAAGAAGTGGTCTGAGGGGCTAGAGAGATGGCTCAGTGGTTAAGAGCACTGACTGCTCTTCCAGAGGACCTGGGTTCAATTCCCAGCACCCACATGGCAGCTCACAACTGTCTGAAGATCCAGTTGCAGGGGATCTGACACATTCACATCAATGCACATAAAATAAAGTAAAATAAACCATAAAATGTTTTATTTTAAAAAATAAAAAAGAAAGAAGTGGTCTGAGACACTGGGCATTGTAGTAGGAGGCCACTAGTTTGCTTCTGGCTGCTCAGCCCCAAAATAATCACACAGAAACCCTATTGTTTACAATACTGTTTAGCCAATAGCTTAAGCATATTTCTGGCCAACTCATATCTTAAATTAACCCATCTCCATTAATCTGTGTATCGCCACGAGGCTGTGGCTTACTGGGTAAAGTTCTGGTATCTGTCTCCAGCGGGGCTACATGGCTTCTCTCGGACTCCACCTTCCTTCTCCCAGCATTCAGTTAGTCTTCCCCACCTAGTTCTACTCTGCCTTATCAACAGGCCAAGACAGTTTCTTTATTAACCTATGGTATTCATTCACAGCATACAGAGGGGAATGCCACATCAGGGCTTATATATGGCTTGAGCATATATGAGACCTCAAAGCCCATCGCTACAGAGAAACACTAACCAAAAAAAAAAAAAAAAAAAAAAAAAAAAAAAAAAAGAATGCCACACCTATGAGCTTATGGAGACCAATTACATTTAAACTACCACACATACTGAGAACCCATCTCAAGAAAAAAATGTTTAAAGAATAGATTCAGAGATTCAGAAACAGTGAAGATCTAGGATGCTGTTTAGGTTTTCCATTCTGCCATTGTGTAGATAGGAGACAGAGTAGGCAGAAGGGTTTAAGGGGAAAAATAAGCATTTACTTTGAGAAATGTTTATTTTCGTGGTTGTGGATAGTGAAGTGCTGGTAGGAAATGAAAGAAGTGCCCAGAGCTGAGAAGTCATGTGATGAACATGTGTAGTACGCAGAGACGTCTATAATCGTCATCAAATGCACAGCAGGGGCTGGGGAGATGGCTCAGTTGGTAAAGTGCTTGTGCAAGTACGAGGAGCTGAGTTGACCCCCAGCATCCACATAAAAAAGCCTGCTGCATCATGGTGGTATATGCTCAGAATTCCAGCACCACGGGAGGGCGGGAGAGATATGAGATCTCTGGGACTCACTAGCCAGCCCACTCAGTAAGTTCCAGGTCAATGAGAGACTGTCTAAATAACAAGGTAGATGGCACCTAAGAACTGACAGCCAAGGTTGTCTTTTTGCCTGCAAACATGCACGTGTACACACACACATACACACACACACATTCTCGTCAACACACATACACAGAGAATGCAAACCAATGCATCTCCTTGAAATTTTCCCTGGGTCCCCACAGATGGGTCTGCCACAGCACTATAAAGCTCTGATCACCTCATCCACTCACACAGGCAGGCGGGTAGGAGGACAGTGAGCTTCTCAGGAGGGAGAGAATTCAGTGTTTGTGGGGTGTGCCTGGACAGCCATACAGAACTGAGAGAGCGGGCACAAGGAGGGGTTCATCTCCCTGAGACAACCTGAAGAGCTTTCGGAGGGTAGACAACCCTTGCCTTCCCTCTGTTCACCTAGGAGAGAGTAACTTTCTTCAGTGAGATCCCCCAAACACATGCTCCCAGCTTTCTGCTGATAACTGACAATGCACAGGCCATCACGGTCAGCACTCAATAGACATTTACAGAACAAACACCTCCTAATACAGGACAGGAAGCAAGTTCCTGAACCTCAACATTCAGAAACACCACCAACAGCACTGACTCTGCAACCAAGCCTGGTCTGAGTCAGTCCCAATGCACTGCTGCAGCCGACACCCCATTCTCCCACCTGTGTGTGCATCCAAGAAGCAGGAGCCATGGCAAAACCTCATCTGAATGTTAACCAACACGTTTGATGACACCTGTGATCGCTGCTCGTCCTGAGCAGACAGCCCACGTAGAGAGCTCTGTCTGCAGAGCTGCTATCGTACTTGGCCCTGATACACACAGCAGATCCACAGTCTGATGGAACGGGCCGAAAGAGCAACCTCAAGGGAAACTGCGCAGAGAAGAAAAGTCCCCACTCTCGTCTTTGTTGTCTGCAGGTAGCCCACACTGGTCTCAAGTTTGCTATATAGATGACCTCAAACTCCAGACCACCTGCCTTCACCTCCCTAGAGCCACTACTCCTAACTTTAAAAGGTCCTCTCAAAGTCACTTTGTTCTCTAGGAGCCACACAGGGCCTCACTCCAAATCCCCTCTCCTCAGATGAGGTTCACTCCTGAGGCTACAGAGGGCAGTGAGCACAAGAGAGTATCTGCAGGCAAGAGCACGCGGTTAGAAGGTGTCCAGGAAGGGATCGCAAGAGAAGCCCAGCACTTTTGTCCACCAAATGCACAGCTTCCTCCCTCTGCAAGAACGAGTCTCATTTCTATAGCCAGGATCTTAAACAGAAAGAAAATCTGTCCTCATTCAAAACAGAGGACTGGTGGGAACTGGACAGGAGCAGGGATTAGGAGCCCAGCTCCCTGTGTGTAACTTTCACAAGAAGATGAAAAGCCATGCATCTGCTGCACGCATCATGCTTGACCACTATGGGACCCCTCTCAGAGCCCCCCACGATTGACCATGTACTCAGTGGCCAGCAGTCACGCCTCCTATGTTCTAAGTGCTATGGTCAGCTCCTGGGTTAATGTACCTACCTTTTTAGATGTTAGGCCTAATGCTAGCAGCGGTTGTGGTGCACACCTTTAATTCCAGCACTCAGGGAGCAGAGGCAGGCAAATTTCTCTGAGTTCAAGGTCAGCCTGGTCTACAAAATGAGTTCCAGGACAGTCAGGGCTATACAGAGAAATCCTATCTCAGAGAGAGAGAGAGAGTCTAATCTTTATAAATGGTCATGAAATTAAATGGAGAAATCTTTTTAAAAATTGTACATTAAGTATTGAGAGTGGAACTGGAGAGATGGCTCACTGTTAAGAGCAGTTATTGCCTTCCAGAAGGTCCAGGTTCGGCACACACAGCAGGTAGCTTACAACCGCCTATAACTTCAGCTCTAGGAAAGCCTTCTTACACAGCTTCAAGACAAGTGACATGCGCATACTCATGTAGGCACATGTACATACACATGAAAACAATAAAATTTCTTTTTTAAAGGAAATGGTGAGGTCGCTCAGTGGGTGTGGTGGCTTGAATAATAGATTCCTCCACAGTCTCAGATATTTCAATACTTGGCCCCTAGTTGGTGGTACTGTTAGGGGACACTTAGGAGGTGTGGTCTTGTTTGAGGAAAAATATCACTTTGAGGTGGGCTTTGTGTCATTTCGGGTTGGCTCTCTCTGTTCAAGATGTGACTGTTAAGCTGCTCCTGCCACCATGCCTGTTTGCTGTTACGCTTCCCTGCTGGGGGGGGGGTGATGGAGGCTTAGCCCAAACTTCCTTATCATGACAGCTCACCCCAGCAACAGAACAGTTGGATACAATGGATCAAGACACTTCCTGGAACCCATGTAATGGAATGGAGAGAACGCTACAAAACTGTCCTTTGACCTCCCCAGGTCTCACACACACACACACACACACACACACGCACACACACACGCACGCACGCACGCACGCACAAACAAACAATGATGATGATAAAAGTCCTATCAAAAAAAAGCGCTGGGCTGAGAAGATGGCTCACTTGGTAAAATGTTTGTTATTCATGTGTTAGGACCTGAGCTGCAACCCCCAACACCCACATAAAGAAACCTGATGTAGCAGTTTCTATCTGTAATTTTAGTACTGACACTGGAGAGGTGGAGACCAAGGGATGAGTAGGACTTGCTAGTTAGCCAGTGTAGCCCAATTGGCAGGCTCCTTGCCTGAAAAACAAAAAGACGGTTGCCAGGCAGGATGGTACTTCAGTCCTCAAATTCCATAGGCAGAAGCAAGGGAATCTCTGTTCAGAGCCAGCCAGGGCGACATGGAGACACCATGTATCATAGGAAAGAAAAAAGAAAAAGAAAAACAACAAAACCAGGATGATTCAGTAGGAAAAGGTTCTCCTGTGCAAGTCTGCTGACCTGACGTCCACCCCTGGAACCACACAAGGGGGGAAGGAGAAAGCTGACCTCCATATACACACATGGGCCCACATATCCCTCCCCCCCGCATATATCAGTCACATATACATACAATAGCTATACACCAGAACTGTAGGACTGAAGAGGCCCTGGTGAAGTGAAGGGGTGTTGTGGAATATTCGATCACACTGTGACACTCGAGGTTGCATTATTTAACAGAAAAACCTGGTTTTAGCTGTGGTGTGGCTCAGCCCTAACACATGCCTTTAATCCAAGTTCTGCTTAAATACTGTAAACAAGCTTAAATAAAATCAACCATAGGTCAAGAAGTGGAACAAGCAACCAGTTGAAAGAAAAAAAAAAAACATAACAAGTAAGAGGAAGCCTGGAGGATGGAGGAGCACAGGACGTAGAAAGGAGGACATCCAGTCAGAGGAGTCTTTCTGGGATGACAGCAGAGGAGGAAGCAGCTGGGGGCTTTCTCTGCCTCTCTAAGCTAGCAGGTTTTCACCTCAGCATCTGGCTCTAATAAAACAGAACAACACTTAGTTAAAAACAACCAAGGGGTTCAAGAGAACCACCAGGAAAATACTCACAACCTCTTCTCCCCAACATGCCAGAACCCCAAGAACACACAACACCACATGGAACCTCCTAGAGCCTGAGGAGACCTGAGAACTTCACCTTTTAACTCAGTCAGGTGTGCCAGCAATTCACTCAATAAATACTTCTTTTATATCTTATTTTCTTATTAATTATAATCTCCAACTTGCACGTGTGTCTCTCGAGGGTCTGGCTTTTGTATGTATGTTGTCAGTTAAGTCTGGGGTTACTGTGTGTGTTTCACAGCCAGTCTGCTCTAAGGATTCCTTCCTTTGCTTGCCAGGCACCTCTCAGATGCTGCCCCTCTTCTTCCTATGTCATTTCTTTCTTTTCTCATCTTTGTCCCTCTTCTTTTTACTAATTGACTATAACCTTCCACAGCTTTAAAAAAAACTCTAAAGCCTGTGGACCCCAACATGACCCCAACTTTTCCATCCTAACTATACCCACATTTTTTTAACCTTTTCAAGATCAATCTAATTCTCTTTTGTTTGTTTGTTTTTCCTTCCAGAAAGGGTTTCTCTTGTAGCTTTGGACCCTGTCCTAGAACTAGCTGTTGTAGACCAAGATGGCCTCAAACTTACAGAGATCTGCCTGCTGATCTCCCAAGTGCTGAGATTAAAGGCATATGCCACCACCACCACCCAGCCTAATTATAAATTCTTATTCTTACCACAGTTCTAGTTAGTTTTTAGTCAACTTGACACAACTCAGGGTCATCTGGGGAGCAGAAACTTCAACTGAAAAAATGCCTCCATTAAATTGGCCTGTAGACAAGTATGTGGAAACAATTTCTTGATTAGTAATTGGTGTGAAAGGGCCTAGGCTACTCCACAGTGCCACCCATAGACAGGTGGTTCTGGAAGCTGTAAGAGAGCAAACTGAACAAGACATGAGGAGCAAGCCAGTAAGCAGTACTCCTCCATGGCTTCAGTTTCTACCTCCAGGTTCCTGTCCTGTGGAGTTCCTTCAATGGTGGACTGTGATGAAGAACTAGATGTTAAAATAAACCTTTTCCTTATCAAGGAGTTTTTGGTCTCGGTGTTTTATCCCAGCCATTGAAGCCTTAACTCAGACACTTACCCCACTTCCCTGTAACTCTGAATAGTAACTAAAATCTGAATCCACTCTGTACTATCCTTGGTTCTTTATCTTCCAACACTTACTGAAGCCAGAATGGTGTGGGAGGTCCTTTTGTCTATGTGTTGATTTTATTGGTTAATGAATAAAGAAAATTAGCTTGGCCTATAGCATGGGAGGAGGAAGGCAAAGAGACACCATGGAGCCACTACCAGAGACAGACAAGCTGAAACTTTTCTGGTAGGCCAAGACCTCATGGTGATGTACAGATTAATATAAATGGGTTACATTACTATAAGAGTTAGCCAATAAAAAGCTAGAGCTAATGGTCCAAGCAGTGATTTAATTAATACAGTTTCTGTGTGATTATTTTGTGTCTAAGCTAGCAGGGCGGCCAGGAACCAACAGGAGGCTCTCTCTCCTCCAACAAATTGGCACCCAACATGGCAAACTAAAATCTATTTAAAAACCTGGGAGAGCTTAATCTAGACACAAAAGAACAGAGTAAAGCATACACTCAGCTCCTCAGCCAATAGCATTTAAGATACCAGCCCACTTGGGCATGGTCTCTTATACTGTAAATGCAGCTGTAAAGAGTATGCTCTCTCTCTTGCTTCTGGCTCTCACTTCTGGCTGCTATACTCTGTTCCTGTTCGCACAGAGGACTGTTATCTAGGACAGTGATCTGTAAGTTTCCCTTAAATAAATAACCCTTTATTATTCATAATTCTGAACTGGTGTAGGATAATGTAACTTTTGCCTTTAGAACCCCCAGCTCTGACTGCACACCGCTGTGCTTGGAGCATGCTCAGCTCGGTGTGAGTCCTCCCTCAGCCCACCTTAGCTGCGGCCTGTGCGCAGAGCCAGCAGTTCATTTGGATATAGAATTCTCACACAACGGCCTTTCCTGCTACAGACTGGTCGCATTTTTTTCTATTTTCTCAGTACACACCTTGGAGCGGCTTCAAGTCCTTGCACACACTCCCCAGTGCCTGTGCCCCACCGCCGTGCACTGTGGAAACTCAAGCAGAACACAGACTTTCCCAGGAGCCTCTCTTATATTGTTATTCCTGTGTTTGTGTGGCTGCTGACCAATCAGGGCCCACCACAGAGTACACAGCTTGTGATTTCTGTTAAATAACTATATTTAATCGGACCTTATCTTTTAGCATTTCACTCCAAAATCAGATGCAGACCAGCCACACGACTCCAAGTGCGCCACTAGACCCTGCTGGGTTTGTTTTGTAAGTGGCCCGTGACACCTACAGGCAGTGGAGTAGGTTATTGCACCTGCTCCAGCTCAAACTCAACCATAAGTAAGATCCATAATTTGAAATATAAATTATAAATTTATAATTTAAAAGGGCAATATGTCAAACAACCTAACCGTCCAAGGTTTCAATAGTTTCTTTACTTACATCATGTACGAGGTTTTGCAAGACTTATGTGATTTCCCTCCTACATCACTATCTTTGATTCTGTGTATTAGTCTTGTCCTCAATATTTTTATCTTAAAAACATGGTTGATAATAGGGCTAAAAATGAGGTGCTTTTAGAAATGGTACAGTTTTTACAGACTGATACCAAGCTTCTCAAAAAAGAGGTCAAAATTATGAAGAAGGATACGAACAATCTAAGTAACAAAACTCAGACAACAGAGGTACTTTTAGAAATGGTACAGATTGATAGTGATTTATTAAAAGGAAAATTCAGTACTCTGGAGAAGGATATAGCCGGTTTGGCACATAAAATCAGTCCATGACAGTGGGTGCTGAAACATTATTTGAGAGGATTTCTACTGTTGAAAGTATTAATTGGACTCTGTCGGAGGGGTATAACAGACTGACTGATAGAATGTCTGTCCAAGAAGGTAATATGCATGCTATGAAGATTATGTCCAAGTATGAGATATTATCTCTACTGGACAGACTTCACATCTTGGAATCCTCAATGATGGCATTAGAAAAGAATACTGGACAGGAGATCCAGACCTTACAAAAGGCAGTGGTAAATATATTTGAAAAGATTGAGGAACTTACTGAATTTGATGACCAGGGACAAAAGATACAAAGACAAAATTTAGCTTCATCAGTACATAAAAACCTCTGGGATAGCTTCCCCAGAGTTCTGCCTGCCTTTCCAGTAATAACATCAAAAAGAGTATCTGGTCCGAAGTACCCTAAGATTGTCAAAGAATATTCAGGAACCCATACATATGACTGATCTAAAGAAAATTAAACAAGCAATTGTAGCTTACGGACTAGATCCATCCTTTGTTAGGGAAATGGTCAAAATGTGGGCTTCCAGTAGCAATGCCACAAGACTGGACTCAGTTAATCTCAGCAGTCCTAGAAAATGGAACGCGATTGCTTTGGAGGTGCTTTTTTTTTTTTTTAAAAAAAAGGGGGGGTATTTATCGTGTACACAGTGTTCATCTTCCTTGTATGCCTGCAGGCCAGAAGAGGGCATTACAGATGGTTGTGAGCTACCATGTGGTTGCTGGGAATTGAACTCAGTGCCTCTGGAAAATCAATCAGTGCTCTTAACCTCTGAGCCATCTCTCCAGCCCCTGGAGGTGCTATTTTAAGGAAGAAACTAGAATTTTAGAGCAACAGGAAAAAGCAAAAGGAATTGAGATTTCCTTAGATCAAATTCTAGGTGAAAGACTTTACTCTGATCCTCAGGATCAAGCTCTTTATCATGACCACACCCTGTCCATATGTAGCACAGCAGCTTTAAAGGCTTGGGACAGGATTCAGCAACAAGGAAAGAGAGTTGAATCATATCTTAGGGTTAAACAAAGCCAGAAAGAACCTATTAGTGACTTTTTACAAAGAATAACTAGGGTTGTACAAATAGGGGTAACTGACCCAGAAGCTAGACGTATAATAATTGAATCTTTGGCTGATGAGAATGCCAACCTAAAATTCCAAATAATCCTTGGGCCTTTAAAGATCAGATCAGTATCCATGGATGAATGGGTCTTGCATACAATGAATGTAGAGACCTTTGACTATGGTACTGAAGCTTACATAAAAGAAGCAATTTCCAATGGTAAGAGAAGACACCAAAATACCAAATATTTTAATTGTGGTAGAATGGGACATCTGAAAAGGGACTGTAGACAAGGGATTCTTAGGAATGTCTTCTCTGGGAATGGCAGGAATAGGAGGACTCAGCCTTTAGGTATATGTAGGAGGTGTGGCAAAGGCCAGCATTGAACCAATGAATGTAGGTCAACGAAAGATAGACAAGGCAACCCGATACCATAGGAAAATGCCATGGGGGATCTCTTGCAGGGCCCCATGATGAATGTGGTCCAGTAATTCCCAGTTATTGTAGAGAACGTGTCTCACCAGGAATATTAAAAACTCCAATGCCTACTGTTAAAAAAACAATACTCGTCAGAATGATTGCATAAATGAGGAGGATGGGTCAAAAACTCCAGTAGGACATAGGAAATGTATATTCTTGCAGACTTCGATAAATGATCAAATACCAAAGCTAAAAGTGTGTATAAATGGCATTTTTATTGAAGGCTTATTAGACATGGGTACGAATGAAAGTATCATTACTCCAGAATCTTGGCATCCGAATTGGACTCTTCAAGAGGTAGATGTTCAGTTCCTAGGAATTGGAGCCCTACCTCAGATAAAACAAAGCATGAGATGGGTTGAATGCTTAGGGCCAGAAGGACAAAGAGGAAGACTGAGGCATATGTAACTAATATTGCAGTGAATTTGTGGAGTTGTGGCTTATTGCAGCAATGGAATACCCAAATTAACGTTCCTGCAGCCCCAAAAACTTATGTTTCAAGGGAAAATATTAGAAGATATTATAGACAACGTTCACCAGCCACTCAGGCTGCATAAGAACATAAAACAATTGATAAACTTTCAGAGGTACTAACAGCCTTGCCTTTAAAATGGTTAACTGAGAAGTCAATAGAGGTTAAACAGTGGCCTCTAGCCGAGGAAAAGTTGCAAGCTTTAGAACAGCTGGTAAGAGAGCGATTAGATGCTCAACATATTGAAGAATCTACCAGCCCTTGGAATTCTCCTGTATTTGTTGTGAAAAAGAAACCTGCAGCTGGGCGGTGGTGGCGCACACCTTTAATCCCAAGTAGAATGAGGATCTCACCATAAGACCTGGAACTCTGCAACAGCTAAAGGAAAAAGTAGGATGTGCACTTCAAGATGCAGGTATAGGAAAGGACTTTCTGACTAGGACTTTCATGACTGCTCAGAAATAAGACCAATTATCAACAAATAGAATCTTGTGGAATTAAAAAGGCTTTGTGAACAACAACAAAAAAAAACCCATCAGTCAAATGAGGAAGCAGCCGCCAACAGAGTGGGGGAAAAATTCCTAGGCAGCTATTAACCTCACAGAAAATCTAGAACATACAAAGAATTCAAAGAAACTAAACATCAAGAAAACTAACACCCAATAAAAACTGAGCTCACAACTGTCTGTAACTTCAGTTCCAGAGGGTCTGATACCCTCATACAGACACACATGTAGTCAAACCAATGCACTTAAAATAAAAATAAATCACCAAAAAAAGGGGGGGGGAAATTAGCCAGAAATACATTTAAGCTATTGGCCAACAGTATTGCAAATAATATGGTTTCTGAGTGATTATTTCAGGTCTAAGCAGCTGGGAACGAATGAGCAGCTTCCACCAATAAATATCTCAACTGAAAAAAATGACCCACTGTCTGGGAAGAAATAGAAAAAATGCCTCCATAATGTTGAACTCTAGACAAATCTGCAAGGCGTTTTCTGATTAATAGTCAATGTGAAAGAGCCCAGCCCCCTGGGGGCAATGTGATCCCTGAACAAGATGGTTCAAAGGCTGTAAGAAAACAGGCTGACAGCTGGATGTGGTGCCACACATCTTTAATCCCAGCACTCAGAAGACAGAGGCAGAGGTATCTCTGTGAATTAAAGGCCAGCCTGCTCTACAAGGCTACTGGTCTTGGTGACCCAGGAGAACTAGATGGTGAGACACTATTGCTGAGGTCACATCACATTCTGCTTGCAGGACAAAGAAACAGAGCTGGAACTGACCTAAAAACTGCCTTCTGCTGACTAATTTTTATAAGGCCAGAAGAAACTACACAGACTGCAGGAAGAACAAGCCATCCATGGTATCTGCAGCCAACCCTGCATGCTGTAAGCCAACCTGCAAAGATGTGCCATAGCACTATGAAGTTCATACGGTAAACCAACTGCTTTTGGATTGGATTTAAACCCTGCTCCACAGGAGGGAATTCAGGCCTGATGTTGGAAACCTGGCCAAAACCCTGGCTCAGGAGGTCACAGGCTCTGAGAGCAACCTACTACTGTTGTTTTTCTTAAATGGATATGTTTGTCAAGCCACACTCTAAATATTTATGTGTACTCCCATAGATCACCGACTCCCTCAACCTTAGCCAGAGGAGCTTCTCCCTGAAGCGGTAAGCAGTGCAGATCCAGAACTGGCCAAAGGGCAGAGACTAAGTGATGTTGAGTGTTTAGTCTTTTTTTCTTTTTTGTTTTTAATTATTGGTTTGTTTTTTTGAGACAGCATCTCACTATGTACCCTTGACTAAAGTGACATTTTGTTTATGCTTTAACAAATAAAGTTTGCCTGAGAACCAGAGTGCAGAACTAAGCCACTAGATGCCAGGGTGGGGAGGCACGTACCTTTAATCCCAGGATTTAGGAGAGAAAGGCAGACGGACCTCTGTGAGTTTAAGGCCACCCTGGGCAACACAGGACTGAATCTGTCTAAAAGAGAAACAGAGCTCACACAAAGGTGACCCCAGAATTTGGGCTCCCAGGCCTTTAATCCCAGCACTAGGGAGGTGAGGACAGAAGTGATATGGCTGGGCAGAGAAAGGAACATAAGGCAGGAGACAGAAGAAGCTCAGTGCAGTCTGAGGTTTGGTGGAGACAGATGAAGTCTGGAAATGCAATCTGAAGACAGGATTGCCTCTTTGGTCTGAGAACTGGTAGACATAAAAGAACTCTCTAGTGGCTAGCCTCTGCTTCTCTGATCTTCAGCATTAACCAATCCCTATATCTGACTCTTGAGACCAACTAGAATTTGTGCTACACCTAGTTGTCCTGGAACGTTCTATGCAAACCAGGCTAGCCTCGAACTTACAAAGATCCACCTGCTTCTGCCTCCCGAGTGCTGGGATAAAAGGTGTGTACAATCACACCTAGCTGAGTGTTCAGCCATAAATACGACTTCTGTTACCAACAACCACAAGGTTTAGGGAACATTGAGGAAGAAGAGTAGAAAAAATCTAAGAGCTGGAAGATGAAATGCTGTGAAATGTGGTCCCTTGGGCATGACATGGCTGATGCATGGTCCCTTAGGCATGACATGGCTGATGCACGGTTCCTTGGACATGACATGGCTGGTGCACGGTCCCTTGGACATGACATGGCTGTTGCACTCATGAACTTAAATGTGGCATGTTTACCTGCACAAGATCAAGCCAACAAAATCAGTCAACAACCCAGCAGACAGTACTAACTCAAGAAACAAGAGGAGGAAGAGGATGAGGGAGAAAAGAAGTGTGAGAGTAGATTGTATGCAGGATACATTGTATGTACCTAAGAAAATTGTTAAACAATAAACAAAAAAAATTCTAAAAAATTTAATAGGATGAGTTCGAGACCAGCCTGGTCTACAAGAGCTAGTTCCAGGACAGGCTCCAAAGCCACAGAGAAACCCTGTCTCGAAAAAAAAAAAAAATTAATAGGATAAAGTACCCTAGTTAGGGTTTCTATTGCTGTGAATAGACACCAAGACCATGGCAACTCTTATAAAGAAAAACGTTTAATTAGGGCTGGTTTACAGTTTCAGAGGTTTAGTCCATTATCATCATGGTGGGACATGGTGGCATGCAGGCAGATGTGGTGCTGGAGAAAGAGTGGAGAGATCTGTATCTTTATCCACAGGCAGCAGAAGGAGACTATAGACTATAGCTTGAGCATAGACGACTTCAAAGCCTGTCCCCACAGTGACACACTTCCTCCAAAAAGGCCACTCCCTATGGATCAAGCATTCAAACATGAGTCTCTGGGGGCCATTCCTATTCAAACCACCACAAAAAGCAATAGTAGACACCAGACATCAATCTGCACAGGTACACGCACACATATGCATACATTAAATACACACACAAATACTTTTGTGCTTGCATCAGCAGCACATATACTAAAATTGAAAACAAAAAGGGAATAGCATAGCCCTAAACAAAAATAAAATATATGTTTGTTGTTTGTGAAGTATTCCACTCTTAAAAAAAAAAAAAAAAAAAGGACTGGGGAAGGGCGGCTAGAGAGATGGCTCAGTGGTTAGGAGCACTGGATGCTCTTTCGGAGAACCTGGGTTTGAGTGCCAGCACCCACATGCCTGCTCACAACTGTCTATAACTCAAGTTCTAGGGGATCTGACATTTCCTTCTGGCTTCTGTGGGCACAAGGCACACATACGATGCAGCTATGCATGCAGGCAAAACACCCACACTTAACAAATTAGAAAAAAAATAACTGTTAAACCCCTTAACAATCTTCCTCCACCTACCCAAGACAAAAACACCCTCAACTTCCTCAACGACCTCCTGGACAGGGACAAGTCTCCCTCACTGGGGAAAGAGTAGAGAGGCCTAGTCATCCAAAGGCACGTGGTAGGAGAAATCCAGCCAAGAGTGGACAACGTCTGCCTGGTACACCACTCCCTTTGTGAGGCAAGCAGAAGTCTAGCTGGGCTGGCGAAGTGTCTCATTCCAGCCTGAAGTAGGGTCCATGAGTCACAAGGTGTCAGGGTCTAGCTAGGAGGATAAATGAACCAATGGGTCCCCATCAGACCCAGCCCTGTCTCTCCATGAACACCGGGTCCATACAAAAGTAATGCAACTGCCATTCTCGGTTGGCTCAAGGCAGAAACCTGAGCCCCCTGGGGCCTTTTGTAGTGAGTGCGCATGCATGCATGTGAAGGTTAGTCAACTTTGAGCGTCAGCTTTCTTGCCACCCTGTGGGTTTGGGGGCTCAAACTCAGGCTGTCTTAGTGACAAGCTCATTTACCTGCCATCTTACTAACCCTGTGACTTTCAGACCTACATAGACTAAGGAAGCCCCTTTTCCTCTGGGGCAGGAACCGAAGCTCAGTAGCCACAGTTCCACCTTCTCTCATTCTTTAGCTAGAAGTAGCCTGGGACCCAGCACTGGCACTACCCTGGGTGTGGTTGAGTGAGCTGTGTCCTTAAGAGCAGGTGGAAAGGGTTGATTACAGGAGCATAAGAGGTAGGACCAGTTCCCTCCAGACTGCTGGTGTGTGGCCCAGGGCGGAGCCCCTTAGTTTAAAGAGCGGAACCCATCCAGGCTGCCCTCAGACTGGCTCTCTGCACCCTGAACCACTCACCTGGCTGGGCTAATCTCAAGGGTGAGTAGATATTTGCTAGGACTTGGAGGGGGTGGTCAAAAGACCATCAGAAGGGGTGGTGGGTGCTGACCCCAGAACTCTGGGAAGTGAACAACTGTTTGGGGGCTGTGGGGAATGAAATGGTCTTCCGGGGCCCGGAGACTTCTAACTTTGTGACTATGTAGTAGACAGTTCAGGGCTAGCGAAATAAGAGCCAACCTTTAGCAGAGGTGCATGTGAAATGGAAATGGGAAAATCCAGGAGCTGTGGGTTAAGGAAGAGGCAGAAGAAACTGAAAAAAGGGAGGAGAAAACCAATTCCAGAGATGGGTTGGACCACAAACTCTCATGCCCACAAGTTTTCAGCTTTCCATCTTAAGGAAAAGGTCCATGTTGTTTGTATGTATTGCAGCAGGCTCTCAGTGCTGGGCATATTTTTTTGGGACTGACATATCGTAGCTCATCTAAAGTCATCTGTACAATTTACAAGGTTGTTATTTACAGGACACTGATACACAGAGATGGTACCTACTAAGTCACATAGCTGGCAAGTGAATGAGAAGGGACTGAGTCCAGGCAGTTGGCACTGGATCCGTGATCTCATTAGGAGGTCAGAGCTAGGTATAGTAGATGGTAACAGTGGCTTCAGAACTGAACCCTTGACACTAGTGATGTCTACCATCACACAGAAAAAAGGGATGGGGCTTTTTCTAGAAAAGTCAGCTGTACATCGTGTAAATGAGGCCCTGCATAGGACCTACTCACAGAAGAAAGGGGTTATGCCGCAGGCACCGATGCTCTGAGTGGAATTTAGGTTGCCTGCAACAGAATCCCTGACTCCAGAAGAGGCCTGGAAAGGTGTCTTTCATCCCTGGTGTTGATTTTTAGACAATCTATAATTCAGCCTGGCTACTCTAGGCCCAAATCTTTTCAAATAGAATAGTCAGGATCTGGACACCTGGTTAGGAAAGCCTAGCTCCTATGACTTAGGACAGCCATCTGACTTGGGAGTGTTTGGTTTATCTTCCTGAATTCCCTTCTCCAGTGAAAGAGGTGACAATATCTTTGTCAAGCCCTCCATGGTCACTGTAGGGTGTTCTGTTCTAAACATTTAGCTAGAATTAACCAATCCACAAATTGTCACTGCTGCCATCCACATATGTGCAAGTAGAAAGGAGTCATTTTTGTAAGGAAGTGCTTGCCTAGTGGGATTCGTATCTCTAAACCTCACACCAGTTCTGCCTCTTACTAATGGAGAAAGCTGTGGCAGGTCAGACCAGCCCACAGAGCCAATCCCACCAACCTCCTCTGCAGCCTGCAGCCTTGCCCTGGGTCCTGACATGACAGGAGTAACCTGCGTCTTTCTCCTGATGCTAGCAGGTGAGTTCTCCATACACTCCACCCTCCAAGGCGGTGGAGACCAGACAGCCTCTCCCCAGCTGACGGCTATCCAATAAATGTGTTCACATTTAAACTGTCAGCTGCATAGAACACTAGCACAGGTGGAATGAGAACATTGGACAACTTGTTTAATGGCTACTGAGACAGTGGATCATGGGAAATGGACAATGCACACCAAGGCTGCTGCTTCTTCAAGAGGCAGAGAGCCTGGCTCTAGCCAAAGCTTCTGGGGCAACGTGAAAAATGAACCAAGCATCCTGTTCACAGCACAAGACCAGCAGGGCAAGAAATAGGAAGGGCTGTGAATGGGAAGCCATGGGCTGTTTGGGACTGAAGATATGAGAAAGGGACTTGGTAAGCCCAGGGTCACTTCCCAGACCCCTCTAGATAGCTGTCATTTTAGACACCAGTGTGGTAAACAAACACCCACTTCTTCCGCTTCCCTACTCAGCTCTGCCTGCCTTGGAAGCCAATGATCTCATCGGTGAGTACCCACCACTGCACCCTGGCAAGTGACATCTGCCACATGCCTGCATTTCCCCTCTAAGACCCTATACCCTGTCTTATAGTTCTGGCATTCACTTATTTACTTACTGTTTTTCATTTGCTATAGATAAAGACAGCCCCTTCTATTACGGTAAGAGCTGGCACCAACCCCAACCCTCCCATTCAATTCTTGTCTACTTTGGACCTTGTTGCCAGGCTCACTGAGGACAACAGTACATACCCCAGTAGACAAGGTGGGGCGGGACATCAAACCTGTTCTCTGTGAGCTCAATGCAGTGAGGAAAAAGGGTGCCCTGGGGCATGGAGATGGGGTGGGGTTGGAAGCCCAGGACTGCGCTCAGTGAACCTTGTCCTCCTTTCTCAAGGTTCTTCCACTTTGCCGCTTATATCACTTGTCCCTATGAGATATTACATGATGTACCTATTAACCCACTTGGTCTCTTTTTCACTGCCATGTGGGAAGGTGCTTATATATAGGGCCAGTGGGTGCTTGTAAAGGCCTCCAACAAAGCCACACCCCCAACCCCATATATGCCTTTTGAATGAATGTGTGAGGGTACTGACACTGTTGTCTCCTCTTCACACATCCCCTGCCCCAAGACTGGGAGAGCCTGCAACTAGGCGGAATGATCATTGCAGGGATCCTGTGCATCGCTGGAATAGCCTTGGCCTTCAGTGAGTACAGGGATTGGCAGAGTAGGGAAAGGCAGGCTCAGACTCAGGTTAGCTGACAATGTTCTTCCTCTCCCAGGTGGCAAGTGCAAATGCAGGCGCAATCATAGCCCCAGGTAAGTGACTCAGTTGTATGTACCTATGGCTGAGCACACCTAAGTGGTGATAAGTTCTAGAACCTACAAAATCATGACAGCTTGTCTATTCATTGGTCTCAAAGTAGGACTTGTTTGAAGATAATAAACACTTAAGGGCTCCAATTCAAGAAAAATCCATGGAAGAGAGTTAAGGTGTGCCCCACAACTGGGCATGGTAGTGCACACCTATAATCCCAGCACTTGGTAACCGAGGCAAAAAGATTAGGTCAAGGACATCCTTGGTTATAGTACCAAATTCAAGACTAGTCTGAGATATGACATGCACTTAAGTCTCTGTCTTAAAAGCTCAAATAAATTATGTCACGCACTTGTAGGGACAGCAGATCTTGATGCTAAACTGAATGCTTCCCTTCTCTAGTTCCTTACCTGGGAAAGGCACCCCACTTATCACTCCAGGTGAGCTGGGCCTCTGTGGAATGCAGGGACGGAGAGTGATGGGGTAGCAGAGGGGAACAGGTCACTAAAGAACTGACCCAACTCTCTACAGGCTCTGCAAATTGAATACAGGACCAAGTTGGAGGCAGCTCTTGCCAGCCTCCCCTTCCAGGATGGCCTCCATAACACATACTGTGACGTCTTCAGTAACGGAAGGGTGACCAACGCTTAATTATATTAAACTCTCTTGCTGCTCCTTTCTGGTCTTGTGACCCCTCTGTGGATGTAGCAGGGAGGGCAGGGGTGTGTAAATTATCTGGTGAGTAGTCTATATCAGGTATCTTTTTATCTGGAAGCCCACTCCCAGCAAAATTCTACTGTAGTCAAACTCCTCCTGTGTGCCTCAAACGTTCTCCTGGTCCAGCAAAACCCACAGGAATAAAACCACCATGAAGATTACATAATGTTTTATCCAAAGACTAGAATTTGCACTTTGTGCCTAGAGACCCCAGTTGTCCTGACACAGATCACCTCCACATGAAACCTAGAATGATTCTCAAGTGGTCCAGCCACTGTGAAATTCCACCTCACTCAGGGAGGCTTCATTAACCCATCCACCCTGGTAAAATCTCGTATATCCCTCAAACCAGCATGCAGGAAACCTCCATTGTCCTGGGATGTTAGTGTATCCGGCAGTCTCATGATAGTAAAAAGGGTTAAAATAGCAAAACTTGAAACTCAGAGAACGTCTTAGTAGTGGAGGTAGCCGAACACTTCTTGGGTGGGGTAGAATGCTGTGTGTTTGGAGCAGGAAATGGGCAGTTAGTGGCCCAGAATCAGGCCTAGAAGAGTTATCTGAATTGAGCGCTCAAAAGCGAAAAGCAAAAAAAAAAAAAAAATTGGCGACAGAATTGCCCTGGTTGAGGAAACAGAGCATGCAAATGTCCCAAGGGCAAAATGCCCAGGGCTGCACCTCTGACGTGTAACTGCAGTGCAGGCAAGATTCAAGAGCACAGCAGCTTCACTGGAGGCAACAAGAGAACTGACACAGAAGGCCCAGCAGCGCCCCCTTACGGCGCTTCGTGGTACTCTCCAGCCCTGTTGGAGGTCGGCTCAAAGCTGGGTAACTGCAATGTACTTCTGGTGACAGGATTGAGCTATTGTCTCACAAGCCAAAGCACAGGAAGCTCTGCTATTTGAGTAAAAACTGGCTCTTGCCTGATGATATACCTTTGCTCTGAGATGTAGATTCCCTTTCCAACCACACAACTGGGTTGGAGAAGTTACCAGACAAATCGCACACCTATCTTCAGTTGCTGTTCTTGAAAAAAGAAAGTATGCTTTGTGGACACAGAGAATTCTCAGGAATTCCTGTTGCTTTCTGGCTACCAAACACTGCACGTAGTCCAGACTAGCCTTGAACTTTCTATAAAAAACAAGATGAACTTGAAGCTCTGTTAGTTGTCTCTTCCTGTCACCTCACAACTGCAGGAGATTTTAGGTGTGGACCATCACATGAGTTTTGTGGTGCTGGGGCTCAAAACCAGGGCCTCATGAATGTGACGAAAGGGCTGTTTTTAGATCCCATCCCTCCACTCGTATTATCAGGCACTCTGAGGTGAAAGGCCTCAGAGTCCTATACATAGTAGCCCTTGTCACCCTAAGTCAGTAAGTATTATCAAGTCACACGCTTGTTCTGCCGCATAGGTGGCTGTATATGAGAGAACATGGCTTTGTAATCACAGAAGTGATTAGCTCCAAAGATGTAAAAGGTCTCAACAGTGAGGTTTTCTTTTCCTCTAAGAGGTTCAGGTTGAGAACTACCTCTCTCCAGGGTTCCCTGTGGGAGGTTACTGGAAGAATTTCAGAATGCCTGTTCAGCCGGGCGGTGGTGGCTGGCACACGCCTTTAATCCCAGCACTCAGGAGGCAGAAGCAGGCGGATCTCTGTGAGTTCAAGACCAGCCTGGTCCACAAGAGCTAGTTCCAGCGCAGGCTCCAAAGCCAGAGAAACCCTGTCACAAAAAAACAAAACAAAACAAAAAAACAGAATGCCTGTTCAGGGGACTACTGCACCCTGGCAGGAGACAACTTCACGATCCCTTTCCATCTTCTTCACTCACTTTAACAGCCTAGGAGCTGGGGCTTGTAACACCCTAGTAGCTTTTAACCTGTAGGTCACAACCCCTTTGAGGGTCAAACAACCCTTTCATGGGGTAACCTAGACCATCAGAAAGCAAGTGTTCACTTGATTTAACAGCAACAAAATCGGCTACAAAGTAGCAACAAAACTAATTTTATGGTTGGAGTCACGTAAGGGTTGAAGCATTAAGGAGGTTAAGAAATACCGTACTATTATCCCGCTCAACATACAGGAAAGTCCTCATATTCTATAGAAACTCTGGACGTTGTCCTGTTCCTGAGCCATGTTCCTAAAGAACTGTGTTCCTTCAGATTATCCAGCTACCACAGTGGCAAGGTCTACTTATTATATTGAAGATTATCAATTTTTTCATTTTGTTTTCTTGAGGCAGGGTCTCGTAGTTTATCTTAACCTGTTGAGATTACAGTCAAGTATCAGTACACCAGGTTTTTCTGTTCTGGGTATGAAACCCAGGGCATTGTACGATACAAAGGTGTTCTACCCCTAGCCTTCTAGCATGCTATGTGGGTGTAAGATACAACTGTAACCTGGTATTTAAGACTACAATACCTGAACCCAGGCGGTGGTGGCGCATGCCTTTAATCCCAGCACTCAGGAGGCAGAAGCAGGTGGATCTCTGTGCATTTAAGCCCACCCTGGTCTACCAGAACTAGTTCCAGGACAGCTAGGGCTGTTACATAGAGAACCTGTCTCAAAAGATAAAATAAAGACTACAATACTTAGAACAAAAAAGTAAGTACAATGGTCAACCATCTATAATTTTAGCACCTGGGAGGCAAGAGACACCAAACTCACAGCAAGTTTGATCCCAGGATGAAACTGATGATCTCAAGCTCTTCTCTGACCCTGACTAACACCCTAACACCAGGTTCAATACCAGGACTAACAAGAGTTGCACGGAAACATCCCCACCAAGCGGAGGCTCTGGAAAAGTAAATAAGCTGTACCTGAGCAGAAAAGCTGAAACTTCGCAGGGCCCTCTCCATGGTTATAGACTGCTAGAGACAGACCAGCCAAGTTCCCCACCATACTGTAAGGAGTTCCAGGCTGCAGCTTTCATGGAGTCATTAACCAAGCTGAGGTGGACCGCATTTAAGTTATCACTAATCCTGAAAAACTCCCAACCAAAGAAAATATTTGGCTCACCAACTTGGACTTTTATTAATGGTAACTTTGGTCTACACTGGGTTCCCTCTCTGGGGTGGTTATTTTGTTAAATGCCTTTCACAGAGCCTAGCTGAATCAAAAATCAACTGTCTCAAGTTGTCAATTGGTCAGGCCAGGGAAAAGTCCTTTTTTTAAAAATCCTGTCCTTAGCCTGAGTCCTTGTCCAAAGCTGACAAGCCAATTCTCAGGTACAACGGACAGATCATTGAGTTTAACCAACCCTTTAACCTTCATTATTTCTAGATAGTGGGTCAGAAACTTACCTTCTGAGATGCTGTAATGTTTGTTTTCTAGAGTAGATACAATGTTGAAGATTATCCAATCATAGACCTATTTCTTGTTTTCTTGAGTAAGGGTCTCATGTAGCCTAGGCTGGCTTAGAAACCAAGGAAAGGGGCTGGGGAGATGGCTCAGAGGTTGAAATCACTGGTTGCTTTTCCAGAGGTCCAGAGTTCAATTCCCAGCAACCACATGGTAGCTCACAACCGTTAATGAGATTTGATGCCCTGCTCTGGCACGTAAGCATACATCCAAAAATACTATATACATAATAATTTTTAAAAAGAAATCAATGAAAATAGGTAATAAAAACTAACAAATGAAAATTTCCCAACCAAAAACGAATTTTAAAAGGACAAATAGGCGGGAAGAAATGGTGGCTCACGACTACAATCTGAGTCATCTTCCTAAAGGCTGAGGTTTCAGCCTAGCCTGGGATAGAGTTAAGACAATGTCAAACACAAAAAGAGAAGCACTGAAAGCTGCTCCTAAGTACTAAACCAATTTCCTAAGATTTAAAAAAAAAAACAAAAAAACCCTCAATTGACCACATGTAAAGAATAAATGTTAACTACAGAGCTGAAATGGCCCAGAGGCCCCATAGGCCTGAAACTTACATGGAGAGCTGTAAGATCAGTATTTTCCATCAGTGCTTAGAAATACAGTGCCTCATCCATGTTACATGCCAACTGCAAACAGTATTTTTACCTATACCTTGAAAAGTACTCATTGTGTTCTGACCATACTGACAAATTTTAATCCAGAGTTTTAGTTTAGCTGCCCAAATGCTGTGTAATACTAGGCTGTTTTGTAACAAAGGAGTAACTGGCCAATGAACAGTCATGGCTATTTGAACACATTCACAAACGGGAGGATGCCACAATGAGCCTTTAAGTCACTAGCCACCACTTCCTACCCGAGCTACTAGATAACTTTCATCTAAGAGACCCTTAACACAACAGAGTCCTCACTTCTCTAAATCCAGTCAATCCACCAACATAGTATAACACTTTCCCAAGTATAAAAGATTTAAAGGTATCTCAGAAGGGACCTTGAGTTGAATGTGACACTGGAGACATACTCCTGCTTAATTTTCTCCTTACACCTCCTATGTGCGAGGGGAGTCTCTTTCTGCAACATGCTTCTACCTTTTAGTAGTGCTTCCTAGCTCCAGAAGGCACTCCTAGTGAATCTTTTGAAATCAACAGCCAAGTCAACTCTAAGCAGTACTGAAGCTTTGGAGAATGGAGTGTTTCAATTTCACATTGTCAACACCTCTTGAGTTGGCAAAACTGCTCAGGAGGCACAGAAACCTACTACCAAAAAGTTCAATACATGGGACCTGTCCAATAAAACCTGGGTACCTCCACACTTGCAACCTGCCATGCATGAGCCCACAAATAGAAATAAAGAGGCTAGACAGGTTTGGCTTGGTTTCCAGGAGCACTTTTTGATTCCTAGCATTGTCAGCAACACATGGTTAAAGATGGGTTTGCATACCTTAAGACCACTAGTAAACTCAACCAGCTTACTAGCTGACACTCAGGTGGGGCACAAAGGAAACCAGGACACTATAGGTCCCTTGCTATCCAAACGCAGAATCCTCTAAACAATACCCTTGAGCTTTGGGTTAAGATTTCCAATATGATTTCTAGATTGGAGAACTGGTTCTTCTGTACAAACAGAAAACTATAAAGTCTACCATTCGGTGAAAATATTCTTGAATACTCAGGAGGCGCTGCCAAAGATTTGTTCCTACCCTATTCCTCTTTGGCTGACTTGTTGTACTTTATGGTTGTACTTCCTTGCCCTCCCTAAAAAAAAAACAGTAGCAATTGCACTACCTGGAAAATTATCTCACACTGAATGAAAATGCTCATTCTAAACTTAGTATTTACAATGTTGAGACTCCACCAAAAAAGTTATGACATACACCCCCCTCAAAATAAAAAGGAACGTTAGTTCTGGGGGTTCAACGCCTTCTAGGTGCTTCAGAAACAAGGCATGCATGCAGTACACTTGTACACATGCAGGCAGAACACATTAACTTGCTTAGTTTTTTTTTCCCCAATAGTATGCAGCACGACGTTAAGGACAGGTGACAGCCTATGTGCTTCCTCTTGTAAACCTTACTGTTTATAGCCACTGTGCTGTAATTCAAACACTACTTTTCAATTTAGGAATATGAGCGCCCAACTGACAATCTCTACCCAGCCTAGAATTATGTAAAACAAGATGGCCTTAAGCTCATGGTGTTATATCTGCTTCTTCTAAATGCTGGGATTACAGCCCTGATTAACCCCACCAAGCTAACACCCCTATTTTCAAATCTGCTCTGGAAGGTAGTAAGGTTTTATAAATCCTTTTCAACCACCCAGTTTACTGCCTTTTGCTGAGTAGATAAGCTGTGCCAGTCATTGTGAAAAAGTCTTTATTTTAAGAAAAAAATTTAGTTAACAAAAAATTTAACAAGTTTCACTTAGCAAAATACACCCAAAAGGAAATCACAGTACAAAGAAAGCTTTAAGTCAAGGCCTCACCAATTCCTACAGTATTAGTATTGTGTCTCAATTCTCAAAACTAACTTTTAAAAAGCTTAAACTTAACCTAAGGATTTAAATGAAAATATAAACTAGAATGAAGATGAGAAATGCTTCTCTTTGCATCAGGGATCTAGCACCTTTGAGTTCACCAGAAAAGTACATGTCCCCAGTGTGTTCACTGTGGTGTGCTTGAAGATCCACTCAACATACTTAAAACTACTTAACTCAGATAACATCACTCTTAAGTATACTACCAAAAATGTTAATTGAGAAAAGCGGAAGAAAATAGTTTTAGTTTACTCAATATTACATGCTAGAAGAAAAGTTTGCATGAGAAACACTGAAGAGGTAATTTTTTAATCCAGATTTTCACAAACTCATGGTGCAAAGTGGGTCCCCCAGCTTCCTCTAGAGTTATAAACTGCTCTTGACTGCTTATTGGCTGCCTGTGAAATTTTTGATTGAAATAACTCAAACACGTCTACAACACTAATCATATCCACCCATGCTGTTTTGACCGCTGTAGCCGGCCCCGTAACAGCCACTCACTGACTGGCTCTCCAGGCCACTGTAAGTGGCCTGGGCAGCTGACACTCCCATGCCCTGCATCACCTGGCTGCTATAAGCCCCATTGCTAGCCCCTGTTGTTGAATTCAGGAAGAGTTCTATGTATCTGTGCTGCATGTTGGCCCTGTCCTTTGAAATAGCTGCCACTTTTCTTCATGGGTGGCAAACTCAACATCAGCTTCTCCCGTCACTCTTCCATCAGGACCAATCTCAATATGAACTCTCACAGGGTTGAGTGGAGAGAAGAAGTTGTAAATGTCGTTCTCCGTTGCTTTGTAGGGCAGCCCTCTCATGTGGACGCAGTGGCCGGTGGTGCTCTGCACTGTGAACTCGCTGTCTCTGTATCTGTGGTCATACATTCCTGAGAGACAGTAGCTGAGGTCTCTCCCAAATAGGTCAGTGGTGAAGCCATAGCTATCACTAAGGCCACTGTATTCTTCATAGCCCCCATAGCCTGCACTATAGGCACCAGACCTCATCCTATCCAAGCCTGCCTGTTTTACAATGCCAATGTACCTCCGGGCTGTGCCAGGCCGGTCATAGGGCCCAGGCCTCTGCACAGACATGAACTTCAGAGGTGGATCTGAGTATGACCTAACTTCCTCCTGACTGCTCTTGAACACTTCGATATACCTGTGCCCTATTCTCTCCTTGTGCTTCCCTAGAGCTTTCTCGGCTAACTCTTGTGAGGCAAACTGAACGAAGGCCTCCCCTGTAATCTTGCCCTCCGGGTCCACAGGTAATGTGATCCCGTTTGGCACGATTTCCAACCCTGAGAAGAACTGAACAATTTCTTCCTTTGTGCATCCAAACGGGAGTCCCCGAAGCCTCACAAAGCCATCATTGGCACTGTCAGCGCTGTTTGGACCACTGTGCTTCAACACCCAATCCATCTCGGTTCTGTGTGACTTGAACACCTCAATATATCGGTGTCCCATGCTTTCCCTGTCTTTTTTCAGAGCCAATTTTACATCATCTTCTGACTCAAGTTCAACAAAAGCCTCACCACTCTGCCTGCCTTCTCTAGTATAAATGAAATGAACACCTGCGACCCCATCATGAATTGTGCAGTCGGAGAGGAAGTTTTGTACGTCCTCAATTGAGCAGGACCAGGGTAGGCCACGGAGTTTGACCACATAGCCTTCACCTCCCTCAGGGCCCAGCATCATGGACACTTGACAGGGTTGATGTCACACAAGCTTGGGCAATTTTTGGTAGCTGAAAGAAAAAAAAAACAAACCTACTTTATACGACTTTCATTTAAAATGCATAGTAAGGATATTCATTAAATACTGTTTTTCCCAATTCAGACAGAAGGATGAGTGAAAGAAAACAAAACATAAGGTATAGTTAGCTACCAGCTATGGCAGTGTACACCTTTAATCCCAGTACTGAGGAGACAGGTCAATCTGGTTTACATGACTGAGACATTCAAAAAGGAAGCTGGACCAGGATTCTAAATTCTAGGCTAGGTTGGGCTGAAGACTATCTCTAAGTCCCATCTTTTAAAAAATAAAACTCCAGAGGTAGCCTGTTTGATCCATATGGTAGGCCCTAAAAAGAAAACCAAAAATATAGCCCCCAAAGACACAGGTGTTCCTCTTATGT
The DNA here is from genome assembly GCA_028555095.1 of Dicrostonyx torquatus. Lineage (NCBI taxonomy): Eukaryota > Metazoa > Chordata > Mammalia > Rodentia > Cricetidae > Dicrostonyx > Dicrostonyx torquatus. The sequence goes on along the minus strand of JAQHUG010000007.1, from coordinate 15,577,930 downwards.
GCTATCACAATACAGATAATTCAAGTAAGCCAAAAAAAAAAAAACAAAAACAAAAACAAAAAAAAACAAGGTGGGTCATAACACTGTAACCAACCCCTTGCCTAGTATATATATGCGTTTAACTCCACATCAAAACAAAGACCCATCACCACAAAGGTTGAGACCCTAACTCAATGTACATGAGTTGTTTTTCAAAACAGGACTTTTCTGTGTATCTCTAGCAGTACTGGAATTCACTCTGAGGACCATGCATGGCCTAAAATCCAACTGCCTCTGCCTCCAGAGCCGAGAATAAAGGTGTGTACCACCAACGCACAACTGTAAATGGTTGTTTTTTAATAGCATGGACAAACGTAGCAGGTAAAAACCAAGAGATCAGTAAGTTCTGGACATCCTCAACTATTCACACGTTACATAACACTGTCTCAAAAATAAAATGAGGGGATAGCAAGATGGGAGTATTCCTTGTCAAACTTGATTACCAAGTTTTGATCATCAAGATAGCCCCCATCCTGCATCAGTGGAGAGCCTTGACTTTTGACCTCTACATGCACTCACCTAACATTTGGAATAAAAAAATAATAAATAAATAGACAAATAAGAGCCAGTCCCAGAGTGATGGCGTATACTTTTAATCCCAGAACCTAGGAAACAAGAGGCAAGTAGATATAGCAAATCCCAGGCCAGCCAGGCTACATTGCCATAGTCTATCTCAAAACGTTAATAAAGAGATTAGACACATTAAAATAACAAAGAAAAAGAGCCAAGCAAGGCAAGCTAGTACACACCTGTAACCAAATTTAAAGTGAAGACAATGAAGATCCAGTTCGTGGTAAGCTATGGCTTGGCTATCTAGTTATCACCTAGACTAGAAATCTCTCAAATTTTTAAAGTAAAGAAAATTTTAGTCTAACATATATTCAATTATATTAGTAAGAACGAAACATGGGCTGGAGAGATGGCTCAGGTTAAGAGCACTGACTGCTCTTCCAGAGGTCCCGAGTTCAATTCCCAGCCACCACATTATGGCTCACAGTCCTCTATAATGAGATCTGGTGCCCGTTTCTGGTATACAGGTATATATGGAGGTTGGATGTTGTATACATAATAAATCTTCAAGAAAAAGAAAGAAAAAGAAAAAGGAAGCATAACACCATTGACTTGTCATTAACTTTAAAATACTGCCAAAAATTCTACTTACCTGTGTCTATACCACATTGGAATGCCATCCTGTCAACAACAGCTAAGTGGTGCTAATGGCACTACTACTTAACACTGGGAAAACTTATTGACTACGGTTGACTGAAAATTGATCAGTCAGAAAAGTCTCCTTGCCTATGGCATAAAGACAGGGAGACAGGAATAGCCTGTATATCTCTCAAATACATAATAATATAAACATGTAAGTTTAATTAAAAGTTGCTGGCACATGCTAGGTATCACATCATAAGTCTCACCTAAAATCCCTGTGGTGTTGCTATAATGAAGTTCTGGCAGACTTTACTTGTATAGTAGAAATCAGGGTACATGTGTGTATGTTGGAGTAACCTTAATTCCATTTCAAAGCTAGGAGAGATGTTCCTGTTTTTTCAGGAACCAACACCCAATCACATTTTTATGGGAAAATGTGTTTCCAGATTTAAGTTCATCCACCCTACCAGCGTGGAACAGATCCATGAATCTTTTTCTTGGACTCTACCTCCAATTATTTCCCAGTAACTTCCAAGGCCCATCCCTAGACCCTACTGCCAACAGTAACTTATAAACCCCAAAGTATAACCCCTCCTGCTTTTCAGATATCCTTACTCACTCCTCTCCTTCAGACCAGTGTTTCCTTCTCTCGTTCCACATAACCCAGCTTGGATTTGATCCCCTTCAATAGACAATTTACATATAGTTCTTCAGTGCACAAATCAACTGATTCTATTGTACTATACCTTGCCTCTGCTGAGTGATTCAGCTGCTAACACAGCTAGTTTCTCATGGATTTCAGACGTCTTAAACCAGTCCATTTATTTTCTTTTTTTCTCAGCCCATTTATTTTCAAAAGCTGACTTGAGTCCTGTATATTTGCCTGCAATCCTAAACACTACCCACTAGAGGGCAAGCGCACTCCTCAACTCATCTTCCTTAATCTAACAGTATCTGTAGTAAAGCTGTCCTCAAGGTTTTATCTATTAGGCCTCAAATACTAATAACTACATGCATAGCTGGAACTAGTGGCACAATCTTGAAAGAAGCAGGACATAAAGACCCCAAATTGGAGGTTAGTAAGGTCAATGTGAGACTGCATGGCTTTTTGAAACTAAGGGAGTTTAATGCCTGTAATTCCAGAATACGGAATTTAGTAGAATGAGAAATTCCAAGGCCAGCATTATCTGCACTACACTAGGCTGTCAAATGAGAAAGACAGACCGACTGTGTGTGTATGTGTGTGTGTTCGTGCGTGCGTGTGTAGAATCAACCACATTTACAAAACTACTAGCTGCCTGCTCTTGGGAACTGCCCAGGCAACTTCAAACTCTACTTCTGTAAGGATCAGGAAAACAACTAAAGCAAAACCACGGAATTTCTAAGAACTTATAAACAAGGAATTATCTCTAATTATAGCAGCTTTGCCTAGCCTAGGGTCCAACCTAGATAAAGTCTTTTACATTCACTGAGCACTACCCTCCTTGCACTGAATGTGACTAGTACTAACCTATTATCAGAAAGCTGGTCTTTCTCTAGCTACTTGATTTCCCTTTTACTGTAAAATCTCAATTCCCCTCTATTGTCTCCTTTACTCCCAGCAATTAAAATAGCCATGTTCTCACTAGCCCAAGCATCTGTCCCCCCCAAAAAAAAATATGCCTTCATCTGCCACCTTCACAGAATTTAAACATTCCTTCCTGGGAATCCTCCTTAGGTGTTATAATATAATCAGCTCCATTATCCAGTCACACGTGACTGGGCTCATTCATTGATCCTTTAATTGTAGACTTTAAAAACTCTAATAAAAAAAAAAATCTACAGCTCCAAGGCTTGAATTGCCACAGACAACCCTCCAATGAACATCCAAAATGTTTCCAAAAAACCCTATAAAGATATCCTCAGATCCAACCAGCTGTCTTAAGGACCCAACTCATTCTCACACAGGACCCCAGCCCTCCTTGAATCCTAATCTTTGGAGACAGGTTTTCTTGGATTTTTACATTCAGCTCAGGCTAACCTTCTCACCTCTGATTGATTATAGTATATTTACCATGCCTAACCCTATTCTATGATCAAGTAAGCAGTTGATCTTATAAACATGTTTACATTTGGAGCTGGTTAAAAACACTAGCAGCTCTTCTCGGACCTGGGTTCAAGCCTTAGAACCCACAACTGTCTATTACTTCTGCTCCTAGGTACCTGACACCCTCACAGACTTACATGCAAGCAAAATATCAATGCACACAAATTAAATAAATCAAAATGTTTACATTCCAATAAGCCCACCAGAAACTGAACTACCTTAAGCAAAATATACACTTAATATGTACATCCTAATGATACACCTTTAATCTCAGCCACTGGGTAGAAGTCAGGTGGGCCTGTGAGTTCAAAGCCAACCTGGTCTACAGAACTCGACAGGGCTGAAACTCTATCTCAAGCTAATAACCTACCCAAAAAGCATAGCCTCTACTAGGCTTTCTTAAATATGATCAGAACATTTCCATTATAGCTACAATTGAACAAAGAAATAACACAAAGCCTTCTTATAACGGAGAACTAAGACAGTACCTTTTTATACCATTAAGCTAAAAAAAAATCTGAATCAAATCATGGTTAGCTTGGAGTACCAGTCCAAAAGTTTCCCATAGCACTATACCCAGTACTTCCTTTTTTGTGGTGCTGGGGACTGAACCAGAGCCTTGCACATGACAAATACTCCATTACTGAACTAGACATATCTCCATCCTCTTAAACCTTTTAGTTGTAATGTCTAAGTTGTCCGGTTGCCTCACTACCTCCCAGTAGCTAGAATTACAACCATGTACTACATAGCTTCGTTCTTCTGCATTCCTCACATATATCAATTTCCCATATTCCTAGTTCCTAAGAACCCATTCCCTGCTAACCTAACACAATCCTTAACTTCCTCTAAGCACAACTGCAACCTAATTATGGCAATGCCCTATTTCCTGATGGTTATTAGAACAAAGATTGTGAACTAATAGAATCTTCGGGCTCTACAGGCATTCAGAACTACTTTCTTACCTAGCTCGTTATCATTTATTTTCTTCTCCTTGGTGCCTATAAATTCCCCACTGTTCCTTGGACAATTTGACACACATAGTAATTAATACTCCCTCTCCAAATATCCTCTGCCCAACCTTGTCTAGCTAAATCCTGATAATCCTCCAGGTCTAAGCTGCAATACCGCTCCAAAACCTTTTCTTGTTCTCCACAACCTGCTTTCTATGTACCCTTTCCTAACACCCTCTACTGTGGTTTAAAAGGTATCTTCAAAGCCACATGGGACCCCACTTAAGACAGACTGTTTGTTGTCCAGTGTCCTCATCCTCAGCAGACTGGACACAACCACAACAAGCCAAAGATTAGCAAGGGATTAGCTGGTCTCTTGGGGTCAACACCTTCCTTCAGACTGTATAGCAGCTTAGATAAAATTGAAGACATGCAGAAAGCAAGAAAAACAAAAACACCACAGAATTATTTTTGATGCCCAATAAGTTTGTAAGTAGTTTAGGCAACGGAAAAAAAAAATCATTCTTTCCTGAAACAAGTGTCTACACCTCCTTTTCTTTTAGTCAGAGAACCTTTGTTCTCCAGTTTCTTTCCCCACAAGACAAGGCTTCTCTGTTTATAGGGATACAGCTCTGTCCTAGAGCTGCCTCCGTAGACCAAGCTGGCCTTGACCTCAGAATTCAAGAGATCGACCTGCCTGTCTCCCAATTGCTGGAGTTAAAAGCAATAAAACTCACCGGATAGTTAAAACTAGTAACAATTTTGGTCTCCAAAGAAAATCTAAACTTTGTTTAAATCAATTATGACGTACATTGATTTATCTTAATAGCTTACCTTAAAGAACCACCACAGGTGCCTTCAGTAGGAAACACTTATGGAAGGTACAAGTTTTCCTTTAAAAACAAAACAAAACAAACACAAAACCCAAGATTGGTCTCATGGCCTCAGAATCCACACATTTATCATTAGAGGGGGAAACTCCTGGAGCTGGGCTCAGAGAAAGCTAATCTTTGCAAGCCCAAGGACATTTATTATACATTATAGCCCCAGGACCAGGTTTCCATGTTGTTTTATCTTTTCATGTGTAGAGGGCATCAGCAAACAACCCATTTGCTTGGCAGAGAGCTAGTAACAAATTATCTGCAGAGTAAGTGTAGGGAAAGAAATCTAAATGAAAGAAGACAAACTTCAGTGCCAGCAACCCTAGCATGGAGTAAAACTACTGGATACTGACAGTTTGAGAATTTCCTCTGTGGGGAGTCATAAATTTGGGGTTTGATTTGATCAATTTTTCTTGGTGAATATAGAAATGTGCTTTTCACTAATAGCCACAAGTATCCATCTGTCAAAGTTGTACCCAAAGAGAACAGGAGCTGAATCCTATGAATTCACTGATAGTGGCTGGAGAAATGGTCAGGGTTTAAGAGCACTGGTTTCTTTCAGGTCCTGGGTCCAATTATCAACAATCACATGGTGGCTTGTGTAGTATGATCTGATGCCCTCTTCTGGCATAAAGTCGAACACGCAGGTAGAGCACTCATACATAATAAGTTTTTTTTTTGTTTTTACAAAAATTATCTGATAATTGAGCTGCGTTTTCCATTTTGGTCTTGCCTGTTGTCTTAAACTACAGGTAATTTCCCTGGCCTTGTCTCATAGTTCCTGTGATTACCTATAAGGGTAACTGTTAGAAACCTGATTCAAAGCAGTAGTTTCCAATACTCTAGAACCAGGTTTTGATTTTAAAAATCATCCATTTCTGCCTGGGAAATCTCAAAGACCCTTCTTCCACCATTTCACTCCAGCCTTCCACTTTCAGAGTGATGTAGAAAACCTAAGGACTCTCTGGAGACATAGGGCAAGCAGCTGGCTAGACCTGTATTAACCCACTGTCGTGAGACCTGTGAATGTCAACTGTGGAGATACGCCCAGGAAAAGAGCAGATGGAAAGCTGGATCTCATTAGAAGTAATGCTCGTACACCAGAGACTCGGATTTAATTGTAGGACACGCTACTGGAACCATTTGCATCATTGCTGGTGACTAGCACCTAATACTGTAGCCAGCCAAGGCTTACCATTCGCTCTTGAAAACTAGTGAAAATGAACTCCTAAATTTAAGAAATGCAGGCTGAAACTGCTTTTTCTAACATGCTACCCACTCGGTGATACTGGTTAGACTGGATTTTCGCAGCCTTCAGGTAGATCCAGGGAAGATAAAGGAGGTGCGCCCTTTGAATCCTGGACTAGTTAAGTTTACCGGCCGAACAAACAGGGCGGTTCAAGCACCACCCACCTAGTTCTTTTGTTCAGGGGCCGCTTGGTGGGAGCAAAACTACACCCTCCTCCTTTACGCATCTTCGTGTTCCAGGAAGTCGCCGGAGTTCTCTGGGAGCCCGCCCTCGCCCTCCATTTTGTAAATGAGTTTTAACCTCCGGAACGGCCGGGAGCGCGTCCTGGCAGGTTCTAACTCAGAAAGTTCTACTCTTAAGACCACGAGAGCCGCGGCTAAAAGCACCACGCTCCTGCCTTTTCTGCTCTAAAACTTACCACGGAGGAAGGCAGAAGTGACTTCTACTTTCAGTAAGCAACGCGGCTTACGAACCCCAACTCCACCCGACGCTTTAAAAACGCAGAGAGGTCCGGGGAAAGTCCAGGTGCATCTTCTTTTTGTTCTCAACCTGAAATGGAAGTTCAAATGACCCGGGGCAAGCGCTTTCTGCGGGAGCGGAGCCCCTAGAGACGAGCGTTTTGGCGGGAAGCAGGGCCGAGGGCAAGGTGACGCTGCTCCGCGGCCTGCACCGGCAGTCGACCGCGCCGCGCTCAGAGCGCCGGCCGGGCAGGAAGGTCCGCCCCGGGGCCTGCGCGGGCTCGGGCGGGAGCTTCCGGGAGGGGGCGGGGCGGGGGGGATGGGAGGCTCCTGAGCCTCAGGGGTGGGGTAGGTGGGGGAGGGGAAGGCTGGAGTAGGAACTCGCTCAGGCCGAATAGAGTGGAAGGGATCGAAGCGGGAAAACTTTCAGGTGGCCAGGTCGAGTTCGCGACCGGTAACCTGAAGGCTCAGGCGCCGAGCGAGTCTCACCACGCCGAGGACGGGCGTTTGGGTCCGGAGTCCGGGAAGCAGAAACCGCGTGATCTACAGCGGCGGTCGGACTCGGGTCACGGGGTGCAGAGAAGGAAGTGCCCTGCCGGCCCGCCAATATGTCACCAATGGGAAAAGCGTGCCTGCAGGTGTGGCCCGCGAACCGTGCGATTGGCCAGCGCCGGAAATGGGGGAAGGAGGGAAAGGAAAGGGGAAGACTTCTCGCCAGTTCTCGGTAAAGCAGCTAAGTAGCCACCTGGGCAAAGTCCAAATTACCCGCTGTAGGGGGGAGGGGGAGTCAAGTAAAACCGAATCACCTCGAACTGGATACTACAGAATGGAAACCTGCCGACACACAATACTTTGTTTTCTTCATTTGACCATGAACTCATAGATATTTCCTACGCTGAAGCAAAACTTTAAAAAACAACTCCTCCGGGGCAGTAAGTGGTGGCGCACGCCTCTAATACCATTGTCAAGTAATCAGAAAAAAGTGCCCTAAACCCCAAAGACTGACACAAGATGTTTGTCCCCTCAATCTGTTAAAAGCACAATATTTTAAAATCAATTCCTAAAACTCTTATCCAACAGGCAATCCCAAAATGTTATTTTAAATTCGAAGCAGTGACTGGATATTTCAAGAACTTTATTTACACCCCCCCCCAGGGTTTCTCTACTACAGCCTGAACTCTGCTACCTCTGCCTACAGTGCCTTTAGGATTAAAAGAATGGGCTACCACCACCCACGGGTCGTATATTTGAGGGCCCAGTGAGTTGAGGAAAGATACTAGCCTTCCAAGCCTGACACCTGAATTCTATCCAGAGGACCCACACAGAAAAGGACTTGAAGTTGTTATGACCTAAGCACCCTTGTAGAGGCAAACACTCCAATCGCATACAGACAATAAACAAACTTTAAAATTTCACTACTAAGGTTATTTCTTGTAAAAGAAAAGAGAGACTTACAGAATGTCCCAAAAGAAAAAAAGAAACACGAAACAAGTAGTTTCTTAGGCTTTTTTGTTTAGAATTTGATTGCTCGAATTAACTTTACAGAAGGAAATTTTACAGAAATAACCACCGTTCGGGACTAAAAAAGGACAAGATACAGTAAGAAACAGCCAAGGTTTCAGTAACAGCTCTAACAAAGACAAGGTAGAACTTAACCACCCTAAGACTTAAATGGGTAGCAAAGACTATGAATGGGGTGTATTTGATTTTTGGGGAGTAGTGACTAATTTCCAACTCAACATGATGTTTATTCTCAATATTAACTTCTGATTTGCTGAGTTGTTTTTTTTTCTTGGTCAATCCTCCTGTTCCATCCTCTTGAATGCTTAGTTTGTGCTCCACCGTAGCTGGTTTTATGGAATGCTGTGCATTAAAGCCAGGGCTGAGCATGTTAGTTTTTCCTACCTCTGATTTTAAATCTTGATACACTGAGCACAATCTCTTTGTATGTATCTATGGATATTCCAAAATAAAGGGGTTGGGGTCATAAATGATGACACTGCATATATCCCTTACTCCAACATTTAGGAAGCTGAGAAAAGGATTTTTATGAAAACTCTTTGCCAGCTGGGAGACCCTGTTTCAAAGACAACGCCTGGCCCGCAAATAACCCCACATATGCACCTTCTTTCAGAAAGAAGGCTGGTTGGGATCTGGCTCATGCACACAGGTCAGGTAGCTTTTCTGGCCTCTGTGGATACTGACAAACATTTCATACACTACTACACACGAATAAATAAGCATTTGTTTTCATAGACACATCTGGAAATATTAGTAAATGAGATGGTAAAATACTAGGGTTGTCTGGAAATTACCTACAATGTTGGAGAAATGTCTCATCGCTGATTTTCTGTGGTAGCTGAATGAATTTTATGTTTGAAATAGTCCATTTTAAGATTGCTACTAACCCCAAATCCTTGCCTATAAATCCTCAAATTTGAGAATTCAGTTCAAGTATAGAGTAGGCCTAAAAAGCCCCATTACAAATGAAACCCAGAATGGTGATTGAGGCAATGGTGACATGTTGCCTGTCTGTATATGCCAGAGCACTTGGGTGGTAAAGGCAGAAGATCAGAAAACAAGGCTGGTAAAGATGGCACTCTCAAGCCTAACCATCTTAATTCTATTCTCAAAACAAACATAGTGGGTCAATCCCAGCACTCAGGAACATTGGCCAGCCTGGTCTACAAATCCAGCTCCAGGCCAACCAAAACTACATAGCAAAGACTGTGTTCTCAGTAAATAGTTCAAGATCATCCTCTGGAATGCAGTGAGAGTTCCAGGCCAGCCAGGGGTTACATATGACATACATATTAAAAAACCACATAATCAAAAAATTCTAAATCTGAACACCTTGAATCCCAGCACTTGGGAAAGAGGGAGAGGCAGATATGCGTTGCAGGCCAGGCTGGTTTACAAAGAAAATTCCAGGGCAGCCTGGGCTACACAGAGAAACCCTTACCACAGATGACACTGCTCTATCACGACAGTAACTAATTCATACCACAGATTAAAAACTCAGCCACCAAATTTGTTTGTTCAGGACTGGAAGAATACCTCAGATATAAATATTTCCATGAACAAGGCCCTCCTTTAAGGTCCCCAAGCTGAGAGGGGAAAAGGGTTATTTCTAGCAATTTCCGCTACCCAAGTCTCAAATACTTTGAAAATAATCTGGTGCACTATGAGTGGCATGCTTCTTATCACTCATTTTACCAAATGGGTGTGGCAAACTAGCTGAATGTATTACCTTGACATAAGTTCCACTGCTCAGTCATGATACATTTTGTCCTGGCCCTGTAAGGCAACACTGCAGAAGGTTGCACATTGACAGAAAAGGAATTAAATTTAAGGTATGATGACACAGGCCTGTGATCTCATCACTGTGGAGATTCAAACAGGATAATGAGATCATCATCAAGCCTGCCTCAGCAACACACAAGTCTAAGTTTGGGAACTACATGAGAACTATATGGCATTTTGTATCCTAAAGCCAACGGGGTATCAATTGTTTCCATGAAGATGGTACAATTTGACTTGTTTTTCTTTTGGGACATGGTCTGTAGCACAGAATGGTCCGAAAACTCCTATTTATTCTACCACCACCTCCATAGGGGTACATATCTATAATCTCAATTTCTCACAAGGCTAATTAATGCAGTAATGCAAGAGATTAATTCAAGGCCAACCTGGACTTGAAACCACAGAGCTACACTATCATGAGGCCAAGAACAAAAAAGAAAGAAAACATACTGGAGACAAAATGGAAAGTAAAAGATTATGAGGGCCAGAGAATGGGAATGATTAAGTGATATATAATACATAAAATTCACTTAACTCAGAATCTCATTAACCAAGAAATACTGTATACAGGCTGTATAAACACACAGATACTAGCTAGAACAGTGGCTCACACCTGTAATTCCAGCACTTGCGAAGTACCGTTAAGGAGATCCAAGTCATATACTTGGTGGAGTTCAGCCTCGGCTACATGAAACTGTCTTAAAACTTTTTGAAGTCAGGCGGTAGTGGTGCACACCTTTATTTCCAGCACTTGGAGGCAGGGTCGGGTGATCTGTGAGTTCATGGCCAGCCTGGTCTACCAGAGCTAGTTCCAAGACAGGCTCCAAAGCTACAGAGAATCTGTCTTGACAAAAACACAAGAATGGGGGGGGGGCTTTGACAAGATGGTGTGGTGGCACATTTTTAATCCCAGCAGTTGGGAGGCCAGCTTGGTTTACACATGTTTCTGGTCAGCAGGACCCTGTCTCAAAAACAAAAGTAAATGCTGGCAATGATGTCAAAAATTTACAAAATGAAAAAAACTGGCATAGTTTTGCCTTCCTGGAATGACACAGGAGTCAAAATAGGAAATCAACTAAGAAGTGCAACAATAAATGTAAGCAGAACAAATTAGCTTTCACCAGAGTCCTAAAAGTGACATTTAAAGAGGCATGGTAGCAAGGGTAATCCCAGAATTCTGAGTTAGAGGCCAGCCTGGCCTAGACTAAGTTCCAGGAGACCAGGAACTACAAAGAAACCCTGTTTAAAAAAAACCCAAAAATAATACAACTGAAAAGGATACTACTTACTATGTAGAGCCCATGTTGTCCTCAAACTTTCCAGGTAGTGAGTTAAGTCTAACATTTTTGTTATTTTGTTTTGCTTGAGAAGAGATCTCCCTTGAGTAGTCTAGGGCTTGCCTACAATTTGCGGCAACCCTAGCTCTTCCTCCCAAATCCTGGGCTTACAGGCATGCAACACCCTAACATAACAGAGCCATTAATTTTTTGACCACATTTTCCAATGCTAAGGAATCACATCCTAAGCCTACATATGCCAGGAAAGTGCTCTTAATCACTGGGAAAAAAAAAAAGCAAAAGAACCTTCAGTCCTAAATTAATTTTTTAGTTTTTTTTTTTTCTTGACAGGGTTTCTCTGTAGTTTTTTGAAGCCTGTCCCGGAACTAGCTCTTGTAAGCAAGCCGCCTCGAACTCAGATACACCGGCCTCTGCCCCCCATGCTGGAAAGGCATGCGCCGCTACCACCACCCAGCTCAATTAAACTTTTTAATCATTTCTTCATGTCATGAATAAGAATTATGAAAAAAAAATGTTAAGGTACTAGGACAGATACTGACGATTATTCTTCATGTCAAATCCAACAATACACTAGACTACTAATACTAAAATTAACCAAAAGGACAAATTTGTACTAAGCCTAGAACAATTACACTGACACAACAGAACAGGTTTCACATACTACATGCCTCAATCTTGTTATGTAGCTAATGCTTACCTGGGGCGGGGGAACATCTTCCAACCTATCCCCAATGATAGTACATGCATGCACACCACAAATGGCCTGTTATTCTTATGTCTCAAGAATTAGGATAGCACCGGTGGTAGCGGTGCACACCTTTAATTCCAGCACTTGGGAGACAGAGGAAGGCGGAGTTCAAGGCCAGCCTGGGCCTACAGGAGGTAGTTCAGGGCCAGGCTGCAAAGCTACAGAGAAACCCCATCTCGAAAAAAACAATACAAAAGATAGCTAAGGTAAAAATGGAAAACAAAAGAACATAGAATTATGAGTTTTAGTTATGTTTATGAAAAGTATTGCTATTAGACTTATCAATTGAGTAGAAAATTTCATCATTTGAATTAGTGGATACCTCATATAGTTAAGTGAGAAATGAGTATGTGGTGTGTAAATTCTGCTAAAGACTCCCAGATTACCAGCCCCGTTAACAACTTCCCTGAAAGAGAAACTTTCTTTTTTTTTTTTTAATTGTTAAAAGAAAAATTTACATTTACTCCCCTTGTTCCCGGCCCTCCCGCTCCCCCAAAGAGAAACTTTCTAAAATGTCAGTCACAGAACTAAGCAGGCTCTGAATGCCTATGGTGTGAGCCCCAGAGTCTAAGAGACCTTCCACATCACTCTACCACAATCACTACTCTAGAGGGGAAAATGAAGACCAGAGCTAACATTATTGTGCCTAAGAGTGGCTTTTACCACCGGGGACAAAATACCACACCTCAAATGTCTGCAGTTTCAGGGAACAAATGCCTTAAATGTTTTAATAAACATTCCCTGAAATAAACACCATAAATATTTTATCAAGGGGAAAATACAAAGCATTACCATTTACAGATCCTCCATTATGGACCAAATATCTTAGTATTTAAACATCGTTTAGTTTTAATTTTTTGTTTGTTTGGTTTTTCGAGACGAGTTTTTTCCTGTCCTGGTACTTGATCTGTAGATCAGGCTGTGTCTGCCTTCTGAGTGCTACGATCAAAGGCATGCACCACCACCACCTAGATAAAACTTTTTAACGATTTAAAAAAGTTAGAAGGGTAGCACTTGGGAGGCAAGCGCAGAGTGACCTGTTGAATTCAAGGCCAGTTGATCTAGAGTTAATTCCAGGACAGTCAGGGCTACACAGATACCCTGTGGCTTGAGAAACTAAAAAAGAAAATTCTTCATGTGTAAGAGGTTTTATATGCACTGCATACATTCTTACAGATAGCTGTTAGCCAGCTTGTGTGCTGGGACTTGAATAGGGTCCTATGTAAGAACTTTACATGGCCTTTTAAAGATTGTTAGTCTTGAGTATTTTACGTACAGTTTGGTTATGTGTACTGCATATATTACTTGATGTTTGTAGGTCTGAAGAGGACATCTGATCCCCTTGAAAAAAGTGGTTGCATAACATCTTAGAGTTGTTGAGAATTGAACCCGGGTTCTGGGCAACAGCAACAAAAGCTCTTTAAGTGCTTTCCAAGTGGGGCAGTGGTGGCGCACGCTTTTAATCCCAGCACTTGGGAGGCAGAGGCGGGCGGATCTCTTGAGTTCAAGACCAGCCTGGTCTACAAGAGCTAGCTAGTTCCAGGACAGGCTCCAAAGCTAGAGAGAAACCCTGTTTAGCATGGGGAGATATGATGACACTGGAACTGACGATGGTAAAGTTCTGGAAATCAGTTTTCTGACAAATTTTAGCAACATTATACCTAAATTGTTAATATTTTGAACACCATAGAATCAAATCTGCTAAACAAACAAAATCTCCTTCCTTTCCCTATTTCATTTTTTTAATGGTTTATTTAACTTTATTTTATGTGCATTGATGTAAGGTGTCAGATCTCCTGCAATTGGATCTTCAGACAGTTGTGAACTGCCATGTGGGTGCTGGGAATTGAAGCCGGGTCCTCTGGAAGTACTCTTAACCACTGAACCATCTCTCCAACCCCCTATTTCATTTCTTATTGCCACCACTTAGTTGTCTTTCTTTCCTTCTGAGATCAATTTTCATTTGTCTGGTCTATGAGTTACACTGAATACACCTTCAACTCAAAAGACATGTAGCCTCCAGAAGACAATCTTTTGTCACTAGTATTTCAATATTTCATCCATCTTCCCTGCCTTCAAATGCAGAAGATTCAATGGCCTCTGCCTCCCAAGTAGAGATTAAAGGTCTAGACACCTGGCTCTTTAAGACTAGCTCAAGAGGCCTGGAGGTGCCTTTAATCTCAGCACTCAGGAGGCAGAGACCAGCTTGGTCTGTAAGAGCTAGTTCCAGGACAGGCTCCAATACTACAGAGAAACCGTGTAAAAGGGGGGAGGGTGGAGAGACTGGCTGACTGGCTCAAGAGATCAATCTCTTGAAACCTAGGCTGACTCAAACCCAGTTCGTATCCTTCTCCAACGCCCACTTCCTAAGTGTTTGATAGGCATGGGACCTAGTGATATTTGTCTCTAGGTTTAAAATAACCAACCTCCTGCTGGGTGGCGCTAGCACACACCTTTAATCACTCACTTAAGAGGCAGAGGCAAGGGGATCTCTGTGAGTTTGAGCCCAGCCTGCTCTACAGAGCAAGTTCCAGGACAGCCAGGGTCAAAGAAACCTTGTCTTGAAAAACCAAAAGAGGCAGGGCGGTGGTGGGGCACACCTTTAATCCCATCACTCGGGAGGCAGAGGCAGGCGGATCTTTTTGAGTTCGAGACCAGCCTGGTCTACAAGAGCTAGTTCCAGCGCAGGCTCCAAAGCTACAGAGAAACCCTGTCTTGAAAAAAACAAACAAACAAAAAAAACCAAACCGAGAAAGAAAGAGAAGGAGGGAGGAAAGGAAGAGAGGGAAGAGAGAAAGAAATCATTACAACTGGAGACAAAGTAAGAACTAAGATCACTTCTTTTTTTTTTCTTTTTTTCGAGACAGGGTTTCTCTAAGATCACTTCTTAAAATGTTTTGTGGGTAATGCTACGCTGTTCCCTAACTCAGAAGAGTGTGAACAACCTAATGACTCATTGAAACATCAAATATACAGGTACACATGCAACACAATAAGGAATAGGAGGGAAGACGAAAAGGGTGCGACTAGAAGAGTCTAAGGGGTATGAAAAATACACACATGAATATACAAACACATGCTAACAATTTAAAATTTATGTATTAAGCTGATTGTATGTCAAGAAATAACTAGACACAAGTCTACAGGGCTCCCACTAATGTAAGAATCTAAACACACCAAGATTGTAATGAAAGCCAGGTGATGACGGCATATGCCTTTAATCCCAGCACTGGAAGCAGAAGCAGGTGAATCTTAGTGAGTTTGAGGCCAGCCTGATCTACAAAACTAGTTTTCAAGACAGCTAGGGCTACAGAGAAACTGTGTCAAAAAGGCTGTAATGATAATCTCACTACATTTTAATGCCAGCATCTGTCAGGCTTACTGGGCTACCCAGTCGTGTATCTTAACCCTCACTCCCTAGCAGGGAGGCACACTCACACCCCATGAAGCAGTTTTACAGAACATAGAGAACACTAACCACTCACTAGATAGTGCCTATCTTAGGACCACAGTCCCAATAAAAGGTAACTTGCAAAGGTAACTACCAATTTATAGGAAAAACAAAGCTGAGATTAAAACAGAAAAAAAAAAATCACTTGTGATTTGCAATGAACTTCTATTGGTGCCTGATTTGGAGTGAAAAGTAATTTGTGAGATTGCTAAAACACTGTCTACTTACCAAATGAGATACTGTCTTTCTTGGCTCGACTCAAACTTGTCAGCTGGATAGAATTTGAAGCTATATGTGGTAGCCTGCACTCAATCTCAGCACTGAGAATCTGAAGCAGAAGAGTCCTCAGTTTGAAGTCCGCCTGGGATATAGGGCAATATTTGCTCTTGTAAAAATTGAAAAGGAGCCTTGGCATTGTAGCATGATTAATAAAAACCCAGAGACAGAAATTGGGGTTCAACCTGAAGGCCAGAAAAGCAAAACAACCAAGCTACGCGCGTCTTACCTCTACCTCAGTCTGAAATGGCGATCCTACCTCGAGGGATCTCAAACTAAGACTGTGTGGGAGCTGTCTTCTCCCGTTTTATACTCATGTTGAGGGCTGGGATTAAAGGCGTGCACCACCGCCTTCCGGTTTCTGTGGCATACTGTGGCTACTGGGATTAAAGGTGTACTAGCCCTGCCTAGTGTGTAAGGCTGATCAGTGCAGCTGTTTTACTCTGAAATTCGGGCCAGCTTTATTCATTAAAATACAAATGAAATAGCACTACAGGGCATGATGGCACACGCCTTTAATCCCAGCACTCGAGAGGCAGAGGCAGGCGGATCTCTGTGAGTTCGAGGTCAGCCTGGTCTACAAGAGCTAGTTCCAGGACAGGCTCCAAAGCCACAGAGAAACCCTGTCTCGAAAAACCAAAAAAAAAAAAAAAAAAAAAAAAATCCAGAAGCAGAGCAGGATGGTCAGAGTTTGAGGCCAGTCTGGTCCAGAGCCAATACAGAACAGCCAGGGCTACAACATAGACCCTTGTCTCAAAAACAAATCAAATTTCCAAGTGAAAAGGATGACAGGTCAAAAGTATCTGGTGAAAGCCTGATGACTTCAGTTCTATCTATCCCAGAATCCACCAGCAGCAAAGGAAATCAAAGCTGTTGTTCTCTGACCTTGGCATGTTCCTGGTAGCATCTGCAGACACCCACTCATCTATGTGTGTTCTATATGATAACATTTTTATGGAAAATTAATTCTGTTCCTTACAAAAGGTCCCAGTTATAATCTCCCACAACAAATCTTTGAATGTTTATTTTGCTGCAAAATAAAGTATGGTGGTCTTAAACTGAGTTCTCTGCTAAGAATCCTCCATTACACAAATGGGGAGACAGGACCGCTTAGTAATAGAAGGCAGTCCCTGTCAGACTTAAGTCCCAATACCAATTGTGTCCTAGTGAGTGATTTCTTCCAGTCTTAAGAGCAATATTATTAACCTGGCAATGGTGGCGCACGCCTTTAATCCCAGTAGTCGGGAGGCAGGTGGATCTCTGTGAGTTTGAGGCCAGCTTGGTCTACAGGCTCTAGGACAGGCTCATCGCTGTGAGATAATGGCAGAGGTAGGTGGATCTCTGACTGCAGAGCAAGTTCCAGGACAGACTCCAAAGCTATGCAGAGATAGCTTTACAGCTGTCACAAATACAAAATCAGAAAGAGCTTTGTAAACATTTCATGCTGTGCCTGGATCTAGCTGCATTAGTGTGGCAAAGTGCCACTGACCGCTCTTCAGTCTTTAGTCTCAGTAACTTTAACATAGCAGAGACCTCTACTTACCTAGGACTTCCTTTTAAACAATTTCTATTCTAATCAATGATGGCTTGCTTTTTGTTTTGTTTGCTTTTTGGTTTTTCAAAGCAGTGTTTCTCTGTGTAAACCCGGCTGTCCTCAGAACTCTAGAGATTGGTTTACCTCTTTCTCCCAACTGAGGAGTGCACCACCACCACCACCCAAACTTAGTCAAAGGTTTTACTGAAACTTTTGTTAACATCACCTTTCATCCCAGCAATCCACCGCACTCTGGAGGCAGAAGCAGATAGATTTGTTAAAGGCTAGCCTCATTTATACAGTGAGCTCCGTGCCAGACAAGCTGAATATTGAGACCCTATCTCAAAAACATTTAACATTTTTCAATTACTTTTTTAGAGTCAAGACGCCCAGGCTTTCCCTTTGTATCCCAACCTTGTCTTGAACGTTGCCCCCAAAGATACTTACACATATAATGAAAGAATCTATCTAAAAACAAAAGCTAGTTAACGACAAGAACATACTCAAAAGGGCAGGGGACCTGATTTAGAGGGTATGGAGGGCTTACCCAGTCCCTATTAATGGGGTGCGGTGTTCCCGTAATGCAATCTAAAGAGCTGGGTGACCAGAAATTCAAGGTCATCTTCAGTGACTACAGAATGCTTCCGGGCCCCAGCCTGGGCTACATGAGCCCACTTCCACCACCACCCCCCCAAAGGCTTAAAAGCAAATAATAATAATACTTTCTAGTTCTAATCACAGCATTGGGTTAACATTGGGTTAACAGAAAAAAGGCAGGAAGACAAAGTTCAAGCCAGGAAGAGCAAGAATATTGTTAAAAAGTAGTCAAGGGCTGGCCATGCTGGAGCAAGCCTTTAGTTCCAGCAAGTGGGAGGCAGGGGCAGTCAGATCTGAGAGTTCTACATCCTAGCTACAGAGTGAGTTTGTACAGCCAGGCTGTTACAGAAAAACCTGGAGGGGGGATCTAAAGGAGAAGGCAGGCAATCTCTGAATTCGAGGCTAGCCTGTTCTGCATAGCCAGGAACAAAGATCTATTTTAAAAAAAATTGTAGATATACAACAGAATCTCAACGTTCACTAGAAATACAATGTTTCTACTTTAAAATGAAAAAATATTGTCAAAAATTAGCAAATACGTTACTTCACTGACCTATTTATATCTACCCAAATAATGTGAGATAGACTTCTTAAAACAACTCTTAAAAAGTACTTCGAAAAAAGTATTTCGAGAATGTTCAGTGGGTTAAAGACGCTTGTTCTCAGGATGGACCTGAGTTCATAATCTCTAAACACATATGTAAAAACTGACTGGGTAGCCGGGCAGTGGTGGCGCACGCTTTTAATCCCAGCACTCGGGAGGCAGAGGCAGGCGGATCTGAGTTCGAGACCAGCCTGGTCTACAAGAGCTAGTTCCAGGACAGGCTCCAAAGCTACAGAGAAACCCTGTCTCAAAAAACCAAAAAAAGAAAAACTGACTGGGCCCACGTTTTTCCCTGACCTCCACTTGGCAGCATACACACAGAAAACTTTAAAAACTCTCCGGTATCGCCGGGCACTGTAAGGCAATCCTTTAACGCCAACACTCAAGCAGACTCAAGCTTTCTGTGAGTACGGAGCCAGCCTGAACTGCAAAGTGAGTTCTCGGTCAGCCAGCACTAAGACAAAACGTTACGGAAAACTAATATGAAAACAGACCAAAAAAAAAAAAAAAAAAAAAAGCTCCATCACATTTGATAGGAATTCGAGCTATGTACCTAAATAAAACCAAACAAACGCCACCTTGATACCGCTTCGAGCTGCCAAGCATGATGACCTAAGTTCGATCCCTGGGACCCATACTCTGAAAAATGGTCTCTCAAATTGTCCTCTTACCTCTTAACACCCTCGCTCAGACACATACGCAAATAACCGAAAAAGCTCTCTCTGTTCTACGAGGTTCGGGCACTCAAAGTCACGCTGCCCGAGCTAGGGAGCGAGATGACTCCGCAGAGCCGCCAGGCGGCCTCCCGCGCTGCGCGCTCGCTCAACCACTCCGCAGCCTTGTAGCAGGGGAAAAAAAAGGCCCATTCGTCTGTGTCCCGGCTGCCAGGGTCAGGAAAGGCCGCCCCGACTAGTGTCTTCGGACACGTGGGGCTACCTCGCGGGTACGCGCGGGGCGGCTGGGGCCAGCGTCCGGCCATCTCGGGAACGCTCCGGAGAGCGCGCGCCAAGAAGGCCGGGCAGGCCAGGTCCACCGCAAGTTTCAGCAGAACCGTAAAGATCCACAAACACATCCAAAAGTACACGGAACTGGGCCCGACAGACGACTAACCTCCCTAGAAGAAGATTCCAGCACGGCCACCACCCCCAGGCGCCGACACGCCACCTCCGAGAGCCCGGGTCGACCGGCGAGCCGCCACGAGGAAGGGGCCGGCGGCGGGACTGGGCCGAGCGTGGGCGGAGTCGTCCCTCCTCCCAGTCTTGTGAAACTCCGGGCGCCTCCAGCCACGTGAGCCAGCGCTTTCCTATCTCAAGAGCGCGACCAGTGCCCCGGCCTGCCCGGGGACCGCCGAGGGCGTCCCGCCGCGGAGGAGAAACGCTCCGCCCTGCCCCCGACCGCCCGCCGCGCCGCTTGCGAGCAGCGCCTGTGGACATGGCGCTCGGCGAAAGCCGCTCTTCCACTTCGCCGTTCGCCTCGGAGGCGGCGTCAGGGGCGCCAGTCCTCAGTCCCCGCGGCCGGACCCCGACCGCGGTGACTCCAGACTTCCGATCCCATCCCCCCCACACTCCTCCACCGGGCCGCCAGCCTCAGCTACGCGGCCGGACCCGTTGGGAATACCCCCAAGTCGGGCTGTCACATACTCTCAACTTCGCCCCGGACCCCAAACCTCGGCCACGCGGTCCCGGACCCCAGGGCGGTCGTTCACGGCCACGGGCGTGCGGCTTCCACCGCGGACCTGTCCTTCCTGAAGCCGAGCCCCGCGCCCGCTGTCCACCGCCGCAAGGGCCCTGGCGCCAGCCCACCCGGTTGGCGGCCCTCACCTCGGGCTCCTCGTCTCCACGCTCCCACTCACATCCGGAACCTCGCCGGCCCTCAGAGCACCTAGAGGAGGGTGGAACCCCGGGGACTTGGCAGTTGTAGCTGAGGCAGTTGAGGCTTGTTTACTGTCACCATGGAAACCCCCAGACACGCGCTCGCGGCGGGGCCTCCACGGAGCGAGTCCGCCGCGCGGCCGGCCTGCTCAACTCCCGCCTGCCGAGCGCCCGCGGCGACCCCGGAAGCCCTCCTGATCCCCGGTCCTCTCCCCACTCGACCCACGCCCCGAGCACCCGGAAACAGTAGCCCGGGAGCCCACTTTCCCTTCCCACAGCCGGCGTGACCGCGGGCTGGCCTTCCCCCGAACCCCACCTTCAGGAAGACGAGGCGCAGTCCTCCTTCCACGACGAAGCCGGAAGGATGCAAGACCGTGGCGGGGCGGAGCCTCAGGCAGCGGACATCCGGGCACCGGGCCACCACGGCGCCATTCTGACGAGCCCAGATCCGCGCCCAGGATTGGCCAGCCAGGAGAGGGGCGGAGCCGAGGGTGTGAGCCCGCCTCTGAGTCCAGGAAAGGACGGCGACGGCGCAGGCGCACACCTTCGGAGAGCCGAGCGGGGGGAGGGGGAAGAGGGGAAGAGGAGTGAGGGGGAAGGGCGGGGGAAGGGCCCCCCTCCCCCATGGAGAGGCTCGCGACCGCGGGCTCTGGGAAGACGCTGAGTGCTGCACGCGCGTCTCCGCACCCCAAAACGTGAGCCCAAAGGCTTCAATAACCGCGTGCGAGCGGAAAACTAGCGTGGTGTCTTACGTAAAAAGAAAGACCGCCTAAGGGCGACTCAGAGGAGCAGTCTCGAGGGATTTGTCTGAAGTTGCTCAAAGCCCACAGCGTCGGCGTTTTAAGTTTCAGGCTGTCAGCACTTCCTGGAGTGCAGGGGCTGATTTTCTTGATGTGTAATAATTTGGGAGGACTTTTCGTGAGATGTCAAGATACCGGCAAAGCTGAAGATTATTTTTAAAACCTCCAGAGCCTCCTAGGCAGGCGTGAGGACACGCGCTGGTAATCTCTGCACGGAGGGTGCCGAGGCGTCAGGGTCAGCAGCCGCTGCCTCAAATAAACACTGGAGAACATTACAGGGCTGTTCAGCATGGTCTCAGGTAATAAGTGAACGATAGTGATGAAAGAAAAGTTCATAAAACAACACACCAGACTGACTCCAGGAAAAAAAACAAACTTTGAGGAGAGAAACTGTCCTAAAAGAAACCAGAGGCCAAATGACAGAAAACAGATCCTACAAAAGTTAAATACGTATTCTTGCGTGTATATTAAGTATTAAACCCAGAACCTTGTACTTAGCACGAGTTTTACCAAACTATGCCCCCACCTCTGATGCTTTTTTGTACCGGAGAGGACATTAGGATTATTAGTGTGGAGGAGTCGAGTGTATCACCTTCCTGGCGTGGAAGTCAGAGGAGAATCCTTGGTAGTCTGCGTCCAGGATCAAACTCGGGTTGGCAGGCTGGGGCAAGTGCCTTTATCTCCTGAGACATCACCCTGCTTTGGGGGCTCTTTTTGTTAATTGATTTTTAAAGTTTATTACTATTGGTGGAGGAAGGGGCAAGTACCTTCCACCCTTGTGGAGGTCAGAGGACAACTTTTCCTGGGCTGGTTTTGTATTTACCTTTATGTGAGCTCCAAGGATCAAACTTAGGTTATCAGACTTTCACAGCCAGACATTTCATCTGCCGACTCTCTCCTGTCCAGGCTGTCCTCCAACTCTTAGCAATCCCACGGTTTTCATATTCGTTTACTTGTGTTTGTTATTTTGCTTGTTTGTGGCAACATGATGAATGTGTGAATATCAGAGGACAATCTTCAGGATTTCACCAAGTGGGTCCCAGACACTGAACACAGGTGGTCAGGCTTGGCAGCAAGTACCCTTACCCTCTGAGCCACCTCACCATTGACCCCTTTCAGTATTTTTAAGATTGATTTTTATTAATGTGTGTGTATGCATGTGAGTGTGAATGGTCACCATATGTGGGTGCATGTGGAGACCAGAAAAAGGTGGGAATCCCCTGGAGCTGGACTCACAGGCAGTTGCCAGGTGTGGGTGCTGGGCACTGAACCTGGGTGGCATGCAAGAGCAGCAAGCCTCTTACCTGGTGAGCCATCAGTGCACACACACATACCACTGCCTTCAACTTTTGAGACAGTTTCTTATTCTATAACCCAGGCCAACTCTGTAGCCCAACCTAGCCCCAAACTTATTTTTTGTTTGTTTTGTTTTTCGAGACAGGGTTTCGCTGTAGTTTTAGAGCCTGTCCTAGAACTAGCTTTTGTAGACCAGGCTGGCCTTGAACTCACAGAGATCTGCCTCCCGAATGCTGGGATTAAAGGCGTGCGCCACCACCGCCCGGCCTAGCCCCAAACTTGTGGCAATCCTCCTGTCTCAGCCTTCTGTTGGGAGGTGGGAGTTAATAGTCACATCACCCATCACCCCTAGTTCAGTCTATGTTTTTGGGAGAATAATCTATGCTCTGTGTTTGGTTGGTTTTAGAATGGAGGTCTTGTGTTTTTAACCACTATATTCTCAATCCTATTGTGAAACAGAGCCTCTAGCCAGATCTCAAGCCCCTTCTCCATCTCCCTCGCCCATTTGAGAAGGAAAACGAAGCAAGCCATTTGAACAATCCAGCAATATAAGATGGCTCTATCCAAGCCACATTTTTCCTAGGAATCAAGAACTCTGATGGCAGATGAGCAGTAAGACAACCCAAACTGTTGGGTGGGCAGGACGATAGAGAAATGACTTGGTGGTTAAAAGTGCCCACCCAACTTTGAGAACAAAGTTCCATTTATCGCGGGTGGCCTTCAACTCGCTCAGTCCAAGCTGGTCTGAATTTACAGTCATCCTGAGTCAGTGCTGAGGTGGCACAAGGCCTTGAGCTCAACCCACAGCAAGAAAGACAAAATTAAAGCTTGCATGCCCATGATCCAGCCTATGGTAGGAGTACTGTTGTGAATTCAAGGCCTGGACCACAGAATTCCAGGCCAGTCTGGGCTACCGTCTCAAAAGAACAGAAAAGAGGGCTGGAGAGATGGCTCAGTGGTTAAGAGCACTGACTGCTCTTCCAGGGGAACCGGGTTCAATACCCAGCACCCACATGGCAGCTCACAACTGTCTGAAGATCCAGTTACAGGGGATCTGACACCTTCACACCAATGCACATAAAATAAAGTTAAATAAACCATAAAAAGTATTTAAAAAAAAAAAAGAAGAGAAAAGCGCCAGGTAGTTATGGCACATGCCTTTAATCCCTCACTCGGGAGGCAGGGGCAGATGGATCTCTGTGAGTTTGAAGCCAGCCTGGTCTACAAGAGCTAGTTCCAGGACAACCTCCAAGGCTACAAAGAAACCCTGTCTCGAAAAACCAAAAAATAAAATTAAATTTAAAAACTACTGCAATACCGCAAATGAGAGAGATACAGTTGTAGTCTGCATTATCCACGTGGTTCAGTGGGTAAAAGTACTGGCCACACAACTCTGAAGACAGGAGTTCTGACCCCAGAATCCACATTTTTAAAAAGCCAGGTTGGGTGATTCAGAGATTCAGATTTGCATCCTGTATCGATATGGAAAGAAAAGGCAGAATTGCCTGGAAGCTCAGAGGCCTGGAATGTTCCATGTCAAAAAGTATCCACCATCTCAAAAGGCTGGGAGGAGCAAAGCGCCTCCTGAAAATTGGCTTCTCTCTCCACATAGATCCATGGTACATGCATACCTGCACACACACACACATACACTCAACATACACATCACACATACTAATAAGTAAATAAAATTTTAGGATCAGAGAACTAGCAAAATTGTTCTCCATTTCCATAAATTTCTTCAGAATACTTCCTTCCATAATAGAGTTGGTCTGTGGCTATAAGCCGCCTTGACCCAGTTTTTTTGGCTTGGCTAGGTGCCACTCAGTTCCTCTTGTTGCCACTGATTAATTCGACAGCCCCAACCACCTACTTTATCAGGCCTTCTTTTTTTTTTTTTTTTTTTTGGTTTTTCGAGACAGGGTTTCTCTGTGGCTTTGGAGCCTGTCCTGGAACTAGCTCTTGTAGACCAGGCTGGTCTCGAACTCACAAAGATCCGCCTGCCTCTGCCTCCCAAGTGCTGGGATTAAAGGCGTGCGCCACCACCGCCCGGCTTTATCAGGCCTTCTGTACTCACTGTGTGAGAACCATGTACCAGACAGCTTGAGACTGTCTCAAAGCCTCCAGAATTTACTCAAATAAGCCAATCCTCAAGCTGTGCCCTACCTAACTTCCATTTTCCCCCAGCAACAATACGAATACATGCCCATAGCCTCCTCTTGCCCCTTCTGCCCCTTCTGCTTCTATTTTTTTTTTTTCAGATAGTGTCTTGACTATGTACCCAGCCTGCCCTTGGCTAGAGGTCTCCCTGCCTTCTGTGTACTGGGATTACAAATACTGCCATGTGTAATGGCATGCCTTGTTTTCTCTGTACCTCTTGAATTATCTAGGTCGTCCTACACCAGGGTGCTGTGATCACCTCCAATGACTAAGTACATCTGTCTCCCCCTTTAATCCCTGATTTTGCTGCCTGCACTTTTTTTTTGCCTGTGACAAGCTATGGTCCAGAGGTGGAAAATTCTAGAGATAACTCTAATTTTATATTGTGCCTTGTTCTGAGTAACAGTGAAATCTCCCATTGTCTTTCTCCTTCCACTCAGGTCCTAAATCATTCTTTTTTTGTTTTTGGAAACAGGATTTCTTTTTCTTTTTTCTTTTTTTGGTTTTTAGAGACAGGGTTTCTTTGGAGCTTTGAAGCTTTGGAGCCTGTCCTGGAACTAGCTCTTGTAGACCAGGCTGGCCTCAAAGTCAGAGATCCACCCGCCTCTGCCTACGAGTGCTGGGATTAAAGGCCTGTGCCACCACCGCCTGGCTTGTTTTTGTTTCTGGAGACAGGTTTTCTCTGTATATAGCCCTGGCTGTCATGGAACTCTCTTTGTAGACCAGACTGGTCTTGAACTCACAGATATCTGCCTGTCTCTGCCTCCTGAGTGCTGAGATCAAAGGCTGTGCCACCATACCTGGAGAGAGACAGGATGTGTTTAGGCCTAGATGGCCTTGAATTCACTATTTAGCCTGGTCTAGTCTTAAATTCTTGATTCTCCTCCTCCTCCATAAGCTTTTGGAGCACTGGGATCATAGGAGAGTTCCACCACACAGCTCTTGTTTACAGTTTTGTGTTACATTACTCATTGTTAATCTTTATAAATGATGTCATAGCTATATATGGATAAGAAAGAAGCATATAGTCAGGCCTGTTGGCACACCACAGATTATGATTATAGCTACTCTCAAGAATGGGGCTGGAAAAAATGGGCCTAGTCGTAGTGATACATGCCTATAATCACAGCACTTGGGAGGCAGAGACAGAAGGATCTCAGTGAGTTTGACCCCAGCCCCGGCTACAAAGCAAGTTGCAGGATAGCTAGGGCTGTTACACAGATAAACCCTGCTCAAAAAAACAAAAAACAAAACAAACAAACTCAACAACAATTTAAAAAAAAGAATGGGGTAGGAAGATGGTAGGTCCTGACCTGCCTGGGCAATTGTCTCAAAATAAAAATAAAAGTGGGGTAGGTGGTGCATGCCTTTAATTCCAGCATTTAGGCACATAGGCAGGAGGATCTCTGTTTGAGGTATACATAGTAAATTCTAAGCCACCCAGAACTACTTAGTAAGAGCTTGTCTCAAAAAAAAAAAAAAAAAAAAGAAAAAAGAAAAGAAAAGAAAAGGAAAAGTGGGTGCCACTGCCCAAGGAGGCCAGAAGCATTGAATCTCCCGGAGCAGGAGATGCAGTCAGTTATGAGTCCTCTGATATGGGTGCTGTGACTCACACTTGGTGTCTTCTGTGAGACCAGTCTGCTCTTATCATTGACCCAGTCCGGTGGCAGCTTCTTTTGTTTGTTTGTTTTTTAAACAAGAATTCAGCAGCCCCTAGGCTGATTTCAAACTCACTAAATTGTAAAAAATAACCCTAACAGCCAGGAGGTGGTAGTGGTGGTGGTGGTGGTGGTGGTGGTGGTGGTGGTGGTGGTGGTGGTGGTGGTGGTGGTGGTGGTGGTGGTGGTGGTGGTGGCGGCGGCGCACACCTTTAATCCCAGAACTCAGGAGGCAAAGGCAAGCGGATCTCTGTGAGTTCGAGACCAGCCTGGTCTACAAGAGCTAGTTCCAGGACAGGCTCCAAAGCTACAGAGAAACCCTGTCTCAAAAAACCAAAAATAAATAAATTAATTAAATAAATAAATAAAATAAAAAAGATTCTCAACCTGAGATCAGTCCTCAGCCCCTGAATTTTTGAGACCCATGATCCTTTTGCTTCTCAGACTCTAGTGTTAAGTTTTTTGTCGTTGTTGTTTTGTTTGGTTGGTTTGGTTTTTCAATAAAGCTTTCTCTGTGTAGCCCTGGATATCTTAGACCATGCACCAGGCTGTCATTCAACTCAAGAGGCCTCTTGCCTAAGGAATGCTGGGATTAAAGGTGGTGTCCTGTGTCTTGTCCCAGCCCACCCCCCACCCCCACCCCCTGCTGTTCTCTCCTTTCCCCCCCCCTCCCCCTTTCCTGGTCCCTGTTCTGGTCAGTGCCTACTGTCCTCCCCCAACCCCCCACCCCTGTCCTGCAGTCTCTGGTGCTCTGGCATTAGGATCACAAGCTTGAGCCATCATGGCTGGTTCACTTATGCCTTTGTCAAGAAACATTCTTTCTCTTTGTATGATTCGACATTTCTTCAGCAATATGTCCTTGCTAATTTATTTATTTATTTATTTATTTGCTACTTCACAAAAGTAATTCACATTTGTCCAGGCAGTGGTGGCAGCCTGGTATGGAGGTGGGGGTAGGGTAGGGGAGTTACCTTTGAATAAAAAAAAAAAAAAAAAAGAAAGAAAGAAAGAAAGAAAAAGGAAGGACATGACTGCTCCTAGGTAAGGGGGAGAAGGTTTATTGTAGATGTGAAGGAAAGGTAGCCAAAGACTTCCATAAGAATCCCTAGTGAACGCGACCCTGAGCAGGTCATGTGAGGAGAGGGGGTGGGGAGAGAAGAAAGCAGGGAGATTAAAAGGTAGATAATAGGGTCAGGTAACCAAAATGGCTGGATTATATAGAGAAGGGCAACAGAAGGAAGAACAGGCCAGCCTCTGGGCTGGAGAATTTGGGGTAGGGAGCATGGTATGCCAGCCATAACCTGTAACAGGAAGGGACTGAGGGATGGGAGAACCTGGTGACCATGTCATATTTGGTATGTTAAATAGGCACCAACTCAGTCTTTTGTCCCTGGGTTTCATACCTAACAACGTTTTATTCTGGAAAAGGAGTGAAAATCTTAGATCCATATAATAATCTTTCTATAATGTTGACCTCAGAGTTTTTTGACCCACAACAGAGGAGGAATATCAAAGATAGTTTTTTTTTCTGTTCAACTCACTTTCTATTTATTTATTTCAATTTTTGAAATGATAGTATAATTACATTACTCCTTTCTTTTCACTAAACTCTTCCATATAACCCTCCACACTCTCCTTCAAATTCATGATCTCTTTTCACTAAATTGTTATTGAGGGCACATTTGTGTGTGCGTGTGTGCACACACATATATATTCTTAATTGTAACCTGTTCAGGCTGTATAATGTTACTTGTATGTATGTTGTCAGGGCTGATCTTTGACACTGGTCAATCAGTCAGTGTGTTCCTTCCTGAAAAGAACCACATCGGCTCCCAGCTTTTATCCAATTGCCTGTAATTCCTTGGTATTCAAAGGTAGTTTTTAAATTGAAGATTAGTTGAATGAACTAGTTTGGTGTGAGTAACAATGAGAGGAAGGACAGGGCTGATCCCAGAACTTTTGAGGAGAATGCCAAGTTGTAGAACAAAAAATAAATAAGTTTATTTCAGATCAGCTGGGAATACATATAGTAAAACCCTATCTCAAAGAATCAAATTAACACAGGCTTTTAATGCCAGGACTCTAAAGTCAAAAGCAGATCTCTGTTAGTTTGAGGCCACCTTGGTCTACATAGCAAGTACCAGGTCATCAGAAGTATACAGTGAGAGTCTGTCTCAATAATAATAATTATCATTATTATTAAGATTAAAAAGAGGATTGGGGATGGTGAAAGATTCACCTAGCATATGCAAGGCCATGTTCAGTCCTCAGGACCAGGGCTAATGAGATGGGTCAGTATGTGAAATGTGTGTTGCTCAATCTTAAGGATCTCAGTTTGGATTCCCACACCCACACCCACTTAAAAAGAGTGGCCCAGTGAGTATTTACATCCCAGATCAGGGACTTTGGAGGCCAGAGGACACCTGGGGCTTGCTGGCCAGCCAGCTGAATACATGAGCTCCAAGCTCAGCGAGAGACCATCTCAGGAAACAAGCTGCAGAGTGCCTGAGAAACTTAGCTGACATTGATCAGTGGCCTCTACACACACATATGTGGACACACAGAGACACACACATGTGCACACGCACACATAGGAGCACACACGAGTGTGCGCACACACACACACACACACACACACACACACAACTCATAGAAAAACAACCTAACAACTTTTGCTTCCTGTGGTTAAAAAACAGCTTCCTCAGAAACATAACAAAATGCCTGCAGCCAGGAGCCACTAAGCCTTCCCACCTGCCAGTTGCTCACAAACCATCTCTGGATGAAAACACTGGATACATCCCTGGTGTTTCAGTCACTATAGCTGCTTTCTACAGAGTACTTCCTGAACCACAACACTCAGCATCCGCTGCTGGGGATGTGGTTGTAGAGACCAGGCAAGAGGAGCACATCGCTCCTCACAGTACGTGGCCTCAAGAGTTGCTACCCTCTAACTGTGGTTTTGGCTCCTGGTGCCCCCTTTCCACACCCACTCCTTGGAAACACAGGGCAGGGGAGTGAGTCACTTGGTGTAGGAGGCCAGCCTTCTACACCCCACTACCAAAGGCAGAAAACAGCGTCTGTGTGTGCTCACATCTCTCCTTTCCCTCTGTGGTGTCAGGACAAATCACTATAACAACCCCTTACATTTCCTGTGGGTGTTTCACAGATAAACCAAAGGTCAGTACCAAGAAGTTGACATACTGGGGTGCCTCTTCCTCATCCTGTCCCCACTTCATTTCCTCCCTACTTTCTTGTCCACATTCTACCAGATGTAGCTGAAGTTGGCCTCAAACTCATGATCCACCTGCTTCCAACTCCTCAGCGGAAGGACAGGAACTTCAGGTATGCAGTGCCACATCTTCCTGGAGCTCGTCCAGCCATGCTGCTGAGAGGTAAATGTGGCATCCAACACGTGTTGACTCCGTGCCTTTCTGAAGCATGGAAGCCTTCTGAGAGGGTGTGCTGCTGTATGTTTCTCTTTGTGTGAGACAGGTTTCATGCAGCTGAGGCTGACTATGTAGATGAGGATGACCATGACATCTTGAGCCTCCTGCTTCTACCTCTTAAATGCTGGGATTACAAAACTGTACCAATGCAATCTGCTAACGCTGGTTCTTGTGTTTGTTTTGGTTTTGTTTTGGAGATAGAATTTCTCTGTGTAGTTCTGCTAACCCTGGAACTAGCTCTGTAGAACAGGATGGCCTCAAACTCAGAAATCCACCAGCTTTTGCCTCCCAAGTGCTTGGATTAAAGGTATGGGCCACCACACCTGGCACGGCTTCCACTCTGCTAATTTAATTTTTTTTTTTTTTTTTTGTTTTTTGAACATTAAGTGTCTTTCAGCCATTTTAGATTCCTCTGTTAAGAGTTCTCTCTTTAGGTCTGTACTCCATGTTTTTATTTTTTATTTTATTTTTTAATGATATTTATTGAGCTCTACAGTTTTCTCTGCTCCCCTCCTTGCCTCTCCCCTCCCTGCTTCAATCCTCCCCCAAGGTCCCCATGCTCCCAATTTACTCAGGAGATCCTGTCTTTTTTATACTTTTAGTTCCCATGTAGATTAGATCTATGTAAGTCTCTCTTAGTGTCCTCATTGTTGTCTAAGTTCTCTAGGATTGTGGTTTGTAGGCTGGCTTTCTTTGCTTTATTTTTAAAAACCACCTATGAGTGAGTACATGTGATAATTGTCTTTCTGTGTCTGGATTACCTCACTCAAAATAATGTTTTCTAGCTCCATCCATTTGCCTGCAAAATTCAAGCTGTCATTATTTTTTTCTGCAGTGTACTCCATTGTGTAAATGTACCACATTTTCCTTATCCACTCTTCAATCAAGGGGCATTTAGGTTGTTTCCAGGTTCTGGCTATGACAAACAAAGCTGCTATGAACATAGTTGAGCACATGTCCTTGTGGCATGATTGAGCATCCTTTGGGTATATACCCAAAAGTGGTATTACTGAGTCTTGAGGAAGGTTGTTTCCTAATTTTCTGAGAAGTCACCACACTGACATCCAAAGGGGTTGTACCAGCTTCCATTCCCACCAGAACTCTACTAACTTTTTAAAAAAGTATTCAAGTGTGTACTTTCTAGAGTGATATTATTGTCTTGTGTATTGTGTGTCTGTGTTCTGGAGGGCCAGCTAAAGCTAAAGAGAGAGAGAGATGGACTAGGAGTTAAGAGAACTTGCTGTGTTACAGAGGACCTGAGTGCAGTTCCCAACATCCTATGTAGTGGCTTACGACCATCTGTAATTCTAGTTCCAGAGGATCCAAGAAACTTTTCTGGCCTCTGAGGTTACCAGGCATGCACACATGGTGCACAAATATACATGCAGGCAAAACACTCATATGCATAAAATAAAATAATATTTTTAAGCTATAGAAGGCCGTAGCTAACAGCGGTTTTGGCACTACTCTTTCTATTTTGAATTTTTGGACAAATGACATGTTATTACAACTCTTTCTCCTTCACTCAGGTGCCTCATTGCAGCCAACTCATTTGCAGGTCATTTGTACACCCTACAGGTTAAATTGCCTCTCTTGACGCTTATAGGTCTCTAGTGGCCCTTACCAAACAGTCTGTTCCCTGACTACCACAGAATCTGCAGAGCAATGTATTCATCAGAGAAGGACTTACTCTTCTCTGAAGAACTGGGGAAAATCTTACCAAAGACTGTGAGCTGTGAACTTTTGCTGTCCTTATGTGCGTGAACTCATCAGGGTATCTGTGCTTTCATATAGAAAGAGCACCCTTAGAAAACAAGGAGGGTAGAAAACTAAAATCACTCCAGTCACTTAGGAGTCTGAGACAGTAGGACTGCGAGCTTGAGGACAGCCTGGCAAACACTGAGAGGTCATCTCAAGGGAAAAAAAGAAAAGCAAATAAAGCGAGAAGGAAAGAAGCTTAAATTACATATACACAAAAAGCAAGCACCCAGGTGGTATAGTGCAGCCCAGTGCAGAGCCCTTGCCTTGCAGGCTTTCCATCTCCAGCACAGCAGCTGCACCACCTTGAATAATGAACAGTCATAAATATAACTGAAAGCATTTTACTTTTTCCCAGAATGTGTTCTAGATGTTATTGCAAACTCAATGAAGCTTTCTTGTAGGTCTTAATCAGGAAAGTGCCGCTGTCCCTTACCTCCCTGGAAACAAGGCAAAGGTCCTTTGAGGTGGTTACATGGTCCCTTTCCTCGTTTGGAGGGACCCTGTCACTTCCCATAGGGTCAACAGGTTCCAGGCAAGAAGACTTTCCGCACGAATAGGCATATTTACAGAAAATATCTTGGGTCCCTCTATATCAGTGCTTCTCGACCTGTGCATCGAAACCCCTCTGGCAAACCTCAATCTCCAAAAATATTTATATTACATTTCATAACAGTAGTAAAATTATGAAAATAATTTTATGGTTGGGGGGTCACCACAGCATGAGAACTGTATTAAAGGGTCATTCGTAGATAGCATTAGGAAGGTTGAGAACCTTTAATTGCTCTCTTTAATTATATCAGTAAGAACCTAAAAATATAGAAGTTGTCTGTGCCAGTTAGTTTTTTGCCAACTTGACACAAACTAGAGTCATTTAGGAAGAGAGAACCTCAACTGGGAAAATGTCCTCAAGAGATTGGCCTGTGGGCATGTTCTTGATTAATGATTGATGTGGGAGGGCCCAGCCCACTAGGGGAGGGGCCACCTATGAGCCGGTAATTGCATAAAAAAATCAAGCTAGACAGCTTTGTTTGTCATAGCCAGAACCTGGAAACAATCTAAATGCCTTGACCGAAGAATGGATAAAGAAATGTGGTACATTTACACAATGGAGTACTACACAGCAGAAAAAAATAACGACAGCTTGAATTTTTGCAGGAAAATGGATGGAACTAGAAAACATTAATTTGAGTGAGGTAACCCAGACACAGAAAGACAATTATCACATGTACTCACTCATAGGTGGTTTTTAAACATAAAGCTAAGAAAGCCAGCCTACAAACCATAGTCGTAGAGAATTTAGACAATACGGACATTAAGAGAGACTTACATAGACATAATATACATGGAAAAGTATAAAA
The DNA here is from genome assembly GCA_028555095.1 of Dicrostonyx torquatus. Lineage (NCBI taxonomy): Eukaryota > Metazoa > Chordata > Mammalia > Rodentia > Cricetidae > Dicrostonyx > Dicrostonyx torquatus. The sequence goes on along the minus strand of JAQHUG010000007.1, from coordinate 15,544,951 downwards.
TGACAACATCTCTTGAATAAATTGGGAGCATAGGGGCATTGGGGAAGGGTTGAGAGAGGGAGGGGAGCAGAAAAAAATGTAGAGCTCAATAAATATCAATAAAGAAAGAAAAAAAAATCAAGCTAGAAAACAGCATTCCACTCTGGCTTTGGCGTCAGTTGCTGCCTGACTTTCTTGAATCATCAGTTGTAATCGGAATGTGTGAGCCAAACAAACCTTTTCTTCTCCAGGCTGCTTTTGGTGTTTTATCACAGCAATCGAAACCGTAAAAATGCAGTATCTATGGAAAATTTAGATTTGCTAGGTGTGGCGGTGTACAGCTTTAATCCAATCCCACACCCAGGAGGTGGAAACTGACGGTGAAGCTCAATTTTGAGGCCAGCCTGGTCTACAGAGCGAGTTCCAGGACAGCCAGGGCTACACAGTGAGACCCCTCTCAACAGAACCCCAAAAACAAATCAATGAAAGAAAGAAAGGGAAAGAACACATGATTAGAAACTGTGCAAAGTGAGCGGTTTTGTTTGTTTGTTTGTTTGAGTCCTGCAACTCTGGAGGATGTGATACCACTTTTCCTTATCTAGTCCTCTACTGATGAGCACCTAAAATGACTCCATGATTTGGCTACTGTGAATTGAGCTACAATAAACATGGCTGTGCAGGAATCTGAGCTGTGTGTTCCTCCAGGGAGCATAGGAAGCCCTCAGTGACTGAAGTCCTGAGTGACTGCATCCTAGACGTGGACCCAGCCACGACAAGGACCAAGGCATGGAACCATGGGAAAGTGGAACAGCCTTCTTTGGGTGAGACTCAGAGAAATGGCAAAACCTTTTTCCTGGGTCCAAGTTCTAGGGACTACTAGTAAAACTAGTAACTGTGGCTCCCTCCTTCAGGATGTTTACAGCCTGAGACTGCCGGCCTACGGAGACCCATTGCTGAAAACAGCGGACTCATCCACCTGAGATGAAATTAATAAACAGGCTGAGGTTCCAGTTACGCAGTCAGTAGGTGCCACTCATCAGACGCACACTCTCACCTGACTCCAGCTTTCCTGTATATATGTCTGTGTGCCTGTCCTTTCTTCATTCCCTCAGTGTCCCTAGTCAGGGTTCCAGGACCCAAGCCACTTGGGTTTTCTCAGGAATTATGTAACCCAGGCATAGACTAGTTTCAAATTTAGTTTTTTAAGGGCTCTGCACACTGATTTCCATAGTAGGTGGTCTAACTTACATTCCCACCACGAGCACTTGATGTTTTCCTTGAGAACTTTCTCAGCTAGGGTTACTATTGTGATGACTCACCATGACCAAAATAGGCTGGGGAGGAAAGGGTTTATTTGACTTATGTTTCAGCATCACTGTTCATCATTGAAGAAAGCCAGGAATTCAAGCAGGACAGGAACCTGGAGGCAGAAGCTGATGCAGAGGCCATGGAGGAGTGCTGCTTACTGGCTTGCTCACTCCAGTTTCTTAAAGAACCTAGGACTGTCACCCACAATGAAGTGGACTCTTCTCCCATCAATCACAACTGAGAAAATGCCCTACAGCTGAATTTTTTTTTTTTAGTATATTTG
>JAQHUG010000007.1:15503127-15519879 GCA_028555095.1 Dicrostonyx torquatus | reverse complement strand
CCTGGTCTACAAGAGCTAGTTCCAGGACAGGCTCCAAAGCCACAAAGAAACCCTGTCTCGAAAAACCAAAAAAAAAAAAAAAAAAAAAAAGATCAGGTGTTCGAAAATGTGTGGATTGATATTCGGGTCTTCTATTCGGTTCCATTGGTCCTCCTGTCTGTTCTTATGCCAATACGAGGCTGTTTCCAGTTAAAGGCTTTTCTTAGTTATTTTTGCTTTCTGTCTCTGTTTGTGTGAAGATGAGCCAGAGATCAGCAGCATGTGAGGGACTCAAAGCCTTAGCTTTGTCCTGTTCCTACTATTTGAAGAGCTCTCGGAGTGACTTCTTAAGGTTAAGTCTCTTTTGTTTTACATGTGACCTTCTAAGCCACTGATTACTTTTCTTCTGATTCTCCTTACTTCCAGGGTGCCATGTGCTCTTTATTTTCCTTCTTTCATCGTTCGCAGGTTTAATCTTTCCTTTCAATGTCTGAATGTTTGTGTGCTCTGTTGGGAGTTCCTGTCTTGATTTCATCATTTCTTTGTCTCAGGCTCCTCTTTGCAGTGTTGTCTGTTCTCACCAGTCCTCCCTGGGCCAGATCTCTCTTGCTAATCTCTCTAGTGATGCTCTGTTTTCACATGTGGGATGCATACATCCATTTTCTCTGCATATTCACTTGAATGTTCAGAAGACCCAAACCTTTTGTCTTGGCCTCCTGCCCCCACCCCAAGCCTGCTCCTTTTTCTTGTTTACCAGAAACTCAGAATTGTCTTATCAGCCAAATTTCTAGAGGACATCTTGTAGATGTCACTAGGGATAGGCTTTGAGGTATGAAAGTTAAGTTCCTTTGTTTTTTGCTTGTTTGTGGCTGTGTTGGAGATATTAGCCTCTGTCGCTGCTCCAGCTGCCTGCTACCACTCAGCCATTATGGACTATAACCCCTGAGACTCTAAGCCCCCAATAAATTCATCTGGTTTGTAGACCAGGCTGGCCTCGAACTCATGGATATAATGAACCACATAAATGGGCTCAAGGACAGAAACCCACATAATCATCTCATTAGATGCAGAAAAAGCCTTTGACAACATTCAACATCCATTCATAATAAAAGTGCTGGAGAATCTAGGAATACAGGGGATATAGCTCAATATAAATTATGATAACACCAACAAGCCCACAGCCAACATCTGCTACATGGGGAAAAAAATCAAAACACTTCCATTAGAATCAGGAATAAGACAAGGATGTCCACTCTCTTCTCTTGTTCAATATAGTGCTTATATCTCCTACCTAGAACAGTAGAACAGTGACAGAGATAAAGGGGGATACAAATAGGAAAGGAAGAAGTCAAGGAACCCTTATTTTCAGATAAGATTTTACAAATAAAAGATCCTAAAGACTCCACCAAGAAATTTCTACATCTGATAACAACATTCAAAGTAGCAGGATACAAAATTTACAAAATTGGGGCTGGAGAGATGGCTCAGTGGTTAAGAGCATTGCCTGCTCTTCCAAAGGTCCTGAGTTCAAATCCCAGCAACCACATGGTGGCTCACAACCATCTGTAATGAGGTCTGGTGCCCTCTTCTGGCCTGCAGACATACACACAGAGAGAATATTGTATACATAATAAATAAATATTTTTTAAAAAAACAACAAAATTTACAAAATTCAGTGGCCTTTCTATGTATAAACGACAAAGAGATCAGGGAAACAATACCACTCACATTAACCAAAACTTAAAACAAAATTTTGGAAGAAATCTAACCAAAGTAGTGAAAGACTTATACAATAAAATTTTAAGAGACTGAAAAGAAATTGAAAAACCCTGTCTCGAAAACAAAACAAAACAAAAAAAAAATTGAAACTGGGCATGGTGGAGCACACCTTTGATCCCAGCACTAGGAAGACAGAGGCAGGAAGATCTCTGTGAGTTCAAGGCCAGCCTGGTCCAGAAAGCAAGTGCCAGGATTGGCTCCAAAACTACACAGAGAAACCTTGTCTCGAAAAACAAAAAAAGAAACAAGTTTTATTTTTATGTGTATTGATGTTTAGTCTGCATGTATGCCTGTGTGAGGGTATTGGATCCCTTGGAACTGGAGTTACAGATAGTTATGGGCTGCCATGTGGGTGTTGGGAATTGAACTAGGGTCCCCCAGAAGAGCAGGCAGTGCTCTTAAGCTCTGAGCCATCTCTCCAGCCCCTTCTTTGGCTTTTTTAATTGAGAGAATTTGGATGCTTGAATATACACAAGATAAATAAATGGGCCAGATAATGGTAGCATACAGCTTTAATCACAGCACTCAGGGAGGCAGAGACAGACGGATCTCTGTGAGTTCAAGGCCAATCTGGTCTACAGAGTGAATTCCAAGACAGCTAGAGATACACAGAGAAACCTTGTCTCATAAAATCAATATACAAACAAAAAATAATTAAAATAAATAAATCTTAATTTTATTAGATTTATTCATTTTATATGCTTTGCTTGCATGTATGTATGTGCACCATGTGAATTCTTGGTGCCTATGGAGATAAGAAAACGACATTGGATTCCTGTAATTGGTGTCACAGATGGTTGTGAGCTACCATATGGTTGCTGGGAATTGAAATTTAGTTTTTTGAAAAAGCAACAGGTGTGCTTTACTGCTGGCCCATCTATCCAGCATCAACTTTTTTTCTTTCTTTTTTTTTTTTTTTTAAAGGAAACAGCTATGATATCTTGGCTTATTTGTTAGTATATGCCATTAACAGAAATTGTTATCTAAGTTGTGAACTTGATACTAAAATTCTCTTATTCCCTTTAATATGTAAAGGATCTGTAACTTTGAAAGTTTACATATATCAGAGCTCAGGAGCTGCTGCTCTACTGTAGGATCCCAAAGCCAGAAGAAACATCCCAGATTTTCCTGGAGGGTAAGTTCTGGCTAGCTGGCTATACATAGCAATTTCTCCCAGAGACTAGAAAAAGCCAGGTGTGAAGACTGTGGTAGGAGGATCATAAATTCAAGGCCAGCCTGGGCAGCAGAGCCCATCCCAAAAGCAAAGGCACACTTTACACAAAGCAGAGAGAAGGAGATGGTAAAGTAGGAGCTTCAAACTGATGAAACAGGAAATACAGAACTACAGTCTGGTACAGAAGAGAACATGTATTCATGGGATGAAGGGAGTGTTCCACATATCCTCGGTCATTAGTGTCATGGCTTTCCCATCATGCTTCATTCCCATCCTTCACTTTATTAAGCAGTTTTTGGCCTAAAACCAAAACAGGTCTTTCTTTTCCTTATCCCCTTATGTGAGTGGCATAAACTGTGCCTGCTTCTGTACAGATACCATGCCCACCCACCCATCTTCTTAGCCTGTAAGTTTTTTGCTGAGATCTCATTTGTTGATGTCCTCTTGTAGGCATTCCTGCTGCCATCTTTAAGCAAAGATTTCCAGGACAGAATTTAGCACTGTCCTGCAAATTAGACCTGCTTAACAAAGGCCTATCTTTAGTACTTTCTTCATAAGGCAATTTGAATTTATCAAATGTTTGTTTGGTTTGGCTTTCCTTTTTTCTCTTTCTTTTTTTCTTTTTCAATACAGGGTTTCTCTGTAGCTTTTTTTTTTTTTTTTTGGTTTTTTGAGACAGGGTTTCTCTGTGGCTTTGGAGCCTGTCCTGGAACTAGCTCTTGTAGACCAGGCTGGTCTCGAACTCACAAAGATCCGCCTGCCTCTGCCTCCCGAGTGCTGGGATTAAAGGCGTGCGCCACCACCGCCCGGCCTTCTCTGTAGCTTTAAAGCATGTTCTGGAACTAGCTCTTGTAGATCAGGCTGGCCTCGAACTCACAGAGATCTGTCTGCCCGAGTGCTGGGATTAAAACTATGCACCACCACTGCCCGATGATTGATCGTGCAATCACACGAGGTTTATTGACAAGTACCAGAGCTCTGGGGCCGAGACTCATAGCCCACACAGGGGAGGAGTTCGACCCCGAGTAGCTGGGAGAAGGCGATTTTAAAGGAAGAAACCACAACCCAGTAATCCAAAGGGGGTGGGGAGGGCGTCATTGGATTGATCAAGTCTTAAAATGGTTTCTGTAGCCTCTGCTGATTGGCTGCCACATGTCCCACCTGTCCCAGCTTTCTTCAGTTTTGCCTCAGAACTTCTGCTGGATCATCTGTTCTCAGTAGCACTCAATGTTACCTTTACTCTCCTAATGACTTTAGATTTGTTGCCTCAGAGATTTCTCCCTGTTTTTACTATCAACAAACTCACTTCATTCAGTAAAATCTAGCTACATTCCTGAGCAGCTGCCTGAAGCATCTATCACAGTAGTATGTGGAGAAGCACTTCCTGCAGTGTGACCTAACCTACAGTTTCTGTATTAAACACAACAGATCTCCATGTCCATTGTCCACCAGCTCCCCACCCCACCCTCAAATGGACACACTATGTGTTCATAGTTTCGAGAGGGCTATTTAGGAAATAAAAGGAATATAAAAAATTAGGCACATAATTTGGACGGAAACGTGAATTCCAATTTCTCAGAGAATATGAACAAAGGAAGCATACTGTGCTTGGAGAAATACAAAGTTCTTGCAGTTAAAACTGTGGAATGTACTTCTAACAGCACGAGCACAATTGCAATGTACAGTCTACCCATCTGAGAAACCAGAATCGTCCATTCATTGTAGAACGTAAAATGTGCTGGGTGCTCAGATACTTTAAATGAAGAATTGATTTTTTTTTTCCTTTGGGGGTACATCAGAATAATCTTTACTATCTCTTTCTTTTGAGGACTACAAAGGTAAGAGTCAAAAGTATTAAGCCAGGGCGTGGGGAGAGAGCTTAGTCAGTAAAGCTCTTGTCTTGCAAGATAAGACAAGACAGAATTCACATAAAAGAGTTGGGTGTGGTATCACACGTGTAAACCTAGCTGGGAAGCAGGTACAGGTAGAGCCATGGGACTTGCTGCCTGACTTACTTGGTAACATTCGAGACCACAAGTGATTGACCCCAGTCTCAAACAAAAGTGACAGGCATCTGAGATGCCCTCTGACCTCCACACCCATGTGCACACATGCATGCACATACCTGCACAGCACGTGTACTCCTCTCTACATAAATGCACACACTCCTTCAAGTACAAAGTATTAAGCTGGAAATTTTGTGGGGCAGGTACTGGAACTCAAACCCAGGGCTTTAGTTATTCATTTATTTTTGGCTTTTTAAAGACAAGGTTTCTTTATAGCTTTGGTGCCTGTTCTGGAACTAGCTCTTGTAGACCACGCTGGCCTGGAACTCACAGAGATCCGCCTGGCCTGCCTCTGCCTCCTGAGTGCTGACCGCTTGGCTCCAAACCCAGGGCTTTATACATGCTAGGCAGGCACTCTACCGCAGATCAGCCATGAAAAATATTCATCTTTACAATAAAAGTATTCTGAACCGAGCAGGCCCATGTTACTTAATGAAGGTCCTTCCTGTGAACCCGCTGGTGGATGTGGAGATTGGAGCTCTGGCTGAAGCCCTTCCCACACTTGCTACACTCATAGGGCTTCTCTCCGGTGTGCACTCTCTGATGGATGAGGAGTTTGGAGCTCTGGCTGAAGTCCTTCCCACACTTGCCACAGTGGTAGGGCTTTTCCCCTGTGTGCACTCTGAGGTGGATGCGCAGGTCTGAGCTCTGGCTGAAGCCCTTGCCACACTCCCAACACTGGTAGGGCTTCTCTCCTGTGTGGATGCACCGGTGGATGTGGAGGTTGGAGCTCTGGCTGAAGCCCTTCCCACATTCCCCACACGTGTATGGTCTCTCTCCCGTGTGGACACGCTGGTGGATGTGCAGGTTTGACCGCTGGCTGAAGCTCATGCCACAGTCCTTACACTCATAGGGCTTCTCTCCAGTGTGGACTCTCTGGTGTATGCGTAGCTTGGAGCTCTGACTAAAGCCCTTCCCACACCGGTCACACTTGTAAGGTTTCTCCCCTGTGTGGACTGCGTGATGGACGAGCAGACTTGAGCTCCTGGTGAAGCCCTTCCCACATCTGTCACACTTGTAAGGTTTCTCAGCCATGTGGACCGCTTGATGGACAAACAGGCGTGCTCCTGGGGAAGCCCGTCCCACAGTGCTCACACCCGCAGCTCTTTCCTTTCAGGTGGGGTCTCTGATGTGAAGTTTTCATCACACTGACCACAGCGGCATAGTTTCTCTGAAGTGAGAGTTTTCTTGAAGAGATGACCATCTGGGTTGTGATAAGTGCCTTCCCGAAGTCATTACAGTAACAGGGTTCCTCTGTGTGCTTTCTCTGAAGACTGCAGGGGACTAAGGGTGGCTTCCATCTACAGATGTCTTCACTGTCACAGTCAAAGGGAATAAAAGAGTCTTTGAACTGGACAATGTGGCAAGTTGTTTCACCAGGGAACCATGGAGGTACCCATTCTGTTATAGGTTTAAGTTTAATTTGAAGATTCTCTGAACAATGGTCTATGGGATGACACCCACCCCCTTATTCCTTTTTTTCAATTCTTTCTTCATTTATAAAGAGAACTTTTTTCCTCTGAGTCTCAGCTTGGGACTTAAGACATACACATTTTTCACCTTCAGTGTTTGTGAAATCACTGACTGGAATCTATTTCAACATCTGTGTGTACTTATTGGAGATTCACAATATAAATTCAACTCCCAGGTACTGACTGGCCGTCTCTTCCAAAACCAGCCACTAGGAAACCACTATAGGAAATCTGAAGTCTTCCCCCTCTCTCTCTTAAATATTTTTATCTAGGTTGCATAAGTGTTGTGCCTGCATGTATGTCTGTGCGCCACATGCCTGCCTGGTACTTATGGAGGTCCGAAGAGGTCATGGGATCCCCTAGAACTGGAACTATGGATGGCTGTGAGTCACCATGTGGGTGCTGAGAACCGAACTTGCAAGAGCCATGGGTGTGTCTCTGAGTCATCCCTCCAGCTCCCTGAAGGCCTCTTGAAGACTCTCCACGGAACTGTTTGGCTCTCCTGGGAAATAGAGAATTCAGTGGTAAGAAGAAAGAATTTCAGAATAGGAGGATCCAAGGCCTGAACACTTGGTAATTTACTCAAAATTTAGCTTGCTTGCTTCTTCTCCCCTCTCTCTCTTCCTTTCCTTTTTCTTTCTGGTGGTGCTGGGACTGAACCAAGGATCTCGTGCATGCTAGTCAAATGCTCCAGCACTGTACTATAGCCTCAGCCCTTAAGTTTGTGCTTACATCTTTTGTTAGCATTGGGAGGGGGAAAGCTGGGTTCAGAAGAAAGGCATTTCTTCTCCACTTTAAAGCAGAGCTGATAAGACATTCTTTTACTCTTGTGAAAGACCAGGAGTCCTTTACCTTGCCACAAGTAATATTTCATTCCATTTTACTTATTTTTGACTAAATGTCCATTTAATCAGTATATTACTTTTATAACTGTTAGAGCTATAAGAAACAAAATAGAAATCTTTTTTGCCTGACAGCTTAGTTCTGGGATGAAAGACAGATACAGTCAACAATAATAATACCAAACTAAAGCCTATAAACATATTAATACTATATACTTAAGCCAGCCAGCTTTGGGAGCAGACTGCAGGCACTAAAACTCAACCCTTCATGCCTTAAGAGTTCAGAAAGAAAAAAAAACAGGAAAAAAAAGTACAAAGAGGAAAGAAAATGTGACCCATTTAGGGTAAGTTACAGCTCAGATGGAAGGGTCCTAGCAGTTGGGAGCCAAAGAATACCACAAGTCACACTGCACAACAAACGTCACACAAGAGAGTCATTGGAAGGGAAAAAACCACGAGAGTGGCTGCCTCTGCTCGGGCGCGAACAGCAGAGAACTGAGCAGAGGGCAGGGTATAAACAGTTTCTTGGAGAGTAGGGGTGGACCTTTTCAGAGTGCAGCTTTTCAGGGTGGGGACTGGTGGGATTTCAAATCCAGAGCTTGGGTTCAGCTATTAGCGCAGTTAAGAGTGTTCTGTGTGTGGAACCTGGCAGTTGGAGGTCCTCAGGGGGAGGGGCCTGGCTACTAGTGTGTCTCAAGGGGACATATTGAGGAAAACTGAAAGTAGCTCGTTGGAAGAAGCAACAGCCCCCAAACCTCAACCACCCCTCTTATGACAACCGTTGGCTTTAGAGATTGTGGTCCCTGAGTCATGTCAAACTTACTCCAGAATGTTCTTTTTGCACATCACACCTGGCTCTTTGTCATTCAGGTCTCAGCCAAGCTACTGCCTTCCTGAAGATATACTTCCTTGACCATCAAATCCAGAGTGTGCTCACTACCCCTTTTCTGGTTTTAAATTATTCATTCTCTGGTATATGGCTTATCTTGTCTGTTCACATTCTTGCCTTCGCTCATTCCCATTAAAGTTCCCCAGCACAGAGAAGCTGACATTTACTCCTCAAGGCCTAACGCAGGGCCTGGCACACAAAAGGAATCCAATTATTTAATCATTAAACTTCATGAGTCTCCTATCCAGGATTTTGTCTGATGGAGTAATATTTCTCACAGTACCTGTGGTGAAGAACCATTTTGTTGTTTTATAAACATTTACTTTCAAGTTCTATTGCTTATGCCTTCATGGTTGATGACAGTCAACAAGCCACACTTTGAAAAGCAGAGTGACAGAATGATAGGTGCTAAACGGAGCCCAGAGTTCAGTCGCGTGTCTCAGAGGGCAGTGCCATCTCACGACCTGGATTAGCTAAAACAGTTCTCATCCGAGCTGAGGCAGCAACTCAGGAAATAGAGCTGCCTGCAGGAGATGTGGCTAACTTACTGTGGGAAAGGGGACTAACAGTCTAAGGCCAAGTGTAGGGAAAGGCTACGAGTCTCCTACTCCTACTGGACAAACGCCACACTGTTTGGAGCTACAGTTAGGCTGTCATATGACTTTCTACTTCCATTTCAAAGTCTCTCCTACAGTATCTAGTGATTCAGTTAGGGGTGGGAAAGAGGATTGCAGAAGCTGAGAAACATGATGCCAATCCCGGAGTCATGCAAAGACGGCACAGTCTATCACAGTTCTTTCCACATTGCTTCTGCCTGTTCATTCATTTCTGTCCATTCCAGACCCTTTCTGAAGCATTAGGATGCACAGGGACCTCCTCCTTCGTGACATCATGGCATCTCTGACATACCTTTGTTATGACTGGCTGTATGATTCTAAATGACAGGGACATGCTCAGCTAAGCTTTAAATGCCCAGTAACTGGCACAACTGACTTGGGTTCTAGTTGACAAGTCTTCAGTTTAGAAAATAATGAGATGAAAGCCGGGCGGTGGTGGCGCACGCCTTTAATTCCAGCACTCGGGAGGCAGAGGCAGGAGAATCTCTGTGAGTTCGAGGCCAGCCTGGTCTTTAAGAGCTAGTTCCAGGACAGGCTCTAAAACTACAGCAAAATTCTGACTCAGAAAACCAAAAAAAGCAAACAAACAAAAAAAGAAAATAGTGAGATAATCCAACTAAAAGAGAACCTAAAAGTCATCACAGAGAATGCTTCATTTTACAGATGAGGAAACGGGTCCATGATGAGAAAATTACTGTCCCATGGTCACAGAGGAGGTTGTTAAACTGAAATGCTAGGCCTTTCAGCAGAAATCAAGAACAAACTCTGGTCCCGAGCTACATACTGAGAAACTAAAGCCTTTAAATTAAAAAGAAATGTATTGAGCGTGTGTGCCTTACGTGTATGTGGCCACGTGTTTGCCACGGCGTGTGTATGGAGGTCACAGGACATTGTGGAGTTCTTTCTTTCCACTGTGTAGCCCTACCTGGTCTGGAACTCACAGATCCGCCTGCCTAAACCTCCCGAGTGCTAGGATTAAAGGCGTGCTCCACCACCGCCGGGCTCCAGTTGATTTTGACATACATTTTTAGGTATGCTTCTGTGACCACAGTGGGGCTGTTTACATCAAGTTCCTCATGCTCATCATTACCACAGTTAACAGCGATTGCCGTTAATACATGTGGGTCAATTGCTTTCTCGTTGCTGTAACCAAAACCTGCATGAGCAACTTAAGGAGAACAATTTATTTTGAGCCATGGTTTTAGAGGCTTTCCTCCATCATGGTGGGGACTGTGAGAAGCATGCTCTTCACCTCACGGAGAACAGAGGAAAGAGCCAGGGCAACAGACAACTCCCAAGGTCACGCCTCACCCCAGTGACCTATTTCCTCCAACAAGGCTCCACCTGCCACAGTTTTACTACCTTCTAATAGCCTCGAAGATCCACCAATGAAACATTCATGACGCTAGAGCCCTCAGGATCTAATAATCCCTGGAAAGACTCAAACTCAAGAAGTGTGCTTTACTAATTCCTAGAAATCTCTCAATTCAATCAAGTAGTCAAAATTAACCATCAATTGCATTTTTTTTGGTACGCACATAAACTGCTCACCAAAAGGGTGAGTTCTTTGAAAAAAATTGTTTTTTTTTAAATTTACTTTTATGTTTATTGGTACTTTGCTTGTATGTATGTCTATGTGAGGGTGTCAGATCCCCGGGAACTGAGCCATGGACAGTTGTGAGCTGCCACATGGGTGCTGGCAATTGAACCCTGGGTCCTATGGAAAAGCAGACAGGGCTCTTAATCTCTGAGCCATCTCTCCAGCCCTACCACCCAGAGACAGGGTTTCTCTGTGTAGCATTGGCTGTCCTGGAACTCACTCTGTAGACCAGGCTGGCCTTGAACACATAGAGATCTGCATACCTGTGCCACCACTGCCTGGCAAAAACCTTCAGTTAATAATCTTGTTTTCCCAAGGCCAGTTAGCCTCAGACTTAGCATATACTAACTTTGAATGATCTCCAACGAGCTACAGTTTTGATCTTGGTTCTCAAAGGGCTTGGTGGCCAACTTCTGGCACTATTGGGAGGAGGTGACTCTTTAGGGGGTAGGACCTAGTAGGAAGAATTTAGGTCATTGTGGGAGTGCCCTTAAAAATGTTATTGGGATCCAGGTCCTATCCCACATGAGGTGAACACACTCTTGTTTCATAGGTCCAAAATCGGGTCAAGTGCTGACAGACTAAAACGACTGAACTGTGAGAAGAAACTCGTCACTCCTTACAAACTCATTACCTAAGATTTTTTTTTGGGGGGGGGGTTTAGCAACGAAAATGGAACACACGAGTGAAATGTCTGAAAGCAAAACGCCAGCTTCTCCAGACGACAGGGCAAATGCTCCAGAACCTTTCAGGAGAAGGATGCTTTAAGTAGGGCTCCACCCGGTGGCAAGGTAGTGTAGTGACAGCTAACGTGGAACTTAGCAGTCAGTGGACCCTATGCAGAACCGGACGATACGATTTGCTAGGTTAATACATTTTAATGCCCCAAAGCCCTTGTTCTCCTTTGTATTGCATACCCAATCTCATAATGAAGCTTGGAAATAAAGAGAAAAATCACATGGTACACGATCTGACTCCAGGCAGGTATTCAATGCCTATGTCCTATTTTGTTTTAAGAAAGAAAACCTATGTCCAGCTCAGAGACGAGGAATTTTTGGCGAAACTCCAAACCATCCTGAACTTCATCACATTCTCAGGCTGGGGCAGATTATTCGAAAGATAGTTCTCTAGGGCATGGCTATCTCCTCAGACTTCCCTAATTCTGTACTTAGGTTCTGGAATAGGTTTTCACAGGTTCTATGTGTCTTCTCTAAACGTGTATTCCAGCTACCCAATACCCCTTCCCTGACCTCTTCTCCTCAGAAATCTAACCGGTTTCTAAAATGCAGGTGGCAGTGCTGCGCAGCCTAAACCTCACTACCCCTCGGGATCTCTCGGGAGTCCCTCGTGGACTCCTGATGTCCACCAACACGCATCTTTGGAAAAAGGCCAAGTCATTCGACTGGAGCGGAGAAGGCTAGCTAACTAACCACGAAGTCCTCAGATTCGCCCAGGCCAGAGCTCGACCGAGCAAGAGGAGGGTGTCCTCGGAGCAGCAGTTTGCTCTGTGGCAGGAGCCTGGACTCCGTGGGGTGGCCTTGTCCCGGGGCGTGATCCGGGGTACCGCGGCTGCTAGCACGTGGGGCCACGGCCACAGGGCGCGTTCCCAGCATCTGAGCCTGGCTCCGGGTCGAGGCATCCCCTCGTCTGGACCAAGACACCACTGTCTGCCCCTGAGGCAGCCCAGCCCTGCTCACCTCCGTAGGTAGGATTCACACCTGGAAACGCAGGACTCCGGGGCATCATCGAGGACTAGAACTACAAGTCCCAGCAGGCCGCGGGCGGTGAAGCGCTACTTCCGAGTCCACTTCCGGAGACGGTGGGCCACCGCTACTTGCTACTTTGGCGATCCAGAAACTTGTGGCCTAAGTGGGAACTGCGTCATTCAAGTTGATTTTAGCTCTTTTCATTGCAGATACATACAAGTAATTTCGTAATACCCAAATGTATTTTTCATTTGTTAAAATGCTGCTGATGGGGAAATAACCAGTATAATATTGTCTTCAACCTTAAAAATCTTCTGAAGCTGTTACTAACTACTCCAAGTGAGCAATGTAGTGCAGACATGTAATCTCATGGCCAGGGAGGCTGAGGCAGGAGGATCGTGAGTTCGAGAAGCCCATGTCAAAAATTTAAACAAAGAAAGGAATTGGCCACTGTATATTTCATATTCTTATCTCTGGAGGACAGTTTCCAGATCCATATTGTGCAGCTTATAACTGCCTGTAATTCTAACCCTGCACCATCTTTTGGCCTCAGGAGCCTATGTTTACATGTACATATACCCCCTCACGCGCATAAAATAAGTTATTTTATAAAACCAACAATTTAATGTATTCGGATATAAAGAACTAAAAAAGTAGATCATAAACTTGATTTAATAGATCAATGGACTCCCAGATCAGAATATATATTCTGTTGTTGTTGTTTGTTTGTTTTGTTTTTCGGGACAGTGTTTCTCTGTAGCTTTGGAGCTTGTTCTGGAACTCCCTCTGTAGACCAGGCTCAAACTCACAGAGTTCTACCTGTTTCTGCCTCCCGAGTGCTGGAATTAAAGGCACCACTGCCTGGGCAGAAAAAAAAAAGTATATATATATATATACAATGATTGATGCCATTATTTCTGAAAGAAAATGTCAGCAAAGTTCTATGGAATTAATAGTATTATTTGTAGTTAAGTTTCACTTACTAAAAGGACTTCAGAATGCTTTCCTGGTGTGTTCTGTCTTCTCCCAAAAGGGTCTTCAGGTAAACCTGTGTCATGCATGTCCAACCTGTAGCCCACATGTGCCCCTGGGAAGCTGTGTATGTAGCCCAATACAAAAATTATAATTCTCAAACATTAGACTATTTTTGTAATTTCTTTGTGATTCAATTATACAGTTTGCCCATTTATCTTCATGTGTATGTGTGTGGGCATTCTCTGCCACCATGTGTGTGGTGGCCAAAGGACAACTTGCAGGAGTCAGTTCTTTCTACTATGTGGGTTCTAGCCATTGCGTTTAGGTTGTCAGCCTTGGCCATAGGCATTTTAACTGGATGGCCCAATTGCACCATTTTTGAACGTGACCTTTGTAAATGACAGCCAACTTTGGCTAAGGCCTAGTGTAGCTGACAGACCATTTTCAGAGGCAGAAAAATTTTCAGACCTTTTTTATCCTGCCTTGGCAAGATTAGATTTGACAGTCTTTTTCCTTGTTTCCTGCTTATCCATTTCCAGATACTATGTACCTTGTCAGTGGTTGAGGCATGGGCAGTTCCTTGCCCAATGGCCAATTTTGCTAAGAAGAAAACAAGTTCCAAGTGGAGTGTCTTTGGTGCTCAACATTCTCTCGGGGATAGATCAGTGCTGCCAGGAGCAATTATGTCTCACGTTAACAGAACCCTAAGTTATTTAAATGCCATATTCTACAGTTCTTTGAAGTGGTTGAAGATTACCTATCTATGCAGAATACAATCTCTATGTATCTAAAGAACCTGATTAGTCTGACTATAAGTATGACAAGCATATATGACTATTGATCTATAATTTTAATACCTATATAACTTAAAGACTAAGACTTCATATTAAAAGATTATACAATAAACAATTGTGCAACAAATGAGGATAATGACCTCAAAATGTAAACAATGTATAAGTATCTTGATCAGAGGTAGAAATGTACATTGCAATATGATAAATATGTCCTAAAATTGTAACAATATACAAAAATGTTTTAAGCAGAGATAGAAGCATGTATGCATACAATATGACAAAATAAATTTGCCTAGGTATACAAATATTGTAGAAGAAATTAGGAACATATCCAATAGAATTTAAGTTTGTATCAATATACAAGAATCGATACCAGTGTAAATTGCCTGTAAATAATAGCTCATAAGTATTCACTCCATTACTCATTATTATTATTATTAGTATGAGTAAGCTCACACTAATCTATTATCCCATCCAATTTTTCCCTTTTTTTCCCCCAAAGAGATACCTGAGCCTACAAAATTCCCCCCAACCCCTATCCCTATACCAATTATAATCAATCTCTAAATGATGTCCCTAACCCTGAGGACAAACTTTGTTGGGAGAGGGAATGTTGCTGTAGGAAGTATTATAGCTTGTATTTACCACCTACTGGGTGTGGCCTCTTATACTATTTACAGGAAGCTGAACCTGCTTGCAGCCCTTCTCTCTCATTCCCCTTGCTCTGGCCCCGCTGGCTGTTCTTTGGATCGCGTGATTCAACGGATCAAGCAGAGGATTCTGATTTGTGAGTTTACACCCTAAATAAATATCTATGTCTTAATTCTGAGCGAGTGTGGAATTTCTTTTTCTTTTTCTTTCTTTCTTTTTTTTTGTATTTTATTTATTTGGGTTTTCGAGACAGGGTTTCTCTGTAGCTTTGGAGCCTGTCCTGGAACTTACTCTGTAGACCAGGCTGGCTTTGAACTCACAGAGATCCACCTGCTTCTGCCTCCTGAGTGCTGGGATTAAAGGTGTGCACCACTATCGTCCGGCTGGAATTTCTTTTAAGCATCCGTTTGGTGCAGGAGACTTGTCTGTTTCTGTCAATCATGTTTTAAATAAATGCTGATTGGCCAGGTAGGAAGTATAGGTGGGTCAACCAGACAGGAAGTAGAGGCAGGGCGAGGAGAACATCTGGGAAGCAGGAAGCTCCCTTGGCATTCCTGCGCAGTCCATCTACGAAGCAGGATGTAAGCTGCTCACTGAGAAAAGGTACCGGCCATGTGGCTTGCATGGATGGGAACAATGGGTTAATATAAGTTATGGGAGCTGGTAGGAAGACTGAGCTAATGGGCCAATCAGTGTATAACTTAATGTAGACTCTCTGTGTGATTTTTTTTGGGGCTTGCTGGCTGTGGGGTACTGGGCGGGACAGTAACCCCAATGAGCAGGTCCCTCATGTTACATCCGTTCACCATATCAGGATGTTGTCTTCTAGATGTTCTTTCTATGGGTTCCTGTGAAAGTAAAATGATGGTTAAGTTCCAAGATTACTGTCTGATATAATTGCAAATAGTCTCTGAGTATTCAGTAGGGTTTTTCTGAAGCTCCTATTTGGAGTTCTGGCCAGAATGTTGTAAAAAAGTGTACCATTTACGCTAACTAAGTTGGAACCATCTTGAGCAGCTGGTACCCAAAACAGATCTTGTAGTAGCGCTATCAGTATGACATCACATCAACCAGGTAGAGTTGTTGTTGTGGGCCCCATCTTCTTCCTGGAAACTTCAAAGATTACTGCAGAGAAATTCATTGTTCCTTGTGGAAAACTTAAACATTATTTATATAGACATATACAGGCATATATATGTGTATATATATATATATATATTCAATGAAAGGTATGATAGAGACAAAAGTAGGTATGAAGAAAAGTAATTTTTTTTCTAAATTGTTTTTTCTTTCTGTCCCATATCATGGCTCCTGATGAGACAAAAACCCTGAATTTTTATTTTCTTTCTTTTTTTTTCATATGTCAAAAATGTGGAACTGAATTTTTATTTTAACATGCTTGAATTTAGAGAAGGACAGAGCCAGTGTCCAACTTCAAAGCCAGCTCTATATATTCATATATATATGAATATATATATATATATATATATGCATGTGTGTGTGTGTTCATATTCCTTTTTCTTGATGATCCTTAGTGGAGAATTATTTTTCCTTATGTCAGCATTCAAACATCCAGGGTCTCTTGAATATTTGATGATGTGTATTTTTCAGTAAAGATAAGAGCAGAACCCTGCCCTAACCCTTATGTGCTTTCCTTACCACCTGTATGGTTGTCACCGTTGTGGATAAGCTGTCATTTCTCTTTTTCAAGAGGTTCAAGAGGTTTTTGCTTATTATAATAAGCAAAAAAACCTGTTTAATTTTCTTAGACACATATGCTGGACCATTGTATGTCTTTATTTGTACAGGTATACCCATGATAGCCGTAACTTTTAATAAATATGTGATTACTGAATCAGTCTTTTCTAAGCTTAAGGCAGTTGCCCACTGAAAACCTGAATAAGTGTCAATGGTATGGTGTACATGTTTTAATTTTCCAAATTCTGCAAAATGGAACACATCAATCTGCCAGATTTCAATCCTTTGAGTGCCCTTTGGGTTAGTCCCTGCAGGCAATGGTGTTTGGTTAAAGAAGAGCAAGTAGGGTATCTCTTTATAATCTCCTTAGCTTGTTGCCATTAATAGAAAACTCTTTAAACCTTTGCTATTGACATGATTTTTTTAATGAAATTCTGAGGCCTGCAACACCCTTCCAATCAATAATTGATCAATTTCTGCATTACCTGTGCTAGAGGACCTGGCAGACCC
>JAQHUG010000007.1:15462835-15474953 GCA_028555095.1 Dicrostonyx torquatus | reverse complement strand
AGCAGAAGAACTTGGCAGCTTTGGCCACGTGGTTCTGGCTTTAGAGTCAAGAATAGAAGAAAGCAGTTATGGAATCTCCCTTCATGACTAAGGAAAGCTACTGAGACCAGGAATGTGTCAGGGGTCTTCCTGCATGGAGGCCTAAGAAGCCAATGCATGAAGCTGTGAAGGTGAAGCCTGGGTTGCCTTGGAGACCCCGTGATGTTGGAGATGCCAGAGCCATGGGACTCCTGTTAAGGAGAGCTGCTAACAGGGAGTGGAACCAGCCCAAGGCAATGAAGTATGTTTCAGTCAACAAAGCTGAAAGGAGTTGGAGATCTGAAGAGCACTTTGACATCAAACATGGAAATGCAGAGTTTGGGGTTTGCCTAGCTGGTCTTTGATCTTGCTTTGGTCCGGTTTTTCCTCACTATGCTCCAGTTCCTTCCTTTTGGAATGATAATGTATATCCTGTGGCATTGTATGTTGGAAGATGTGATCTGCTTTTTCATTTGAGTTTACAGGGGATTACAGTTAAGAGATTGCATGAACTTTTGCACTTTGAACTTTTAAGCAAGCTTGAGACTGTTATAGACTGTGGGGACTTTTGAAGTTGGACTGAATGCATTTCTGCCTTATGGTGTGACGACAAGCCCATGGGGTCAGGGAATGGAATGTGGTGGTTTGAATAGGAATGGCCGTCACAGACTCATGTGTTTGAATGCTTGATCACTATTAGGAAGTGTGGCTTTGTTGGAGGCAGTGTGTCACTGTGGAGGCAGGCTTTGAAATCTCATATGTGCTCAAATCATGCCCAGTGTGACATTCTCCTGCTGCTGCAAATGATCAAGATGTAAAACTCTCAGCTTGTTCTCCAGCACTGTGTCTGCCTGAGCACTGCCATGCTTCCCAACGTGATGACAATGGACTGGATCTCTGAAACTATAAGCCAGGCCCAGTTAAATGTTTTTCCTTATATGAGTTGCTGGGGTCATGGTGTCTCTGCACAGCAACAGAAATCCAGACTAAGACAGCCTCTTACAGATGATCAGAAGAGAAGATGTGGTGTGACTGAAGTTGGGATGTGGTCACTGTAGCTCTTCAAATTCTCTGCTGAATGTTGTTTTATCTTCTGCACAGTGGCTGTGCCTTAATCTACTGCTGTTTCAGCCGGTCATCACGACTCTGCAGTTACCAGCCTGCTTCCCAGGCCACAGCCTGGTGGGAATTCTGTTCCCGAGGCACTGGCTCTGCCACTGCCACCGAAGATAGCTTTAACTAAATCCCTATCACTCCATTTATAAGTAATACTCAAGGTTCGAAGGCTGAAGTGAAAACCTGCTGGCTCAGAGAGGCTGAGTAGCACCTACCTAACCTTTTCTCCTTGCTTGTGTATCACAAAGAGCATCCTTCTGCTCCACCAAACAAAAAAAAGCTGCGCCACTCCAAACCCCTTCCTACCACTTTCAGATGCCCTCTGATGCTCTATGATTACTCTTTGTTAACTAGTTGCTAACTCAGCCTCCTAACTCAAGGTTAATTTTATTTTAATTAACAAAATGTAAACTTGAGATCCACAGTGTGATCGAATATCCTCCAACAGGAAATCCCATTTCCTCCATACCCGAGACTCAGTTTGGACGCTTGGAGTCAGGGTTTTCTCTAAGGATCACAGAGAGCTCTGTGTGGGTCTATGGATTCATGAAATTGTAGAAATGGACTTGGAAGATCTTTAGCTAGGTGTCCATATATACCTTTTGTTAAAAATCTTGCTGAACCTCAAAATGATTAACACAATTGCTATTGTTTGAATGTGCTTCCCCAAAGTTTGTATGTTGGAAACAGCTCCCAATGTCAAATTCAGTGGCATTTGAAATGGATGCCTTTGGGAGGTGTTTTAGTTACTTTTCTATTGTTGTGATAAAACACAAAGGCCCAAAGCAAAATGGGGATGAAAGGGCTTATTTTGTCTTCTAACCTGTGGTTTACCATCTGAGGAAAACAGCAGGAACTTAAGGCAGGAACTTGGGAGTAGGAGCTGATGCAGAGGCCATGAGAAGGACTGCTTATTGGCTTGCTCTTCCTGGCTTACTCATCTTGCTTTCCGATACCATTGGGGACCATCCACCCAGGGGTGGCACCACCGCCTGTGTGATAGGCTGACCCACACCAATCATCAATCAAGAAAATGGACTGCAGGCTTTCCCCATAAGCCAACCTGGTAGGGACATTTTCTCAACTGAGCGTCCCTCTTCCAAACTCTACTCTGTGTCAAGTTGCTATAAAAACTAGCCAGTAGATGAGGTAACTGAGAGTAAATGAGATCATGAGGGTGGGGCCCCACGATGACCCTAGTGGCTTCATAAGAGGAAGAGAGGCCCCAGAAGGCGAGCTTGAGCCAGGTGTTGCCAGCTGTCGTGTTATGGAGCAGCATGAAGTTGATCACCAAGTGTTAGTCTCGTGTTTTTCAACTTCCCAGGCTCCAGAAGCCACGAGGCAAATTCATTTCTGTACTTTATAAGTTACTTGTTTTTATTACAGCAGCAGGGAATAATAGAGGACACAGTTTTCTTAGCAAAGTTAGGTTATTCAAAATGTCATCATTTAATTTTTAAAAAGATTTGAAATGATTCTAGACTTTACAAAGGTTTTGAAAAACAACACAAAATTTACCCAAGTCTTTTTACTTACTTCCTCTAGTGGTGAAAACTCATGGAATTGCAACATAAAGGATACCGTTACAACATGCTGGACTAATTTAAGCGTAAGTTTCTGGCTATTTAAATTTACTCAGCTTTCTTCATAAGGTTGATTTTATTATGTTCTAAGATTCAAATGAGAGTCCCAGATTCTTACAGTCCTTGTGTCTCCTTAATTTCTTTTGATTTGCCTTTGTGAAATTTAAAGGTGATGGCAGTAATGACGTTGACAGTGTAAGGGCACTCTATAGTGGCATACAAGGGACTGCTTTCTTCTCTTTTTTTTTTTGTCCTTATCAAACAAGACTTAAATTAGCTTTATTTTCATTCGTTTTTTTTTTTTTTTTTTAACTGAAGTTAGAAACAGGCAATGATTTTTATTCTGAAATAAACAAAAACATACATGGCCGTTTCAAAGGCTTTATAGGAGCCTCAGCTGTGTTTCAGAAGAGGTAATGTGTTTCTTGGTAAAAGACACGACCATAACAGTCACACCACCAACTTGATGACTAACAATTTGTATTTAACACTGGGTGGCTTTCTGAAGTAGCTGGGTGAAGTTGGGGCAGGGAAATGCTGATTATACTCCTCTGTCGCCTCTTGTGTGCCCCTCCTCCATTCTTCAGAGGTACTTCTACCCAAGTAGAACGTTTTAAGTTCCCTTTACAAGCTTGCCACTTCCTGGAACTCCCAAAGAGCCAACTTCTGCTCGTCAAGTCTCCTTCACGGATGTACCAGAGGATGGAGCGATGCCCATCACAGAGGATGGGATAGGGTGGGCCAGAACAAGCAGACACTGTGTCTCAGTATGTCTGTATTGAGACGCAGCTCACTTTCTCGAGCTTCCTTTTCGTCCATTCCCGGTGCCCACAGTTGACCTGGCAGGGGTTTATGCTTGGACTTCTGTATGCGCTCAGGTCCGAGTCTGTAGGTGGCACGCGGTCATTTTCAAGTTTCTTAGAGAGATAATTCTCTAGCAAGTGTTCCTGGAGGGTGAAACCTTTCCCAAACTCAGAAGCCTTTGCGCCCTTACGACAGCAGGGGGCACTGCAGGCACGCCCACGACGCTCGGCCCACTACAGTGTTTATGCGGCAAAACAGACCCTCAAATTTGTATTTGATTTCTTTCTGGAGCATAGATTATAAAGGAAGAAAGATGGAACTTTCTTCATCCCTTCCTCTTGGCTATCTATCACATTGGTAGGACAACCTAGTATGGGTGAAGAAGAATTTGCGAGAAGGTGACAAGGATGTGGCTCTTCCCCAAGGGAAGGGAGAAGTAATTACCATCTTGGTTAAACAGACTGAGAAATGTCCTTGCTGGGCCAATGACCCCAGAGAGACTTTGATATCAAGAAATGTGACATCTGCTATCTCAGTAATTCTAGACTAGCTTTTCCTTTGTGCCTGAGAGTGGTCAGTCAGCCAATTTAGGGCCAATTCTTCCACTCTGGTGACGAATTAGGCATGTCAGGCTAAACTTTTATGGCTATTCCCCACCTATTCTTTGGGAGGAATCTGCCAGGGGAGTTCCAGGCTCCATAGAACACCTACTTGGTGCCCGGGGATGACTGCCCGCTTCTTAAGCCTTGGTGTCTCCACCTGTCTATTTCCCTCTGAAGTTTTGCAGCATCTGGGGCTTTTGCAGAGGGCTGGGAAAGGTTGTAGAAGAGTGTCCATGGGCCTTTGGAGTCTCTGGGTGCTGTGGCAAGGACGACATGGACACCTCTAAACCTCTTAGAGACGGTCCCAAGGGCTCATGATGAATATTGCGCAGCCCAGTTTCAGTACTGTCTAGAACCCCTGCGGCGCCCAGCTCTCCAGTCACCTTGAACTTAGGGCTGCCCTCTTACACCTTTATGATAGAGGGAAGGCTGCTGTGGGGGGTCCCTGGTTTCTCTGCTGCCCCCTGAGACCAACGGCACATCCCTCTGGGAGCTCTCTGCTGTGTCTTCATCCTAGACACACCCTACAGCCTCATGATGGAGCCAATGTGTGCACTGCAGGCCTGTCATACTCTGTCCAAGCAGTTGTAGGGAGAGGCTAGCCCACAGAGTGGGCCCTGTCTCAGGCTTCCCCACTCAATTCTTCCCTCCTCATCTAACAGGGCCCCCACAGAGACAGATCAGACATGGAGACACAGAGACATGTATACCCAGAGACACTCAAAAGTGGAGAGACACAGAGACAGACATGTGGAGAGATACATGAAGGGACATATATGGAGATGTACACAAGCAGGTACACATAAGCACACTATCAGAAAAACATAGATATACATGGACAAAAACACATACAGACACTTGTAGGTATATACAAGACATACAGATACAAACACACAGATGGAGACATAGGTAGATACACACAGAGACGTAATCACTAGACACACAGCTACATGCACACATAGATAGACACACTACATAGATACACATAAAGAGACGGAGATACATACAAGCAAACTTACAATGCATACAGAAGTATAAACATGCAGAGACATGCAGAGACGTGGGGACACATGACACACAGACATTTATTTACAGATGGAGATATGCACAGATATATAGACAGACGTGTTGATGAGACACAAGCATAGACATGCACACAAAGTTAGAAAGATGAAGACACCCTTGGCTTCTCATGTCACGTATGTGCACAGGATCGTGAGCAGACCAACCTTTGACCCTCTGTCATCATCTCTCATGTCTATGGTCTCACACCTGGAGAGCACTGTTTGGGATGAGAGGTTATGAACGAAGTCACTTTGTCTTTTGCTCCGTAAAGTCACCTTTTCCAGAGTGCCACAGCTAGTGTCTTGAGGCACGACCCCGGAACCTGCCTGCTCTTCTTTGGGATGGTTTTGTGTTAGAACTGGGTCTGATGTTTGTATATGCTGTCCTTCCCTTCCCAGACCCCAGGCCTGTCACAGAGTTGTCCGAGTCCCGGCACCATGGCTTCCCGACCTTCTCTGGACCTTGACTTGCTCCTCCCCTGCCTATGAGTGCTAGAAATGTCCAGAGAGGAAGCAGGACACCCCCATGTCTGCCTTCCCTGACCCTTAGGTGAATGGTAAGGGTTCTTGTGTTAAAGGACAGTAGGACGCACAGCTTTTTATAGCATTGCACACACATCTTGTTTGGTCTCAGCTCCGACCTTCCCTGCTCGTTTTGACACTGGGGATTTGATGTGAGGTCCAGAAGTCTGACCCTACCGGTCCTCTGTGGAGTGCCTGTTCCACGTTGCTACTTCTGCCAGCCCTTCCCCTCCTGTTTAATCTCCTGTAGCCTTCCTGCTGCAGGCCTGCTGATCTGAATTACGATGCTGTTACACAACACAGCCCTCACAAGGCAGCAACATCTAGTCACACGCTTCCCACGAAGGGCCGGAGAAAACTAAGGCAGGGACATGACGGGTGCTGGCCTAAAGTTGAGCCTCTTGGGTGCTCCGACATTCCTAGCCATGTTTGCAGAGCTAACAGACTCTAGTGCTGTATTGACCATTCTGGTGCACGAACTTGCCCTCCCCTGCAGTGCACGGAGCTTGCATCACTCGACCTCGCTAACTAACGTCACGACTGTGGGTTTTTCAGTAGCACAGAACAGCACCCATTTACAGAACCCCTCTTGTGTCCGTGCAGCCCACCTAACTCTGAGGACACATTGGGCCACTGCTTCCTTCCTTCCCTTATGTGTCTCCCCCACCTCCAAATACTAGCAAGTGATGGAATGAAGATCTTATTTTAATTTATACAGTGATTTTTGGGACTCCTGTGACTTGATTTGTTTTTCTTTTGTATTTCCTGGACCAAGGGTCAAAGTTTAAATTGAATAGTTGAGCATCACAAGACTCCAAGTGGGATTCAAACTTGGTAGGTGCTGAGGCCGGTAACATTATAATGGTTTTCCAGCAGATGGCAGCAAAGAGCCACGAAACATAGTTGCCTTGTGATTTGGGCCCCTGGCACAATAGTTTTACAACTGTCATTACTAAAGGTCCATCCAGCCCCACAGAAAGCTTTGTGCCTAGCTGGGCTGTCCCCAGAGAGCAAAGGATCCGGGTGCAGGAGTTTTCCTTCCAGTCCTGCTAACTGGAACTTAGGATTTAGTCCAGGGGTCCTTAAAACTATAAAGAACCAGAACTACCTACTGCTTGTGTTTGGCAGAAAGACCAGAACGATTTTTAAATACAAAAATACACACACACACACACACACACACACACCCATATATCTATATTTATATCTATATCTACATATATATTTGTTTTTTGAGACGGCTCTGGCTGTTCTGGAGCTCATTCTGTAGCCAAGGTTGGCCTCGAACTCACAGAGTTCTCTACTTCCTGGGTGCTGGGATTAAAGGCATGTACCATCACGCCTGGCCACAAATATCTATTTATTTTTAATTTATGCATACGTATTCCTCCAGAGGTCAAAAGAGGGCAACTGATGCCCTGTAACTGGAGTCACAGGCAGATGTGGGCTGATGGATATGGGTGCTGGGAACCGACCTGAGTCTTCTGCAACAGCAGTAAATACTGTCTCTATGTGTGGCTGAAAATAACAGAAAATCACATATCATGACAGCTGAAGGTGATAGAAAAATCAAGTTTCTGTGTTCATAAATAAAGTTTTATTTCCACACAGTTGATTTTCCAGTTACCTTTCCTGTATCTACCACACGATGGCAAGGCTGAGAAACGGTGGCAGATGCTGTGTGAACCAACGCCTAAAGCACTTTCCCTCCTGCTCTTTACAGAAATGTGCTGCAAATTGCTGGGTCAGTTGCCAAGGACTTCTGTTGACTCCCAACTGCTGGGATATTTTTGGAGCATACTAAGGGTTGCTGGTGCTGGTGTACAGTGGGTCCCTGAGAACCCTGGGAGATGGCAGTGGTGGATTCTCCTCCTTTAGTCCCTACCCAGAGAGCATCCTTGGGGATGGTGGGTTCTGTCAGGCAGGGGTCTGGCTCCAGGAACTGTGATTCCTTCCAAGGCTGTGTTCTTGCACAAACCCCGCAAGGGTCTTGGTTCATGTACTGACTTTTACCCTGGAATTAAAAGAATGCCCTTGACCTCTCAGATTCCTCTAGTGGTAAGCTGAGCATCTCCTAATATCTTAAGTGTCTAGAATTTCTGCCGAGCTGACGTCCATTATGTAATGTTTTACATAATATGTTTGTGTATGGAAATGTCACATGGTACTTCACAAACATGTAACATTTTATACATTAATTAAAAAAATCCCAGCTGATTAAAAATTGTGTAAGGGACATACTTTATGGCATTCTGGATAACAGGTAATGAACTTAAACAAGGGTTCACTGTATTCTGAGAACCTGTGCTTGCAACCCCAGGGCAGTGGTCCCAAGTTCTCCATAGAAGCATTCTCAACAGACCAACTCAGAGGAAGCTATTGTCTCCATAGCAGAATGGTCGATAGCTTGTACTATGTTCTGGGATACATCCACAGCAATTGTTAAAATTTCCATCTAGTAGGAACTATGATTGCCTTCTTTTCAAACGATGTCTACAATCCAGCCTCCTCCTCCTTCCTTTGCTGTTGTCTAGTTCAAAGACACCTTGCTACTAGAGAATACCGAAGAGCTTCTTAGCAGCTTTGCCTGTATTGGCTTCGTCCAGCTGCAGCCTGCCTTCACTAGGACTGGGGTGATCACCCACGATACTCTCCCTTTGCTCAGGATCTTGCAAGGTCTTTGACTTTCTGAAAGCAAAGACTGGAGACCTCTGTTGTCTGCACCACCTCTACTGCTCTCTGACCTCCAGGCAAGCATCGAGAACATCACACTGCTGGACGCCTGTCTGGGACACCACTCTTAGATATTCTCCTTCAATCCTTTGATCGGATGTCATCTTCTTCTTGGGGTCAATCTCCAGCCTCCTTAATATTACAACTTGTCCTTCACACCTCCTGCTCTGTTTCTTATACTATGACTGAAAGATCTGATTTGTCTGCGAATCATTCATTGCTCACTGCCTGTCTCCATGGCAGTGTGACTTGCGAGATGTATGTCAGGGCTGTTCAGTTTACAAATTAGTTATCCCAAGGGGCTTAGGACAATGTCTGCCACATAACGAGCGCTCAGCATGTATCTACTGAAGAAATAATGAAGTGACTTTTTTTTTTTTTTGAGACAGGATTTCTCTGTGTCTCTCTGGCTGTCCTGGAACTCACTTTGTAGACCAGGCTGGCCTCGAACTCACAGAGATCCGCCTAGCTCTGCCTCTCTAAGTGCTGGGATTAAAGGTGTGTGCCACCACCTCCCGTCTTGAAGTGACTTCTTAAGAAGCAAGACACAAGTTAACAAATTTTCTGAAAAGGTCTGGGTATTGGTTTTTAAAACAACTTAAAATGTATTTTCATTTACTTATATTTAATTTTTAAAGGTTTATTTATTATGTATACAGTTTTCTATCTGCATATATGACTGCAGGCCAGAAGAAGGCACCAGATCTTACTATAGATGGTTATGAGCCACCATGTAGTTGTTGGGAATTGAACTCAGGTTCTCTGGAAGAGCAGTCAGTGCTATTAACTGCTGAGCCATCTCTCCAGCCCTACTTATGTTTATTTTTAAAATTTAGTTTTTTGAGGATTTCATACATAGGTATCATATTTACATTATTTATCCTCCCTCTATCCTTCTAACTCCTCCTGGGTCCTCTGCACTTCCTCTTAAATTCAGAACCTCTATTAATTATTACTGTCACACACACAGAGATACAGTCTGCTGAGCCCATTTAGTGTTCTTGATTTGTGTATGTGTTTAGGACTGACCACTTGGGACTAACCCATCAGGCTCATCCCTGGAAAAGACTGATTCTCTCTCTCAGCAGCCATTAGTTGCCTACAGCTCTTCATCTATGGGTGGGGCCTTATGAGATTTCCTCTTCCACATTGACATGGCAACTGGTGTCGTCCTATGTAGGTCTTGTTTAGGTGATCTTATTTTTGAGATTTCATGGGTACAGCTTCCTTATCATAATAGAGGACCCTATCCCACAGCAGGAGTCCCAGTCCTCTGGCTCTTACAACACCCATCCCCACTCCTTCCACAATGATCCCTGAGCCTTAGGTATAGGGGCTGTGTTACAGATGTATCAGTTGGTATTGACTGTTCCAGCCCAGTGTTCTCTATATTTTGACCACTGTGGCTTCTTTGGCGATCTCTGTAAGCTTTTTGGATGAGGGGTAAGGGCTACACCTACCTGTGGTTGTGAGGATGAGTATTTGCTGTGCAGTTAGGTTAGGAAAGTTGGTTTCGGAGAGTGTTGGTATATATTCTCCTCTAAGGCCCGTGAACTTACCAGCCACAGACAGGTAGCTGGCTGGATTTATAGCACCAGGCACGAGTTCCCCCTTACTGAGTGAGTCTGAAGTCCAATTAGATGGTTGTTGGCTGCCCCAGGATGTAAGCGCCACTACTGCATCCTTGGGCATCTCTTGCTATGTGGTTTGCAGGTGCTGAGGTTGGTCAGACTGTTGATGGCTTTTCTCCCTTGGCAGCTTACACAGCACCCTCTGATACTATGAGATGAAGTCCTCAAGGAGGAGACATCTAGATTAGTTCCTGCTTGAATCCCCCAAGTCCTGCGCTGGGAGTTTGTGGAGTCCTCAGTAACTGAACATGGAGCTCTGGGAAGCAACCAAGGGCAATGGCAGAAGCTCATTCTATTTTGAGAGTCCCTTTGGTTCTCCTGGTCAACAACCTGAAGGGATGTTTCCCATGCCTGGTACTGGGGCTTTTGCTAGATAGTCTATGCTCTGGGGAGCACCATTATTAGCCCAAGTGGCCAAGGTTCACTCAAACTATACACATATTATATGTGCATGTGTGTTCTCACACTCACAGATTTTACGTATAGATATGCATATATATTAAGCAAACATAAAATAATGTTTCTCTGTGGCTTTTTCAGGTTGGGTATTGTTTTAATTCCTGGCTGGCATCCTTGAGTTGGCATATTTAAGGGAGAGACAAAGTTCACCTACTGTGGGCTCTCTTATCAGTGTAATAAGCTAAGAATCGCTTGGCAGTGTGGTGTTGGGAAAGTCCCTTGCAAAATGAACCCGGCAGCTCTGTAAACACCACTCGTTCTGAGTGTAGCTTTAGTGAAATCATGGTAAAGACTGCTCTCCAGAACTGGAAAACCGTTGGCAACTTGGTGTGGATAGTTTCAAGAACTGGGTTAAAGATCGCGGAACTCTGGGTTGGTTTGCTTCATTAAAACCAGGCTACTTCAGCATGACAACTGTGACAAGTCTAATATTTTGGCCTATTTCATTTAATTTGGCACACTAAATGGAAGTACTATTATTTTCTGTGTGACAGAGTATATGAGCACATAACTCGCATGGTTGGAGTAGAGACATTTACTGTGAACTTGAACGCTTACTTTAATATTGCAGACTCAAACCATGCTATATCCTGTGGCTTACACATGGCTAGTAACTATCCTACTGCTTACAAGTAATAGATACACGCTTGATAGATGTGAGTGTGTTGGTGGCAATGTCTATTATTTTCTCTTTAGAAACCAGTGGAAAGAGGACCCCAAATCAACTGTCAAATGGCAGTATGGCAGGGTCTGGGAATTTTCAAGATGGTGAGGGTGTTCGAGATGGGTCTTTTGTCAAGTTTTTCCAGAGGACGGCCATGGCCACTGCCGTGTGTAGCAGTCTCCTGTCACATTTGGTGCAAACTCCCAAAGACTAGCAGGTTTCTCAGTCTCTTTCAGTTAAATTCGATGGTGCCATCCTTCCTGGCAACCTGCTGGTTGAAGCTGCCTCCCCCTGCTTCATCAGTGGCTTCCCATTTCCTTCAGGAAAGACACCAAGAAATTCCCCGTCTGGCAGCAGCATACCTGAGGCTCTTCCTTCCCCACACATATCCTTTCTTCTAGTCTTGGTCCTGGTATGAGAATGGGTTTCCTCAAGGGGTGACCACTGTGTCTTGGGGCTCCAGAGTTGCAGGGTCAGGTGTATCTTGGGAAATTGCCTTACCCTTGGAGTACTATGGTTCTCCTCTTTCCTCTTCTTCCACTTCAGGGAAGTGATGAGCAGGGAGGGACAGCAAAGTTACTAAACTAGTGTGGGCCTTGTGGGCTCTGATACCTGCTAGCCAGGAGATGCCATGGTTTCTACCTGGTGCCCGACTATTTAGAAAGACAATAGCTGAGGTTTTTGCTCCAGCCTCTCTGATTCATTTGTAGATTGCTCCAGAAAAGGTAGTTATCTCTGAGCTGATGTGTGAATGGGAATGTGTGGGTGAGAGAGATGACCCGGAAAAAGGAATAGATAAAGTAAGTCCCCAAGAGGGGAAGAGAAGAAAAGAACAGAGCGAGCAATAGGGAAGAAGGAACATAGCAGAAGAGAAAATAGAGAGCAGTTTCAGAGAAGAAATGGTTTTAAGAGAGCCTAGAGA
>JAQHUG010000007.1:15440359-15451886 GCA_028555095.1 Dicrostonyx torquatus | reverse complement strand
CACAGGATATTTGTCTTTCTGAATCTGGGCTACTGTACTCACTATCGTATTTCCAGCTTCATCCATGTATCTAAATTTCATTTCTCTTTACAGCTGAGTAACTTTCTACCGCACACAGGCACTACAATTTCATTATCTGTTCATCAGTTGGAGGACATTTCGGTTGTCTCCATTTTCTAGCCATGGTGATTAGAGCAGCAATGAACAGGGCTCCGTAGAGGTATCCATAGAGGAGGATGTGGAACCCTTTGGGCACATGTCAAGGAGTGGTAAAGCTGGGTCATATGGCAGATTCACTTCCAGCCTTTTGAGAATCCTCCACACTGATTTATAGAGCATCTGTGCCAGTTTTCAGTTCCACCAACCGTGAAGGGGGGTTCCCCTTTCCCACCAACCAGGAATGGGGGTTCCCCTTTCCTCACACCCTCACACTTGTCGGTTGTTTTCTGATTCAGCTGCTTGGTTGCGCTTTCTTGAGCCTCACTCAGGTGTTTATACTTTTTTTGAGACAGGGTTGCTCTGTGTAAAGCTCTGGCTGTCCTGGAACTCACTTTGTAGAGCAAGCTGGTCTCGAACTCACAGAGATCCATCTGCCTCTGCTTCCCAAGAGCTGGGATTAAAGGTGTGTGCCACCACCTTCCAGAACACTCAGGTGTTTATTGCTACTGTCATTTTTTGGGGGGAATGCCCTTTTGGTCTTACATATTGTGTTTTTGTGATGAGACCTGGGAATGTGGGTTTGTGTTTGATGTCAGATTCTAGGCTGCTTCATGCCAGGCTTGCATGGAGTTGCCTTTGAAGTGGACCCAGGCCTTCTTCATTGTCTCTGTGGTCCTCACTCATTCCAGCTCTCAGGCAGCTCTTCTGAGATCGCCCTTTTTGCCTCTTGCTCAGTCCACTCTGTCCTATCTTGCGTGACTCAGTTCATGGGGAAGCGAGTTCATCTGTAACCTCAGAGGAGTATCAGATGAGGCTCCCAGATTTTCTAACATCCTAACCTCTAGACGAGCATGGGACATCAGGAGCATCCAATGGGCTGCCCTGTGAACTTGCTCGCTGGAGAGCATCCTGCCTCAGGCTTCCACTTTTTGAATAGAAACCTCCCTTGGGTTAGGAGCTGTAGATATTTTGGGACAGCAGTGGGACAGACCTGGGTGATGCTCCTGCCTCAGCATCCCTGTTCCTCATTGGCCCAGGATGCTGCTCTTACAGGCATCTGTTTGCCTGCCCTCATGCTCATTTGTGTTGGGAATAAACTGCAGTTGTCTGGGAATTTATATCTTAAATGGATACAGAGAAAGCAGCCAAGTCTCCTAGTATAGGAGGGATGAATCAGGTGGCAAGCACACAGTAGCTGTGTCCACGTAGAGAGCAGCCTACCCAGGCTGCACAGCACATGGTAACTGTTGGGTCGGGAAGGGACAGGACACCCGCTTTAGATAAGAGAACAAAACTTGTTTCTAGAAGATTAAAAATAAAGAGAGTTTCAAGGAAGCTGAGTCCCCAAAGGATAGGGTTCCTAATTCTGAATCATTAGTACTCCCGACAGAGCTGTCAGAGCCCTGGGGCCACACAAGGGCACCAGGAAGTTCCTGTGGACTGGGACACTTTACAAACTCCCCAAGCGTCTTTGATTACTTCCTTAACTTTGTTTTGTTTCTGAGGTTGACTTGGAAGATATCTCTTTAGTATTTACGATCTGTTGAAAGCAATGTGGGTGGAGGATGCGATCAGGGAACCTTTAGACCAAGCTATGGGAGAGCTAATCTATTGAAAACAGGACCCTGGTAATACAGCAGTCTTGCCAAGTCCCAGGACAACACACATTGCAACATAGATCCCTTCTTGTAAATGTCTCTTCAAGGTCACTCCAGTCTCAGCTAATCGCTCTTCCCCTTGACCTTCTGCCAGTGTCCCGCTGCGACTCACTAGAACCGTCTGCTCTTCCCTCTTGCTCACCTGCTGCTGAGGGCTGGTCCAGAAGATAGGAGAGCCATGTTGCTGTTTCAATGGCCAGCATGTGGCCTTGAAGCTCTGTTGCACACAGGACTCAGTCTGGCATCTTCTCATTAACATTCTCCCTGACTGTCTCCCCCTCCTCCATCTCAGCATCTGTTCTCAAGTCTTCTTAGTGTTATATGTCATCTTTCTGGCTCTACTTCCACAAATGCCCTTTCCTGCTCTGCCTGGCTCCAAGGCAAAGACACCATTATACCCATACCCAGGGATCATCTCTCCAGCTGGGATCTTGATACTTTCATCCCCCCATTGGATACCAATCTTTTTCTGTTTAACCTATTGCTTTCTCAAACTCTATGTTCCCTTCCTTCATTCCTTGACTTCTTCCCTGCAGATGATGGGCAAGCGAGGCTCAGAATGCTGACAGCATCAACTGCTCTTGTTACAGACCATGCTGATGCCTGCTTCAAGCTCACAGTGGAGCTGCTGTCAATGATCCAGCCACAACCCTCTTTTTTACAGTTCCTTCGTCAGACTGTGCAATCTGGCTTCTACTCCCCTCCTCCAAACTCATCTCCATCATTAGAGATACCCGATGTCTCGCTAGATTCCAGAGGTATGTGTTGGTTCTTCTGTGGCAATCCTGGTGCTGCTACACACAGTGGAAGAAGTGTTTGAGGGAGAGTCTGAATGACAGCTCTACCGGGGGATGCCATGTAACTTTGGACTTCTGACATACTGACTCAGAAGCCCACTTTTCTCAACTTTCAATTAGGGAAGACAGTGATTAATTCAGAGCACTTGGGATAATGGGCGGGGCGTTGCAGGCGAGCAGGTGCCACCCAGGATGAACTTTGTTCTCCATCCTCCATCTGATGCTTGCGATGCTCGCAGGTCTGAGTTTTACTTCTTTTGTGGGTCTTGCACATTTCTTCATCTGCCTTGGCAAGCAGATCTTCCTCCTTGGCACACAACTCTTACAGTCTTCCTCTATGCCCCGCCCAGCTCTCTGCCAAGATGCTCCTCTGATTTACTCACGTTCAGGGACTTTCACGGCAGATTCCATCCCCTGGCATCAAGGAGCTCAGCAAGCAGCACAGCAGAGGCAGTAGAGGACATTCTGGAAGGTCAGGACAGAGGTCATTTCCCCTGACACCTGTTCCTTTGTTTCACCAGCAGTCTCCCTGACACCACCTTCCCGGGGGTCATGTTAACGCCTCTGCTCAGAACTCCCACCATGGAAGGTGGAGTTCATAATCCTTTAATGAGTCTTTATTTATATTGCTAATTCTATAGTTTGATTCTTAGCCTAGGCAAAAAACCCAGCTCCTCTATCCTCTCTGCCCTGCAAATCTTCACCTGATAACCCTATCCTGGCTAAGTCCCTTCTTGGATGACTTTTTTTTTTGTTCTTCCTGGGCTGGGTGGACTACACTTGAGTGCTTGATGCTCTCTCACCTCCCACAAGTGTTCATAGCTATTGTTGGCAAGTCTCTGAACACTAGAGGTCACACCCTTCTGGATGGTTGTGGAGTGACTTAATGTCTAGGAAAATATGCCTTTATCCCAAACCATGTTTATTAAGATGAAAGTTACATTCAGTAAACGGCCTCTATGGATATTAACCTGTGACACTAGCAAGTTAGGTGATGTTATTAGAGTTGCTATTATTGTAAATGGAAGCAATTTTGATGTCCTCCTGGACCACCTGTGATTAGTTGGCCTGAGCAGACAGAATAAAGAATTCCCTGTGAGGAGAGGATTCCTGGCAGCTACAGGCCTCTGCCTGTACGAGCGGTGTAGCAACAGTGGAATCTAGAGTCTCAGTTGGGGAATTGCTCCATACCCTGGGAAACAGGTGCAGGGCAGGCAGTGTCTTGGTTTGCTTCTGCGCCAACATGACACAAGCCAGAGTTCTCTGGGAAGAGGGACCCCTCAGACTGGCCTCATTTTCTAGATTAGTGGTTGATATGTGAGGGCCCAGAGCACTGAGTGTAGGGCCATCCTTGGGTCATATAAGGAAGAAAACGGAACAAGGCACAGGGACAAGTTGGTAGCCAGCATTTCTTCATGGTCTTCGCTTCTGTTCCTGCCCTGATTCCATTCATAATGGACTATAAGCTGTAAGATGAAGTAGAAACCCTTCCTGCACCAAGCTGCTTTGACCATGGTGTTTGTCCCAGCAGCAGAAAGCGCACTGGGGCACACAGTGTGCCTTCCACGGTCTCTCCCGGTATTTCTCTTTCCCTGTTGTGTGTTTTTCCAGGTTCATCCTTCCTAATCCTGTCTCCAATCCTGGCCTGCCTGAGTTTTTATTCTCTGGAGACCCCCCTCTCCTCAACAGCTACTGCTTCCTGCCTGGTGTTGGTGACTAGGAATTCCAGTCTTTTGGTGACAAGGAAAGAGGCTGGAAGCAGGGCAGTGCATACTCTACTCTCATGATGGACTCTACCATCCCAGTTCCCAGCCTAGCCCTCCACCTTCTTTTGCAGACTCCCTGGCTGCCTTTCAGCCCCCTCTGGACTTTACCCATCACACGCCTGACAGCTCTTTAGCAGTGTCTAATAGTAGGGAAATATCAGGAGGAGGGTCACTGATGCGGGATGCCCCTCTGTATGCTGTGAATATGTTATATTACCAATGGTTAATAAAGAAGCTGCTTTGGCCTATGGCATGGCAGAATAAAGTTTAGGCAAACTAAACTGAATGCAGGGAGAAAGAAGGAGGAGTCAGGCAGATGCCATGTAACTGCTGAAGGAGTTACTCCTCCTACTACAAAACCCTAGAAGACAGTCCCCATTGGTAGAACTGTTGGGAAAGGATTAGATAGTGTGGCCTTGCTGGAGGAGGTGTGTCACTGGGGTGTGTTGTGGAGTAATTTTTGTACATTGTAAAGATTTGTCTTTGTCAAGGCGCCTTCTGATGTGTTTAATAAAGAACTGAATGGCCAATAGCCAGGCATGTAGTTATAATGATTTCTGTCCCTTTAAGAGACAAGCCACGCCCACCCCTTTCCTGCCTGCAGCCACAGATCTCTTTCTTCTTTCTGTTCCTTCTCTTGGGGAGGCAGCTACTTCTCTCTTCTCTTTTTCCCTTCCTTTCTCTCTCTCTCTCTCTCTCTCTCTCTCTCTCTCTCTCTCTCTCTGTCTATTCTTCTCCCCTTCTCCCTTCCACCCATAACCTTAAAAAATATTCAACTTTACTCTACATGGTGCATCCGTCTCTCTCTTGCCTGCCCACCAGCCGCCACATGGCTGGGGACCAGCCATCTTAGTTTGGGGACCTGCCGCGTGGTCTTGACCCCGCAGCAAGCTGCCAGGGACCCCCCGCTAAAAGAACAACAGTAGTGATATTTTACTTTTTTAATAATAAATAAATATTTATTTTTAATAAATTTAATAAATTTAATAAATAAATATTTTTTTTTAATAAATAAAGCTTGCCCAAAGAACAGAACGTAAAATAGCTACACTAGTCAGCCATACATCAGGTAGTGGTGACACACACCTTTAGTCCCAATAGCCACACTAGTTAGCCTTAGAGGCTGCATGGTGGTAGTGCACGCCCTTAATCCCATCACTAGAGGGAAATATAGGCAGGATGAGATGTGAACTCTCTCTCTTTCAGTCTGAAGATTTCAAAGAAGTAAGAGCTCTCTAGTGGTGGCTGTTTTGTTTTTCTGACCTTCAGGTTGAACCCCAATATCTGTCTCTGGGTTTTTATTAATTGTGCTACACAGGCAGGAAGAGGCTAGGCAGAACTTCTGGACAGAGAGAGAGGAAGAGGAGATGAATTTAGGCATGTGAGCTGCCAAGAGAAATGGAGATTAAAGAGGAAGTACAAGATGGAAGAGAGGTAAAAAAACCACGAGGCAAAACATAGATTAATGGGCTAATTTAAGTTATAAGAGCTAGTGGGACCAGCCTAAATTACAGGCCCAGCTTTCATAACTAATAATAAGTCTCTGTGTTGCTTTTTGTGAGCTGGTGGCCCAAAGAAAACTCTATCCACATGATTGGGCTTCGAGGTTCTGCCTCCTGTTTGTGGATCAGGACGTGAGCTTTCAGCTGTCCCGTGCCTTTCCTCCGCCAGCATAGACTCCAGCCCTCTGACCTGGGAGCACAGACACTTTCTAAGTTGTGCTGGTCGTGGTGTTTTGCCGCAGCAGCAGAGGAGTCACTAAGCGCCTGTGACCTCCCTCCCCACAGGCTTTGACGAGGATTACAGAATCAAGTATGAAATTCCCTCCTGGGATACAGGCCTCAAAATCCAATCCAATTTACCCTTTTTATTTTTTGAGACAGTGTTTCACTGTGTAGCCCTAGCTGACCTAGAACTCACTCTGTAGACCAGGCTGGCCTCAAACTCACAGAGATCCGCCTGCCTCTGCCTCCCAAGTGCTGGGATTAAAGGCGTGCGCCACCACCGCCCGACCCAATTTACTTTGTAGTTAGTTTTTCCCATAACAAGCATGTTTCTGCTGAACCAGTGGGCACACTTTGCCTGGTGTGGCATATAGAGTCTAGCTCCAGGCAGGACCCTTTCTCTCTCAGCAGCTTGGATACCCTCTGGCTTGGAGAGCCAGCCAGCAGGGAGTGTGTTTTCTGCTTAGTTTGACTGATTTCTTTAGGTTCTGAAGCCAAAGTGTATGTTGTCTTCAGCAATACCGTCTTTGAAAATTAAAAAAATTTACTTCATGTGTATGGGTGTTTTTGTCTGTGTACTGTGTGCATGCCTGGTGCCAGCAGAGGCCAGGGATGGCATTAGAACTTCTGGAACAAGAGTAAGTCTCCATATAGGTGCTGGGAACGAACCCACATCCTCTGGAAAAGCAACAAGTGCCTTAAAAAAAAACAAACTTTAAAAAAATAATTTAATTAAATGTTTTTAATGTGCTTTTGTGTACCTGCTTGTATGTGTACCACACATATGCAATACCCAAAGGAGCCAGAAGAGGATATCTTTGGGACTGGAGTTAGCCGGCAATTGTTAACTTCCTACTGCAGAGGCTGGGGATTGAACCAGACCTTCTGTAGGAGCAGCAAGAGTGTGTGACTGCAGAACCATCTCTCCAGTCCCAGCAACAGAGTCTTACTACATAGTTATGGTGACTAACCAGGGACAATGGCAATAGCTTGTGCTGTTTTGAGAGCCCCTCCCCCCCACCCGACCCAGGGCTTCCCTGAGCAATAATTTGTAGGGAGCTCCTCCATGCTCTGTATTGACATTTTCATTTAATAACCCATGTCTTCTGGGAACAGCATCGTCCACCCATTCTGGACAAGAGCTTTATTTAAAGTTGTTCTATTTTGAAATCAGCTCGCTAACCGGTGGGTTTCCGTAGGGCTTTTACCTAATCCTCAGTTTTGGATAACCTACTCGGTACCCGTCCTCTCCCCTATCCTCCCACCTGATCCTCATTTATCCTCAGAAGCTCCATCTTCTATCTATGCATGTTTCACTCCTCCTCCTCTAAAGCTGG
Organism: Dicrostonyx torquatus; assembly: GCA_028555095.1. NCBI lineage: Eukaryota > Metazoa > Chordata > Mammalia > Rodentia > Cricetidae > Dicrostonyx > Dicrostonyx torquatus. The sequence goes on along the minus strand of JAQHUG010000007.1, from coordinate 15,444,445 downwards.
GTTGTGACAGAATCTGTCCACATGGTGTTTCATACCCACTTCCTTGGGGTAGCTTCAGGGTTAGCGCTCCACTTCATCCCGATTTCCCTCATACTGTCTTCCTTTCTGGTTAAGTCTTTCTGTCCCTAGAATTCTTCCTCCACGCTTTTGATTGGCCTATGATCTGCTATCCCCTGTGTCCCCCACTGAAGGCCCTTTCTAGTTTTCTAGCCTCAAATTAAACATACAAAACAAAGGTTCAAAGTGGAGACCTTCATGCAATAGTGGGCATATGTCATTTGTTTCTCGGGGCCTAAGTAAATACTCATCTAGTATAACTTCTTCACATTCCACCCATTTACCTGCAAATGTTGCGATTTCTTTACAGCCCACTAATGTCCCATTATGCACAAGTACCACTTTTTCTTACCCATTCATCTGTTGATGGACATATTGACTGATTCCGTTTCCTAGTGAACAGGGCGACCATGTACAGGTATGTACAAGAATGTACAAGTGACACAGAGAGACAGGCTTTTCTTTCTTTCTTGATTTTTCGAGACAGGGTTTCTCTGCGTAGCTTTGGAGCCTGTTCTGGAACTAGCTCTTGTAGACCAGACTGGCCACAGACTCACAGAGATCTGCCTGTCTCTGCCTCCCTGAGTCCTGAGATTAAAGGCGTGCACCACCACCGCCCAGTGTGAGACAGGTTTTTAAATTCTGAAGCAGGACAGCTATGAAACCATGTGCAACACTTATTATTCCTGTGCTGTTATTTAACAGCTCAAGGCTGGATTTGATTGAAACTCTATTCCCTCATCTTCATGGGTATAAGGAACCTCATTCATTTCGTGAGTACCCCATAGCCAAGGGTCTGTTTCGTGAGTACCCCATAACCAAGGGTCTGTTTCGTGAGTACCCCATAGCCAAGGGTCTGTTTAGGCTCCATAACCATCTGCTGCAGAAGGCCGAATAGCAAAGCCATATGGCTGGAAGGCAGGAGATCGCATTTGGTCCAAGTTCTTACCAACCAAGCATCATGAGTCTGTACGTGACACATGGCCATCCCACACCTCAGACTCCTCATTATTCAGATGAAGTGATTAAACTGACTTCCACTCGACTCCTTGTAGCAAGGCCATTTCAGTATCCTTTGACTCTGAGGTTTTCATTAGATGCTGGCTTATTAATAAATTACTATTGCAGTTCTACCCAATGGCTACTTAGTATCTGCATAGCACAAAGCTTTTAATAACTAGGTAACCCTCTAGCTTGTGTTCAATAGACAGGGGTACCTACTTTGTGTGGACTGAAAAGGGCCACACTGCTTTGAAATTCATCCCATTCAAGAGGTGGCACCTGTCTCCCTTCTCCTGGAGTCTAGGATAGCTTGACAAAGTGCACAAAATAGGTGACAAACACTATTTTAGTTCTAGTAACTTGGGAGGCAGAGGCAGGGGGATCTCTCTCTGGAAGCCTGGTCTACACAGTGAGTTCCAGGACATTTAGAGTTATACAGTGAAATCCTGCCTTGAATAAAGCCAAAAACCAAAGCCCAACAAACCAAAACCAAAAACCAAACCAACGAACCAATCAACCAACCAACCAAACTAAATAAATAAAAAAGGAAAAAGTATAAAAATCTTGTACTTTTATCTTATCTTGTTTGAATTTATGTTGGCTGGAACTATGGCAATTCAGTCCAAATCCTTTCAAAACATACAGATGAGGCCACCTGTTCTATACAGCTTTCCACTCCAGTGACAAGATGCTAGAGAGAATCAGGTCACGAAGAGAAAAGGGTTAAGTGCCTCACAGTTGGGGGGTTCTAGTCCAAAGGTATCCAGCCAGTTGACATCGCCACGTGATTTCATCTACAAATGTGTTGGGTTTTATTCACAGACATCCTGGGATGCAAGCAGCCTGTGGGCTGGACACTCCTGTTCTTCTCAATGATCAGTAGGTCTTGGCAAGAGCACATCGTGAACTTAAACCGTTCACATCAGGGTCAGAGAGCAAAAGAGGAGAGTGGTTCAGGTTCCAAAGTTCCCTTCAAAGATTTCCAGCCCTCAGTATAAAGTTCCTAGATGGGGAAGCGGTTGAGGGAGGCAACCCTGTAGGCTTTAGGATGAAATAAAGGTGTGATGTAGTCCATAATAGTTCCTACAGGTGTTTGAACTCCCAGAACACTTTTAGTCTTGCTCAGACTTGTTTTCTACATTTGGAAAGTGACGGTTATGAAATCTACCTTGAAAGACCGTGGTGAAAATTCTGAGAAGTGGGGTAAACAGTTAGAGATACTATATCCATGCTCAAGACCCTGCCCATGACCCTGCCCTTGACCCTGCTTGTGACCCTGCCCTTGACTCTGCCCGTGGCCCTGTCCATGACCCTGCTCATGACTCTGCTCATGACCCTGCCCATGACCCTGTTTGTGACCCTGTCTGTGACCCTGCTCATGACCCTGTCCATTATTCTGTTTCTTTATTCCCAATGCCACAATTGAAATGTGTCATCTTACAGGTCACTGCTAGTCTTGTTTCAGTGGCATTGAACACATCAGACCCTTTTTGTAATGGAGGGTGGCAAGCCACCTTCCTGTGGATTCTAATGTAATTTGAACAATAGAGAAGTCTAGACTGTCTATCAAATAGTTTCATGCTAATTTCTTGAACATACTCTCCCCCCTCTTTTGAGATGGAGTCTCATCTCTCTGTCCCTGTCCAGTCTGACCTCAAACACTAGAGCTCCAATGATCCTCCTGCCTCAGCCTCCCGAGTAGCTGGGACAACAGGTGCACACCACTGTTTCTGGCTTGAAACTATGAAGTGGATAACAACTTAACAATTCCTACAAAGGACATTTTGGCTGGAGAGCAGTTTCAATGACAACGAGCGAGAGCTACAACTGGAAACCAGTTCCACCAAGCAGGGACCCCCTGCTTCTCTCTTGTCTCCTCTCTCTCCCCTCCCCATCTGCTCTCCTCCATTTCCTTCTTCTTCTCTTTCCCTTCTGTCTGTGTCTATGAGACTCAATTCTTTCACACTCAGAAAGTGAGGGAAACTCAAGATGTGTACGGGAGGAGAAAAGATCTGTATGTTCATATCACATACTTACATTGAAGTGTTGTCCTGGGATTGTCACTGTGGAACAGAGCTGGGACTGGCTGGGCCACTCTGCTGCCAGTTGTCTGTGAATCAGCCCGAGGCCAGCTGGTTTGCAGGAAGCATTTTAAGTCTCTCCATTGAGAAGTGGGCAGACCCTCACTCCAGCTGTGGCTGCAGGGCCTTTGGGGCCCAAGGCCTGGATGTGGCATGACTTACTTCCTCACACCATCATGCCCCAGCCAACTGCATCATCATCACTCATGAATGTCCTTCTTGTGTAAGGAGCCCTGGAGCCAGGCGTTCTTCAGAGGCCATGGGTCTCATTAGTATGAACATGGGGGTGCTTAGCACAAGCTGCTGGGGCTTCTTGAATATCCGATTACAGCCGAAGCGGCCACTGTTGTGGCAGCTGTTCCTGCTGCCCTTGTGCACCACAGACTCCATCTCCTCACTGGGTCTGGCTGACGCAAAACCAGTAGTTCTCCAAATGTCATAGCTCTGCTTTCCTAGGCAGAAAGGACTGTAGGGTTTTCCTGAGAGGAGAGGACTTTTTATTGAGCAACCCCAGTGTTGGTCTGAACTGGGGTTCTAAACCATCCTAAACTGGTGGGGACAGCCGCTGTTCACAAAGGATAGTTGTGGGGCCATGCATGGTGCTGTACTCTGGAAGCTGGCGGCAAAACTGCCGTGACTCATTCCTGAATCCGTGAGTGCCGATGCCACGAATCCTGCTGACTCGTGGCCCCTTCCTCATCCCTGAGCTTAGGTGTCCGTTTTCAGGACTCTGCTCCTCATAGACCCTCTATCGTTCAGTGAAGCTTTCACCTCACAGTCTAGTTGCAAGAGTGTCCAGTCTGTGGTCTACGGGCTGTGCGCATCCCAGGAGAGCTGTGAATGTGGTCTGAGTTATTCATGACTCATAGTTGTTGTCACAGAGTGGATACCCCTGCTGGTAGGAAGGGGACGTTGTCATGTCTTCTCTCTCTCTTTCCCCCTTCCT
>JAQHUG010000007.1:15393450-15404376 GCA_028555095.1 Dicrostonyx torquatus | reverse complement strand
ATACTTATGCTACATGGCATAGGTGATTAGATTTTTTTTCAGTTGTTTTTTTAAAGAGTCAAATGCACATTTATGTCTCTCTTAGCCAACAAGGGTCAAGAATTTCCTTCCTTCCTTCCTTCCTTTTTTTTTTAAATCAACACACTTCTTTTATCGATTCTTTGGGAATTTCACATCATGCATCCTAATCTCTCTCATTCCCCCAGTTCTTTCACATCTGCCCTCTACCTTGTAGCCTCCCCACTAAAGTAAAATAAAAAATAATTAAAAACAAAACAAACAAATTAATAGCCAAACAAGAACAACAACACTTTGCTCTCCAACAACTCATGGCATTTGTTGGTCTGGTTCAAGGCCCCAGGCTTCTGATACACCATCAATGCTGGACCCTCACTGAAACTCAGATATCCTGCTGTTGCCTGGAGTCATGGAGATACTGTGGACAAGTTCCACAGCACTAGTCCCTTTATGCCCTCCAGCAGGTCATAGATAGGGTAGATGTTGGAGTGGAACATCTCAAAGCTCTGGATGTGGGCCTGGGTGGTAATTGGGTTGGTCATTCTGGACCTCCACTGCAACTGTCCCCCTCAGATGAGGGTCAGGGCCAGCTCTCCCGAGCCCAGGTCATCCAAAGCAACTCTCCTGAGTGCATGGTAAGGTATGGGGCCGGCTCTCCTGTTGCAGCAGCCCCCAATGGGGGTGCTTCTCCCAGGGATGTTGAGGGTTGGGACCAGCTCTCCCACACCCACACCACTGGGGTCAGTTCTCCAGGGTGAGGAGGGTGCAACTCTCCCTCTGAGGCAACAGTCAGGATTTGCACTCATCGTCTTCCTCTTCTAGTCTGAGCTCACTGGAAGGCTTTGGCAAAAGTGCACAGCTTTCTTTTTTATGATTGCAGGACTTTCTTTTGGAATTCTCCTGAAGCATCTTCTGGAGGCTCTTTTACAGTTAAGTTTCATCTTAATTAATTTGGTTCTATGGACTTGAGACTGTAGTCTTGTGCATGCTTAGGCAAGTGCTATAACATTAAGCCACACCTTTTACTTAAGTTTTTTCTTTTTAAAATGTGTATGAGTGCACTCCAAGATGAAAAAAATGTGCAGTATAGTCAACATTCAGCCAGTGACAGAGTCATTTCTCATCATTGCCAAGTACTATGTGACCTGCACCACTGTGTGTGGCCAGAAGCACAGCGTCTGTTGACACAGGCATCACCACAAACCCACCAGCCATGGGGTAGATTGAGACACTTCCACCATGGCGACAGTGCACAGGAATTCTCTTAGCTGTCTTGTAAATCTTCTGGGACCGCTGTGTGTGCAGAGCATTGCTAAGGAAACATTGCTGTGCTATGCATGACTTTATTTTTGTTGCTCACTGGTGATAATCTAAGCATTTAGAACAGTTCCTGGCTCCCAGAGGATGCTGAAGGAATGACCAGATCAGCAAGTCTCCCCAGAGTGTTTCTGCTCCCCCTTCTATTAGTATCAGATGAGGACAGAATCCCAGCTCCCACGCTGGTCCCTTGCTCTGCTGTCATACATTTTATGCTACCTGTGCCTTAAGCGCCACATCATATTGTGTTATTTATTAATACTAATAAAACCGTATATACCATTACAGTTTTGGATCCTCTTCATCTGTCTGAGTGGATCCAGATTTCTGTGTGGTGGTGTCAGTTTCTTTCTGCCTCACGAATTCCCTTAGTGCCTCATAGAGTTCAGTGAGAGGAGCTCCAGAGAGAAAGGTCGGCTGTTCAGAGATGAGATGATGATGTGGGCAGAATTAGCAGCAGGCTGGACATGGCAGGTGGAAAGATTGTGACTGAATCGATAGAGAGAATCTTAAGTGCACTCCCAAGAAGGAAATAGAAATATGGAATAAACAAAGGGTGGGGGAATCACAATATTTTTGAGAAATAATAACCGAAAAATTTCCAATTTGAACAGAACTATAAATCTGTATTGAAGATGCTTGACAGAGAAAGCACCATGCAGAGCGGGTGCCTCCTGTGGTGAGGCTTTGAGGTCAGAGAACAACCAGCCATGAATAGAGACATCATAATCCAGTTAGGTGCTCACAACAGCCAGTGAAACAGCTGGGGGAGTTGAGGGAGATGCTGGAGTTCCTGACAGCGCTTTCTCTCCAAGGCTAAGTTCCTCAGGGCTAATCTTCCTGCTTCTCTTCCCACTAAATACATCATATCACGGGTTGAACAACAGTAGCATCTGTTGGAAATGGTTCACTGTCAAGCTGTTCTAAGGACACAGTGGTTTTACTCTTGGGTTCTTTTGCCTTCTGTATCACAGAGTTGGACCAGCATGCCAGACAAGGGGCCTCGGAAGGCACCCAGATATGCTGGGGTCTGAAATGGGGGATGTGGCACAACTTGGTGTCCAGAGACAACTTCTTCTTTTTTTCCCCTTTATTTATTTATTATTGTAAAAGAGAAATTTACAATTACTCCCCTTGTCCCAGGCCCTCCCACTCCCCCAAAATTCCTCCTCCCTCCCCCTGCTTCCTAAAGAGGGGGCAGGGTCCCCTGCCCTGTGGGAAGCCCAAGGCCCTCCCCCCTCCATCCTGGCCTAAGAAGGTGTGCATCCATACAGACTAGGTTCCCAAAAAGCCAATACATGCAGAAGAGATAGGTCCCCGTGCCATTATCATTGGTTTCTCAGTCAGTCCCCGTTGGCAGCCACATTCAGAAATTCAGTTTGGTAATATGCTCATTCAGTCCTGGTCCAGCTTGATTTGATGAGCTCCCAATAGATCAGGCACACTGCAGAGATAACTTAAGGAGCTCAAACGGCACATGGCGATTTTCCAATATAAAATACATTACAGTGTCTCTGTTTTTGTCAGTTCTGGGTCCATGCTGATTGGTTGATTTTTTTCTGTCATTATAGTGTGCTTCTTTGCCTGTTGGTAATTTTTAGCTGGATGCCAGGACTGTAAATTTCACTCTATGAGATGCATTTCTGTCAACTTTTTATTACACATATTATTTTATTACATTTTAAACTTTTAGTGGTGATGTATTTGAACTTAGTGTTCTACCAAAGAGTTTTATTATTATTATTATTTATTATTATTATTATTTTATCACATTGTCTTAGTTAGGCTTTTACTGCTGTTAGGAGACACCACTGATGTGGGAGTCCCCTCTGTATGCTGTGATTACCATTAATGAATAAAGAAAGCTGGATTGGGCCAGCGCAGGGCAGAATAGAGGTAGGCGGGGAACACTAAACTGAAAGCTGGGAGAAGGAAGGCAGAGTCAGTGAGATGCCATGTAGCTGCCAGAGGGAAAAGACACGAGACACTGGACAGAATCTTGCTGGTAAGCCACAGCCACAGGGTGATACACAGATTTATAGAAAAGGGTTAAATTTAGATGTAAGAGCTAGCCAATAAGAATCTAGAGCTAATAGGCCAAGCAGTGATTTACAATTTCTGTGTGGTTATTTTGAGTCTGGGCAGCCGGGAACAAACAAGCGGTCTCCCTACTACACAGCATGACCACAGCAACTCTTACAAGGAAAACATTCAGTTGAGGGGGCTGGCTTACAGTTTCAGATCTTCAGTCCATTATCCTTATGGCGGGAGCATGGTGATGTGGTGCTGGAGGAGCTGAGTGTCCTACATCATGCAGGCACGGGAAGTTGAGCTAACACACTTGGCAGGATCCTGAGCATAAGAAACCTCGAAGCCTGCTCCCACAGTGACACACTTCCTCTAACAAGACCATACCCACTCCAACAAAGTCACACCTCCAAATAGTACCACTTCCTATGTGATTATGGGGACCAATACAGTCAAACTACCATGACATATATGTATGTGTATGTATGGGTGTGTTTATGGATGTGTGTGTGCGCATGTGTGCGTGCCATAGCTTGTGTGTGGAGGTCAGATGACAACTTGTGAGTGTTGGTCCTTCCACCATGTGGGTTCTTGGGATGGCACTCAAGTTGCCATCTCACTAACCCTCCTATCAATATGTTTGATTTTTGTTCAGGGAGCAATTAAACTACTTTGAATCAGTGTGATGCTTTTATACCTTGGTTTGATATGTTTGTTAGGTGGGGCAGACCTGGGTTTAAAGGTGGGCTAATGATCTCACTATGGAAGAAAGTATGAGTGCTATTCCAACCTTCCTGAAGCCAGAACTGAGAGCTTCTCCAGTCTGTCTTTGGAACCCTCTGGGTTAGGTTCCTTATTGTTATGATAAAACATGGCGACCAAAAGCAACCTGGGGAGGAAAGTGTTTATTTCATCTTACAACCCTCAGGCTCACTTCATTAGTGAGTGAAGTAAGAGCAGGAACTTAAGAGAGTAACTTCGCGGCAGAAACAGAGGCAGAGGTCATGGAAGAGTGCTGCTTGCTGACTTGCTCCCTACAGCTTGCCCAGCTTGCTTTCTTATATCCAGGATCACCAGCCCAGGAATTGCACTGCCCACAGTAGACTGGGCCTTCCTACATCATCATTGATCAAGAAAATGATCTACGAACTTACCCACGGGCCTATCTGGTAGAGCCATTTTCTTAACTGAGGTTCCCTCTTCGCAGATGATTCCAGCTCATGTTGAGATGACATATAACTAGCCGGCACAAGGGCACACTGCTGCTCTTGGAGGTACATGAGGACATGTGCCACTTGTATCCTCATATGCAAGCTGGAGCTTCAAGGGATCATTTGTTTGTTTGTCTTAAAAATCCTGCTGTCTTTGGAATCTGCTGCTTTGCTCCCTAAGCTTGGGTGGTATATACTGCCTATGGCTGGAGAGGCACCACATAAGCCACTTGTTACCCCACTTATAGGGATCACCATCTTGGAAATTTTTATTTTAGACATTTTGTTCAGACAGGCACTAGCGGCTCATGCCTTTAATCCCAACATTCTGGAAGCAGAGGTAGGCAGATCTCTGTGAGTCTAAGGCCAGGCTGGTCTACAGATCGAGTTCCAGGACAGGCTCTAAAGCTACACAGAAAAATACTCTCTTGAAAAACAAACAAACAAACAAGCAACAACAACAAGAAGAAGTTATTTTTTTCATTACCTTTTTGTACAGAGGATAGCCTCTAACTCTTCCTACTTGGTTAGAAGCAAGAGCCCACTTACAAAAAATAGATGATGCTGGAGGTTATTTCACAGGGACAGAGATGTGCTAATGGCTATAAAACATACAGTCTAGAGCCTGTTAGAAAGTGCATGCTGTACTAACATGGGCCGCCGCTACTGTAGCCACACGTTTCACTCCTGCCACGCGACTTCTGCTAGTGATCATCTCAGAGGTGTAATGTGTAAGCCAATGTAAACTGGTTAGTTGGGCCTCCGAGTAATGAGTACTCAGCCAGCATTACTGCTCCCTAGTCTGTGACCACCACACTGGTTTAGCATCACTGAAGCAGTGGGTAGTTTCACAGTCTTGTTAATAATACTGGTCTAAAACAATCTCCCAGCCATGTGAGGACTGCCTAGGGAATCACTGCTTCGTGTAGCCATGACCCCTGCTTTGGTTTTGGAGGGTGTTTTTCCCCTGAAACTTGCGGAACAAAGTTGGGAATTTAGCATCTCTGTTTTCTGCTCTTCTCTACACAAGTTACTTCTTCCTTTCTTTCCAGGGATCTCATGACTTCTGAGAGGTGAGAGGAAAGCTGGAAGGAAGGGAGCCAAGTGTCTATCGAGCCCCCATGGCATAGCAAACTGCTTTATGCTTCGTGGAAATTCTTAAACCTTAGTTGTGTCAATTAAAATGGGTGACACGTATTCATATATTTACAGTGTTCTTACGAATGAATTTCAGACCTGTTAAGTTCTTCAAATGCTTTTTAGAATGGCCTCTGTTTCATAAAACTTCCCCCAATGTTGTCTTCTTCACTAGGTTCTTACGTCGTGGGTAATACCATTTCTTCCACTTTATAGACACATGGGAAGGCTGATGGAGCCAGTAGCAGATCCACAGCGGCTGACAAGCCATCTGTTCAATGTCATTGCCTCATTCCTCCATTGGGGATTGACTGAGGCCCTCCTGTGATCTAGGCCTAGGGAATACAGGTCTCTCAGAAAACACAATGCACAGATAGACAGACAAATTTATAAGGACAGTAAAACATCACGAGACTATCAATAAAACTTTATGTAGAAGGAACTAATTTCGCATGCCTCTGAGAGAGGATGTTGTCATTGAACATGTTTCTTGACTGTAGTGCAAGCAGTATTTGCCCAAAGCAAAGGGCAGGGGCATGCGTTCTGGGCAGAGGGAATAGCGTGGATCCAGGCCAGGAAGCATAAAATTGCCAGATGACCAGAAGGGAATGCAAAATGCCAGTAGCTTGAGAAAGTGATCTGCAGAAGGAGGTTCTTGGTGCCAAGAAAGAGATGGAGTTTGTAGGTCATAGGGAGCCATTGAAAGCTTTCAACTAGAAGCTACCTAAGTCAAGTTGCAGCATTGTAAAAGCAGAGCCAACTGCCATGGCGCATGACCCATTCCTGCCCCATAACCTGCTGGCATTTGTCCTGTTGGCTTCTGTACTCCCTCCCACCTACTCTCTGTTACTCAGATTCAGGACTCCTCCTTCCCACCCAGGCTCCAGGAGTGCCACAACAGTTACCAACCGGCTTACGTGCCTCCTCTGTAGCTGTCTTTTTATGTGCTCCTGCGTGTTACTCCCTTTCCCCCCCGTCCTCCAGCTTTTTTCCAGGCATTCCTGCCCACGACAGACCTTCTTGTTCTTGGATTTTAAGTTCTCTCATGGTACTGGACTATACATTCCCCTGGTTTTCCTTAGAGCACACACAGTAGGATGGTGCAAGCCAGAGATACCAGCAGGTGAAAAAACTGACTTGGGAAGGGTGGGCATTTGTGGGGGTCACAGCATCAGGGCTGGTTTGACCAAGTGACTTCAGGCCTGTTTCGGCTCTCTCTCATCTTGGTTGTTCAGGACTCTGGCTATCATGCACAACTCAATTCACTAAATGTTTGTCCCCTCCTGTCAATCACCATCCCTGCAGATGTGACTTCTCCACGGACCTCATGGAAGTGTCATCATACAGTGTTTGCCATACTGTGGCAGGCTTGGGTTACTTAGTGCCAGGTCCTCAGGGTTCATCGTGATGTAGTTCTTGCTAGCAAACCTTACCTTTGTAGGTCTGAATAGTACCCTACTGTGCACATGCTGCCTTGTGGGTGTCCACTCACCCTCTGACGGACATTGCTGCTTCCGTACGGGTTCAGGAGATGTCACCTGTTTCCCGCAGCGGTTACCCCACAGTGTTCTTGTCACTTGTGGGCTCCGCCCTGAAGTTTCTTTTCTTCTTCACAGTGTCCCAGGTTTCCCCTCTCCATACTGTGACATCTGAGGGTGGATGGACATTTTTCTGAGCATTCCCAGCAGTGATGAGCATGTGCCTAGCACTCAGCCAGTGACTGTGGCAGAGTTTGCCAGGAGGGTGAAAGCGTACCCAGGCCACCTCGGTGCTGCCTATGGCTTTGGTCATTGTCACTACGAAGTACAATTGCTGTATGAAGCAGGGATTGTCTGGTGGTGGTGGGGTGCTCAGAGGGCCATGACTACTGGTGGGCATGAACCTACACTCTGAATATTGGGATGCTTAAAAAATACTTATTAAGACATATCAGAGATATAGTAAGCCGCCTACATTTAAAAATCTGTTACGTTTTGATGGACAAGAGTCCTAGGGAAGCCATTTGACTGACTATCAGTTTGAATTATGTCTCAATGTTTCCTGAAGTGTGCTCATAATTGCCTCCTGCACATCTGTATTATTTTAGGATTTATTTCATGATGTTGCCTGTTACTCTTTCTTACCACCATCCTCTTCAAAGAGAATGTCTCCTCATTTTACACATTAGGGGCTGTGCTAGAGGACACTGCCCCAGGGCAGAAGCAATCTATCCTGTGAAAAGTGGCTCTGGCCCTACAGCCAGGGGTTGTTTTTTCCATCAGTGGATGGATAGAGACCCTTTAATTTCTCTGTTGGGGGCTCACATCCAGAGCATTGTCCCTGCTAACCCAGTTCCCTTGTCTGACACTGACCAGGCCACCACCCTGGAGGTCATCACTCACATATATACCAAATAATAAGACTGGAGCATGTCCAGGGACTGGAGGAAGGGAGCCTGTGCCCAGCATCTATTACCCCTGCTGCCAGGCTTGCCTCTGCCTTCCTGTGGTGGGGTTGACCCTGCTGGGCTGACTGGTTTGGGGGTATTGATCCTGCCAGGTTGGCTGGTTTTGGCAAATGGTACAGTTTTGAAGAGGAAAATCATCTTGTAATTCAGGGATCTAAAGGAGAAATGTATTTACAACTGAGCCTCCATGGCTAGAGCCAGCCTTCTGGACCCCAGACATGGAGTCACAAGCAGGAAGACTGTTACAGCAAGGTAAACTCAGAGAAAAAGGCTTTGAACCCTAGTGGATCATCGGTAACCTCAGGAAGAGATGCGTGCTCCCCTACCCCCTTCTTCCTCTCACTTCTCTCCTCTGTCTCCTTGTGTCCCACCCCAATCTTGTTTAATTGGTCTGGATGGGACGTGGGCACCTGAACTCTAGGTGTTTTTGGCTTCCTGTGAGGACTCCTGGCACAAAGACTCTGGTCTTTAACAATCCCAGGGACATGGCATATTTGCTGACACACACATGGAGAGACCATTTCCCTGAGTTCGGAAGTCTGTCTTCCTGATGTGTTTGTCTCCTGGCTCATCTAGGGTTTGGAGCAGTTCACTCAGGATCGTTCGGAAGAGAGCCATCTTGCTTTCACACATGGCTTTCTCTTATTAACTGTACAGGAAAGGCACCGTTTTCCAGATGGCAAGGCTTTTATTCACAGCTTTTCATCCATCATGAGAGAGGACATCTTGGCCAGATGCCTCTAGCCTCTGAGAAGGATTTGCACTTCAGCCCTCGGAGAGGCTGCTTGCCCTGGACCGCAGCCTTGGCCTTGGGGCCATGGAGCCAAAACCTTTCTGGGAAAGCCCAGGCTGGATGCCATAGACACCTTTCTATGATCGCTTGGATGATTCAAGTTCTGCTGAAAAGGACAGCATCGATGCGGGGTTGCAGGTCTGTGTTCAAATATGGACCATGAAGGTCTGGCTCTTTCAGATGCAGAATGGATGGGCCTATGGCCCCTCAGTCCTCTTGACTGTATCACCACCTACTCTTTGGAAATGTCAAGGCCATAATATAGACATTATAGCCACTGTCCTAGCCCTATAAAGGGAGCATGGAACCCCAATATGAATAAAGATCAGGTGTGACAGGTCCCTAGCTCAGTTAATGACACCAAGGATCTGTTGCCAGGTTGGTACTCTCTTGCCTGTCTTTTGATTCCTTCAGTGATGGACCCCAGAGCCATCCTGTAGTGGTTCAGAAACCCCCTTTCTCTGCTGCTAGGTGGGGCAGGTAGATCTGCTCAGTCTCAGTGTCCTTGGCAACGGGACACTTTTTTCCCCTTTCCTCTCCTTTCATTCTGTCACCCTTTCCTACTTCTTCCCCTCCTCCTTTGCCTTTTTATCTGGGACAGACCTGGTTATGTAGCCCAGGTTGGCCTCCTCCTTTGCCTTTTTATCTGGGACAGACCTGGTTATGTAGCCCAGGCTGGCCTCCTCCTTCGCCTTTTTATCTGGGACAGACCTGGTTATGTAGCCCAGGCTGGCCTCCTCCTTCGCCTTTTTTATCTGGGACAGACCTGGTTATGTAGCCCAGGCTGGCCTCCTCCTTCGCCTTTTTATCTGGTTATGTAGCCCAGGCTGGCCTCAGATCTGTAGTCAGCCCGTCTGGACATCCTCGGTGGCAGGGCCACAAGTGTGTACCCCCACTCTAGGCAAGGCATGTGCCATCACAACTCTGTCTTTCCTTTGAGAATGAGATGTCCTTGACCTGGAGATACCCAGGCCCCTTCAGGCCCCTCCTCAGCATCTTCTCCTGCTTGAGTAAAGATAGCATCTCCCAGTATACAGAGTGTGACAGGCGCCAGGACAGGCCTTGTCTTCTGAGTCACTTCTTTATTCCTGGACTTCCTGAAGGTTGGCTACAAATAGTAACGGGCCCCACACACCCTGCTGTGAGGGTGGTGTGCCTTTCACAGTGCTCTGGGCTTAGTCACCCCGACTCAGGCCTCAGAGGGAGCCTTACCTTAGCTTACAAGGCTCTGGGCAGGCCAGTCTTTCTTTACCAGTGTTTCCCTAGGCTACAGAGAAAGAGCCTCTATCCCGTTTCCCACCCTCCAACAGCAGGGGCTTCGGCTTCCTTAGCTGTTTCAGGCTGTTCTTGTTTTAGCTGGAGGGGCTTGTGTGTTTGATCTTCATCAGGTCTCCTGCTGGAGAGACCCAAACAAGCCAAGTCAAAACTATCAACAGGAAAAGTGTCTTAGGTCAAGAATGCAGCCAGAATAGCTCCAAGCCTGTTGCTCTGACTCAGGCCTTCTGGGGAGACCTTTACCTGAGTGCGACCATGAGGGACTGCTGTCCCCAGATACTCTGCCCTCTGCTCCCGCTGCAAGGCCTTGACAGTGAAAGGGGCCTCCAGGGACAAGAGGCATCCGCGTTAGTGGTGACAGCAGACTGGCATCCAAGTGCTGAGACCTGGGACCCCAGCTGCGATCCTGCTGTGCCACCTGGCAGCACTGCAGTAAAGAGACATACTTTAATCAAACAAATTGCCATGTTTTGTGGACATAATTGGGAATTTCAGCAAAGTACTTTCTGGTACTTAAAGGTATTTTTTTATGAGTATGAGCTTTTTGCCTGTATATATATATATGTATATACATATATATATATATGTATATGTCTGTGTATATGCCTGTATATATGTCTGAGTACTGTGCGCATGCCTAGTGCTCAGGGAGGCCAGGAGAGGGCATCAGATTCCATGGGACTAGTGTAATGGTAAAATGC